>CM059442.1:65193186-65793186 GCA_030390025.1 Squalus acanthias
CTCACCTTGCGCTGAATTATCTCTTCCTAGCTCGCTCTAGCTGGGGTGCAGTTCCACATTTGACAGTTGCCCTCCAGTCCCTTGTCCCTAGACAGTGTGAGAAGTCGCACAACACCAGGTTATACACGCCTTGGCGTACCATCCTGCCGTCCGGCGGAGGCGAAGGTCCCCATTGGAAGGCTCTCTACGCGGGAGTCTTCCCTTCTATTGGGGACTTGGCCTGGAGGGTGTTGCACGGAGCAGTCCCGTGCAATAGGATTTTAAGTAGGTTTACGGACTCCCAGGCTGCTTGCCATTTCTGCGGCCTGGAGGAGTCCGTCTATCACGTTTATATTGAGTGTGAGAGGTTGCAGCCCCTCTTTCATTATTTGAAGGGGCTGCTCCTCAATTTCTGGTTGCACTTCAGCCCCACGCTCCTGATCTACGGTCACCCGGTGCGGAGGGGAGCGGGTAGGTCGGAGGACCTCCTCGTAGGACTGCTCCTGGGCCTGGCCAAGAAAGCCATTAATTGGTCCAGGCAGCGGGCGGTCGAGGGGGTCGTTCGGCCCGATTGCCTGCCTCTCTTCCGCGGCCATGTTCGCGCCCAGGTGGCCCTGGAGATGGAGCACGCGGTGTCCGCCGGCACGCTTGAGTTTTTCCGCGACCGGTGGGCGCCGCGGGGGCTGGAGTGCATCGTCACCCCGGACTTCCAAATTTTGATTTGATTTATTAAGTTTCATTTAAAGTTTTAATTGATTTACAGTAAATTTATGATTTGTCCAACCAAAAAGAGCAACACCAGGTTATAGTCCAACAGTTTTATTTGAAATCACAAGCTTTCGGAGCGCTGCTCCTTCCTGACGAAGGAGCAGCGCTCCGAAAGCTTGTGATTTCAAATAAAACTGTTGCACTATAACCTGGTGTTGTGCGACTTCTCACATTTGTCCACCCCAGTCCAACACCGGCATCTCCACATCTAGACAGTGGGTTATGGTAGGCTTAACATGGTTTGACTGTGGAGGGGATCACAGAGCCCGATCCTGCTGTTCAGAGGGATCACTGCATTAGGAATCCTGTTCTGATTTACTTTTCTCCCCTTCCGCTTGCTTAGGGGTTGTTGAAGCCAGCTGTGGCGCCCGAACAACCACCCTGCTCACCTGATCAGCAAGCTCAAAGTGACCAGGAATTGAACCTTGGACTTCCCCGGTACACCGTGTGTTTGCCAACTGAGCCATTGCAAAACAGTGTTTTTGTAGAAATGTATTTAATAAAAGCTATTATCTTCTAGCCTCCTTCAGAAAGTGAATGTTATTTGTTCTATCGGTTAAACCGTTATTCTAAGGGCTCCCCTTGTGAGCAGCTGAATCACAGAGACCAAGAAAAACCCAGATTCAATTGTGTGTACTGAGTTAGCGGATTGCAGTTGGGGTAGTGACGGTGCTGCTGTTTGTCTCAGGGTTTCTAGTTGAGGAAGAGAAAATTTGCAATGGTTCCTGTTTGATTGTTATACAGCAACCCGTGCTTAAACATTGGGTGAAGATAGCAGCAGTCTCAACTGTGAGCTTTTCTTTGGTTGAATAGACTGCTTGACGATCAGTGTTGAAGCTCACGTGAAGAATGGAGGAGGTATTGAAGAATGAGCAGTGCCTGTGAAAATGTAGCTCAACAAGGAGTTGAGACCTTTAGGAGAGGAACAGAAGGAATAAAAGTAGTAAATGAAGACTTACTTTGATGGGTAAATTTACTGACCAGATAATAGCAACATTTTTTTATTTCGTTCCTGGGATGTGGGCATTGCTGGCAAGGCCAGCATTTATTGCCCATCCCTAATTGCCCTTGAGAAGGTGGAGGTGAGCTGCCTTCTTGAACCGCTGCAGTCCACGTGGTGAAGATACTCCCATAGTGCTGTTAGGGAGGGAGTTCCAGGATTTTGACCCAGTGACGATGAAGGAACGGCAGTATATTTCCAAGTCAGGATGGTGTGTGACTTGGAGGGAAACTTGGAGGTGATGGTGTTCCCATGCGCCTGCTGCCCTTGTCCTTCTAGATAGTAGAGGTCATGGGTTTGGGAGGTGCTGTTGAAGAAGCCTTGGTGAGTTGCTGCAGTGCATCTTGTAGATGGTACACACTGCAGCCATGGTGCGCTGGTGTTGGAGGGAGTGAATGTTTAAGGTGGTGGATGGAGCGTCAATCACGCGAGCTGCTTTGTCCTGGATGGTGTCGAGCTTCGAGTGTTGTTGGAGCTGCACTCATCCAGGCAAGTGGAGAATATTCTATCACACTCCTGACTTGTGCCTTGTAGATGGTGGAAAGGTTTTGCAGAGTCAGGAGGTGAGACACTTGCCGCAGAATACCCAGCCTCTGACCTGCTCTTGTTGCCACAGTATTTATGTGGCTGGTCCAGTTAAGTTTCTAGTCAATGGTGACCCGCAGGATGTTGATGGTGGGGGAATTCGGCGATGGTAATGACTTTAAATGTCAAGGGGCGGTGGTTGGACTCTCTTGTTGGAGATAGTCATTACCTGGCACTTGTGTGGCGCGAATGTTACTTGCCACTTATCAGCCCAAGCCTGAATGTTGTCCAGGTCTTGCTGTGTGCAGGCACGGACTGCTTCATTATCTGAGGAGTTGTGAATGGAAATGAACATTGTGCAAACATCCGCGAAGATCCCCACTCCTGACCCTGTGATGGAGGGAAGGTCATTGATGAAGCAGCTGAAGATGGTTGGGCCTCGGACACTGCCCTGAGGAACTCCTGCAGCGATGTCTAGCAGGTGTGGTAGTTTAAAAATTGACCACAAGCAATATGCACCCTTCTACCATCTCAACTAACCTCTGATCATAGCTGCATCGCTGTGGGGGAAAGAACTAAACAGGATTGTTAAGAGTTTGTGATGCAAATCGTAGAGTTCACTGCTATCTCACACAGCTTATGAGCTTCACTTTCTCATATCAGGATGTCATCTGAAGGTCTTGATTTCAATTACAGCTTCACACACCGTCACAAATGAAGAACGGCCATTTGGGGCAGGTATTGGGAGGGCAGTTAAGAACATAAGAAATAGGAGCAGGAGTAGGCCATACGGCCCCTCGAGCCTGCTGCACCATTCAATAAGATCGTGGCTGATCATCAACCTCAACTCCACTTTCCCGCCTGATCGCCATAGCCCTTGATTCCCTAGAGTCCAAAAATCTTATCTATCTCAGCCTTGAATATACTCAAAGACTCAGCATTCACAGCCCTCTGGGGCAGAGAATTCCAAAGATTCACAACCCTCACTGAAGAAATTCCTCCTCATCTCAGTCTTAAATGGCCTACCCCTTATCCTGAGACTATGCCCCCTAGTTCTAGACACTCCAGCCAGGGGAAACAACCTCTCAGCATCTACCCTGTCAATCCCCTTCAGAATCTTGTATGTTTCAATGAGATCATCTCTCATTCTTCTAAACTCCAGAGAGTATAGGCCCATTCTACACAATCTCTCACCATAGGACAGCCCTCTCATCCCAGGAATCAATCTAGTGAACCTTCGTTGTACCGCTTCCAAGGCAAGTATATCCTTCCTTAGATAAGGAGACCAAAACTGCACAGTACTCCAGGTGTGGTCTCACCAAGTCCCTGTACAATTGTAGCAAGACTTCCTTACTCTTATACTCCAACCCCCTTGCAATGAAGGCCAACATGCCATTTGCCTTCCTTATTGCTTCCTGTACCTGCATGCTAGCTTTCTGTGTTTCTTGCACGAGGACACCCAAATCTCTCTCAACACCAACATTTGAAAGTTTCTCACCACTTAAAAAATATTCTGTTTTTCTATTCTTCGTACCAAAGTGAATAACCTCACATTTCCCTACATTATACTCCATCTGCCACCTTACTGCCCACTCACTTTATCTATATCCGTTTGCAGACTCTGTGTTCTCCTCACAGCCTACTGTCCCACCTAGCTTTGTATCGTCAGCAAACTTGGATACTTTACACTCGGTCCCTTCGTCTAGGTCATTAATATAGATTGTAAATAGCTGAGGCCCCAGCACTGATCCTTGCGGCACCCCACTAGTTACAGCCTGCCAGCCTGAGAAAGATCCGTTTATCCCTACTCTTTTCTGTCTGTTAACCAATCCTCTATCCATGGTACTATATTACCCCCAATCCTCTATCCATGCTACTATATTACCCCCAATTCTCTATCCATGCTACTATATTAATATATTGGTGCCTGTGGATCTGCACCCTAGGTATAAAAGCATTAAAACTGTTGGTATAAAAAGAAACTGCTTAAATACTTTGAAGCTTTTGTTGTACATTACGTGGTTCAGTCGACTGTACACTTGCGCTTGCTTGAAGGACCGTAGTACATCCACACTTAGTCATGTTACTACTGACAAGCTGAAATGTGTCATTTTAATGGCAGCTCAGTGCACTGTAGAGAGCCCTCTCAGAAGCGGTTCTTAGTGCAGCAGAGAGCTGCATGTCCAAAGTGTCTTATTCTTGAGATGAACGTTTGGCGCAGGTATGGAACTTCCTGCAAGCGTAAAAGAAAGACCGAACTTGCATTTATATAGCACCATGCCTGACCACAGGACGTCCCAAAGTGCTTTACAGCCAATGAAGTACTTTTGAAGTGCAGTCACTGTTGGAAAAATGGCAGCCAATTTGCGTACAGCAAGGCCCTGCAAACAGCAATGACATAATGAACAGAGAATCTGTTTTAGTAATGTTGGTTGAGAGATAAATATTGGACAGGACACCGGGACAAACTCCTCCTGCTCCGATTCAAAATAGTGCTGTGGTATCTTTTGCGTCCACCCGAGAGTGCAGATGGGGCCTCGGTTTAAAATCTCATCCAAAGTTACATTGTAACCTCTGTGCCTCCTTCCTATCTGTGTTGGGGTTTTTCTGCTTTTTAGTTCTCTGCATTTGCATTCACTGCTTCATGCCTGAGTGTTGATAAGGTGTTCTCCGGTTTCTGTCAATGATTCTTCCCCTTAAGGAGATGTATCAGAGCAGTTGAGGGGGACACTATTCTAAGCTTTTTGCCCTCTTAGGGAGGGTGCTATATCCTAGGTTCTGTCACTGATAGTATAGCGTGCTTGTATATCCAGGTACTCATGGTTAGGCTGTTTTAATTTTGACAGGTGATTAATTAAGAGTTCAAAATTTATATTTAATGCATGGCATGTAAATTAAATTACCTGCTCTGGGGACGTATAGGGGTGAATAAATTATCAATAATGATGCAAGAACTATGTCCTCTATGGCAATGAAGTAGTTTATTTAAAAAGAACGTTATTGGATAAACAGCAGCTCTAGATAGATAAAAATAAAGTAGTCTGAAAGTGTATTTAAGCTTGAGATACTCTTAAGGATCACATAAATCACAGCTTCTCTCTGGAGACTTGAGCCCATAATCTAGGCCAACATTCCCAGTACAGTACTGAGGGAGTGCTGCACTGTTGGAGGTGTCGTCCTGCAGATGAGACGTTAAACTGAGCTCCCGTCTGTCCTCAAGTAGATGTTATCGATTCCATGACACTATTTTGAAGAACAGCAGGGGTCCTGGCCAATATTTATTCCTCAACCAACAGCACTAAAACAGATTTATCAGGTCATTATCACATTGCTGTGTGTGGGATCTTGCTGTGCCCAAATTGGCTGTCATGTTACCCACATTACAACAGTGACTGCACTTCAAAAAGACATAATTGGCTGTAAAGCGCTTTGGAAAGCCCTGAAGTCGTGAAAGCCGCGATATAAATGCAAGTTCTTTTCTTTCCAGATTGAAATTCTAGAAATAGTTTGTTCGTGTACGAAGCGCCTTGGGCTGTTTTACTATGTTAAAGGTGCTATATAAATGCAAGTTGTTGTTTTTGTGATAATCGACTATTGTGATTACATTAAATCATTAATCCTTTGGTGTGAATGCTGTAATCTTGTTTGTGCAGTTTGAAGGGGATGGGAGGTTTGAGACCGCTGAGAAGAAGGCAGATTTTCCGATCTCCCAATGCTGCCTTCACCTCCCCTGTCAAACCATGTCTAGAAAACTCAGGATGAATAACGCCCAAGCTGCTCTCGTGCAGCTCTTGGTAACAGGTTTGGGGAGATACCTGGGAGAAGATCAGCTGCTCGTGCTTTTGGCTGGGGTGGGGAGACATAAAGAGGATGAAAATACCTTTTTAAAATGTTTTAAAATAACTTTTCCCTATAAATGAGTTTTGCTGTACTTTTTGCAGGGCAGGCGACAGAATGGATGATCTAGGAGAGAATACCACCGTCTTCTCCACTTTACGTTCCTTCAACAACTTTTTGTCACAAAGCTCGGCTACTGTACCCAGCACAAGTGAGCCAAGCTCTACCTCGAGAATGTTACAGTTGCAGTACCAGCAAAGAATCCAGGTTAGTACATTGTCTGCTTTACAGTGTCGACAGAATACATTGCTGTAGTGAGAAAACATTGCTGTAGTGAGAACATTGCGTAATGAGAAAACATTGCTGTACTGAGAATGGTAGAGATCACTTTCAGTGTTCTCATTTTCTTCCCTTTTTTAAAAAGTTTCTGCGTCCCAGTACAAACCAGACATTTCAAACTGGGTAGTGGCTCGAATGGTGCTTATTCAGCATGCACCTCTGAAACTGCAGAGTAAAGCCCCTTGACATTCAACGGCATTACCATCACCGAATCCCCCACCATCAACATCCTGAATGTAACCATTGATCAGAAACTTAACTGGACCAGCCACATAAATACTGTGGCAACAAGAGCAGGTCAGAGGCTGGGTATTCTGCGGCGAGTGTCTCACCTCCTGACTCTGCAAAACATTTCCACCATCTACAAGTCAGGAGTGTGATTGGAATACTCTCCACTTGCCTGGATGAGTGCAGCTCCAACAACACTCAAGAAGCTCGACATCATCCAGAACAAAGCAGCCTGCTTGATTGGCCCCATCCACCACCTCAAACATTCACTCTCCACCACCGGCGCACCGTGGCTGCAGAGTGCATCATCTACAAGATGCACTGCAGCAACTCGCCAAGGCTTCTTCGGCAGCACCTCCCAAACCCGTGACCTCTACCACCTAGAAGGACAAGGGCAGCAGGTGCATGGGAACACCAGCACCTCCAAGTTCCCCTCTAAGTCTCACACCATCCTGACTTGGAAATATATCGCCGTTCCTTCATTGTCGCTGGGTCAAAATCCTGGAACACTCTCCCTAACAGCAATGTGGGAGTACCTTCACCACACGGACTGCAGCGGTTCAAGAAGGCAGCTCACCACCACCTTCTCGAGGGCAATTAGGGATGGGCAATAAATGCTGGCCTTGCCAGCGATGCCCACATCCCATGAACACATAAAAAAAAAAGTCCAGCGACTCAATCCAGTGAGTAGCTGAGCCCTACAGACCAGGAGGATCCTTGATTCAATCCCCTGTGAGTGCTGAGTTAGCTGATCTCTGTCTGGTGACAGTTGGGAGGTTCTCCAAATTGGTTAAATAAAGAATCGTAGTCCAGCTAGCCTTTCAGGCAAGAAGGGAGGAAATGGATGGCGGGCGGGGGAAAAAACAAACAAAATCTGTGCTGTGGGCAACGTTTTTTTTTAGGTCCTTTTTAGGTAAGTTTCTCCTTTTTCTGTAACTTACCCCTCCATCTATGCGAGTCTGCTGTCTTGCTATTTATTTCAAGGGCTGCGAGAAATTCATTCTCTTCCCCCAAATGTTTTTCTTTATTTCCCCCCCACCCCCACCCCCACCCCGGGGTCGGGGCATGCCGCAGCCTCTGATTGGTGCGTGCCTTCTCAACAGGTTTGAGATCGGGAACCGAGCAGATGAAGTTAGGAAAGTGTGTTGCTGATCTGTGCAATTGGCCATTAGCACCTCCTGTAGTATAATTTCATTCCTGGGTGTTGGTCACTAAGTGACTCCCTACCAGCTGGGTTCAACAACGACTACAGCAACTTAAATTTATATCATGCCTTTAATGTAACAAAAGTCCCAAGGTGCTTCACAGAAACGTAATCAGACAAAATTTGACACTGAGCCACAGAAGGAGATATTAGGGCAGATGACCAAAAGCTTGGTCAAAGAGGTAGGTTTTAAGGAGCGTCTTAAAGGAGGAGGAAGAGGTAGAGAGGCGCGGAGAGGTTTAGGGAGGGAATTCCAGAGCTAAGGGCCCAGGCAGTGGAAGGCACGGCCACCAATGGTGCGGCCTTTCCCCATAGCCCTGCAAATTTTTTCCCTTCAAATAGCAAATACTTTGGGACAAGAAAGAAAACAAGAGCTTGTGGTTAAATTGAGAGATCTCCTTGCCAGCAGTGATGCAGAGTCGACATGCTGTCCTTGTCTAGCACATTGTTTTCTCACAGAATGCGTTCTCTGCCATAGTTGTTGATTTGAGGCAAGGGACTCCCACACAGGGGAAAAAAGCGACAATCTGAGAGAGAATTGATGTGTTGCTCTCGAGCTACTTCTACTGCGTGATTACGAAGTAGCAGATGCTTTGGCACTTTAAATCTGTTCTCTTTTGTTAGAGGAAATGTCCATTTTGCCATTGGCTGCCTTCAGCAAACCTTTACAGGCTAGTGAAATAGTTCTATAACCAGACTGACGCTACATTTTGTGGGGTGCAGAGGAGAGTGGGAGGAAGAGGAGGCTAAACTGGTAAATCCAGCCCCAGCAGTTGTGTATGTGGGAATACTTCTCTGGATTGGAAATACTGTGCTGTAGAGATTAGATTATCTCTGGTCTTTCAGATAATCAGGATCGACTGCAAACCAATATGGTGGGAATATTGTGTGTTATCAGAGTTTAAGATGGAATATAACACACTAGTTATACAGCAAAAACATACAACCGTGACAAGCAGCTGGAACCAGTCCCGATTGGACAGATGGCTGGCATGCGTGAACAGTTCTTCGGCTTATGGCCTTTCTTCCTCTCGTCTAGAACCTCCAAGAATGGGTCCACTCCCGGAAGAGTGTTAGACCAGCCCCACTCTTGTATGGCTCTCCCCTCCACTGTCTGTGCTAAGGGCTTTTCAGGTCTTTCTCTCATACCCTTTTTTAGGGGTGGGCCTGATGTAAAATATTGACAAGACCATTTAACCTGTAAGGGTTCTTCTTAAACCAAGGTGCCCAATGGTGTGTTGAGTTCTTTGTCTTAATTTTCAGATGAAAGCCCTCCCCTAAGGGGTCTCGTACTCTTACCTATTTGTCTTTCCTGTTTATACATTCTGAAGACCCATCCATCTGATTTCCTCTTATCTCTCCCGTCCTTATCCTCTCAAATTTGGAGACAGACATGCCATTGTTGGCCTTCAAATGTTCGTAGCTGTTTGTTATCAGTTATTTATGTTCACACTGTTCAAGTAGCTATTTCATTCCATTATCAGACTATTGTACCATGGAATGAATAATTAAATTCCCAATGCTATTCTCACACACTGGTTAACTTACGCATTTTAAAGCAGTTTTGCTAAACAAAGTCAAAATCCTAACTTAGCATTATAATATGGTTATTAGCAGTAATGGAAGAAACATAGGCATTGAGCTTTAGTTGGTCAAATTAAAGATACATAAAACAAAGTTGAAATCCTAACTTACAAACAGCAGATAGCTAGCCTGGAAACAAGGTCATATATGACCATCACGCTGCAGAATGTTATAACATCTGCAGGGGACCAAAAACATAAGCAAATTCTAAACATCTATCCAGCTATTCTGAAGAGACACTTTTGTCTCCAGTTCTGATACAATCATCTAAACACAGTATTCTTCACGTCACAATTTCATTCGCATAACCCCATATATTTTGGGTACCCTCATTTCTAACAGTGCCGGTAATGATGAGTGCACAATATGCACGCCCTGTAGATCACGTAACTAATCCTGATGATCCTGGTTTATTAATGTCTGAGTAGTGTTTGTAGAAGGTTCTCAAAAAGGTTGTGACTTACGCAGGGGGACATGGTTTCATGGGCACTAACAGCCTTCCAAATGGAATTGTAAGGTTACAAGGCAAATCTGCTCCAGTGCTTTTCAGTCTTTTTCCATTTAAATATAAACAGTCCCAAGGACCACCCCACCCCCCTGCGAATATTAGTCCAGTCCTAGGGGAGCCTCCATGTCCTACCTACACGAAGGAGTACATTACAGAAAATGTGTTTTATTTATTGGTATACAGCAACATAAAAATGTCAACATCGAAATATTACCTTTTGTAATTTATTTGTATTTGATGCAATGTATTTTTACTTGTCTTTAGGCAGATGGATTGTTTATTTACACCAAGCATGTGTTTGTTCATTATCCCAGATCTTCAAATATGTACATGGTTTAAAATATATTTCAAAGTTTGGAAAAAAAGTGATACTATCTCCTTCATCAACTGTGTCGTGGATGTGAAGATCACCTCACCTGTTTTTAAAGTCAGCAAAAACAGAAAAACACATAAAAATGGTCCAGGGACCCTCATTTGAAAAGCTGTGGAGTACTGAACCACAGCAGCGGAGCCGAGTTCTTTCTTGCCCCATGTGTCACCTCAGCAAGGTGACTGGACAGCAGTTAAGAATAGGAACTCTGGCAGATAATTTTTTTCCTGCTTCGCTCCCCAGCCCAATAACACTGAAGGCAATTGTTGTGCCCCTATAGCTCCCTGGTTGCGATCAACTGACTCGACAAAGACCAGGCAATCAATCCAACACACCATAGGGCGCATTTATCTACTGTGGAACCATCTGAAGAATGTTTGTCATGAGTATAAAAAGCTCTTTTCAGAAAGAAAAGACCTGCATTTCTATAGCGCCTTTCACAACCTCGGGATATCCCAAAGTGTTTTACAGCCAATGAAGTACTTTTGAAGTGTGGTTACTGTTGTAATGTAGGAAATGCAGCAGGCAATTTGCACACAGAAAGATCTCACATACAACAATAAATGACCAGATAATGTGTTTTTAGAAGTTTGTTGAGGGATAAATATTGGCCAGCACACCGGGGAGAACTCCCCTGTTCTTCTTTGAAGTAGTGCCATGGGATCTTTTACGCCCACTTGAGAGGGCAGATGGGACTTCGGTTTAATGTCTCATCCGAAAGACTGCACATCCGACAGTGTAGCACTCCCTCGGTACTGCACTGGAGTGTCAGCCTGGATTATGTGCGCAAGTTTCTGGAGTGGGCTTGAACCCAAATCTTCTGACTCAGAGACAAGAGTGCTACTACTGAGCCACGGTTATCCAGTTGGCATGTCGTACTACCACAACATGTTCTGTTGGCTCATGTGTAATATGTTTGTATTTGATGCAATGTATTTTTAATTTTCCCAGGCAAATAGATTGTTTATTTACATCAAACATTATCCCAAACCTTCAAATATTTACATGGTAAAATTTTTTCAAAGTTAACAAAATGATATAACCACAATAAACTGTGTCGTGGATATAAAGGTCACCATCTGTTTTCAGTCAGAGAAGGTGTCTCAGCTTGATTAAATAATTCAAGACTGAGTGATGGATTTTTGGGCGATATGGGGATCAGGTGGGAAATTGGAGTTGAGGTAGAAGATCAGCATTGATCTTAGTGAATGCAGGCTCGAGGGGCTGTATGGCCTACTCCCTCCTATTTCTTATATTCTTAATGTCTGCTAATATGGTACAACTCTCTCATTCTTCCAACCTCTTTCCCCCACCACCCCCTCCCAAAAATGGAATAAAATTAAAATAGGTCTGTTAAAATTTGCCTGCTGTACATTTTCCAGGTCGAAGAGCAGGCTGAGTACGTTCGTTCTCATTCACGCATTCTAGAGGTGGAACGGGAGAAACAGAAGATGGAGGTCAGCCATAAACGGGCCAGGATTGAACTGGAGAAGGCAGCACAGACTAGTTCCTGGAACTATGAGGTATGTGCGTAGGTACAGGGAGTTGCAAAATATAAGAAATAAAAAGAGAAAATGCTGGAAATACTCAGCAGGTCAGACAGCATCTGTGGAAAGAGAAACAGAGTTAACGTTTCAGGTCGATGACCCTTCGTCAGAACTGGAAAAAGTTGGAGATGGAGCATGTTTTTAAGCAAGTGTAGGGGCAGGGAAAGGGGGGAGGGGAGGAAAGAACAAAAGGGAAGGTCTATGATAGGATGGAAGGCAGGAGAGATTAAGAGACAAAAGGGATGATGGTGCAAGGCAAAAGGAGATAGTAATGGGACAAGTTAAGAAACAAAAGATGACTAGATGAAGTGTAAATGGCAATGGCAGAATGATCGACAGCTGCCATGAGAGAGAGAAAAAAATAAAATGAAAAAATAGATAGGGGCAGAGGTTATAGTCTGAAATTGTTGAACTCGATGTTGAGTCCAGAAGGCTGTAAAGTGCCTAATCAAAAGATAAGGTGCTGTTCCTCGAGCTTACGTTGAGCTGCATTGGAACAGTGTAAGAGGCCGAGGGCGGAGAGGTCAGAGTGGGAGTGGAGCGGAGAAGTAAAGTGACAGGCGACCGGAAGCTCGGGGTCACCCTTACGGACTGAATGGAGGTGTTCCGCAAAGCGGTCACCCAATCCGCGTTTGGTCTCCCCAATGTAGAGGAGACCGCATAGTGAGCAGCGAATACAGTATACTAAATTGCAAGAAGTACAAGTAAATCGTTGTTTCACCTGGCAGGAGTGTTTGGGGCCCTGGACAAAGGGCATATGTTGTATCTCCTGCGCTTGCACGCGAAGGTGCCGGGCGAAAGGGAAAGGGTGATAGAGGAGTGGACCAGGGTGTCGCGGAGGGAGCGGTCCCTTCGAAATGCTGAAAGGGGAGGTGAGGGGAAAATGTGTTTGGTGGTGGGATCACGCTGGAGGTGGCGGAAATGGCGGAGGATGATCTGTTGAATGTGGAGGCTGGTGGGGTGAAAGGTGAGGACAAGGAAAACCCTATTGTGGTTCCGGGAGTGGGGGGAAGGGGAGAGAGCAGAAGTGCGGGAAATAGAACGGACACGGTCAAGGGCCGTGTCAACCACAGTAGAGTGGAATCCTCGGTTGAGGAAAAAGGAAGACATGTCGGAAGCACTGGTATGGAAGGTGGCATCGTCAGAGCTGATGCGGCGGAGATGGAGAAACTGGGAGAATGGAATAGAGTCCTTACAGGAAGCGGGGTGTGAGGAAGTGTAGTCCAGGTAGCTGTGGGAGTCAGTGGGCTTATCGTGAATGTTTGTCAATAGCCTATCCCCAGAGATGGAGACAGAGAAGTCGAGGAAGGGAAGAGTCGGAGATGGACCATGTGAAAGTGAGGGAAGGGTGGAAATTGGAAGCAAAGTGAATGAAATTTTCTAGTTCAGGGTGAGAGCAGGAAACGGCACCGATACAGTCATCAATGTACTGGAAAAAGAGGTGAGGGAGGGAACCTGAGTAGGACTGGAACAAAGAATGTTCCACATATCCCACGAAAAGGCAGGCATAGCTAGGACCCATGTGGGTTCCCATAGCAACACCTTTAATTTGGAGGAAGTGAGTGGAGTCAAAGGAGAAGTTGTTCAATGTGAGAACAAGTTCATCCAGGCGAAGGAGGGTGGTGATGGATGGGGACTGGTTGGGCCTCTGTTCAAGGTAGAAGCGGACGCCCTCAGGCCATCCTGGTGGGTGATGGAGTTGTAGAGGGATTGGACGTCCATAGTGAAAAGGAGACGGTTGGGGCCAGGAAACTGTTAAAGTGGCGGAGGGTGTCGGAAGAGTCGCGGATGTAGGTGGGAAGAGACTGGACAAGGGGAGAAAAAAGAGTCGAGATAGGAAGAGATAAGTTCCGTGGGTCTACCAGGGCAGTCCTGTTTGTGGATTTTGGGAAGGAGGTAGAAGCGGGCTGTGCGGGGTTGGGGAACTATGAAGTTGGCGGCCGTGGAGGGAAGATCTCCAGAGGAGATGAGGTCAGTGACAATCTTGGAAACGATGGTTTGATGTTCCGTAGTGGGGTTATGGTCCCGGGGGAGGTAGGAGGAGTCAGAGAGTACAATATATGCAAAATATGAGCGTCATCTCCAAACTGTTCTGGCATTAAAACCCTCTTCACACTTCAAGTCGTCCTGCACTAGTTATCATCCTCCTTTTGCCAGCGCTAGTGTTATTAGTTGCAAGGCATGTGTGGGGTTTGAACTCACTTTCTCTTGGTTGTCTCGGCTTCTAGATTACTAGTCCAGCAACATAACCACTATACTAAGGAAAGAGCATTCACTTCGCAGACTGTTAATGAGCCTGTGAATCCTTCCACTACTTCACACTATTCTCCAAGGGAGGAGTTTGAAGATATGAAAACAATGACAACCACAGGCTGTGATCGATATGTTTTTGTGTTTATATGCTATGAAGGTAGTTGAGCTTGAGAAAGCAGATTGCAGAGCAGTAACCAGATTTATGCTATTGGAGATTCTCAATCGTAGTTATTAATATTTTCTAAGTATATTTTTGTTGTGATTTGGATTCTTTTGAAGTAGTTACTGTCTTTTTTTTTTCCTTTTGTGTAGCGAGAGGCAGACCGGAACCAGGAGTTAGTGACCCAAGTAAAACAACTGCAGGAGAAGGAGACGGAGGCTGAGGTAAAATTGAAGGACCAGATTGATGTGAATAAGTCATTGAAGGAGGAGCTCGGGTTCCAGAACAAGAAACTTCAAGAGAAAGAAGAAAAGCTTGCTGAAGCCAATCAGGTAAAGGACCGACTGAGCAACAATTATAAAACTATAAAATCTTTCAAGCTGCATAAAACCTAAACTGCTACTCCAAATCCCAAATGAGTGAGTTTATTTTCTTAAAGCATATTTTATTTTGCCCATTTTTCTGCTCGTCTCCTGACGTTTTTTATTGACTCTAACCTTGTTGACCTTTGTCGGTTAGCAGTAGTTAGGGGCCTTGGGGTAACTTGCGCTCTGATGTAGGGAAAGGCCTGGAGTCCGCTTCTCATGATGGCACAATGGGAACTCGCCGCAACACCAACTTGCATTTATATAACACCTTTAACATCCCAAGATGCTTTACAGGAGCAGTATCAGATAAAATTTGACAGAAATATTAGGACTGTAGACAAAAAGCTTGGTCAAAGAGGTAGGTTTTAATGAGCGATTTAAAGGAGGAGAGAGAGGCAGAAACGTAGAGGTTTGGGGAGGGAGTTCCAGAGCTTGGCGCCTAGACAGCTGAAGGCATGGCCGCTAATGGAGGGTTGAAGGAAATGAGAGATGCATAAGAGGCCAGAATTGGACGAAGGCAGAGTTCTCAGAGGGTTGTAGAGCTAGAGGAAGTTACAGAGATAGGGAGGGGCGAGGCCATGGAGGGATTTGAACACAAGGATGAAAATGAGAACAAGTGCAAACTCCTGTTGGATCATTAGTGTTTTAATTTGCGAATTGGTTAAAAGCAGATTTAGTTCTTGCGATTAGCAAGATCACAAGTTTAAAAACAGACGAGAAAGTCCATTCAGCCCATCTTAGCTCATTCATCAAAAATAAATAAGTACATCCCGTAATTACCATGCCTGACAGGCTGTTAAATGACTCTAAGGTTTGTGCCTCCTCTGACCTATGCAGAGGTCCATTTCACATGTTGATTACTGTTTGTGGAAAGAAATTTTTCTGCCCTAAATTTGCCTTTCAGTGGTTTGAAGCTCTGCTTCTTTTGTCTCGCTGTCATCACCACCTACACTAACCGCAACTTCAATTTATGTAACTGCTAGTGAAAGTATACAGAAGAGGGTAACCAGAGTGATCGAGGGGATGGAGGAATTGGATTATGTGGAGCGATTATGTAAATTGGGCTTGTTCTCACTGGAAAGGAGAACATTGAGAGGTGATATGGGCTTGTTCTCACTGGAAAGGAGAACATTGAGAGGTGATATGATTGCTATTTTTAAGATTCCAAAGGGACTAGATAATGTAGACCATGACACGCTGCTTGAAGGGGGGTAAATTCAATATTTCAGTGAGCGAGTGTTAAATCTATGGAACAGTCTCCCTCGGGAGAAGGTGGAAGCAGTTAGTATTTATTTATTCAAATGCAAATTAAATGGATTTCACTCAGAAAATAGCATGTTGGGATACAGTATATGAGCAATTTGAGACATGGTGTGACAATCTTCAGAGCTGTGTACAATGAATGCTGTTGCTTGCCCTTCAGAAACATTGGAAATGGGGTGGTAGCAAAGTCCATCTTGTTAGTGCACACCAATAAATGGACAAGCTGGAAATTGTCTTGGGAGTGGAAAATTCTACCAGTTTGAGATCTGCAGAAAATACCAGTGTAACAGAGTGTTGGATTTGTGCAGTAAATTAAAGAAAGAAAGACTTAGATTTATATAGCGCCTTTAACAACATCCGAAAGCACTTTACAGTCAATCAAGTACTTTTTGAGGTGTTTAATGTGGGAAATGCGGCAGCCAATTTGCGCACAGCAACGTCCCACAAATAGCAATGTGATCATGACCAGATAATCCTGTTTGAGTGATGTTAGTCGAGGGATAAATATTGGCCAGGACACCGGGCGAACTCCCCTGGTTTTTTTCGAATTAGTGTCATGGGATCTTTTACGTCCACCTGAGGGCAGCCGGAGCCTCGCTTTAACGCCTTGCCCGAATGATGGTGATCATTGAACTAATTTGTGCCCCGTCAAAAATGCCTCAATATGCAGTGCACAAATACTGGGACGCCATAACTGCTGTTTCTCTTTTAACTCTTTTTTTGTCTTAAAATACTCCTTGGGACGTTTTACTACGTTAAAGACGCTATATAAATACAAGTTGTTGTTGTTGTTGTTAAAGTGTTGACATAGATTTTGTGCTCAAATCTCTTGGAGTGGGACTTGAACCCACAACCTTCTGACTTGGAGGCGAGAGTGCTACCACTACAGTAACCATTTTATGCCACAAGAGGGATCTGTACTATTTACATAGGTACTGAGGACCTCTCACGTTAGAAACCTAGTACTGCAGCACAATACAAGAAAGTTCTTTGTAAAGTCCCAAATGGTTTTGACACTACTTCTGGAAGAGTACGCTTGCCTACACAAATAATAAAATTATTTTCCCATACCTGCATTGGTGCATCAGACCACTCATCTGTAAATATTCTGTGCTTGAACATTAACTTTCCATTTAAAGAACTTTGCAATACTGAATGATGTTTTAAATCGAAGTTCTTTTTTCCCCCAAATACGTGTAATGTTTAATCAAGCATGGAAGCTTACTGAATTAGCCGGTAATCATTGAACTAATTTGTACCTTGCCATAAATTCCTCAATATGCAGTGCCCTAATACTGGGACACCATAACCGCTGTTGCTCTTTTTAGAGTTACAAATCTATGCAATGTAGGATTAAAATATTGGGTATATGGCCTTGTCTGAGATTATGGTTAATCTTGAACTAGGCTGCACCACATGTCATTGTTGCAAATTCATAGTGCCCTCCATTTTCAGTTTCTTTTCCCTGCCTTTCTCATTTTCTGAAGGCAGTGGCTCATGGGGAGGTGAGGGGCAGCCCTCTGGTATCTTGCAGCAGAGGCCATTCTTAATGTTTGAGCTTCGGTCGTTGGTGTTGATGGGTTACTGGACCATGGGAGGCATCACAGCTAAGCCCGATTCTGTCCTCGTTTGATGTGTGTGCTTTCTACGTGAGTCACTAGGTAGCAATTGGGTGTGGGAGCACTGACCTGTTTTTGTCTTTCCTGCTTTCTCCTTGCGCACCCCCACATACCCCCCCAAAAAGTTAACTCAGCACAGACCAAGGAATCAAATCTAGTATCCGGTTGGATTCATATGGTTTAATACCACGCTACACAACCCTCTGGGGGGAAAAAATGTATCCTCCTTTCCCCTCTCGCTCTTTTGCCAATTATTTTAAATCTATGACCTCTGGTTACCAACCCACTTGCCAGAGGAAACAGTTTTTCCCGACTTGCTCTATCAAAACCCCTTGTAATTTTGAATACCTCTAGTAGGTCACCCCTTAACCACCTCTGCTCTAAGGAAAACAATCCCAGCTTCTCCAATCTCTCCGCATAACTGAACTCCCTCATGCCTGGTATCATCCTGGTAAACCTCCTCTACATTCTCCAAGGCATTGACAACCTTCCTGAAGTGTGGTGCCCAGAATTGTACACAATACTCCAGCTGAGGCCTAACCAGAAATTTGTAAAGGTTTGGCAAGACTTCCTTGTTTTTTGTGTTCAATGCCCCTATTTACAAAGCCAAGTATCCCATACACTTTCTTAACCGCCTTATAAACTTGCCCTGCCACCTTAAAGGATTTGTGAATATGCACCTCCAGGTTCCTCCGCTCTTTCACCCCTTCAAAATAGTACCATTTAGATTGTACTGCGCCTCCATGTCTTTTCTCCTAAAGTGCATCACTTCACACTTATCTGGATTAACTTGCAGCTGCCATATGTCTGCCCATTTCACCAGTCTGTCTATGTCCTGCTGAAGTCTGCTACTGTCATGCTCACTATTACTACGTTGCCAAGTTTTGTATCATCCGCAAACTTCAAAATTGTGCTCCCTATATCCAGGTCATTATATACCTGGTCATTAAAAACAATTGTGCCTTTTTTGAAAATGTACAAAACTGGCAGTGGTTAAAGAAATGCAAGACGTAGTTAATATAATCTTGCAAATTAAAGTTTGAACGTGACTCTCCTGTTTTAGTGTTTCCTCTAACGATAATGCTTTCACTGTCTTATAATTCAGACGATAGGTGTCCTAAAGGCCAAGATATCAGAGCAGCAGCGGAAACAGATGACTCAGGAGATGCAGCTGGCAACGTCGAGCACAGAGCGTCAGGAGCTGCTCGAGCAAGTGGAAGTACAACACAAGTATGTCAAAAAATAAACCAGGAGACGCATCATCAGACACAAACCCCATGCAGTGGTTGCTTTCATCCCCATCTCTGCTTCTGCTTTTCAAAAGAGTTCTTGATGTAATTGAAGTTTTTGAGACTGGGAAGAAAACCATAAATTGTTCCTTTCTAAAAAATAAAAATCTTCCCTCTCCCAACCATTTTGTCTCCCCTCGCCTCTTGATGGTGTTGACTCATATTGGAGTACAGTTCCAATAGAAGTGGCACCCTTCCAGTATCTTGCGTAAGTCACTAATCTTGTACGAGTACAGATACTGCCCATTATCTTCAGTTAGTCAGGCTATACGATGGTGTGGGATTGCAGCCGACCCCTTTATGCTGGCCTTGCTTGACATCCACAAGGTTGTCTCCTTTGCTGAAGGCATCGACTCTATCACTGGAATCCGATTCCATGGGCATGGTTGCCCTCCACTGCCTCGCCCTGAGTGAACATTATTCATGCGTGAGCCAAGATGTTAAGTGTCAAGAAGGCTATTCGTGCGTGAGGGCATCGCAGCTGAACCTGATCTATCATTTTTCGTAGCGGTATAACAATTAGGAGTGGAACCCTAGTCAATTTCCACCTCTCCAACCTAGGGATACTGCGACCAACTGTAGGGTGTTAGTACTTGTAAGGTGGTAGCTCAACAAGCAGCACGTGAAAAGGAGATTGAACTGGAGTTCTCATCTGTGTGGCTGAGAGATAGAGACTTTCTTGTATTCCTGTATTGAAATTTTGCAAAGCAGAGTGGCAGAGATTTATAGACCAATTAGAAAAAAACTGGAAGGAAAGAAAACAGGAAATCCCTTTATGTTGAAATCCTTTAGTTCTTGGAGTTCGCGGCTTCATTTCCTTCTCGTCCATCTCTTCCTTTCTTTGCCCCAACTTGGTTTTAACAGGGCTAAGTCTTGTTTCCTTTCCCTAAACAGGAAGTGGCAGGAGGCTGTGCAGAAGGTTCAGGTATTGGAAGCAGCTCAAGTGGTCAATGCTGAGAACGAGCAGAGATTGAAGGTGAGCAACACTTTGCTCAGTCTGCCTGTTCACAGGACAGTAAGGGGAGGGTGTTATGTGCTTCATTGAAAAGGACATGAGTAATGGGCATCACCAACTGAGGTGCTTGAAGGAGTAGAAGGTGCCAGAGGAGGTGGGGTGGTGGGGGATTCAAGAGCGACGTTGTGATAAAGACTACTTTACTCAAGCACCGCCTTGTGCAGAACTTAAGCCATGTGGGCTAAAAGCTCCATGTTTCAGTTCCCATTGGGCTTTACTCCGCTGGCGGCAGCTTTCCCATTAAGCTGCGCAGTGGTCTGGAGGTCCCGCGCAGGCTGCTCGCTGACTTTAAAATGGAAAAAAATGCGCATGCGCGAAAATCTGATTGGGCCGCCAAGCCCGTTAAAGGGGCCGCGCACCCCAAAAAAATAGAGGGAACATTGGCTGGGGTTACAGCTAGCCTGCTATGGTTGGCCTCAGTGCCCTGGGTTGGGGGAGGGGAGAAAAGTCATCCACAATTTGTGCTTCCAGTTGTTATTCACTGACCACTGTTGTAAAGTGTGTGTGTGAGAGCAGATTAGACTTGGCAGTGATGCCCCTTGCTGTCACGTTGCCTGCCACAGCTTGCTGTTGAGCGATTACACTTGAAGAATGACCACTTGGACCAAGTCCGAGAGGCATCCATGAGATGGTACTCCAGCAGCACCATTAGGAGAGAAGAGGAGGAAAAAATGGGGAGCGAATAAATAAAACTTAAGAATCCCGATATTAATGTTTGTTAATTCTGCAGGAATTGGAGAATAAAATAACTCAGCAGGAACAGGACTCTGTGATTGTGAAGAACATGCGGTCAGATCTGGCTCGCATCCCCGAGCTGGAGAAAGAGCTCCGACAGCTGAAGGAGAAGAATGCCTATTACAGGTAGGATTGATATCCAAAGCTGGCCATGACCACTTGATTAACCTCTTCTGGTGAAACTGCTCAACAATATATGCATTATTTCCTTGTAAAATAGTGAAACAAAATCAAAACACAATATTCCTTCAGTTTAAAACACCCTATTTGATCATAAGAGACTGTTGTCCGTGCTCATAGTTGCCATTCTCTGCATCTCTGTGTGTTGCTGCTATGTAACGCACTCCAGTTAATGGTTGAGCGATTATAATCAGGGATGCTCAAGAGGGCAGAATTATCCCTCAATCAACATCACTAAAATCAGATTATTTGGTCATTATCACATTGCTGTTTGTGGGAGCTTGCTGTGTGCAAATTGGCTGCTGCGTTTCCTACATTACAATAGTGACTACACTTCAAAACGTACTTCATTGACTGTAAAGAGCTTTGTGATGACCTTGTGGTCGTGAAAGGTGCTATAGAAATGCAAGTCTTCTTTCTTTCAAAACTTCTTTTTTTTGTGCACTGAAGTGATGGCATTACATGCTTCCAGATCAGTTATAGCACAGGGCCAGATCCAGGGCAAAGCTTCTATATTATTCCAACAATGGGGCAGAACCTCTCTGGTTGCTCTCTGGTCCCTATCCCAACACTTCTTCGACCTTCCTACTCTCCTGCCGCAGTCCCAGGCTTGCCTCTTAGATAAGCCTACAGCTTCCCTCTGTGCCTCTCTTGGCATCCTGTGAAGGGCCCACCGTGGCACTCGTCGCTGCCTCCTCACGTTAGCAACCCCAACTGTCCCATCCTACTCTCCCACTGACCTTCCCACCAGCGTGCCCGTGGGGGGGCTAATCTCGCCAATCTCCTCCCCGCCCAACTCACCCCTTCAAGTGCTCACCCTGTGGACGCTGGCAGTGGATCAGCCATCACCACCATCTCTGCATCTCCCTGCAGAATATCCGTTCACTTGCGAACAAGGCCCCCACCATCCATGAGCTTATCGTGGATGATTGCATCGACATCATGGCCCTGACGGAAACTTGGCTGAGGGGTGATGACACCGTACCCTTAAATGAAGCCTCCCCGCTTGGCTATACCTTCCATCACTTGCCCCGCCCAGACTGCTGTGGTGGCGGTGTGTTTCTCATCACCAAATCACACCTTGGTCTGTCCCCCTACTCCTCTGGTACTTTCTCCTCCTTTGAGCATCTCACCTTGTTCCACCCCTCTCACCGAGAATCATCGAATGGTCACAGCACAGAAAGAGGCCATTCGGCCCATCGAGCCCATACTGGCTCTCTGCAAGAGCACTTCAGCTAGTCCCACTCCCCTGCCCTTTCCCCGTAGCCCTGCAAATTAAAAAAAAAAAAAATTCTCGTTCTCTACCGCCCACTCAAGTACGACAGAAATGTTATCCCCGAGATATCTTCAAAACCTCTGCACCGAGCGACTTCTCATCCTCTGTGCTATCAACCTCTATCTCAATTCATCGTGCTTTCTCTCATCTGAGTTCACTACCCTCCTCCTATCCTCCCTTAATCTCTCCCTCAATGTGCACTCTCCAACCCATATTCACGGCCACCCCCTTGACCTTGCCATCTCTCGTGGCCTCGCTACTCCCACCGGGCCAATCGCAGATAAGGTCATCTCTGACCACTTCCATGTCACTCTCCACCCACATCCCCCTTCCTCACCCAAGCCTACTTCCTTCTGTGTCTGCCCCTGGGAAAACACTCTCTCCAAACTCACTCTCAACTCCACTTACGAAATTTCAACTGTCCAGCCTTTGGCCCTCCATTCACCACGACATTTCTGCAGTTACCGATCTGCTCAATCACACCCTCACTACCACTTTTGATGCCCTAGTCCCATTAAAATCATTATTCTCTCTCACCCTGGCCGTTCCATGTGGTTACGGCCCTCATCTTCATTCCCTCAAGTCTAAGGGACGCAGACTTAAACGGATATGGCGGGCAACTGGTTTAGCTATTCACCGCCAGATCTGACTGGACCGCATAAAGCATTATCGGGTCCTACTCTTATCTGCCAAAAACTGCTCACTATTCCAGGATTATTCTGGAATTCAAAGCTAACCCCCAGCTTCTATTCACTACTGCTAACCATCTTCTTAAACCCCTCTCCCCTGTCTCCTCCACACTCACTTCCAACAACAAGTGCGAGGAGCTCATGGACTTCTTTGTCTCTAAGATTGAGACTATCCGATCAGCTGCCTCTGCCACTTCTCTTCCTTCCCCTAGCCCACCGTGCTAAACTTCCTCTAAGGTTCCCCCTGCCCTAGCACTGAACTCGCATCTTTCTCCAGTTTCTCTCCGATCTCCCCTCTTGACCTCTCCACGCTCATCTTGTCCATGAGAACCACTTCCTGCTCCCTCGACCCTATTCCCACTAAACTGCTGACCACCCAACTTCCTTTTCTGGTTCCCATGTTAGCTGACATTGTTAAAGGTTTGCTCTCCTATAGATGTAATATATCCAAGTTTGCTGATGATACAAAGCTGGGTGGGAATGTAAGTTGTGAGGAGGATGCAAGGAGGCTTCAAGGGGATATAGACAGGCTAAGTGAGTGGGCAAGAACATGGCAGATGGAATATAATGTGGAGAAATGTGAAGTTATCCACTTTGGTAGGGAAAATAGAAAAGCAGAGTTTTTTAAATGGTGAGAGATTGGGAAATGTTGGTGTTCAGAGGGACCTGGGTGTCCTTGTACACGAATCACTGAAAGTTAACATGCAGGTACAGCAAGCAATTATGAAAGCAAATGGTATGTTGGCTTTTATTACAAGAGGATTTGAGTATAAGAGTAAAGATTTCTTACTGCAATTATATTGGGCCCTGGCGAGACCACACCTGGAGTATAGTGTACAGTTTTGGTGTCCTTACCTAAGGAAGGATATACTTGCCATAGAGGGAGTGCAACAAAGGTTCACCAGACTGGTTCCTGGGATGGGGGGATTGTCCTATGAGGAAAGATTGAGTGGACTAGGCCTATATTCTCTAGAGTTTAGAAGAATGAGAGGTGATCTCATTGAAACATACAAAATTCTTACAGGGCTTGACAGGGTAGATGCAGGGAGGATGTTTCCCCTGGCTAGGGAGTCTAGAACGAGGAATAAGGGGTCGGCCATTTAGGACTGAGATGAGAGATTTCTTCACTCAGAGGGTGGTGAATCTTTGGAATTCTCTACCCCAGAGGGCTGTGGAGACTCTGTCGTTCAAGACAGAGATCGATAGATTTTTGAATATTAAGGGAATCAAGGGATATGGGGATAGTGCAGGAAAGTGGAGATGAGGTAGAAGATCAGCCATGATCTTATTGAATGGCGGAGCAGGCTCGAGGGGCCAAATGGCCTACCACTGCTCCTATTTCCTTATGTTCTTATCTTCTCCGGTACTGTCCCCCTCTCCTTCAAATCTGCCGTCATCACCCCTCTCAAACCTTGACCCATCCGTCCTTGCAAACTACAGCCCCATCTCCAACCTCCCTTTCCGCTCCAAAGTCCTTGAATATGTTGTCACCTCCCAAATCTGTGCCCATCTTTCCCGGAACTCCATGTTTGAATCCCTCCAATCCGGTTTCCGCCCTGCCACACCGAAACGGCTCTCATCAAAGTCACAAATTACATCCTTTGTGACTGACAAAGGTAAACTATCCCTCCTCATCCTTCTCGACCTGTCTGCAGCCTTTGACATGGTTGACCACTCTATCCTCCTCCAACGCCTCTCCACCATCATCCAGCTGGGTGGGACTGAATTCGCCTGGTTCCATTCTTATCCAGCTAATCGTAGCCAGAAAATCACCTGCAATGGCTTCTCCTCCCACTCCCGCATCGTTACCTCTGGGGTCCCCCAAGGATCTATCCTTGGCCCCTTCCTGTTTCTCAGCCGCTTCCTATTTCTCACCTGCATGCTGCCCCTTGGCGACATCATCCGAAAACAAGGCGTCAGTTTCCACATGTACGCTGACGACACCCAGCTCTAACTCACCACCACTTCTCTCGACCCCTCCATGGTCTCTAAATTGTCAGACTGCTTGTCCGACATCCAGTACTGGATGAGCAGAAATTTTCTCCAATTAAATATTGGGAAGACCGAAGCCATTGTCTTCGTTCCCTGCCACAAACTCCATTTCCTAGCCACTGACTCCATCCCTCTCCCTAGCATCTGTCTGAGGCTGAACCAGACTGTTCACAACCTTGAAATGAGTTTCTGACCACATATCCGTGGCATAACGACGACTGCCTATTTCCACCTCCGTATTATTGCCTGCCTCAGCTCATCCGCTGCTGAAACCCTCATCCATGCCTTTATTACCTCTAGACTTGACTATTTCAATGCACTCCTGGCTGGCCTCCCACATTCTACCCTACGTAAACTTGAGGTCATCTAAAACTCGGCTGCCCGTGTCCTAACTCGCAACAGGTCCCGTTCACCAATCACCGTTGTGCTCGCTGACCTCCATTGGCTCCCAGTTAAGCAACACCTTTTTTTTCAAAATTCTCATCCTTGTTTCCAAATCCCTCTATGGCCTTGCTATCTCTGTAATCTCCTTCAGCCCCCCCCCCCCCCCCCCCCCCAAGATATCTGCACTCCTCAAATTCTGCCCTCGCGAGCATCGCTGATTATAATCGCCTTCAGCTGTTTTGGCCCTAAGCTCTGGAACCTCCCTCCCTAAACGTCTCCACCTCTCTACCTCTCTTTCCTCCTTTTAAAGCGCTCCTTAAAACCTACCTCTTTGACCAAGCTTTTGGTTATCTGCCCTAATTTCTTCTTATGGGGCTCCGTGTCAAATGTTTGTCTTGGATCACTCCTGTGAAGCGCCTTAGGACATTTTACTACATTAAAAGCGCTATATAAATACAAATTGTTGTTGTTGCAACATGTGGTAAATTGTAAAGAAGTTCTTTTTGACTGCATTTCTAATATCGCTACTCATACTGACTAGAGCAGCTCTTTCCCCTCCCCCTTTGCTGGCAATATGTCTTATCCCTGTCTTAGAAGAGAACGCCTATTATGCTCTAGTGCTTTGTCCATTTCTCGTACCACTGTCGATACGGTATTTTTGAGTGAGATTGTCAACTTAGTGCCAAAGTAAGATTAGGTTTTTTTTGTGTGGACTTGAATCCAATGGAACTTGGATTGAAGATACCCTAAACTTATTTCACTTTTAGACCCTTACAGTCCACCTTCATCCTATCAATCTGAAATTTAGACTCTGATCTCATGGGCGAAGGGACAGTGTGCTGCACCATACCATCCAGTTCTCAGAGCAAGTGTTTTTGCCTTGAAGTGTAAAATATGTCATATTCTGAAGCTTTCTGAACTTGTGCTGGTTTGAAGTTGCGGTCTAAAATAACTTCAGCTCTTAATGTAGGAGTGAGGAATGAAAGACGCCGCAATATCCTAAACTAATCCTGTCCTCTGCAAACAGGGAGATGGAAGATAACAATTCACTGCTCAAGGAGGAAATGGAAAGTCTTCGCAAAAAGCTTGAACGTCTTGAGAAGTTACAGGAAGAGAAGGTTACTTTGGAGCTGGAGAAAGAGGTTCATATTTGTTCCTTTTAAATTTAAGGTTTCTTCTTTCCCCCTCTCCCAGATAAGGAACTTTTCCCCTTAGTAGAGGGGTCAATAACCAGGGGGCATAGTTTCAAGGTAAGGGGCAGGAGGTTTAGAGGGGATTTGAGGAAAAACTTTTTCACCCAGAGGGTGGTTGGAATTTGGAACTCACTGCCTGAAAGGGTGGTAGAGGCAGGAACCCTCACAACATTCAAGAAGCATTTAGATGAGCACTTGAAACGCCATAGCATACAAGACTACGGACCAAGTGCTGGAAAATGGGATTAGAATAGACAGGGCTTGATGGCCGGCGCAGACACGATGGGCCGAAGGGCCTCTTTCTGTGCTGTATAACTCTATGACTCTATAATAATTGTCATGACGTGGTCAGGTGAAATGGACCGAATTAGTTGCTCTGAGACCATAAGACATTCCCTCCCGTTTGCCTATACCGTTGGTGGATTTGAGTATATGCCAGCACTAGGGGTCCAATATAAAACTAGAGACGGTCAGTCTCTTTCTATTGCGGTTGCAATTCTGTAGTGAGTATGCAGCTAAAACAAAATATTTTGGTTCCCCAAACCCCAGACATTGAGTACAGTTTCCAGTGTCTTACTTTGGGACGGATTTTATGACCGTGTAGTGAGTACAGAAGGGATTTGCGAAGATGATACCAGGTATGAGAGGCTTTAAGTTATGAAGAGAGATGAGAGAAAGTGGGGTTCTTTTCATCAGAACAGCGAAGGTTAAGCGGAGAACTGATAAAGGTGCTCAAAATTCTGAAGCGCTTTGATGAGGTAAATTGGGAACTATTTCCAGTGGTCAGTAAATGGGTAACCAGAGGGCATACATTGAGATGTTCACTAAAAGAAGAGAGAGAGAAGATGGAAAAAAAATGAATACATAAATTGGCTTACCAGAAACAGTGATGGAAGCAGAATCCCTACTAGCTTTTAAAAAGGAAGTAGATAAATATTTGAAAGGGTAAAATGTAAAAAGGGATGTGGAAGGGTCCTGGGACCAGTTGCATAGTGCTTTGAGAGTTGGTTCAGCTGTGATGGGCTAAAAGGCCTCTTTCTCTGTTGTAAAATTCTACAATTCTATTCTACTTGTTAATTTCTTTTAATTTGAAGACTTTTAACCAAGGAACGATTTTCAGGTTACGTTACTGCTTTATTTTTCATATTTTAGAAATTGCTGGCAAAATTGCGAAGTTGGGAGAATGTGGAACAAGCCTCAGGACTAAATATCCGGTAAGATTCTGCAACAAAAATTTAACCTTTTTTTTAAAAAAGAAAGGCAACCAACAGCATTCGTAACATTTTTGTGTTTTCCTCCTTTTACTCTGTGCTGCCTGTGTTGTATCTCTCCCATATGAACATTCACCACTGTGCTTCCTACTGTGTTAAATGAGGCTGAACAGACTCCATAGTGCAGTGTCTGTTCCATCTATTATGTGTCGATAGTTGAGACTTGACAACCAGTATCTTGCTGATGCAGAATGCAAAGTCAACTTAAGAGTTCAGGACAATCTAACTACACTAACTGTCTCATACTGATTTTGTTGCATCTCCACTGTAATCACTCACACTTGGCCCTTTGTGACATTATCAGCTGAAAAAGGCATTGAAATAAAACCAGAAAATGTCAGGAATGCACAGCCGGTCAGTTGTCCTTGGAAAGAGGAAAGGTAGTGTTTCAGCTGTCATACTCCACCAGTTGTATAGAAAGTTAATGTTTTGGGTGGACCAACCTTTTCTCTTGCAGAGGCTGTCTGACATGCTGTGCACTTCCAACTTTTTCCATATTACTTTTTCATCCAAATTTCCAGCATTTGTCGTTTTCCTTTTTAACCTTTGTAATGACGTTGATTTATCAACAGTTTTTCCTGAAGGTTAGATCTGCACCAACCTGACTGTTCATTTTGTTGCACTTTATACTGGGTATAGAAGCTAGTGATTCAACTTCTGAATACGTCATCTACATCGTTAGACAACAGGATATGGATTTCCTTTAAATTGTTTTTTTTTGTGATTAAAGATCATAAACTACCGAAAGCTTTGTTACTTGTGAGTGGTGGTCTATCTCACAAATGGGACCATTAAGAACAAGCGTGGGGAAGTGTTTCTGGGAAACTACTTAAATCACTTTTAATTGCAAAATCTGTATGAGGCGCCAGTACCAATAGTGCAGTTCACCACCAAGGTTGAAAAGAGTAGGAGAGAGAACTAGATAAATTGGGAAGAAGTAATTAGTTAAATTGGGCATCTCTTGTGAAGAAGATGGGAGGAGAAACTGAGGCAGTAAGAGAAGGGGGCTAAGTTCCAATGTTAATGCAACAACCTGAAAGGGGATTGGTGGAGATTGAAGACATTTTGTGTCACTAGCGTGGGAGTAACATTTTTAATTCCATCCTTTAGAGTGCCACATGAGTAGTAATTGTGGTTCAGTGCATTGTAAATACTTATTAATACTTAATTATGTTCAGTGAGTGAGAGGTTCTCCAAGTGAGCTGACCAATCTGAATTCAAGAAACTGCCAATGAAATTTCGTTAGATTTATACAAGTTAAGATGCTGGTTAGTTTCTCTTTGGGTATGGCTGAAGTGTCTGTGAACTCAGAATTTGAAAGTAATTCTTCAGTAAAGGACTGAGGTGGTGCTATTAAGATTCAGTTTTTTTCAGATGTGCAACTCCCATGTTCTTATTTCTCCCCTTAACCCGTGCCCCTGGCCTGCTTGCAATGACTTTGAAACAAAATGCATAACCCACCAGTAGCTATTCGCAAAACTTCTCTGCCACCGCTAGCTGAAGCTGTAAGTTCGACTAAAGAGCAGACGTAAAAGAGTAACTTACTTTACAACACCAACAACTTGTATTTATATAGCGCCTTTAATGTAGTAAAAAGTCCCAAGGTGCTCAAACAAAATTTGACACTGAGCTACATAGGGAGATATTGGAACAAGTGACCAAAAGCTTGGTCAAAGAGGTAGGTTTTAAGGAGCTTCTTTAAAGGAGGAGAGAGAGGCAAAGAGGTTTAGGGAGGGAATTCCAGAGCTTAGGTCCCAGGCAGCTGAAGGCACGGCCGCCAATGGTGGAGCAATGAAAATCAGGGATGCGCAAGAGTCCAGAATTGGAGGAATGTAGAGATCTCGGCGGGTCGTAGGGCTAGAGGAGGTTACAGAGAGGGAGGGGTGAGGCCATGGAGGGATTTGAAAACCAGAATGAGAATTTCAAAATCGAGGCATTGCTGGAACAGGAGTCAATGTAGGTCAGCGAGCACGGGAGTGATGGGTGAAGGGGACATGGTGTGAGTTAGACGTGCCTCAGTGGGTAGCACTCTCGCCTCTGAGTCAGAAGGTTGTGGGTTCAAGTCCCACTCCAGTGACTTGAGCACAGAAATCTAGGCTGACACTCCAGTTCCGTCCCGAGGGAGCGCTGAACTGTCGGAACTGCCGTCTTTCAGATGAGACGTTAAACTGAGGCCCAATCTGCTCTCAGGTGGACGTAAAAGATCCCACAGCACTATTTTGAAGAAGAGCAGGGGATGTCTCCCCGGTGTCCTGGCCAATATTTATCCCTCAATCAACATAATAAAAAAAACATATTATCTGGTCATTATCACATTGCTGTTTGTGGGCGCTTGCTGTGGGCAAATTGGCTGCTGCGTTTCCTACACTACAACAGTGGCTACACTTCAAAAAGTAATTAATTGGCTGTAAAGCGCTTTGGGACATCCTGAGGTCGTGAGAGGCGCTTTATAAATGCAAGTCTTTCTTTCTTTAGGATACGGGTAGCAGAGTTTTGAATGGACTCAAGTTTATGGTGCTGTATCGATGTGCAGTACTATAAAAGACTGCATGTGGGCCTCCACAGTTGCTCTCTATAGTAACAGATCTTGGCTGGAATGTCAATGGGGGCTGGGCTTTCTCCCTATTTCTCTATCTTCTCCCATCTCAAAAAGAAGGGGCAGAAAAATTGTCAGGAATCACCCTGGCGCGTCTTATGAAGCTCTAAATACCCAGTGACGCAGTGGCTGTGAGGGAGGACTGGGAGCAAGTCCTCTACCTACTCTTGTCTGCGGAATTATGTCTAACTTGGTGGACAGCATTCCTAAGTTAGAGAGAGGAAAAATTATTCAGGATTCCTGCTCCTGACTGCTACCAAGTGGCCCCTGCTGTAAAGTGACTGCGTACGGATATCGGGTGAGGACAGAATTTGGCGACTTGCCTTCCTTCCCCCAAAGGTTGAATAACCTGCTGGCACTTGCTGTCCAGGCTCACACCTGAACAGTGGCCACTTGGGTAAGGTTCTGAAGGACTGCCAACTTTCCTGGAATTGCACCCTGTTAAGAAAAAGGAAAGAGTTAAAGGGGCAACTGTTGGAGAAGATGAAGAAACTTGCTTTGTTCAAAGTGAACAACTTGGATATTGGTAATGTCATGTCCTTGTGAGGACTTGAGGGACATGTATTTGAATCTCTGCACATACTATAATTCATTATAAACTTTGTTGAGAACTTGACATTTAGAAAATGCTATGTTTGAGCTAAACTCTCTGACCCTTGAGCCCATGTTCCTGTTCAGACGGTAGAAGGAAGCATAGTCAATTCTTGTAGCAAATAACCTGTTTTCTACTAAATTGTGGTCATTTATCAGCAGTATTCCCTAAACAGATTTTGTACTGTAATATTAGTGCGCTATATGTGTTAATGGATTTATGCACCCGTGTGGTGTTTTGGGATTGGGGAAGCTTTTTGTGGGTTTAGGACTGGGCTGTGTTATGATTAGTACTTGCACGCTCTGCCTGGTCCTAAATTAGAATAATGAAGTGATATTTTTTAGAACTTTTGCTTGAAAACAAGAAGTACCTTCTTAAAACAGACAAAGTTAAATTTTCTCCAGAGTGCCCTCGGATAGATTTACCAAGGGGGACTGTTGATGCGTTGATACACATCTGAAGGCCGAGGTTGGACTGTCTGGCTATTCTAAGAATCGACAGTAACTCGCATTGCTGCAGCACTCCTCACGTAGTAAATGGCTGTATCGGAATACATTACAAGGGGAAGAGGTGGACTGAAAGAATTTGGGGAGGGGAGATTGAAGGTATGATCGAAGAGAGGTTTTATAGGAAGCTTTAGAAAGTAAAAAAAGAAAGACGCATTTATACAGTGCCGTTCATGGCTTCAGGACATCCCAAAGTGCTTAACAGCCAATGAAGTACTATTGAAGTAGAGTCATAGAGTTATACAGCACAGAAAGAGGCCCTTCGGCCCATCGTGTCTGCGCCGACCATCAAGCCCTGTCTATTCTAGTCCCATTTTCCAGCACTTGGTCCGTAGCCTTGTATGCTGTGGCGTTTCAAGTGCTCATCTAAATACTTCTTGAATGTTGTGAGGGTTCCTGCCTCTACCACCCTTTCAGGCAGTGAGTTCCAGATTCCAACCACCCTCTGGGTGAAAAAGTTTTTCCTCAAATCCCCTCTAAACCTCCTGCCCCTTACCTTGAAACTATGCCCCCTGGTTATTGACCCCTCTACTAAGGGGAAAAGTTCCTTTCTATCTACCCTATCTATGCCCCTCATAATTTTGTACACCTCAATCAGCCTTCTCTTCTAAGGAAAACAACCCCAGCCTGTCCAGTCTCTCTTCATAGCTGAAGCGCTCCAGCCCAGGTAACATCCTGGTGAATCTCCTCTGCATCCTCTCCAATGCAATCACATCCTTCCTATAGTGTGGCGACCAGAACTGCACACAGTATTCCAGCTGTGGCCTAACTAGCGTTTTGTACAGCTCCATCATAACCTCCCTGCTCTTATATTCTATGCCTCGGCTAATGAAGGCAAGTATCCCATATGCCTTTTTAACCACCTTATCTACCTGTCCTGCTGCCTTCAGGGATCTATGTACATGCACACCAAGGTCCCTCTGTCCTCCCTAGGGTCCTACCATTCATTGTGTATTCCCTTGCCTTGTTAGTCTTCCCAGAATGCATCACCTCACACTTTTCAGGGTTAAATTCCATTTGCCACTGTTCTGCCCATCTGACCAACCCATCTATATCGTCCTGTAGCCTGAGGCTTCCCTCCTCGCTATTTACCACTCCACCAATTTTCGTGTCATCTGCGAACTTACTGATCATACCTCCTACATTCATATCTAAATCATTAATGTACACTACAAACAGCAAAGGACCCAGCACCGATCCCTGCGGTACACCACTGGACACAGGCTTCCAGTCACAAAAACAACCTTCGACCATCACCCTCTGCCTCCTGCCACTAAGCCAATTTTGGATCCAATGTGCCAAATTGCCCTGGATCCCATGGGCTCTTACCTTTTTGACCAGTCTCCCATGTGGGACTTTGTCAAAAGCCTTACTGAAGTCCATGTAGACTACATCAACTGCACTACCCTCATCCACACACCTAGTCACCCCCTCGAAAAATTAAATCAAATTGGTTAGACATGATCTCCCCCTGACAAAGCCATGCTGACTATCCTTGATTAATCCTTGCCTCTCCAAGTGGAGACTAATTCTGTCCCTCAGAATTTTTTCCAATAATTTCCCTACCACTGATGTTAGGCTCACTGGCCTGTAATTCCCTTGTTTATCCCTACTACCCTTCTTGAATAATGGTACTACGTTAGCTATTCTCCAGTCGTCTGGCACCTCCTCTGTGATGCAGAGATGCCGGTGTTGGACTGGGGTGGACAAAATTGAGAGGTCGCACAACACCAGGTTATAGTCCAACAGTTTTATTTGAAATCACAAGCTTTCGGAGCTATCGATTTGCTCCTTCCTCAGGTGAAGTAAATTAGATACAGAATCGCCAAAGCATATATAGATAGAAAACCTCCTCTGTGGCCAGAGAGGTTCTGAAAATTTGTGTCAGAGCCCCTGCAATCTCCTCCCTTGCCTCACACAGCAGCCTGGGATACATCTCTTCTGGGCCTGGGGATTTATCCACTTTTAAGCCCGCTCGTACCTCCTCCCTCTCAATACTAATTTGTTCAATGCCGACATCGTCCTTCTCCATAGTGAACACAGATGCAAAATATTCATTTAAAACCTCACCCACATATTCCGGCTCTACTCACAGATTGCCACTTTGGTCCCTAATGGGCCCTACTCTTTCCCTGGTTATCCTCTTGCCCTTAATATACTTATAAAACACCTTGGGATTTTCCTTTATTTTGCCCGCCAGTGTTTTTTCATGCCCCCTCTTCACTCTCCTAATTTCTTTTTTAAGTACCCCCCTACACTTTCTATATTCCTCTAGGGCTTCCACTGTTTTTAGTCCTTTGTATCTGCCAAAAGCCTCCCTTTTTTTCCTAATCCATTCTTGTATGTCCCTTGACATCCAGGGTTCCCTGGGCTTGTTGGTCCCACCCTTGACCTTTACGGGAACATGTTGCCGTTGTACTCTATTTCCTTTCTGAAAGACTCCCACTGCTCTGATGTGGATTTTCCGACAAGTAGCTGATCCCAGTCCACTTTGGCCAGATCCTGCCTTATCATATTAAAATCGGCCTTCCCCCCAATTTAGAACCTTTATTTCCGGTCTATTTTTGTCCTTTTCCATGACTACCTTAAATCTCACCGAATTATGGTCACTGTCAAAAGAATGCTCTTCTACTGACACTTCTACCACTTGCCCAGCTACATTCCCTAGAATTAGGTCACTGCATTGTAGCCAACAGTCAGACAATTTGTGCACAGCAAGCTCCCACAAACACCAATGAGATAATGACCAGATAATCTTTTTGTGATGTTGGTTGAGGGACAAATATTGGCCAGGACACCAGGGAGAACTCCCCTGTTTTTCTTTGAAATAGTGCCATAGGATCTTTTACGTCCACCTGAGAGGGCAGACGGGGCCTCAGTTTATCGTCTCATCTGAAAGACGGCACCACCGACAGTGCAGCACTCCCTCAGTACTGCACTGGAGTGTCAGCCTAGATTTTGTGCTTAAGTCTCTGGAGTGGGACTTGAACCCACGACCTTTTGACTCTGAGGTGAGACGACTACCACTGAGCACCATAGTAGGGAAAGTAGTAAGTTAGTAATTCTGGAAAGGAAGGAGCAGGAGCATTTGGACTCCCACTGATGGTGGAGCAGAGACAGGAGGGGAGTCAGGAACTGAAGGTGCAGGATGGGACATACAAGAAGTTTTCCACAATAAGGTGGGGCGAGCCCATGAAGTGATTTAAAGATGAGGATCTTGAAATCGATTTGCTGGGGGCAGGGAACCAGTGCAGTCGGGAGAAGATGGGCATGATGGCTGTGCGGAACTTGTGCGGGTGAGGTCTTGGGCTGCAGAATCTGGATTAGCCAAAATTTCTGCTAGGTCAGAGGTGGGGAAGGCATTTTGAGAGAATTGTTCCTTGAGGCGATGAAGGTGTAGATGGGGGCTTCTGCAGCAGAATAGGTGCGAGTGGGTCACTTGGTGTGTAGAGCTGGATTTGGGATATAATTGGGTAAGGACTGGATGTGGTTAACAAATGGGTTGGACTTTCCTCATTCTCTTTCAACAGATGTATTGAGGCTTCAGCTAGATTTGCTGTAGTGCTAATTTGGTGCAGCAGGGGGCAGTGTTGTCATTGTGGCAGAGTGAGTGTTCCTGCAGCCCTGTCTGGCTCCGGAGGCCTCGCTCTTTGGCTCATTAGCAATGTTTTTTAATATATATTTCCGCTTACTGCCTAACTGTAATAGACAGCATATGTAGTGTAATTGACGTTCATTTAAATTAGTGAAAACTTTAAATGCAGCTGCTTCTGTTACAGAACACTTGTTAAATTTGGAGCACTTGCATAGCTTTTGCAGCATTGATGATGCACATTAGACGTTATGCCTGCAAAGATCAGTTTACTTTACTTTCCCAGCAGTGGCTACAGTATAATGAAGTTGCTTTTATGTTGGGCTATAGCTCGAGTTGCTTTTATGCTGGGCTAAGACTCGTGCTGGTGGTACCGGCTCCCGACACGCAAGTCTCGCACAGGCAGCTGCATCCCGGGATTCGTTAAGGTCAGAGGCCAGGAAGACGTGGTTAGAAATGGGAACTTTCCGGCCACTGGCCGTTGCAAGTTTAGCGCGTTTGCTTTCGGGTTGCAGCCGGCTGAGAGAGCCAGCGTCACTAGCACGGATCTTGGTTTAATAGAAAAATCAGCTTAAGATCCTTGTAAAATACCATTGAATGTTTATTTTCATGTGTTATATGTTAAAAGGAAGAACTTGGGGAGGGGGCTGAAATTGAAGTTCCATGGTTAAATTATAGTTTGATTTTGATGGTATTTTTTTAATTCTTTGTTTAGACCTACCATAAAGTGGGCCTTATCTAGCAGTGTACTTCCATCATTAGGTTATGGCATGATATCCCACTGGAGTTTAACCTCCGCATGGGTCTGATGGATGATGTGTAATAGATAAGCAGCAATATCCCAATGAGGTTTCAGTCTATTCCAGAGATTGATGGATGATGTTTAATAGATGGCTGGCAATATCCCAGTGAGGTTTCTGGCCTATACCTGAGTCTGATGAGTGATATGTGCTAGCTACCCAACAGAATTGCACTGGGATTTTAGTCTGTGCCTGAGCTTAAATGATGAGATATTTTAGGTATTCTACAATATTCGTACATAGTTTGTGTTTTCTCCTCCGCTTGAAGGATGATGATCTGCTAAAGAAGTCGGCTCTCCTCTCTTTTCCCCACCCCCTACCCCCACCCAGTGTTTTCTGCATTTTCAGAAGTTCTTGTGCTACACACCATTGAGTGTAGGCAGGTGGCCTGATCACAGGGTTTGTCAGTATTCCTTCTAAGGTTTGCAACTATATCTTTCCCCATTTCTAATTTTCCCCCTAATTTCTTGGGGTACATGTGACCTTCTGGTACATTGCTCAACTGGCTGTACAAGTCAGTCTTAATTGCAGAAGGGCTATCAGACCATGAAACAATAACAGCCAAGTCTGGATTCTGTTCTCAAACATCCAGGAGTTGCTAGATAGTTGATTAGGAACCCTGGATATTTTTAGTCCACTCCCTAGCCTGGGGATGGTGCAAATCTGTAATCTACCAGATTTACTGAATTTAATTTCACAATTTACCACGGATCTGAACCGACTCCCGAGCTACAGGAGTTCAAAAATATAAAAGAGGAGTGTTTGGGGGAAAGAGGTTGGGTGTTTTTGGCAGCTGAGACACAGACCAGGGACAATTAGCTGAGAGAGAAAGAGGTTGGACAGGTAGTGCCTGAGACACAGACCAGCAAACCAAAATAGTGACCCAGCACAAAGGAGCAGTTTGTAGTTCACTTCACAATGCCACCAAATGACCAAAGCTTGCAACTGTAGGCAGACTGAAAGTGACCTTTTTCACCAGATGTATTACATAGCCCATTTCTGCGCTGTAAATTCTGTTTGTCCTAACTGGTCTATGCCAGTGTTTATGCTCCACGCGAACCTCCTCCCACCCTACTTCATCTAATGCTATCAGTATAACCTTCTAATCCTTTCTCCCTCATGTGTTTATCTTGCTTCCCCTTAAATGCATCTACGCTATCACCTCAACTACTCCTTGTGATAGCAAGTTCCACACTCTAACCATTCTCTGATTAAGAAGTTTCTCCTGAATTCCTTATTGGATTGATGAGTGACTATCTTGTATTTATGTCCCCTCATTTTGGACTCGCTTACAAGTAGAAACATCTTGTTTATGTCTACCCTATGAAACCCCAAAGACCTCTTGGGTCATCCCTCAACCTTTTTTCCAGAGAAAAGAGCCCCAGCCTGTACTGTCTTACCTGATGGTTATAGCTGCTCAGTTCCGTTATCATCCTTGTAAATCTTTTTTGCACCTTCTCCAGTGCCCCTACATTCTATACTATTAATATGCTATTAAATATAATTATCTGAAGTTAGCTCAGAAACAAACACTGAAACCCCGTCATAGCATCACTGGAACAGGTACTGTAGGTAAAATGTTGACCCTTTTAAAATGGGTTTTCCCATTGACAAAGCCAGGTGCAGGATTTTTCAAAGCATTTTGAAGCAGAATGTTGTGACCTGCTCAGCATTTTCGTACACAGTAGATTTTTAATTAGCAGACATCTAACACAGGCTCCTCAAACTGCAATTTATTTTCCAGAGTTCCAAAATAGATTACTTTCATTATCAACATCAGACACTAACCGCCTGTGCAAAGGTTATATACAGAGTTTAAATTAAGCTTGGCACCCCTAGCGCAACAGTATATAATTTAGTTAAACACCATTGAGTTTCACACCCTCTCCCTCCTTAAGACAAATTACCCTGCGCTACATTACCTTAAGACCAACACTACTGCGACAAGTCCAATATCCCTTCAGTGGTTTAAACAATTATTCCTCTAGAGATTGTAATTTGCTTTATTTTGATAGCATTGGGTATAGTCCAATGAAAGTATTCAGACACATTGACGGATACAGAGAATCAATGAGTATCTTAGATTTAAATATCTGTCGGTGAGTACTATAACTGCACCTTTACATCTTGTGAGTTTATTTTGTGATATGTAAACTTGGCTCAGTCAGTAGCACTCTTGCCTCTTCAGTCAGAGGCTTCTGGCTTCAATCCCCACTCCAGGATTTGAACAATAAGCTACACTGACAAGTTAGTGCAGTATTGAGGAAGTGCTGCACTGCTGGAGGTGCTGTCCTTCGGATGAGACATTAAACTGAAGCTCTCTATGCCTGTTGCAGCTCTTGAATTTCACAGCACTATTTGAAGAGGGGAACATGCCTCCCTCAACTGTGATTTCGTGGACAAATTATTTCAACTGGACAAGCTGGGGAGGGCCAGGGGCAATGTTACCTCTTATTTTCTTTTTGGATGCGCGGCCCCTTTAAGGGGCTGCACAGCCCATTCACAGTTTCGCCCTGCGTGAAACTTAACTTTGAAAAAGCCAGTCCTGGGCTCCGCTGGCCAGGAGTCACACTTAAAAGTTACCCAAGAGCAGAACTAGGTAATCTTTCATGTCTTCCATCCTATCACAGACCTTCCCTTTTGTTCTTTCCTCCCCTCTCCCCTTTCCCTGCCCCTACACTTGCTTAAAAACCTGTTCCATCTCCAGCTTTTTCCAGTTCTGACGAAGGGTCATCGACCTGAAACGTTAACTCTGTTTCTCTCCCCAAGAATGCTGCCTGACCTGCTGAGTATTTCCAGCATTTTCTGTTTTTATTTTAGATTTCCAGCATCCGCAGTATTTTGCTTTTGTAGGTAGGATGTTAGGTAGTTCTTCTTTTCCTGGCGAATAGTGGACCTGCCGGCTCATGCAGTGAATGCTAATTCGCTGTATACCTTCAAGAGAGAGCTGGACCTGTTTCTGGATGGGGAGGAGATCACTTTGTACAAGAGTTAGGTATTCTAATATGTCATGGTCAGTGTGGTCTCTTGGACTAGTTTTGATGACCTAAAGGGGTCGGAGAGGAATTGTCCAGATTTTTGTCCCTAATTGGCCTGGGTTTTTTAATCTGGTTTTTCACCTCTCCCAGGAGATTGCTTGGCTCCGTGTGGGGTGGGTGTCTGTTGATGCATGGAGCATCACAAATATATGGGACAGGCTGGGTGGACCAGTTGGCCTTTTCCTTTCCGACACGTATCTTTGTATGTAAGTGCTTTGGGACATTTTGGAGGTGTGTTAAGGTGTTTGATAAATGCAAATTCTCTCAAGTTCTTATTTCAGGCCATCTAGATGAAAGAAGCTGAACTTCACTGCATGCCTCAATTGTTGGTGTCATTGATTCTTCAATTGGCATCGGTAGCACAGCAGACTTTTCTTCAGTAATGGCTTTATCTAATGAATTATCTGTGACATAGGCTCATAATGAACTGTTAGGCTTTCTTGATTCCAAAGGAGCAACCTACGTAGATAAGACAGTACTGTTGTGATCCTGGGGCTTTGTTTCTTATTGATCCAGAATTTGATCAATATGTCTCTTCCAAATTAAGTTTCTCTGTACCTCTCCCTCTCTTTCCCCCCCCCCCCCCGGGTACCAAAACTTGAACATGATAAGTCACGGGCCCAAGTCTTGTAATTAATCACTGCAAAGTGCCAGTGTTATTGTAATCATGATACAAAACCGAATCTCCAATTTTTAGAGAAAGCGTTCTTCTCTCCAGAGTTGTGAACTGCTTTTGAATAATGCCAGTGAAGATGAGGCCTCATTGATCTAGCCAGGTACCTATCAGCAATTTAGTGGGTGTGCATTTGGTAGTGCTGTGTGGTGTGGTTGGAAATGATAATAGAAAAGAGGGTGTCTTTTAAGTCGTGGTGCCTTACAATGATTTGATTTCATAATTTTCCTTGCCTGTTTGAAAACATTGCGACTCGCCCTTGGAACTGTGATGCTAAGTTGAGGGTAATGTATGCATTATACCATTTATGGTGATTTATGTGCATAAATGACCAGTTGGTTCAACATCGAGACCCCAACAATTGGTTTGGTTTGTTTACTCTAAAACTTCATCCATCACAGCAGCTTGCTCAGACAACTGTACAGCAATGCTAATATAGAATTGAACAATAGGCATCATGAACTGTTAATTTACATAGCTTTCCTCATTCACAATAAATGGTGCTGCTTTTTCAATAGATATTCTGCCTTGAGATTTTTTGCAAAACCTTCTATAAATCTCTATTCCATATGCAGTTATTTGGGAATATTGCATCTTGCAACAGAAGTGATCCACTTGCTTACGTTTGTCGCCTTCCACATTTTCAAGTGCCAAAAAAAACTTTGCAAAGAGCAAATTCTACCTTCACACTGAGAAAATGCAATGGTTCCATCAATTTTTCTTGCCCCTTCACAAAAATAATCTTTTTTTTTAATGTTCCATTATGACAGATTGTTGATTACTAATTAGGTAATTAAGAACATTTTAGAACACATCAAAGATGCTTCTGCTCCTAACAAAGGACTGATACTGCCTATCAGGTTTTGCTTGATGTACAAAATTCTATTGCTGTACTCAAAGGGACGTTTCATCCCTACTGCTGTTTAAACAATTAGTGATTTGAAAGTTATTAGCAATATATTCAACATTGCCACTTTCATTTTGGCATCTGTTTCACGTCTTCATTCTCCTATCCGTCTCCTGAACCCTGGAAAGATAGCGGTAATTGTATACTCCGTAGTTTCATGTTCGATCCATTATTGAGAACGCAAGTGGAAATGGTCAGTCCACCCAACACAGCTGCTCCTTCCAACAGACCATGTGCAATCTGCGCCACTGTGGTTATTTTGCAGACGTAGTTAATTTCTTTAAGACATTTTTAAAGGGGATACCCTGATGCTGCACTGAAGAGTGGGTGTACGGTGCTTCATAATTCTCCACATAAAGAGCTTCTGATCTTGGATGGTCTATTAGCAAGGTGTAGAGCAGTGGCTAAGTGAATTGGGTAGTGTTGCTCTAGCTAGCTTCTAGTACTGGCGGAGGACGAGAAAGAAAGACTTGCGTCTTTCACGACCTCAGGATGTCCCAAAGCGTTTTACAGCCAATGAAGTACTTTTGAAGTGTAGTCATTGTTGTAATGTAGGAAACGCGGCAGCTAATTTGCACTAGGCAAGGTCTCAAACAGCAATGTGATAATGACCAGATAATCTGTTTTTTAACGACGATGCTTGAGGGATAAATATTGGCCAGGACACCGGGGAGAACTCCCTTGCTCTGCGAATAGTGCCATTGGGTCTTTTATGTCCACTTGAGAGGGCAGACGGGGCCTCGGTTTAATGTCTCATCCGAAAGAATGGATAAATAGAAAGAAAAAATGGTAACCGGTTGCCTGTCTGCCCATGCGCACAAACCACCAGCTGGTTTCTCGGTACCCAACAATAGTTGAAATTATTGAGTAGGAACATTTTATTTGAAATGGAATAATTTTTGAAAACTTTGATCAAAAGATTTTGAGAATTGAGGTAAAGGCAAATCTCCTTTGTCTAAGTGTGTTTTTTTAACAGTATCCTGGGTTGTTCTATCAATTGAAATTGCTACGTCTTAAGGTATGTAAAATTAGCTGGGTAGGAAAAAGTTTTTGTCATTTTGGAATATGGAACTATATTTTCTGCCCATTGACTCAGAATGGGGAGTAATTCCAGCCTTTTTATAATCATTAAATAGGCATTTTTATTAAATGGGTCCTCTCCTTGGACATTGTGCTTTTACCTCTGGGGCATGTGTTCAAACCAAGTGTAGGTTTATGAGTAGAATCCTAAACTTAGTGATAGACAGTAGTGGGCATAATGTTAAGACTGCTTTAACTTCTGGGTCCTAGGATTAAATTTAACCTAAGTAGATGATATGTAGGTGTAGTTTCTCTGATGTAAAACTGGTTTGTGATTTGGATCAGCATATACTTTAATCTCTAAAGTATGAGGTATGAATAATCTCAAGTAGAATTAAATGGAACCATTTTCTGTCTGGTTTGTGTTGGATGCAAGCTAGTTGCACAAAACTTTCACGTGACTGTAATAACTTGTCCTGGATAATATTTGTCCCTCAACCAACATCAATAAAAAGATTATCTGGTCATTATCACATTGCTCTTTGTGCAATCTTGCTGTGCGCAAATTGGCTGCCACGTTTATTATATTACAACAGCCACTCCACTTCAAGAAGTACTTCATTGGCTGTAAAGCACTTTGAGACGTCCTGAGGTGGTGAAAGGTGCTATATAAATGCAAGTCTTTCTTTAATTGGCGCTAACTGCAGAGGGAAGCTGCTGGAGTGGTTAATAAAGGGGATAAGCTTTAGAAGTTTGGGCTTGAGGTATCTTGAGCGGAGCTGCTTTTACATTGGCAGTGTATCATACCTGGTCTAGCAGCATTTGATGCAAGTGAAAGATAGCCACGTGGGTTTTGGGGGCAGGGGGGTGGTGGGAAGGGGAGAAAATCTGGCCCTTGAGCCAGCCAGTCAAGCGCAGGCTGATATAGTTAATTTTCTTATCGTGGTTGATTCCTGTTTTTGATGCTCTCTTTTTGTAGTTATTGGGAACTGTGCCATTGTATTAAAATTGATCTCAACTAATTTAATTAAATTGCCTCCTCAAGCCTGAGTAATCTGTGATAAATAGTCTTTTTTTTGCCTGCTGCAGAAGTGAAAAAAATTTATTATTCGATGTATAGGGCTGTTTTTTAAAAAAAAATTAAATTGTCTCCATTTTTTAAAAGATTATTCTCTGTAAATGGAAATTCTAAGCCCAATTACTGATGGATTTGCATAATTTCAGCATAAATCCAGGAAGGTAAGAAATTGGTATGAGTTTCTGCTTCACAGATGAGTGATTGTATATTCATGAGCTTTGCTGGTTGTCCCTAGAATTAGGTGAGTTGATCAAAAGTTTCAAGAGTTGGTGACCTAAAAAATGTTGTATTAACTTACAAGTAATGATAGCTGAAGTCAAGATTGGATTTTAAGCATGAAATGGTTGAGTTGCAGTATTTCAGTGCAGGCTAATGCAGGTTGAGTAAACCTACGCTCTCTTCCATTGAAGCCTTCTGACATGAGTGCTAAGAGTCAGGAGTTCAGGAGATTGTCCAGATATTTAATATGAGCCACCTGGAGTGGAGAAAAATTACCAAAATAAACAGTTACTGAATTGTAAGGACGGGAGAAAATAAGACATGTGCATTATCAGTATTGAGGAAGCCATAGTTTGTGTGTAGTCTGGACACCAAATTAAGAGTGTTGATTACCTATTTGTTGATGATTTATGGGAGTATGGTTAGAGTAGTGTCATCTGCACAAATAAAAACTTATGAATTTGATGATGTTTCAGGGATGCCATATATAGTACTGTATATAGATATAGTATAGAGCCCTGGGAACCACCTAGTGCATAGAATTTGTTCCTCATGGAGGTCACTGCAGAACTAATGTAGAGTTGTCCCAGGGAGACCAAACTAATATTTTCTGGTTGAACTCTGTTTCCACTGGCAGGAGGGTTGGTAACCAGAGGACAGAGTTAAGAAATATGACAATAGAACCAGAGGGGAGAGGAGGAATTATTTTACACAGCGAGTTGTTGTGATTGGGAATGCACTGCCTGGTGGGTGGTGGAAGCAGATTCAATAGTAAATTTCAAAAGGGAGTTGGATACATAATTGAAAAGGAAAAATTTGCAGGGCTATGGGGAAAGAGCGGGGGAGTGGAACTAATTGGATAGCTGTTTCAAAGAGCCGACACTGGCACGATGGGCTGAATTGTCTCCTTCTGTGCTGTATCATTCTATGATTCTAACTCGCAGTGAATCAGTAAATTCAGCAAGCATACAAGTCTGAAATTAGGTTAACTACCTTTTCAAAAAAAAATCAGATTGCTCAGCAATCAAATAACTAGTTTATGCAAAATTTGTTCCATCAATTGAGAGACTGTGGTACAAATAGAGAATGATCTAGAAACATAAAAAAATAGGAGCAGGAGTAGGCCATTCGACCCTGCTCCGCCATTCAATATGATCATGGCTGATCCTCTATCTCAATACCATATTCCCGCTCTCTCCCCATACCCCATGATGCCTATTGTGTCTTGAAATCTATCTATCTCCTCCTTAACTATATTCAGTGACTTGGCCTCCACCGCCTTCTGTGGTAGAAAATTCCACAGGTTCACCACCCTCTGAGTGAAGAAATTTCTCCTCATCTCAGTCCTAAATGTCCTACCCCATATCCTGAGACTGTGACCCCTCGTTCTAAACCCCCCAACCAGAGGAAACATCCTCCCTGCATGCAGTCTGTCTAGCCCTGTCAGAATTTTATACGTTTCAATGAGATCCTCTCTCATTCTTCTAAACTCTAGTGAATACAGGCCTAGTAGACCCAGTCTTTCCTCATACGACAGTCCTGCCATCCCAGGAATCAGTCTGGTGAACCTTCGTTACACTCCCTCTATGGCAAGTAAGGAGACCAAAACTGCACACACTACTCCAGGTGTGGTCTCACCAAGGCCCTGTATAACTGTAGTAAGACATCTTTGCTCCTGTACTCAAATCCTCTTGCAATGAAGGCCAACATACTGCTTGCTGCACCTGCATGTTTGCTTTCAGTGACTGGTGTACAAGGACACCCAGGTCCCTTTGTACATCAACATTTCCCAATCTATCACCATTTAAATAATACTCTACCTTTCTGTTTTTCCTACCGAAGTGGATAACTTCACATTTATTCATGTTATACTGCATCTGCCATGTATTTGCCCACTCACTCAACTTGTCTAAATCGCCTTGAAGCCTCTTTGCATCCTCCTCGCAACTCACAATCCCACCTAGTTTCGTGTCGTCCGCAAACTTATTACATTTGGTTCCCTCATCCAAATCATTGATATATATTGTGAATAGCTGGGGCTCAAGCACTGATCCCTGCGGTACCCCACTAGTCACCGCATGCCACCCCGAAAAAGACCCATTTATTCCTACTCTCTGTTTCCTGTCTGTTAACCCATTTTCGATCCATGCCAGTATATTACCCCCAATCCCATGTGCTTTAATTTTGCACACTAACCTCTTATGTGGGACTTTATCAAAGGCCTTCTGAAAATCCAAATACACCACCTAAGTGTGGGCCCAGAATGGAGAGAAACAAAGCTGGAAGTGCAAGTTAGAAAAGTTGTCAGCAAAACTAGTAGGGAACAGAAACAAAGGCCAACAGTAAAGAGGGTCAAAGTGCAGAAAAATATTAAACAGGCAAAGTTGAAGGCACTTTATCTAAATGCAAGTAGCACTTGCAACAAGATGGATGAATTAATGGCACAAATAGAAGTAAATGGGTATGATGTAATTGCCATTACAGAGACATGGTTGCAGGGTAACCAAAGCTGGGAACTGAATGTTCCAGGGTACTCAACATTTAGGAAGGACAGACAAAAAGGAAAAGGAGGTGGCGTAGCGCTGTTACTAAGGGATGAGATTGGTACAGTAGAGATAAAAGATCTTGGCTTGGCAGATCGTGATGTAGAACTGGAATCAGTTTGGGTGGAGCTAAGAAACATCAAAGGGAGGAAAACATTGGTGGGAGTTGTATATAGGCCACCAAACAGTAGTGGTAATGTAGGGCACAGTATCAATCAAGAAATTAGAAGTGCATGTAACAAGGGCAATATGGTAATCATGGGGGATTTTAATCTACATATTGACTGGGCAAATCAAATTACAGCTAATGGTGTAGAGGACGAATTCTTGGAATGCATGCGAGATGGTTTCCTGGATCAGTATGTGGAGGAACCAACCAGGGAACAGGCTATTCTGGATCTGGTACTGTGTAATGAGAAAGGGCTAATCAATAATCTTGTAAAGGGGCCTTTAGGGACAAGTGACCATAATATGATTGAATTTTATATTAAGTTTGAGAGTGATGTAGTCCAATCTGAAACTAAGGTCTTCAATCTAAACAGAGGAAACTACAAGGGTATGAGGGACAAGTTGGCCATGGTAGATTGGGAGACTACACTAAAAGATATGAAGGTGGACATACAATGGCTAACATTCAAGGAAATAATGCATAATTTGCAACAAACATATATTCCTCTAGGGCATAAAAACCCAAAAGGAAAAGTGATCCAACCATGGCTAACAAAAGAAATTAAAGCAAGTATTAAGTCAAAGGAGGAAGCTTATAAAGTTGCCAGAAAAAGAGGTCAGCCTGAGGATTGGGATCTTTTTAGAAATCAGCAAAGGGGGACCAAGAAATTGATAAAGAAAGGGAAGATGGAATATGAGCACAAACTAGCGAAAAATATAAAAACGGATTGTGAAAGTTGTATCGGTATGTGAAAAGGAAAAGACTGGCGAAGGTAAATGTAGGTCCTTTACAGTCAGAGACAGGAGAATTTATAATGGGGAATGAGGAAATGGCAGAGAAATTAAATAAATACTTTGTTTCTGTCTTCACGGAGGAAGACTCAAAAAACCTTCCAGAAATACGAGAAAACCAAGGGTGTGGCGAGAATGAGGAACTAAAAGAAATTATTATTAGTAAAAAAACAGTACTAGCAAAATTAATGGGGCTAAAAGTCGACAAATCCCAAGGACCGGATGACCTACATCCTAGGGTTTTGAAAGAGGTGGCCATTGGGATAGTGGACGCATTGGTTGTCATGTTCCAAAATTCTATAGATTCTGGAATGGTTCCTGCAGATTGGAGGATAGCAAATGTAACCCCGCTATTTAAGAAAGGAGGGAGAGAGAAAATGGGGAACTACAGACCTGTTAGCCTCACATCAGTAGTTGGGAAAATGCTGGAATCTATTATGAAGGATGCAATAACTAGGCACTTAGAAACTAATAGTAAGATTGGGCAGAGTCCACATGAATTTATGAAAGGGAAATCCTGTTTGACAAACCTATTGGAGTTCTTTGAGGATGTAATTAGTGGAGTAGACAAAGAAGAACCGGTAGATGTGGTGTATTTGGATTTTCAGAAGGCCTTCGATAAGGTCCCACACAAGAGGTTGGTGAACAAAATTAGGGCACATGGAATTGGGGGTAATGTACTAGCATGGATTGAGAATTGGTTAACAGACAGAAAACAAAGAATAGGGATAAACGGGTTTTTTTCAGGATGGCAGGCTGTGACTAGTGGGGTACCGCAAGGATCGGTGCTTGGGCCCCAGCTATTCACAATCCAGATCAATGATTTGGATGAGGGGACTAAATGTAATATTTCCAAATTTGCTGCTGATACAAAGCTAGAGAAGTTGTGAAGAGGATGTGAAGAGGCTTCAGGGGGATCTCGACAGGCTCAGTGAGTGGGCGCGAACATGGCAGATGAAATATAATGTGGATAAATGTGAAGTTATCCACTTTGGTAGAAAAAACAGAAAAGCAGAGTATTTCCTAAATGGTGAAAGATTGGGGAATGCAGATGCTCAAAGGGACCTGGGTGTCCTTTTACATGAGTCACTGAAAGTGAATGTGCAGGTGCAGCAAGCCATTAGGAAGGCAAATGGTATGCTGGCCTTCATTACAAGAGGATTTGAGTACAGGACTAAAGAAGTCTTACTACAATTATATAGGGCCTTGGTGAGACCACACCTGGAGTACTGTGCACAATTTTGGTCTCCTTACCTAAGGAAGGATATACTTGCCATAGAGGGAGTGCAACGAAGGTTCACGAGATTGATTCCTGGGATGGCGGGACTGTCGCATGAGAAGAGATTGAGTAAACTAGGCCTGTATTCTCTTGAATTCAGAAGAATGAGAGGGGATCTCACTGAAGCATACAAAATTATCACAGGGCTTGATAGGGTGGATGCTGGGAGAATGTTTCCCTTAGCTGGGGAGTCTAGAACCAGGGGCCACAGCCTCAGGATAAAGGGTAGGCCATTCAGGACTGAGATGAGAAGAAATTTCTACACACAGTGGATGGTGAATCTTTGGAATTCTCCACTCCAGAGGGCTGTGGAGGCTCGGTCATTGGGTATATTCAAAACAGAAGTCGATAGATTTCTGACTAGTAAGGGCATCAAGGGATATGGCACGAGGGCCGGTGAATGGAGTTGAGGCAGAAGAACAGCCATGATCTCATTGAATGGCGGAGCTGGCTCGAAGGGCCAAATGGCCTACTCCTGCTCCTATTTCTTATGTTCTTACCACATCCACTGGTTCTCCCTTATCTATTCTACTAGTTACATCCTCAAAAAACTCCAGTAGATTTGTCAAACACAATTTCCCTTTCATAAATCCATGTTGACTTTGTCTAATCCTGTTGATATTTTCTAAGTGTCCTGTTATCACATCCTTTATAATAGACTCTAGCATTTTCCCTACTACTGATGTTAGGCTAACCGGTCTGTAGTTCCCTGTTTTCTCTCCTTCCTTTTTTAAATAGTGGGGTTACATTTGCCACCCTCCAATCTGCAGGAACTGTTCCATAATCCATAGAATTTTGGAAGATGACAACCAATGCATCCACTATTTCCATGGTTACCTCTTTTAGTACTCTGGGATGCAGATTATCAGGCCCAGGGGATTTATCAGCCTTCAGTCCCATTAATTTCTCCAGCACTTTTTTTTACTAAAACTAATTTCCTTTAATTCCTCCTTCTCACTAGACCCTTGGCTTCCTAGCATTTCTGGAAAGTTATTTGTGTCCTCTTCCGTGAAGACAGAACCAAAGTATTTGTTTAATTGCCCTGCCATTTCCTTGTTCCCCATTATAAATTATCCCGTTTCTAACTGTAAGGGACCTACATTTGTCTTCACTAATCTTTTTCTTTTTACATATTTGTAGAAGCTTTTACAGTCGTTTTTATGTTCCTTGCAAGTTTACTCTCATACTCTATTTTCCCCTCTTAATCAATCTCTTGGTCCTTTTTTGCTGAACTCAGGCTTGCTACTTTTTTCTGGCAACTTTATATGACTCCTCTTTGGATCTAATACTATCCTTAATTTCTTTTGTTAGCCATGGTTGGGCCGCTTTTCATTTTGAGTTTTTGTGGCAGAAAGGAATGTATAACTGTTGCAATTCATGCATTCGTTCCTTAAATGTTAACCATTGCCTATCCACCGTCCTGCCTTTTAATGAAGCTCCCCAATGTATCATAGCCAACTCACTCCTCATACCTTCGTAGTTTCCTTTGTTTAGATTTAGGACCCTAGTTTCGGATTGGACGACTTCACTTTCCATCTTAATGAAGAATTCTATCATGTTATGGTCACTCTTCCCTAAAGGACCCTGCACAACAAGATTATTAATTAACCCCTTCTCATTGCACAATACCCAGTCTAGGATAGCCTGTTCCCTAGTTGGCTCCTCAACGTACTGGTCTAAAAAAACATCTCGTACACACTCCAGGAATTCATCCTCCACAGTATTATTGCTAATTTGAAGTTATTTAAATCATCGCTGTTACCTGATTTATGAACGGAACAACTTTTGCAGTTTTCCAGTGACTGGGGAAAGATGCTTATTGTGAGGGCTAAATTAATTACATGAGTCAGTGGTTTGATAACATTTGTTCCTAATTTCAATAACTTTGTATCCATTTGGTTGAGGCCTGTGGATCTGAAAGATTTCAGCATCTAAATTTTGGAATATGTGTTAAAAAAAATAGCTAAGTTCAGAGCAGCAGTGGGTTGGAGTACAGTTAACTATTACACCCCATTAGCAATGTCATTTTAAAAAATATATATATGTTGTGGGTTTAATTTTGATTTTGTTCCCACTCTCCTTGTGCCAACTAAAAAGGCAGATTTGAGACCAGTGGCATTTAGAATCTGCTGATAGTGGCTGGGCATCACTTCCCCTTGGCACCACTCCACAGCAGCTCAGTTGAAATCAGGGACTTAATTGTGTAGCGAATTTTCACTAAATTATCTTTTCTTGATGACCTCCCCTAAGCCCTGTAACCTACAGTCCAATAACCTTCCCTGAACTCACCATTCTTCTGAGTCTGGTCTCTGGTGCATTGTTCTCACTCTTTGCTCCGCCATTGGCGATCGTGCCTTCAGCTGCCTCAGCCCCACACTCTCTGTACAAAAGTGGCAAGGTTGTCTTCAAATTGTCTGTCCTTTAGGTTTTCCTGCACTATTTTCCTAGCTGAGAAGGTGGCCAGTGTGTGGCTTCATTCCAAAACTTTGCTGATTTACAAGAGGCCACAGCGAGGTGGATGAGAGTGACCTAATGCAATTGACCTGCATTTCTTTCTCCTTTCTCAGTCTTTCTCCCTGCCCCTCTCTTCCCCCCCGCCCCCCCCCCCCCCCCCCCATTTGTTGCAGAGAAGTGCCAAATCTCCTCTTGGTGGCTTTTGAGGATGTGTTGCCCCACTGAGGTTCTCCTTTCTCTGAGTAGCCCACCTGGATAAAGTAATCCTTAACATAGAATGAAAACAAGAAACTTGTTCTGAACGTTTGGCCGGGTTCCTTTAGTAGTTTGGTGCTGCTCAGAGCACTGGCCGAGGGCCTGGCTTCCACAGTTCTGTCAAAACCCTGTTAATTGGCAATTACCTGGGAAAGCTCTAAGGGGGTTGACTCATTAGAGCAGTACAGCATGAGCTACATGAAGAATGAGGAGTTCATTTCAGTGTGTGATAAACTGAATATTTATAGAGATTGATTGCCAGGCATGTAACAGCAAACAAACACGAAGCTCTTCGTATTGGAAAATTGAATATATTTTGTTTACCGTTTTGAGTTTTTGACTCCTCCCCTCATCAAGGAAGTGTTGTGACTGGATTATGAATTCCTTCTAACTAAAGTGCTGCATCGTGCTAATTTTAAAGGAATATTTCAGAATAAGACTCTGTAATAAAAGAAAAAAATAACTTGCACTCAAGGCATCCCAAAGCGCTTTACAGCCAATGAAGTACTTTGGAAGTGTAGTCACTGTTGTAATGTTGGAAACGCGGCAGTCAATTTGCGCACAGCAATGGTGTTTGTCCCAATTTTTTCCTTGTGCCTACAATCTGTAATACTGAATACATTACTTATGGTGAGCAAATGTTTTTCTTTTAAAAAGATTTCTCGCATATGGTCGTCATTGTCTTTCTTGAATTGTCTTAATTTAGCTGAAATGGGATTTACTGTAACTTTCTGTATGGACTGTAATGTAATGCTTTTTTGTGCTTAAAACTTATGTTAATAACACTTTGTTTTCTGAACCTTTTCCATGGAGGGATTTGAAAACAAGGATGAGACTTTTAAATTCGAAGTGCTGCCATACTGGGAGCCAATGTAGGTCAGCGAGCACAGGGATGATGGGTGAACAGGTTAGGATATGGATAGCAAAGTTTTGGATGAGTTCAAGTTTATGGAGGGTGCAAGTTGGGAGGCTGTCCAGGAGAGCAGTCTGGAGGTGATGAGCATGGATGAGGGTTTTAGCAGCGGATGAGCTGAGGCATGGGTGGTGACGGGCGATGTTACGGAGGTGGAAGTGGTTGGTCTTGGTGATGGAGAGGATATGTGGTCGGAAGCTCAGCTCTGGTGTATCCTACATCAGTGTAACTGTTAACAGGTTTTGGTTTTGCTCAGCATGAACTAAGCTTCTTGGTTCCTTAATCTGCAGTACATGAGTTCAAGGAGATAAAAATTACAACTCTTGGGGGCTAAACTGCTTAGCTCATTTTCCTTATTTGCCTCCCAACCAATCCCCAAAATCAGGCTAGCTACTTCTAGCTTTACCCTTTGGGATAGCCGTGGCAGTCTGCTGTCTTGTTGACTCAACTGCCTTAATTAACCAAAGGACTGACCCTTATTCTCTGGAGATTTCACTGGCGGCAATCATAGCACATCCTTCCTCTGCAGATTGCAGCCCATTCCCTGCACAGGGAATTGTTGCCCTTGCAAGTTGCCTTTCTGGATCCGTCCTGTAATTCTAAGGCACAAAGCTTTCTCTGGTGAGATGCTTCTCTCTGGACTTCCGTTCTTGTTCCACAGACCCTCTGGGTGAAAACACTTTCTTATTGCAGGTTTCCCTTTGATCCCTTTCTCTCAGACTTGTCTCTCAGCTAGGTCTGGTGCTAACTTTGGAAAAGTTAAGAATAAGCTTGTAATAAGTGAAAGTGTATTCATTCACACCCTACATATAAAGCTGGCTGTGGTTATTTCCTCTGTAGAGGTATTATGCATATAATCAATCCTCTTTACTTGCTTGTGATTATTTTGTATTGGTTCAGTCTGCTTACCTTTCCCACCCACTTCCCCTTTTTAGAGATTTTCTTGTTTGGGTTTACCTGAACCTTGCGTTAACTGCTAGGAGGGTGGGTATGTTAATAGAATTGCATTGCATCTACAGCACAGAAAAAGGCCATCCGGCCCAACTAGTCTATGCTGACGTTTGTGCCCCACACAAGCCTCCTGCCACCAAATCTGTTGATCAAATCAGTGCCAAAATACCTTGAAGTTTAAACTCCGCATTCGTTTTTCTGTTTCTACCTCCTCTCCTGAAGGTAGCAACTAAAGATGGGGTGTGGTCCTTTGAGTGGTATGTTGACACTCTGGACCTTGCCCATGTGTGAATCTGAACAGTGATTGTTGGTAGTTTATTTACCTGCAAGATCCCTGTGGGCGTATGAATAGTACACGGTTTGAACTTGAGCGGAATTGTGATTAATTTTTGTTCAGAGATTCTGATGATTGCAGTAGTTAGTTTGACTTCTGTTTATTTCTTCCCCTCCCCTTCTCTGAAACCTCTTCAGACACATTTGAATCTAAATCTGAATAGCTGGCAATTTTTTTTTCATTTAAGACCATGCAGTGTGCAACTGTTATTGCATGAAATCTCATTGCCTGCAAGGCAAAATATATTGCCAGAGAGAACTTGCAGAGATGATAATGAGTTGTTAATAATATTTAATTAGTTGCTGGGCAGAGCTGTATTTGCAAAATAATTTCATATTTGGTCCTTTGAGGAAAGCGATGTCATTTTGTGCCTAGAATATGTAACTGGTTATATTTCCACTTTATTCAGTGAATATTGCTAATGATGAAATAGGCACCCATGTCTCAAATGTAAGTATTTAATGGCCCATATTTTCCGATCGCAGGCCTCCCGTGGGCGGAGGCCTGCGATCTGGAAAAATCTACGCCCTTACCTGAGGGCTCCCGGGACGCGCACGCTTCCGATCCTGGGCCTCTCCAAACTCCAAGTGCGCAGGGCCCACATATCCCAGAGGCGCAGGTGGTTTGCAGCGTCCCTGGGATCACGTGAGCCATGGGGAGCCAATCACAGAAGGGAATCTCCCTTCATACATTTGACAGGAAGACCTTTCAATATATGAATGGAGATCACCCCAAAAACATAGTAAAATTTTAAATTTTTAAAAAAAAATCACATTTTTAAAATGACTTGAAATTACAATAAATTAAGTATTTTAAACAAAAATTTAATTTTTTGAAAAATGTTTTTTTACGGGGCTAAAAATAAACTTTAAAAAAAAAGTATTTTTAAATGATAAATCAGTGAAAATTTTTAAAAAACTTTTTTTCAACTCTTATCCTGTTAAAAGCAGGCCTTACACCTGCTTTTACCAGGCGTAAGAATTGTAAGGGTTTTCTGCAGGCGGAGGATCTCCAAAAAGCGGAACTCTCCGCCCGCAGAGGCCCTTCTCCAGGGCAGCCAGAGGATCTGTCAAGACCATTCTTGACAGATCGGAAATGCCGGTTTTCAGCGCATGCCTGAAATCGGCATTTCCGATGTCCCTACGGGTGGGTACACAGCGCGTACCCACCCGTAGGGACATCGGAATATCTGGGCCAATATAGCAGACAAAAATAATATAATTTGGTCATATTTAGTCTTTCACAACCTCTTGTTTTGTACTACTGTTTTTAATTTCTTACTTAAAAAGGAAACTTCTAATGTTGAAATCAACTAAATTGTTCACAAAAGTCGCACTGTTTATCTTTCCCTCTCCAGGCCAATTTGCTCCCCTTTTCTGAAGGTGTTGATTGCTGCTGGGGTACAGTTCTGAGTGCCAATAGCCATCCAGTAGTGAGCCAAGACGGTGATTATCTGTAAACTATTCCATCATGGAGGGCATCACAGTTGTGCTCAATCCCATTAATATCCACACACGGGCTTTCTAGCAGGAGTCACTGAATAGCTGTTGAGAGTGGGAACCCGAGATGATTTTTTTCCCTTCTTGGACGAAGGGGACTGAGGCCAATTGTGCTGCTTTTTTAATAGGAAATAAGCTGCAGAAGGACACCGTACCTGTTTGACACCAAAGCCAAGCGCCATTCATTTATTACCTAATCATCCTTAAAAAGCTGCTGCACCCTGTTGTCGTGTCCTGCCTTTTGCAGTAACCCCATTGTGTTCAAGATGGTGCAGATCAATCAGTCAACCCGCTGAGTGCCACAATTTCCATATAGTTAGAATCTTTGACAGTTCAAAAAAAACAAGCTTCTAGTAATATTACACTGTACATCTACTTAATTGGACTTGTGCAACAGGAATGTCCATTGAAAGAGGACAATTACTCAGGCACAGATTCATTCCCTGTAATTTTACAGTGTTCACTTAATAGAAATGATAGGTAGAGGGAATGTTTGACTTGCTGTAGGCTTTTTTTCCTATTGAGGCTTTTACTCTAATTCATTTTACAATCGTTAAGAGTGGAAGAGATGATGATTGCAGTAGTTAGTTTGACTTCTCTCTTTATTTCTTCCCCTCCCCTGCTCTGAAACATCTTCAGACATACTTGAAAAATTATCTTTTAAATGAATAGAAGCAGTGTTTTAATATCAATATGATTCAGGAAAAGTCACATTTGATTCATTCTGCTTTAATGTTGTGCGATAGGCTTCTTGTGTAGTGTCAGGCTGGTTCAGTTGGTAACACGCCTCTGACTCCGGGTTCAAGCCCATTATGGAGTTGAGCATGCAATCTAGGCTGACACTCAGTACTGAGGGAGTGCTCCATTTGACTGAGATGCTGTCATTGGATGACACGTGAAACCAAGGCCATGCCTGTCTGCTCAGGTGGTCAAGAATATATCCCATGGCACTATTTGAAGAAGAGAGTGGAGTTCAACCAACATTCCTTTCTCAATCAACGTCAACAAAAACAGATTATATTGTCATTCATAAGAATTAGGAGCAGGAGTAGGCCACACAGCCCCTCGAGCCTGTTCCGCCATTCAATAAGATCATGGCTGATCTTCGATCTCAACTCCACTTTCCCACCCGATCCCCATATCCCTTGATTCCCCATGAGTCTAAACATTTATCCATCTCAGCCATCATTTGCTATTTATGGGATCTTGCTGTACTCAAATTGGCTGGGGGAAATATCAAAAATCCTGAATGACAGTGCTGTTTCAATGCAAATTTGCTCTTTTGCTTTTTAATACTCTTACTTCATCACCTCAGATTTCATAAACCAGTGGCAGACCTATAACCATCAGCAGTGCTTAAACCTAATGAAATAGAGCTCAACTCAGGTGTGGAAGGACAAAACTTGCAATTATACTACTGCCGCATTTTCACAGTTCAAGTGGACATAGTGGCCTAGCTTTTCCGATGGTGAAACTGGCAGTAACCCATTTAAAATGAATGGGTTACAGACGGTACTTTTGCAAATCATAGGCCTGTCTGAAAATTTTACAAATCTACCATTACACTTTACTGAGATCCTAATGGCAACACAGCAGAGGTATTTCTCCCCCCACCCCCCCCCCGCCCCAGTACTATCTGCACATTCATTTGTCCTTTTTATATGTCTGCATTATCTCGCTGATATTTCATATTGGTTATCTGTTTCCTATTTAGCAGTTTGCAAGCCATTTAACACATTAACTCCCTCTCTGGTTGGTGTGTCTGTTGGGCCCTCTTCCCCCTTTTTACTCTTTCTTTTGCCAACCTTACTGAAATGCCTTTTTATCTCTTTAGCCTTCAGACTGATGAAGGGTACACACCCAAAATGTCGTCATCTGCCTTTTCTCTTTGCAAATGCTGATGGACCTGCTCTGTATTTCCAGTATTTCTGTTTGTATTTCCAGTTTGCAGTTTTTCCTTTTTTATTTTATTGTTGAGGTATCTTCTGAAATTATGAAAACTTTTACCTGTAATTACTATCTATTTTGAGTTTAACAAGGTTACATTAACCATTTTTTCTCTTTTTAGATACTGACTGACTACTCTGTTTTCCCCAGCATTTAATGTAGGGATAAAGTAATGAATCTTGTCAGAGTTTACAGGAGACTACCTCAAGATTTGAACTGCAATCTTAATTTTTTTTAACCAAATCTGTAAAACCCAACAATCATTTCTCTTTCAAGTCAGTCCATCTCAACTCTGAATAACATTAAACCCCCTCCCCATGGTAGTTGCTAATTAAAAGCTGTAATAGCACATTGCTTGCTTGCTTGCACATTTGTTTGCCTTCCAAATACATTTTAGAGCATGAACTTGCCATTGGACCAAGACCTTGCTCTGTCAAGCCCGTGTGGTAGCTGGTGTGCAACGGCCACCCCACGTTAAAAGAATTCACACACAGGCATCTTCCACCCTTTAAAATGAAGTTCGGGACCTGGAATGTCAGGACCCTCATGGACAACCCCAACAGTGACAGACTGGAACGCCGTACTGCTATCGTTGCCCGGGAGCTCAGACGTTTCGACATTGACATCGCTGCCCTAAGTGAGACCCGGCGGGCAGGGGAAGGCCAGCTCAAGGAGCAAGGCGGTGGCTACACCTTCTTCTGGAAAGGCAAACCTGAAGAAGAACGCCGCCTCCATGGGGTAGGCTTCGCCATAAAAAATGAACTAGTTCGGCATCTGAGACTCCCCATGCAGTATAAACGAGCGCCTCATGACTCTTCGGCTCACCCTAACCCGGAACCAGTGCGCTACGGTCATCAGTGCGTACGTCCCAACACTGGAAGCCACAGACGAGACCAAAGAGGAATTCTACTCCAGCCTCGAACAATCCCTGTCCCGAGTCCCAACGAGCGACAAGCTGATCCTCCTTGGAGACTTTAACGCCAGAGTTGGAAAGGAAACTGACCTCTGGGGAGGTGTGATCGGCAGAGAGGGGGTAGGGAAAGCCAACTCCAACGGTACCCTCCTCCTGTCGAAATGCTTAGAACATGGCCTTGTCATAACCAACACCTTGTTCCGTCAGAGAGAAAAGTACAAGGCTTCATGGCAGCACCCTCGCTCCAAGCACTGGCACCTGCTGGACTACGTCATCGTCCGAGCGAGGGACCGCAAGGACGTCCGCATCACCCGCGCCATGACAGGAACTGACGACTGCTGGACAGACCACCGCCTAATCCGCTATGTCATCTCCATCAATGTAGCCCCAAAACAGCGGCGGCAACAGAAACAATGCCGCAGGAAAATTAACGCTGGAGCACTCAAAGACCCCGCTAAGAAAGCCCTATTCAGCCTGCGCCTCACAAACAACCTGATGACTCCCAGTGATTCAGAGACACAGAATGCCCACAGCGCCTGGTCTGCACTCAAGGCCTCCATAATCAGCACCTGTGAAGAGACGCTCGGTCACTCGACCAGGAAACACCAAGACTGGTTCGACGAGAATGACCAGGAGATCCAGGAGCTAATAAGCCGCAAGCGCAAGGCATTCCTGATCTGGAAACAGCAACAGAACTCGAGAGCAAGAAAGCAGCTCTACAGACGCCCGAAGGCCGAGGTCCAACAAAAAACTCACGACCTAAAGAACAGATGGTGGGTGGAGAAAGCGCAGGAGATCCAGCAGTTAGCCAACACCCACGACGTGCGTAGATTCTTTAGCGCAGTCAAGACCATCTACGGCCCAAGGCCCTACCCCACTGCGGGCCAAGAACGGAGAGGTACTCATCAAGGACAGAGAGGCAGTCAGTGCCCGCTGGAAGGAGCACTTCGAAGATCTCCTTAACCGCGACTCTGTCTTCAACGCGAGTGTCTTCAACTCCATCCCGCAGCATGCTACCCGCCACCATCTCAGCACAACCCCAGCCCGGCATGAGGTTGAAAAGGCCATCCAACAACTGAAGAACAACAAGGCCTCAGGAGCAGATGGAATCCCCGCCGAGGCACTAAAGCATGGCGGAGAAGCACTACTGGCGCGAATTCATGAACTCATTTCTCTTATCTGGAAGGAGGAGAGCATGCCAGGGGATCTCAGAGACGCCGTAATTGTGACCATCTTCAAGAAAGGTGACAAGTCCGATTGCGGTAATTACAGAGGAGTTTCCCTGCTGTCTGCCACAGGGAAAGTCATCGCAAGAATCCTCCTCAATCGCCTTCTCCCAGTAGCCGAAGAGCTCCTCCCAGAGTCGCAATGTGGATACCGCCCACTAAGGGGCACAATGGACATGACCTTCACCGCACCCTTTTGGATGAGGGAACATCAATTACAAGAGAAATGCAGGGAACAGCACCAACCGCTGTACATGGCCGCCTTTGAGCTCACAAAGGTCTTCGACACTCAACCGTGAGGGATTATGGAGTGTCCTCCGCAAATTCGGCTGCCCTCAAAAGTTTGTCACCATCCTCTGCCTGCTTCACGATGACATGCAAGCCGTGATCCTGACCAACGGTTCCACCACAGACCCAATTCACGTACGAACCGGGGTCAAGCAAGGCTGTGTCATCGCACCAACGCGCTTCTCGATCTTCCTTGCTGCAATGCTCCATCTCACCCTCAGTAAGCTGCCCGCTGGAGTGGAGCTAATTTACAGAACAAACGGGAAACTGTTCAACCTCCGTCGCCTCCAGTCCAGATCCAAGGTCGTCCCATCCTCTGTCGTCGAATTACAGTATGCAGACGACGCTTGCATCTGCGCTCACTTGGAGGTCGAACTCCAAACCATCGTCAACACCTTTACCGAAGCGTACGAGAGCATGGGCCTTACACTAAACATCCGTAAGACAAAGGTCCTCTACCAACCTGCCCCCGCCACACAGTACTGTCCCCCGATTATCAAAATCCACGACAAGACCTTGGACAACGTGGACCACTTTCCATACCTCGGGAGCCTACTGTCAACAAGGGCAGATGTCGACGACTAAGTCCAACACCGCCTTCAGTGTGCCAGTGCAGCCTTCGGTCGCCTGAGGAAGAGAGTGTTTGAAGACCAGGACCTCAAACCCGGCACTAAGCTCATGGTCTACAGAGCAGCAGTGATACCCGCCCTGCTGTATGCCTCAGAGACATGGACCATGTACAGCAGGCACCTCAAAGCACTGGAGAGGTACCACCAACGCTGCCTCCGCATGATCCTGCAAATCCATTGGCAGGGTAGGCACACCAATGTCAGTGTTCTCGCTCAGGCCAACATCCCCAGCATCGAAGCTTTGACCACGCTCGATCAGCTCCGATGGACGGGTCACATTGTCCGCATGCCCGATACGAGACTCCCAAAACAAGCGCTCTACTTGGAGCTCCGGCACGGCAAGAGAGCCCCAGGTGGGCAGAGGAAACACTTCAAGGACACCCTCAAAGCCTTCTTGAAAAAGTGTAACATCCCCACCGACACCTGAGAATCCCTGGCCCAAGACCGCACAAAGTGGAGGAGAAGCATCCGGGAAGGCGCCGAACACCTCGAGTCTCTTTGCTGGGAGCAAGCGGAAGCCAAGCGCAAGGAGCGCACGTCAACCCAAGCACCCCACCTGCCCCTTCAACCACCGTCTGCCCCACCTGTGACAGAGACTGTAGGTCCCACATTGGACTCATCAGTCACCTGCGAACTCATTTTTAATGTGGAAGCAAGTCATCCTCCGTTCCGAGGGACTGCCGAAGAAGAAGAAGAGCATGAACTGTAGAATCATGTAGGATATAATGATGGTGTCAATTTCTGGGAAAAAGAGAAATGTAACACCATTACACCCAATATATATCTCTACATTATCAAATCCACAAATACTTTTTCAACGTTAATATTTGCCACTTTGATAATACTATGTGAGGAGGATGGAAGGAAGAAAGAGTTGACTCTAACTCCACCTCCCTCTACTCCCCCATGCATTTCCCACCACCAATGGACGTACAAAGGATAGACAAATAATTTGCTTTAATATATCACCTTTTACAACCTCAGGACATCCCAAAGCGCTTTACAACTAATGAAATACTTTTTAAGTGTCGTTGCTGTTGTAATGTGGGAAACCCAGCAGCCAATTTGCGCACAACAAGCTCCCGCATGCAGCAATGAGACAAATGACCAGATTATCTGTTTTAGCACTGTTGGGCAAACTCCCCTGCTCTTCTTCGACTAGTGCCATGGGATTTTTTAATGTCCCATAATGGGGCTTAGTTTAACTACTCATCTGAAAAACAGCACTTCCAACAGTGCTGCATTCCCTTGGCTTTCTCTGATTAATTTATTATGGCAGATTTTGTGATCGAGAGACAAGTCATGGTGTATCTAAAAATGTAGAGATTGTAGTTGAGTTAAATGTTGGATTAGTGACTTGTGCAAACCTTAGGATGCTATTGTAGTACCATTGACCTCTGCAGTAGTCAGTGCTGTCATCAAATTAAAAAAGACATGATTTATTGATGTCAACAATGTTATGCCTAGTATGTTAGTAATTGTACTCATTGCAGAAATAACAATAGGATAAAGCTCTGTAGCAAATGTTTATATTGGGGGTGGGAGTAGGTACTTCTTGATATTTGTTTTTTGTTTGTGGTTATGCTCGATTAAATCTTTGCAAACATGGGTTGTCTTTTCCTTGCTGTAATAGGCAGGGAGCTAAACTGCCTGGTATGGATGATTTATGGAGCTGCTGTTGGCAGTAAGATGGATCGCTACCATAACCGGATGCGGCAGGGATACTTAAAGCACGGGCAGTCGGGAACATTGTGCAGGTTACTGTGCAGATTGAGCTCTGAGGTAAAAGAGAGAAATAATGGACAGAGAGAGACATTAAAAACAGTGCAACATCCTAAGAGACCGTATAGACACTAATAGCATGTTTGGTTCTGTCCCGTCCCCACACATTTGTGCCTGGACTGGTTCACTCTAGCTGTCATTCCGGTTTCTGCAGTGTTTACTGATGGAGGCGTCAGACCTATTTGAATTCAGGAATGTGTACGGACCGAGCTGAAGGATTGCTTGTTCAACACGTTTAGCTCTTTCAAAGAGCTGGCACAGACATGATGGGCCGGATGGCCCCTTCTGTGCTGTATGATTCTAAGTTGGGCATTGGGGACTTATTATTGTAGGGAGGAAAAACATCCCTGGCGTAATGTTACACTAACAACCAACTTCAGCAAGAATTATAAACCCAGCAGTAGAAGTGAGAGGACAAAGATATAACATCAATAACTGGAGGGGAAAATGTGTATAGAACCTAGTGAGTGATCTAACACTTCATAATAGATGCAAAACAATCTTAAAAATATTAAATAAGAAATCTAGTCACTTCCTGCTGATTTTCTGGCATTCGGGAGCAGTCAGGGATTTACAAATGGTGACCAATCTATGGGTAAATATTTTCCCTGCAATTGGCTTTAGGATGTACCTAAATAGAATTAGTCTCTCATTGACCCAGTATTTGCCAATAACAGTTGGCTTTAAAGTGACATGAATAGATTACACATAGCAGCAGAACAATACATTGTGTATAATTTTCATGTCCTTGGGGGGGGAAAAAAAGTATATCCTCTGACTAGAGGAAGTCATGAGTTTGAGACCCACTCCAGGATTTCAGCACGAGATCTAGGCTGACACCTCAGTGCAGTTAGGAGGATGTGCTGCATTTTTGGAGATGTTGTTTTTTGGCTGAGACGTTCAAACGAGGCCCCGTCTATTCAAGTGGATGTATAGAACTATTTAAAAAATGGCAGGGATTTCTTCTGGTGCTTTGGCCAACATTGTTCCTCAACCAACATCACCAAACACAGACGCACACTAACTGGTCATTAATCTCAGATGCTGTTAGATTGCATGTTGCACATATAACAATCGCGACAAATACTTCTGATCCTGTGTGTTTTTTTTAAATTGTTTTGGGATGTCCCGAGGACATAAGGTGCTATATGAATGATTCTTTCTTTTCCTTTCATCCTTTCTTTTCTTTTCCTCATCTCCTTTCCCTTTCCTCCTTCCTTTTCTTTTCCTCCTTCCTTTTCTTTTCCTCCTTCCTTTTCTTTTCCTTTCCTCCTTCCTTTTCTTTTCCTTCACACTTTTTCTCTCTCCCTCTCTTTTTTACCTCCTTTCTTCCTCAGTGTCTTTTTAAAAAAAAAAGTAAACGTTCACAGATAACTTCAACATCTCGTGACCTTGAAACACAGAAAACCCCACTGATTCCTCTTTTCTTCCATCCAGGTGACATTGCAGTTATAAAGCAAATTAATCTAGGAAAAGTGTGCCATACTTACTCAGTTCAGGCAACTTTTGAATACAAAGCCGTCAATTGAAAATAGACATCAAACGTAGCTGGATGGTGCCTTCAGAGCCTAATTCCAGCCCTTCATTCATTTCCAGGACCAAGCTGTGCTGTGCGTCTGATAAGCAAGCCCCCTGTTGAGACAGCCATCACAGCTGACGGTCCTTCAAAGGCTTGGTACAATCGTTTATGAAATACGTTGTAAATCTGGGAAGATCAGATCCTTGGTGAGCTGTATTAATTAGTTCTATCACTTGAATAAACTTCGAGGCTTCTTTTACCTGCTGGACAACGAGGTGATAAAACTTGCCTATCTTGACATATTTCCTTGTATATTTCAACTGTCCAGCCTTGGCGACCATTTCTTATCTACATGCTGCCCCTCGGCTAAAACATGACGTTGGGTTCCACATGTACACTGATGACACCCAGCTCAACCTCACCACCACCTCTCTTGACCCCTCCACTGTCTCTAAATTGTCAGACTGCTTGTTCGACATCCAGTACTGGATGAGCAGAAATTTCCTCCAAATAAATATTGGGAAGACTGAAGCCATTGTCTTTGGTCCCCGCCACAAACTTCGTTCCCTAGCCGCCAACTCCATCCCTCTCCCTAGCATCTGTCTAAGGCTGAACCAGATTGTTTGCAAGCTTGGTGTTGTATTTGACCCCGAGATAAGCTTCCGACTACTTATCCGCGCCATCACTAAGACCGCAATTTCCACCTTTGTAACATCGCCCAACTCCGCCCCTGCCTCGGCTCATCTGCTGAAATCCTCATCCATGCCTTTGTTACCTCTAGACTTGACTATTCTAATGCACTCCTGGCCGGCCTCCCATCATCCCCCCCCTCCATAAACTTAAGCTCATCCAAAACTCTGCTGCCCTGTATCCTAACTCGCACCAAATCCCTTTCACCCATCATCAATGTGCTCGCAGACCTACATTGGCTCCCGGTTAAGCAACGCCTCGATTTTAAAATTCTCCTCCTTGTTTTTAAATCCCTCCATTGGCCTTGTCCACCCCTATCTCTGTAACCTCTAGCCCTACAACTCTCTGAGATATCTGCGCTCCTCCAATTCTGACCTCTTGCACATCCCCAATTTTAATCATTCCACCATTGGCAACCGTGCCTTCAGCTGCCAAGGCTCTAAGTTCTGGAGTACCCTGCCTAAACCTCTCCGCCTCTCTCCCTCTGTTTTTCACCTTTAAGATGCTCCTTAAAACCTACCTCTCATCTGCCCTAATATCTCCTTATGTGGCTCGGTGTCAAATTTTATTTGATAATACTCCTGTGAAGTGCCTTGGGATGTTTTACTGTGTTAAAGGCGCTATATAAATGCAAGTTGTCCTTGTCTTATTTGACCCCAAACCAAGTTTCCCACCCCATATACTGTCCATCATAAAGACTTCTATCTCCCCAACATCGTCCTGCCTCAACCCATCTGCTGGAACCCTTATCTATGCCTTTGCCACCTCCAGACTCAACTATTCCACTCCTCTATCACCCCCAACACCCCTTCCCCTTCGTCCGGCACCTTCCTGTGCAAGCGCAGGAGATGCAACACATGCCCTTATACCTCCCCCCTTCCCACTGTCCAGGGCCCCAAACACCCCTTCCAGGTGAAACAGCAATTTACTTGTACTTCTTGCAATTTAGTATACTGTATTCGCTGCTCACGATGCGGTCTCTTCTACATTGGGGAGACCAAACGCAGATTGGGTGACTGCTTTGCGGAACACCTCCGTTCAGTCCGTAAGGGGGACCCTGAACTTCCGGTCGCCTGTCACTTTAATTCTTCGCACCACTCCCACTCAGACCTCACCGTCCTCGGCCTCTTGCATTGTTCCACTGAAGCTCAGCGGAAGCTCGAGGAACAGCACCTCATCTTTCGATTAGGCACTTTACAGCCTTCTGGACTCAACATAGAGTTCAACAATTTCAGATCATAACCTCGGCCCCTATCATATATATTTTTCATCCACACTTTTTGTCTGTCTTTTTTTCTTCTCTCCCACATGGCAGCTGTCTTTCATTCTGCCAACACAATTCACACTTCATCTAGAGCTGTCCTTTGTTTCTTAACCTGTCCCATCACCATCTCCTTTTGCCTTGAATATCTCTTAATGTCTCTTAACCTCTCCTGCCTTCTATCCTATCACAGACCTTCCCTTTTGTTCTTTCATCCCCTCCCCGCTTTCCCAGCCCCTGCACTTGCTTAAAAATCTGTTCCATTTCCTGCTTTTTTCCAGTTCTGACGAAAGGTCATCGACCTGAAACGTTAACTCTGTTTCTCTCTTCACAGATGCTGCCTGACCTGCTGAGTATCTCCAGCATTTTCTGTTTTTATTCCAATGCTCTTCTGGCTGGCCTCTCATCCTCTATAAACTTTAGCTCATCCAGAACTCTGCTGCCCCTGTACTTTTCCACTTACCTGTTCTCTTCCCCACTTCTCTCGCACCCCCCCCCCCCCCCCCACCCCATCCTTGCTGACCTACATTGGCTCCCCGTTACCAAACACATTAAATTTAAAATTCTCATCCTGTTGTTTAAATCCCTTCATGGCCTTGCCACTCTCTGTACCCTCCTCCTGCCTACAAACTCCTCTGAAGTCTCTGTCCCTCTGATTCTGACCTTGTGCATTACCCACTTCTACTTTGTCCTCAATGGTGGCCGTGCCTTCAGCCGCCTGGGCGCCACACTCTGCAAATCCCTCCCTAAAGCCCTCTGCCTTTTCACCAGTCTCTCCAACTCCAAGCCCCTCCTTTAAAACTACCCTCTTTGAGCCAGCTTTTGGTCACCCCTCCTAATATCTCCTCCTTTAGCTTGGTATCCTTTTTTTGACTAATTGCGCCTCTGTGAAGCGCCTTTGGATCTTTTCTATATAAATGGCAGTTGAAATACTGGAAGAATTGTTACTGTTGCTCATTTCTTGTTGTCTCTTTTACCTGCTGAATGCTGTTTTTACTTATCCTTTTGAGGTTCCTGTATTTTTCCTGGTTCCTTCCTTTACTTTTCCTTGACCTTTCTCCCTACAGGTTTTGTAGTGTTTGTTTTTTCTTATTTCATTTCATATTACCGTGTAAGTTTATTGAGGGCCACATTTGTTTAGTCCACACTTGAGTGCTTGGTATATATTTATCCAGCATTCTCAGCAGTTCAGTTTGCTTTCTACTACCCTGCAGTTGAATTATTTAAACTCTTCTCTTATCTCATTGAAGTTGGCACTTTTAAAAATGTATGCTTGGGTATTGGTTTGCAGTGTTGGCTTATCCTAGATCATGTCAGATTTAATCATGGTATAGTTTCTGTTGCCGCAATTGCCATTAGTTCCATCCCTAATATGTTATTTGGGCCACTTGTCATAACCACATTGAAGTGCGAGTTTTCTCTTGTGATATCCCAAGAAGCAGAAATGCAGTATATTTACCAGCTCAGATTCTTGAGCATTCGGTTGGTTATAATCCCCAATTTCACTATTATTTCATTACATCTTCACAGAGCAATGTATACTTTTTTTGACCTGGTGGTCTATAGCAAACTCCTAAGGTTATTTACTTAGTTTGTGTTACATATTTCCAATCAGATTAGCTTGTTGGGAAGCAAATCTCGTACCAATCGGTCTGCTTACTGTACCTCCCAGGTATGCCTCATCGAGCCACCCTACCGTCTTTCCTGTCTGCTAGTGGCAAAACATGCAGAGTTTTCAGCTGGCAGTGTGGTGATACCTGTTTGTAGTTTCCAACTTTAAAGTCAGCTAATTGGATTTTCAAGAAAGGGGGGAACTGCTTTATGGACGTATGGGTAATATTAAATTCTTCTATGTTAACACTAATAATCCAGGCTAAATTTATATGGTTAAAAACTAGAGGAATTGTACAAATGGAATGTTTTGAGCTTTCTGGTATGAAATTCATTCCACTCAAACAAGACTAATGCAGCACACTTTTGTGACTCGTTATTTATTTGATCTTTCCACATTTTCGGGCTGAATCAATGGCTTGTCAATGAGGATCCTCTGTGCACAAAGGGATTGCTTAAGAGATGCAGCCATACAGGGTTAAGAGCAAAAAATGGGTATGAGTTAGAATAACAAAAAACAAGCAGCAAAACTATGCAGCACAAACATGTAACATGCATATCTTTGTCTACATTCTCTTTCCAAGATAATGATGTCTTTTCAGAAAAACTGCACGTGCATCCTTGGCACTGAACGAAGAGAAACCGTAATTAATGAGAGCTTGGGCTGTACAGACACTTCATTTAACTGAACTGAAATAATGTGGGGGAGTCCAAAACTAGGGGTCATAAATATAAGATAGTCATTAATAAATCCAATATGGAATTCAGGAGAAAGTTCTTTACCCAGACAGTGGTTAGAATGTGGAACTCGCTACCACATGGAATAGTTGAGGCGAATAGCATAGATGCATTTTAGGGGATGCTAGGTAAGTACATGGGGGAGAAAGGGATAGAAGGTAGGGTGGGAGGAGGCTCGTGTGGAGCATAAACACCGGCATAGACCAGTTGGGCCAAATAGCCTGTTTCAGTGCTGTAAATACTATGTAATCGGCGTGGAGTGTCGGCATGAATATTGTTTGTAAATAGCGATGGAAATCTTTTATAATTGATGGCGAGCAGGAGAAAACTAAAATACCATACAAACCATTTTTAGTTGCTGCTGAGCTCTTCAATTGGGGCAGTCTGTATTAAGTGGGAGAATGTATGATTGAATAAGATTGATGGACAGAAACACTGATGCAAATAGAATAATAAAACTAAGATTCAGTGACATTGCAAGGGACGAAACGAGATGCAATAACTTAAACTGAGGAAATTAATAGGTGCACCATTTCAGAAGAGAGAATAAAAGAAAGCGCTGCAGTTAGTGACAGGAGAGATTAAACACGTACAATAACAGTCAATTGGGTTATAGTGACATGTTGACTTTAGCAGTAATGTTGACGGATACATAAACTTATATAGACTGTATCAAAGGGCCGAGCACGTTCCAGTATAATTGCAACTGAATTTGATTTGCGGGTATTTGGGATGTCGATCCTGGATATAAGTAAAACTGGAATCTGATGATGTTTGGTCCATTTCTTTCATTCTTGCTCTATCATTTTTCTCACGCTCTCTTTTTTTCTTCTTTCTTGCTTGCTCTCCTTTTTGTTATTTCACTTGTGCTCATTGGCTCTCTTGTTTGCTCATTCTCACTCTCTCTTGCCCTCTTTTGCTTGTGTTTTCATTCTCACTTGTTCTCTTATCTGGGCCTGTTGAATTCTGTAGCAAGCCCAACCAAATTCTGCAGCACAAGAACATTGGTTCTGTGGTAAGTCTGTGCAGGATTTGGCACATCTCTGATACTCAGTGATGGGGCATGGCAAAATATAAAGAAGAATTGTCCGAGACTCTGGGCCATGGGTGGGGTGTGTAAATACAAATTGTTGTTGTGATGCACTAAATGGGTGGCTTCTTAGAAAATCGTGGGTGTGCTGCCTGTTGTTATCTTAGAATCTGTCTGTTGAAATTAATGGATGGAAGATCATAGGCAGTATGTCTTCACTGTTCCAATGAGCTGCGTGCAAGGTCCCATCAGTGGCATGGCGGGTCCGAAAATTCCACCGATGAAGAAGTAGTTTTTGGAACAAAAGAATAATGAAAAGTTATACAGGAAACTTTCGTTTATCCGGCATCGACGGGACCGGCGTGGTGCCGGTTTATCGAAAGTACCGGATAACAGAGAGTTATATCTACCGAGGCTATTTTTAACAAAGAGACTCCAAGCAGCACGGGAGAATCTACTCATGCTACTGCAATGTTTCGGACTTGCAACAGCGCCAGGAGGCCGAATAGTGGCACTTTTGAAAAGTACCCCTACTGACTAAATCGGCGTTCGCGGACTCTGACTCGGACTCGGGATCGGCAACATTGCCGGTTATTTGAGAGGATTTTTCGGAGCACTCGGCGTTCGCAGAGACTCGACTGCGACTCGGCAACATTGCCGGTTATTTGAGAGGCGTTTTCGGAGGATGATTTTTGCCGGTTAAGCGAGAATTCCGGATATTTGGGTGCCGGATAAACGAAAGTTTCCTGTACTCTAAATGGTTAGATTGTTAACAGATTGGAGATCTGGTGTATTGAATCCAAATGGTGTCAACTGATGCCAAGTTTATAATCCTTATCAGTTTGCTAATCCAAATGCATTTCATGTTTTTCTAAACTAGTTTCAGAGCTCCTGCAAAAACAGTTAATATAAGGAGCTGGGATCAAAGGCGATTACCTCATCCCCAGACATTTCACACATTGACTACTTGCCCTCTTCATGTCTGAAACTTAAGCGAGCGCGTGTTGGCAGGCTATTTGACTGGAGGGCATGACATACAAGCCTGATGTTCTTGTCAGATTTCTGCACAGTACACTTTCCAGTAGGGGGTCATTGGATAGCCATTTGGATTGGGAATTCTGACTAACATCTACCCCATCTCCCAAAACTCAAGAGTACCTCAACTGCTGCCCTGGCCGGGATCAGCACAAAGTACCACACTATATATCTCTCTATATATCTATATCTCTCTCTCATTTATTTATTTATATATCTTGTTTGGGGTGTGCACTTCATGTCCATAAACCTTACTATTGGCACGTTTTTTAAGCATGCTGTTATGCCAACATTTATCTTTGTAAATTGCTGCGCCAACATTTCCCATTCAGTTTTACTATATTGACTGTCATAATGTAGTTGCAGGTTCTGGCCATTAGGTGGCTTTTTAAAAACGTATTTGTTCTTGGGATGTGGGCGTCGCTGGCAAGGCCAGCATTTATTGCCCATCCCTAATTGCCCTTGAGAAGGTGGTGGTGAGCTGCCGCCTTGAACCGCTGCAGTCCATGTGGTGAAGGTACTCTCACAGTGCTGTTAGGGAGGGAGTTCCAGGATTTTGACCCCACGACGAAGGAACGGCGATATATTTCCAAGTCAGGATGGTGTGATTTGGAGGGGAACATGCAGGTGATGTTCCCATGTGCCTGCTGCCCTTGTCCTTCTAGGTGGTAGAGGTTGCAGGTTTGGGAGGTGCTATGGAAGAAGCCTTGGCGAGTTGCTGCAGTGCATCTTGTAGATGGTACACACTGCCGCACCGGTGGTGGAGGGAGTGAATATTTAAGGTGGTGGATCGGGTGTTGATCAAGCAGGCTGCTTTGTCCTGGATGGTGTCGTGTTGTTGGCGCTGCACTCATCCAGGCAAGTGGAGAGTATTCTGTCACACTCCTGATTTGTGCCTTGTAGATGATGGAAAGGCTTTGGGGAGTCAGGAGGTGAGACACTCGCAGCACAATACCCAGCCTCTGACTTGCTCTTGTTACCACAGTATTTATGTGGCTGGTCCAGTTAAGTTTCTGGCCAATGGTGACCCCCAGGATGTTGATGGTGGGGGATTTGGTGACGGTAATGCCGTTGAATGTCATGGGGTGGTGGTTAGAGACGCTCTTGTTGGAGATAGTCATTGCCTGGCACTTGTGTGGCGTGAATGTTGTCCAGGTCTTGCTGCATGTGGGCATGGACTGCTTCATTATCTGGGGAGTTATGAATGGAACTGAACACTGCAGTCATCAGCGAACATCCCCACTTCTGACCACCTCCTGCAGCGATGTCCTGGGGCTGAGATGATTGACCCCCTACAACCACAACCATCTTCCTTTGTGCTAGGTATGACACCAGCCAATGGAAAGTTTTCCCCTTGATTCCCATAGGACTCCTTGATGTCGAGGGCAGTCACTTTCACCTCACCTCTGGAATTCAGCTCTTTTGTCCATGTTTGGAACAAGGCTGTAATGAGGTCTGGAGCCAAGTGGTCCTGGCATCAGTGAGCAGGTTATTGGTGAGTAAATGCCGCTTGATAGCACTGCATACGATACTTTCCATCAGTTTGCTAATGATTGAGAGTAGACTGATGGCGGTAATTGGCCGGATTGGATTTGTCCTGTTTTTTGTGGACAGGACATACCTGGGCAGTTTTCCACAGTGTTGGGTAAATGCCAGTGTTGTAGCTGTACTGGAACAGCTTGACTAGAGGCGCAACTAGTTATGGAGCGCAAGTCTTCAACACGACAGCCGGGATGTTGTCGGGGCCCATAGCCTTTGCTGTATCCAGTGCGCTCAGCCGTTTCTTGGTATCGTGGCTGAAGACTGACTTCTGTGATGGTGGGAACGTCAGGAGGAGGCCGATACGGATCATTCACTTGGCACTTCTGGCTGAAGATGGTTGCAAATGCTTCAGCCTTGTCTTTTGCACTTGCTTCGCCATTATTGAGCATGGGGATATTCATGGAGCCTCCTCCTCCTGTTATTTGTTTAATTGTCCACTGCTATTCATGACTGGATGTGGCAGGACTGCAGAGCTTTGATCTGATCTGTTGATTTGTGGGGTCGCTTAGCTCTGTCGAAAGCATGCTACCTTCGCTGTTCAGCATGTATGTAGTCCTGTGTTGCAGCTTCACCAGGTTGGCACCTCATTTCTAGGTACGTCTGGTGCTGCTCCTGGCATGCTCTTTTGCACTCCTCATTGAACCAGGGTTGGTCCCCTGGCTTGATGGTAATGGTAGAGTGAGGGATATGCCGGGCCATGAGGTTACAGATCGTGGTGGAGTACAATTCTGCTGCTGCTGATGGCCCACAGCGTCTCATGGACGCCCAGTTTTGAGCCGCTTGATCTGTTCTGAATCTATCCCATTTAAGCACGGTGGTAGTGCCACACAACACGATGGAGGGTATCCTCAGTGTGAAGACGGATCTTCGTCTCCACAAGGACTGCTACCAATGCTGTCATGGACAGATGCATCTGCGACAGGTAGATTGGTGAGGACGAGGTCAAGTAGGTTTTTCCCTAGTGTTGGTTCTCTCACTACCTACTGCAGGCCCAGTCTGGCAGCTATGTCCTTCAGGACTCGGCCAGCTCAGTCAGTAGTAGTGCTACCGAGCCACTCTTGGTTATGGACATTGAAGTCTCCCACCCAGAGTACATTCTGTGCCCTTGCTACCCTCAGTGCTTCTTCCAAGTGGTGTTCAACATGGAGGTGCACTGATTCATCAGCTGAGGGAGGGCGGTAAGTGGTAATCAGCAGGAGGTTTCCTTGCCCATGCTTGATGTGAAGCCTTGAGACTTCATGGGGTCCGGAGTCAATGTTGAGGACTCTCAGGGCCACTCCCTCCCGACTGTATACCAGTATATTGCCACCTCTAGTGGGTCTGTCCTGCCGGTGGGACAGGACGTAACCAGGGATGGTGATGGGGGAGTCTGGGACATTGGCTGAAAGGTATGATTCTGTGAGTATGACTGTCAGGCTGTTGCTTGACTTGTCTGTGTGACAGCTCTCCCAATTTTTACGCAAGTTCCCAGATGATAGTGAGGAGGACTTTGCAGGGTCGACTGGGCTGGGTGTGCCTATGTCGCTAATTACCGAAGTGTGTCTCCCAACTCTGTCAGCAGCCTGTATATGGAAAGAACACATATTTCACTGACCATGGGACAATTTACTAGTTTGCAAATATATTTTTGAAGTGAGGACTGGAAAATTCACTAGATTGATTGTTGGGATGAGAGGGTTGTCCAATGAGGAGAGATTGAGTAGAAAGGGCCTATATTCTCTGATGTTTAGAAGAATGAGAGGTGATCTCATTGAAACATATAAAATTCTCCGAGGGCTTGACAGGGTACAGCTGAGAGGCTGTTTCTCCAAGAGTCTAGGGGTCAAAGTCTCAGGATACGGGGTCGGCCATTTAGGCCTGAGATGAGAAATTTCTTCACTCAGAGGATGGTGAATCTTTGGAATTCTCTACCCCAGAGGACTGTGGATACTCAGTCATTGAGTATATTCAAGACCGAGATTGATAGATTTTTAGAATTTTGAGGGAATCAAGGGATACGGGGATAGGTCGGGAAAGTGGAGTTGAGGTAGGTGATCAGCCATGATATTGAATGACGGAGCAGGCTCGAAGGGCTGTTTCCCCTACCCCACCTGCTATTTCTTATGTTCTTATTCGGCTTCTTACAGTGAAAGTGTTTATTCCAACCAGGGAGAGCACAGCGTATTGTATCTCTAACTTAAAATGTTGGTTTAAATGTTGGTTAAAATGAGGGTAGCAAGGGCACAGAATGTACTCTGGGGATAGGTTATTGACTAACATTCACTACAAGCCCACTGACTCCCACAGCTACCTGGACTACACTTCCTCCCACCCCGCCTCCTGTAAGGACTCTATTCCATTCTCCCAGTTTCTCCGTCTCCGCCGCATCTGCTCTGATGATGCCACCTTCCATACCAGTGCTTCTGACATGTCTTCCTTTTTCCTCAACCGAGGATTCCCCTCTACCGTGGTCGACACGGCCCTCGACCGTGTCCGTTCTATCTCCCGCACTTCTGCCCTCACCCCTGCCCCTCCCTCCCGGAACCACGATAGGGTTCCCCTTGTCCTCACCTTTCACCCCACCAGCCTCCACATTCAACGGATCATCCTCCGCCATTTCCGCCACCTCCAGCGTGATCCCACCACCAAACACATCTTCCCCTCGCCTCCCCTTTCAGCTCCCTCCGCGACACCCTAGTCTACTCCTCTACCACCCCCAGCACCCCTTCCCCTTCGCCCGGCACCTTCCCGTGCACGCGCAGGAGATGAAACGTTAACTCTCTTTCTCTCTCCACGGATGCTGCCTGGCCTGCTGAGTTTTTCCAGCGTTTTCCGTTGTTATTTCGGATTTCCAGCATCCGCAGTATTTTGCTATCGTTAAAATGTTGGTTAAGTGTCTTGTGTGTTCTGCAGATAAAGTTTATGTAACAAATTGAAAAGAATGTTTAGTGTCCCATGAGTTTTACTGTAGTTTTAATTGGTGTAAAAGCCTGTTTGAAGCCCTCCTTTAATCCTCTGTGATTGCAAAGCCCTGCTGTAAATTTCAGATATCCTTATTTTATTTACACCTGTCGGGAGTGTGTGTAATCCATTTTCCTGGGGCTGAAATGTTGGTTTGTGGGCAGTTGACAGAGATTCTCTGCTGTGATTAAAGCCAGCTGGTACTAGTTGCTGACAGATGGTGGCCAGGCTAATTCGGAGAACTATCTGCTTCTAATATACTCAACACCTGTTTCAGTGTGGCGATACGATTTATGCCTGTTTGATGGAATATCTGGCAGGAATGCTGTTCTGACTCTGATGAACTGCGTTTGCTCCTGTTTAACCGAAACTTAATAGATACCTGTAATCCTGTCCATCAAAGTTCAGTTCTTGGTGAATGATTTGAAGGGCCATCCTGAAATGAGCTGTATTCTAAAACCATCAAAAATCCATCTACAAAATGTACATATTTTGGTTCTTTAATAAACTATCCCGGCACAGTAAGCAAGAAAGATATACACCTGATGTCATCTCTGCTGTAAAGAACACTTACTGCAGGCACTTTACTTGTGTTTTTTTTCCCTCATCCTTCTGACTTCAGTGGAGCTGCAAAGCAGTTTCAACTTTACAGCTGCACTATTTAACTTTGTTAGTGTGAATTATTTTTGCATGAGATTGGTGCAATTTCTCACCCGAGTCTAGCAAGTGAAATGTCCCAAAATCATTACTGAAATTGGCAGCCCTTTGCATTGAGATGGAGGTGCACTAAACTGTATTAATGTGCAGCACTGATTATTATGCAGTATAAATTTACAATTAGACCATGTTAATTTTATTGAGCTATTTTATTACCCACTACCAGGAGAATTTGGCCTCCTTGTTAAATCGAGCCACCGTCTTACATGGTTATTGAACATACCGAGGCCAGGAGTAAATAATGGGGGTTTCTTCGCAGCTTTCCAAGCAGGGCTGCTGAAATTCTGTGGGGGATATGCGCCCCTCTATTTTCTTCCGCGCCAGTTTTCAGTGGCAGCTGGATGCCTTGCTCCTCGAACACTGCAATCACAGTCTTCAGGCTGTTATCCTAGAATCATAAAATTGTACAACAACAAACAACAGCAACTTGTATTTATATAGCACCTTTAACATAGTAAAACATCCCAAGGTGCTTCACAGGAGCGTTATCAAACACAATTTGACACCGAGCCACATAAGGAGATCTTAGGGCAGATGAGAGGTAGGTTTTAAGGAGCATCTTAAAGGAGGAAAGAGAGGCAGAGAGGATTAGAGAGGGAATTTCAGAGCTTAGGGCCTTGGCAGCTGAAGGTCCGGCCGCCAATGATGGAGCCATGAAAATCGGGGATGCTCAAGAGGCTAGAATTGGAGGAGCGCAGCTGGAGGAGTTTAGAGATAGGGAGGGGCAAGGCCACAGAAGGATTTGAAAAAAAGGATGAGAATTTTAAAATCGAGGCGTTGCTTAACCGGGAGCAAATGTAGGTCAGCGAGCACAGGGGTGATGGGTGAACGGGACTTGGTGTGAGTTAGGATACGGACAGCTGTGCTTTGGATGACCACAGGTTTACGGAGGGTAGAACATGGGAGTCCATCTAGAAGGAGGCCCATCGTGCCTGTGCCGGCTCTTTGATAGAGCTACCAATTAGTTTCCCCCTCCCCGCACCTGCTCTTTCCCCATGGTCCTGCAATTTTTTCCTTTTCAAGTATTTATCCAATTCCCTTTTGAAATTTACTATTGAATCTGCTTCCACCGCCCTTTCAGGCAGTGCATTCCAGATCATTACAATTTGCTGCGTAAAAAAAATTCTCCTCATCTCCTCTCTGGTTCTGTTGTGGGAAGGCATGCCACAGGAGACTGGGATAGACCCGTCTGATTTCCTGCAGGGATAGGTCTGACATACTTGTGGCCCCTCTCCATAGCAGTTTAGATTAGTAAATTAGTGGCATCGGGAAATTGAATCAGAGTTCCCCCCACTCTTATGGTGCTGCTGCTCTCGTCTATTCTTGCATGGAATTTATTCCCAGCAGTTTCTCGTTTCTCCCCCCCGCCCCCCCCAACCTATGGGAGTACCTTCACCACACGGACTGCAACGGTTCAAGAAGGCGGCTCACCACCACCTTCTCAAGGGCAACTAGGGAGGGCAATAAATGCTGGCCTTACCAGCGACGCCCACATCCCATGAACAAATATATAAAAAAATAAGTTGAGAAATCAAAACTCTGGGTAGCGACTGGCTACAACATAGCAATTCAGTTGAGAGGTTCAGGTGAACTCTTAAACATCGAAGCATTAGTAAACAGGCTGGTAATACAATTGCTCAACTACTCAGACTGCAAAACATAAAAACTATTTTTTAATGTTCTTTTACATGCTCTATCTGCAATCAGTTCTCATTTTAAATAAACGAATGATTAAGGCAACCACACTAAAACCACTCTATCGTTATTAACTCTGCTGCCTACTTTCAGTGCTTAAATTTATTTCTTCAAATGATTCACAAGAAATCTAGACAGGATAGAAATTACACATCCCAATGTAATTGTGCTTATCCTAGACACAGCTGGATTGATATCTGATGCACAGACCAATTTCTCAAATTTAAAGTCCATTTCTACAGCAGCAGTCTTAATGTTATGTTATTTAGTTGAATAATGCATATCTAATGTACAATGTTTGTACCCAGGGCAGGCAGTAATGGATCTTTACTTGGAATCCTTTTAGGTTTTTCTGATGAGACTTTTTTCCGATTTATATCCATGTGAGTAAAATAAAGCCTATAAAGCAAGACAACAATTAGAATTACAATTTATAATCCTGCAGGTGTTGATAATCACATTTTATGTATTAAAAATCTTGCATATACACGTATGTCCGAACCAACTTCCTGTTATGATTTCTGGTAGCAACATTAACAATTGAAACTGCCTATAAATGGATTTTCCTATGTTAACAGCTGACTGTCACGATGTAGTTGCAGGCTTGCTGCCACAAGATGGTGCTGTAGCACCTTCTGTTCCTGTCTCCCTGCTGCTGAGCCCTGGCGATGTTCATAAAATCATACAGCATAGAAGGAGGCCATTCGGCCCATCCTGCCTGTGCTGGCCCTTTTGAAGGAGCTATCCAATTAGTCCCATAGCTCTGCAAATTTTCCCCTTCATATATTTATCCAATTCCCTTTTGAAATTTAATTTATAAAACCGAGCTATGAATCTGCAGCTGAAGGCATATCCTGCAGTCTGAGCATATAAAAGATGCATCAAGAAAGAAAGAACTTGCATTTATATAGTGCCTTTCACATCCTTAGGACCTCCCCAAAGCGCTTCACAATCAATGATTTACTTAGTCACTATTGTTTTGTAGGCAATTAAGGTAACTGATTTGTGCCCATCAAGGTTCCACAAACTGCAATGAGATTAATGACCAGTGGAGAACTCCTTGCTCCTCTTTGGAAAAAGTGCCATGGGATCTTTTATGAACAGCTGAGCAGGGAGATGGGGCCTCGGTTAAATGTCTTACCCGAAGAACAACATCTGTGACAACGCAGCACTCCCTCAGTAGTCACTGATGGGTATTTTAAGAGGTTTTTTGTCAGTGATGCGGGCAGGTCAATTGACCACTGACTGATGGGTGGCATAATGGGGCCTCAATAAAAGTCTTCAAAATGCTGCTTTGGTTTAGAAGAAAGAAGGGTAAAGAAGAAATATTGCAGCAATTCTGCAACTTAATGTAGCATTCCATTTTAATTAGTCTGTATTATTCTTCCTGGGACAAATGCATCAGCTTAAAGGTATAAATGAATATTGGACTCTGAGGTGGTAGAAAATTCTATTTAATAACCATTTGATCGACTTGTGTGGTTATTTAAAATATGGAAGTATGACTGTGTGACACATTGATGACATGTTAACGGAGAAATTGATGTTCATTTTGAAGATGCTAAACCTCTCAATCTCCAGAGTATGTTATGTCCACCTGTATTTACATAACCTTTTATTAAGTACCGCATCCTCTACAGTCATGCCTGAGTATATCTGACATGAAATAATTTGTGGTTTTGATTTAGTGTTTGCGAAGAGGGCATAACTATCATGCGCATTGTGTTCAGCTGTTACAGATTGCATGTGCTGAGTAAAATCATTTGCCTAAGCTACTGCATTCAGAAAGTGTTAAATGTGTTCTGAGAAGTTTTGGTGTGATGAAATGTTTTATAATTGGAACTTAAAAAAAAAGTGGAACATTTCATATGAAATACAGTTGCTTTTTTAAAAAAAAACGAAGAGAAAGATTTGCAGCAAGCAAGTTTAGAAATTGAGAATACTCAAATCTAGTTTGACTCACTTGCCAGGTTTGCTATTAAGTGCAAATGTGCAGGCAAAGGTGAAGCATCACGGATGCCAACCCTTATTTACAAATGTTAAGACACCACTATATATGTTGGGACACGCATTCAACTAAAGTTAGGAAGGTTTTTTTTAGTAGTGCACTGCAATATTACTTTTGAATTGCAAGCTAATTGCCACCCATTCTCCGCTTGTGCCTTCAGGGAAGCTGGTAGGTGTAGATAAAAGCTTCATTTAATTTTTCGATAAATTTTGACAGTCAGGAAGGAATTCTGCTACTTAACTCAAATTTAGTTTTACTGCCATCAATAAAACTTTACATTTGTGTGGAATGCAATGAATAAAACTAACGTGCAAAACAGATGAGAGTTCAATGAAGACTGTCAAATAACAAAAGGATCCTTCAAACCAAAGCACATCTGCTCTGTGTTGGATTGAAAGCTTTACAATAGAGCAAATTCCCAAGCTACAGTATATACATCTTAAATAATTTTGCTAACTCATTGGCCATTTATTAAAACCAAGCATTTTAGGGGGGAAAAAAACACCTCTGAGCTATTGGCTAAATTCTACTATAAATTTTTATATATATATATATATATATATATATATATATATATATATATATATATATATAATATATTTTGGAGTACACATTTACTCATCAAGGTGAGGGACGCCATTGCTGGGAAATAAAGCAGTTTTCTGTTTTTTGCACCCGAGTATTCATATCAATCACTCGTGGATCAGGTACAACGTGACCAGGTGGAAAGTAAAGCTTTCAAGACTGTCTCTTGTCCTACACTTTGGAAGAGCGTGCCTTGCTGCAGAAGTTTAACTTTCCATTTCCTACAGTCACCTGAGCAACCTCAACTGATTGATTTTGTGTTGAATTGAGTTGTGAACCAACATCAGAAAGGAACTGGGTTGAGACTGTCTAAACTCATTTCACTTGGGATCATTAACAGCCAGCAGCAAGAGAAGACTTTTAAGCCATCAGTATCTGCTGAGCCCCAAGGTGAAATGTGCAATCCAACTCTCTTCCCTTACACTTCTTGGATGTATCGCCAAGGGTTAGCCTGCTGCTACCTGTTTGTGGTCAATTTACTCATCAAGGACCATGGATCAAACCTGGGACCTTCCTGACCTTTCACCATGATGTCGGTTTAGTAGCTGAGTTATTGAGGTAGCTTTTAGATCTATCCTGGCAATAACCACAATTTTGGAACATTTGAACAGTCTCTCAAATCATCTGGCAGGACCCCTTCCTTCCCCTCATGGAAAAATAAAATGGTCAAAGTAAGTTTTTTCCAACAGCTAGACTTCATTGAATCATATAGCACAGAAGGAGAATGTTCGGCCCATTGTGCTTGTGTCGGCTCTTTGAAAGAGTCCCAATTAGTCCCAGTCCCCCGCTCTTTCCCTGTAGCCCTTCAATTTTTTCTGTTTCAAGTGTATATATACAATTCCATTTTGAAAGTTATTATTGAATTTGCTTCCACCACCCTTTCAGACAGTGCATTCAAGATCACAACAATTTGCTACGTTAAAAAAAATGGTGGTCTCATCTCCCCTCTGGTTCTTTTGCCAATTACCTTAAAATAGACTCAACCATGCCTGATCTCAATTATATTACATAGTGTACTGTTGGCTTTGTTAATACTATTAATGAGCATAAAGCTGTGTACTTGGTAGTTTATTTCTCAGAATTAGAGAAAAAAAACTCAGCTGAATGGATGTTAATAACCAGAATGGTTCCAATAACATTTTCTGAATAAATTGAAAGGTTGAAAGATCAGGCCAGTGATGTTCACTGAACTGAAAAATGTTGTCTTCCCAAATATTTTACTTCGGCAATATCCTTTAAACATTTTGATTATAAATGCAATTATCTCTGATCAGAGGGTTTCCCTACAAGCACCAGGAAAGGCCACTATCTCCCGACCTCATGCACATCATTTATGCTGTAACCTGCAAAATTTGGGGTTTACTTAAAATCAGGGTGCTACCGAAGGAGTTCAAGTGCTCGTTATCTCTGAAGTGTTTAATTTTCCACCATCTCCTTAGTATTTGTGCAAAAGGATTCAAGCATGTGGTACTAGTGGTAGTGGAAAGAATGCTTAACTAACACTTGAAATTATAAGAACATAAGAAATAGGAGCAGGAATAGGCCACTTGGCCCCTCGAGCCTGCTCCGCCATTCAACAAGATCATGGCTGATCTGATCCTAACCTCAAATCTAAAGAACACAAGAAGTAGGAGCAGGACCCGGCCACTCAGCCCCTGGGCCCGCTCCGCCACCCACAGGGCCTTGACCGATCCGAACTCAGCTTCATGTCCAATTTCCTGCCCGCTCCCCGTAACCCCTAATTCCCTTTACTTCTAGGAAACTGTCTATTTCTGTTTTAAATTTATTTAATGATGTAGCTTCCACAGCTTCCTGGGGCAGCAAATTCCACAGACCTACTACCCTCTGAGTGAAGAAGTTTCTCCTCATCTCAGTTTTGAAAGAGCAGCCCCTTATTCTCAGATTATGCCCCCTAGTTCTAGTTTCACCCATCCTTGGGAACATCCTTACCGCATCCACCCGATCAAGCCCCTTCACAATCTTATATGTTTCAATAAGATCGCCTCTCATTCTTCTGAACTCCAATGAGTAGAGTCCCAATCTACCCAACCTCTCCTCATATGTCTATCCCCTCATCCCCGGGATTAACCGAGTGAACCTTCTTTGTACTGCCTCGAGAGCAAGTATGTCTTTTCTTAAGTATGGACACCAAAACTGTATGCAGTATTCCAGGTGCGGTCTCACCAATACCTTATATAACTGCAGCAATACCTCCCTGTTTTTATAATCTATCCCCCTGGCAATAAAAGCCAACATTCCGTTGGCCTTCTTGATCACCTGCTGCACCTGCATGCTAACTTTTTGATTTTCTTGCACTAGGACCCCCAGATCCCTTTGTACTGCAGTACTTTCCAGTTTCTCGCTATTAAGATAATAACTTGCTCTCTGATTTTTCCTGCCAAAGTGCATAACCTCACATTTTCCAATATTGTATTGCATCTACCAAATCTCCGCCCACTCACCCAGCCTGTCTATATCCCCTTGTAGGTTTTTTATGTCCTCCTCACTTTCTACTTTCCCTCCCATCTTTGTATCATCTGCAAACTTTGATATGTTACACTCGGTCCCCTCCTCCAAATCGTTAATATAGATTGTAAAGAGTTGGGGACCCAGCACCGACCCCTGCGGAACACCACTGGCTACTGGTTGCCAGTCCGAGAATGAACCATTTATCCCAACTCTCTGCTTCCTGTTAGATAACCAATCCTCCACCCATGCCAGAATATTACCCCCAATCCAGTGATTTTTTATCTTGAGCAATAATCTTTTATGTGGCACCTTGTCGAATGCCTTCTGGAAGTCTAAATACACTACGTCCACTGGTTCCCCTTTATCCACCCTGTACATTATGTCCTCAAAGAACTCGAGCAAATTTGTCAGACATGACTTCCCCTTCATAAAGCCATGCTGACTTTGTCCTATTAAATTATGTTTATCTAAATGTTCCGTTACTGTCTCCTTAATAATAGACTCCAAAATTTTACCCACCACAGATGTTAGGCTAACCGGTCTATAATTTCCAGCCTTCTGCCTACTACCCTTTTTAAATAAGGGTGTTACATTAGCAGTTTTCCAATCCGCCGGGACCTTTGCTGAGTCCAGGGAATATTGGAAAATTATTACCAAAGCATCCACAATCCCAACTGCCACTTCCCTCAAGACCCTAGGATGTAAGCCATCAGGTCCAGGGGATTTATCCGCCTTGAGTCCCATTATTTTACTGAGTACCAATTCCTTAGTGATTTTAATCGTATTTAGCTCCTCCCCCCCTAGAGCCCCCTGTTTGTCCAGTGTTGGATATTCTTAGTGTCCTCTACCGTAAAGACTGAAACAAAATATTTGTTCAGCATTTTTGCCATCTCCATGTTTACCACCATTAATTTCCCGGTCTCATCCTCTAAGGGACCTACGTTTGCCTTAGCCACCCTTTTTCTTTTTATATAACTATAGAAACTCTTGCTATCTGTTTTTATATTTTTTGCTAAAATCTTGCAAAAATCTGTCTATCTCCGCCTTAAATGTATTTAATGACCCAGCCTCTACGGCTCTCTGGGGCAGAAAATTCTACAGATTTACGACCCTCTGAGAGAAGAAATTCCTCCATCTCCGTTCTGAAAGGGCGACCCTTTATTCTGAAACTATGCCCTAGAGTTCTAGATTTCCCCACGAGGGGAAACATCCTCTCTGCATCTACCTTGTCGAGCCCCCTCAGTATCTTATATGTTTCAATAAGATCACCTCTCATTCTTCTAAATTCCAATGAGTAAAGGCCCAACCTGCCCAACCTTTCTTCATAAGTCAACCCCCTCATCTCAGGAATCAACCGAGTGAATAGTCTCTGAACTGCCTCCAATGCAAGTATATCCTTCCTTAAATAAGGAGACCAAAACTGTACGCAGTACTCAAGGTGTGGTCTCACCAATACCCTGTACAGTTGTAGCAGGACTTCCCTGCTTTTATACTCCAACCCCCTTGAAATAAAGGCCAACATTCCATTTGCCTTTTTGATTACTTGCTGTACCTGCATGCTAACTTTGTGTTTCATGCACAAGGACCCCCAGGTCCCTCTGAACTGTAGCATTTTGTAAAATCTCTCCATTTAAATAATTTTGCTTTTTTATTATTCCTGCCAAAGTGGATAACCTCGCACTTTCTCACATTATACTCCATCTGCCAAATGTTTGCCCACTCACTTTAGCCTGTCTAAATCCCTTTGCAGGTTCTTTGAGTCCTCTGCACAACTTGCTTTCCCACCCATCTTTGTATCATCCGCAAACTTGGCTACATTACACTCGGTCCCTTCATCCAAGTCATTAATGTAGATTGTAAATAGTTGAGGCCCCAGCACCGATCCCTGTGGCACCCCCACTAGTTACTGTTTGCCAACCGGAAAATTACCCATTTATCCCGACTCTCTGCTTATGCAGAGAAATTATGCAGCAATTGCTACAATGCTCGAGGATTTCTCAAGGCAAGCCATAATTTTAATATGGAACACTTTGCATGTTCTTGAATGTAAATCCACCTAATTGTTGCCCTTAACTTGTGATCTGCTATATTGAAACAGCATGCTGGCTTTTTGAGTCAAGTATTTCAGCAGCATTATTTTTACAAAATGAAAATGGTCTATCAAAAAAAAGAATAATCTTGCTGTGTTGTACTTTGACTAGCAGTGCAGGTAACATGCAGTAGTCACTGTTGGGTATGCTGAATTTTCCATGTAATGAACGTTCCTTTAAGCTTGCAGAACATAAGTTGTGCCAGTGGCACCGTATCAGTCATTTACACTTGTAAGGAAGTAATTTATTTTAAAAACTTTTTTTTACCCGATAACGATGATTAGCGAATCTTAAGTTTTGCTACTTCTAATTGAGAGCTGAAGAAGCTATTCATGGAAAATATGAAAAATTATTGGTGTTTAAAAGAGCCTTGCGCAAACAGATTATTGACCATCTTTTAAAAAAAAAAAGATCATGTGTGAAAATATACAACATTTTTAAAACTTTGTTTGCTTGATCCTTTTTCTGCTTGTATTTTTCAGGAGCCCTGAAGATCTTTCACGAGAGATTGTTCTGTTACAGCAACGCGAACTTGTCCTCAAGCAACAGAACTCCTCCGTCACTACCAGGTGAGTGGAGTTCTGGGATAGGCAGACAAAGTTGTTGAATTTTAGATAACCAAATTTTGGTGAACTGAAAGGATTTGCAGTGTTGTTTATCTTCTGGAGTATGAGTTAATAAGTAGGATGAATTATTATTTTTATACAATGTATAAGGTCCTATATTGCATGTGCTGTGTGTTTCTGGTCTTAGTTACATGAGATACAAAATTTGCGTGTTTGAGAATGGCCAAACCAGTACTTTCCCATGAGGCGCTGGCTGTTTAAATCAAACCACGGTGCGACCAACCCTGCCATTGTTAGTTATGCCATGACATGACCAACATTCCCTCTAATTTTTTTTTCGAGCACGGTCCTTTTAACTGACTCAGCGGTCTCTTCAAATTTTCGCGCATATGCTATTTTTTCCCTGTGACAGCTGGTAAGTGGCCTGCGTGGGACCTCCAGAGCGGTGCACGGCTGCGCAGCTTAGCCGGAACGCTGGCTATGACTAATGCTCCCTCTAATTTTTTTTGGCCCACACGGCCCCTTTAATGGGCTGTGCGGGCCATTCAAAGTTCCGCTGTAAAAGCCGGCTCACCGGCCGCGTGGCTGCACAGCTTGAAGAGAACGTTGGCTATGACCTATTGAAACCGAGTGGAAGATCAGTGGTTCAAGTACTCAGTAGTGCTGCACAGCTGATCCATAAAAAAACTCTTATGATGCATTATAAACTTAAAATAAACCCCCCCCAAAAAACCTCATCAAGGACACCATTTTTGGGCAAGGAGTAACAAATGACTGAGCAACGTTGGACAGGATTGGCTGAGTGAGACCATCAGGATGCTTTGGGATGAATTCTCTTGCATTTTGACATAGGAGACAACAGAGAAGATTTTTTATTTACTTTGGCCATTGGTAACAAAATTCTGAAAAGATAGTATGATTGCCTCTGCCTTAAATCCTTGTGTGCAGACAAGTGTTAAGTGTAGGATTCTGAAATTAGGATTCTATTGAAAGGAAAGAAAGACTTGCATTTATGTAACGTCTTTCACGACCTCTGGGCGTCGCAAAGCGCTTTACAGCCAATGAAGTACTTTTGAAGTGTAGTCACTGTTGTAATGCAGGAAATGTATTGATCTTCCTATGTCTAACTTTTAGGAGTCCATTATTTTGAAGTAAAGTTGAAGCAGTCATTACCTTTCAGTGCCTTAATCATGCTTTGTAAGTATGTGATATAGCACTTGCAAACAATCCTAGCAGCATCTAGTAACATCAATGGTGCACCAATTTTTATTTATTTTGACAGCATGGCTTATTTGGACATCTTTGATCTATTCTGTGGTGGTTGGAATGTCAGCCACCCATTGGCTTCTTGGTATTAGGCCTTGATGTAACACTGGTGCTGACCCAACCTTTCCTAACGGAATTGACCTTAATACGAGTGAATGCCTTGGGAAATTAAGCAAGAGCAGATAAATTTCGATCCAACTCTTAGTTCTCACCACTTGTGTCAGTGAGGCTGGGGAGCAACAGGGAACTTAAACCAGGCTTTTTTTTAAATAGAAGAAAAACTCTTACACTTGCAGTTGCCATTATTAAAGTGTACTCTGACTTTCAGGCAAAATATAAATGTTTGTGTTTAGTTTTGAGGCTGATAATCGAGTTTTTATAGAACTGAAATAATTTGCGTGTATATTTTCCCCCTGGTTTTGCGATACTTTTGTGTTATTCTACTAACTTGTGCATCTTAAAAGGTGCCCCACAAGAGTTGTTAAAGAGAAATGAAGCAGAAAATGTGAATACTTATTAGGCAATGCTGTAGGGACCAGTGAAACCTAATGATCTTTGTTCCAGCGTTAAATGTGTGAAATGCACTTCCTGCTGATCCTTGGGTGGTTTGACTTTTCTTTAGGGAGGGGGAGGGTTAATTATAACTACAGGAAAAACACTTTGAGTTTAGCAAAATCAGGCATCATTTCATCATACTCGATGTTTGTGATCGAATCCAGTAACTCTGCAGGAGAGGTTACTCTGGCCATAAGGTATTGCTTTAGGCTTTATTTCATTTATTTTATATTTTCCCTTTTTATTTGTTCATTTGTGAGTAAGGGTTTTTAAGACCGTCCAAATACCTTTTGAATCCATCTTTGAAAATACTAAGTAACTTTATGGATAGGGAACTCATTGAGTCTGTTCAAGGTTGACTTTCTATCAAAAGCATTTTGAATTAACTAGTAATGAAAGGGGGAAAAAAATCTCTTCAAAGAATAATATAGATGTCATTCATCACCGCATTCTCTAGCAATTCCTTTCCTATTCACACAAATTGCAAAATACTCTACTTTTATAATTGATTTTAAACTCCGATTTCAAGAAAAATATCTCTTGTATACCCTCTACATGGTTCTTCAGGTTATCACTCCTGTTATTTTTCTCTCAGATTTCTTCTTTTTCCACTGTAAAAGATAATGAAACCCTTGAACACTTTTAGTAAAAGAGCAAGTTTAAAATGGTTATTGAACAGCATCTGTTAAACGTGTTCTTCACTGCACAGCTGTGAGGATTTTGGCTGATTGCAAAGAAAGGAAAATAGCACTGCAAATCTAAATATAGGTCAGTACTGTCTTCAAGGCATTTTGTCAAAACCAGTGCACAGCTCCAATTCAAGCAAATATCGGGGCACCTCAGCTGTTGTATTGAGGTGTGCAGCTGTAGATTATGAATGTAAATATCACAGTGTAAAAGAAATTACAGGGGCTGTGATTAAAATATGCATAAAAGCTGCATTGTGGATAATTCAGTGCCTACCATGAAATATTGGACCACCAACCAGTGTAAATGTGCATTTGTTTGCCAGCACCTAATGTACAACCAGCATGTAGTCCGGATATCTGGCAGTATATATGTGAGCTTTCAAATTCTACCTGACATTAAATACTGTAAGAATATTGTCTTCGACTTAATATCGAGAAAACCAAAACCATCCTTTTCAGTTCCTGTCAGCATCTACGTGCCTCTGGACGTGACTGCGCTGATTGGCATCTTGGGTTGAATCTGGAGGTGTATAACTTTGACTCTGAGCAAAGCTTCTTACTTTGTATTTGCTCTGTTGACTAGAATGATTTCTTTTGTCTGTGGAATGTTGCCCACTTGCATCCTTGCCTCTCCTCTACTGTTAACACTGAAACCTTAATACATGCCTTCGTCACCTCAAGGATTGACCTCGCCAACACTGCTTGCCAGGCTCCTTATTTGCACGCTGTGCAAACTCCAAGAAATTCAGCCCATGTCCTCTTCTGCATAAAATCTGCACACACGTCACTCCTGTCTTTGGTCATCTCTACTGGTACTTTGTGTTCTACCAAATCTATTTCAAGATTCTCGTTTTCATTTCCCTCTATAGCTCCATTCTGCCCTCTCTGAATAATAATCTCCAGCTGGGCAGCCACACATGCACCTTCTGCTCTTCTGACACCGGCTTACTATTTGTTCATTGCTTTCTTTGTTGATATTTCAACCACTACACTGTGCCACTTTCGCCCTGTCTTCAAAAACGATTTTCCTTTTGCTACCACTTACCCTTCCTAAAAAAAAAAAAGTACTCCCCTTTCCTGCTTGATGTCCACCATTTTATCTTGTTAAGCACATTGATCATCACATGAAAGGAAATAGCTCATTGTTACAAATTGGGGTTATTTCTCAATACTTAAGCTCACCGTGAAAATCAGCTCCCACATATACCAAAACTTGAATTTAAGTGGAAAAATATCTGGGATAATGTTGCCATATGGCAAACAAAAGAGTGCTATCCCAATGGGTGTGTACCAGAAGCAATACAGTCTACGCCCATGTGCTTCAGATTTCTCTGGGCCAGTGAAAAACATCGTGCTGACAGATCATGTAGCTCAGGCTAAAAACTAATTTGTGTTTATTAAAAAGTACAATTATAAAGGAGTAAAGGCATAGCAGCAGGTTAAAAATGGAGTCGTTAATTGTTATGGTTGCTTTAGAGCTATTATTTTGAAAACTAAGAATCTTTTTATGTGCTTTTTTATTAAACACACTGTTCTGTTCAAGGAGTCATACCTCACCGTAGCAATCTGTATATTTAATGGGACTGTGTGAACTGCCAAATGACTACGGGAAAGCTTGCCATATTTATCCCAGATTCAGGCGCTTCTGGCCACAGAGCTATCGATGAAGATTCAGAACAAAGGCACAATGGCAGTAGATGGCTCAGATACCATTAAGACTCTACTTTAACCAGGAAATGCTGATTCTAACACACTGTGCACCAGGCTAGCTTTTGAAATAAAATGTTTATTTTTAATGGTTCTGCCATTAGGGGTAACCATAGCATCTCTTGTCTCAGTGGTAACTGTACTTGTATTAACTAATCACAAGCCTGAGGTGTCTAGCTGACCAATCTACATCTGACTGTTTACAGACAGATGTTAGCAAAGGCAGATTGACTCTACTACCTCACCTTCAATGTCAAATACTGTGCAAGTTTTTCCTTGTACTTGTCTTTATTTCCTTTTTCTTGTTTGTTGACTTGTGTCCTTTGTTTTCTAACCTCTTACATTAGAAAGATGGAATAATTGCTTTTGATTCTGAATACCATCAACAGATTTATTTCAGTAGCGTGGATAGTTTGCTCTTTCAAACTATCCTGCTATAATTTGTCCATTTTGGAAAGTTGATTGTTGATGCTGATATGGCCCTGTGCAGTGAAAATGTCCTGGGATCACAACAAGCGAAACATGTGGTGGAAAGAACCAAGATTAGAGAGTCGGAGGGGAATGAAAAAAAGAGAAAATAATTATAAGAAAAGCTTTTAATGGATTGATTGAGATCAGGACCAAGCAGCGCCATTATTACTCCTGTAGCATATATTTTGCAGAAGCAGAATGAATAGCAGACTCAGAGAAAATTATCAGCAATATTTCCGTTGTTTCGAACCAAACATGAGTGAAAAGGTTCAAATATCATTCGGAATGCTATTCTGAAATGACATCACTCAGCCAGTCAGCGGTTACAGATGTTGAACCTGCAGGGTAAGACTTTGGGATTTTTTTTTAATACATTTTTATTTATTTTGATGCAAAAGTGCTACTGCATCACTTAAAAAGGTTGAAGGAAAGCATATCTCCCAGATCTATATATATTTTTTCTGTTGTACATGTGGTATTATTACAATTGCAGTTGGGAATGGCTGTTTTCTAGTTTCTGTCCCAGGGATGAATTGGTTCAGCAACTATATTAAAAATAACAACTATTACACGTTCAGTATTACACATTGGTTATCCTTGCTGCAAAATTTGTTGTATTTGTAATGAGAATTTAAAATGCATTGAGATTGGGCAATTTTTAACAGCCGAGAAAAATACACCGTGTTTAAAATTGCGGTGATTTTTCTTTATTTACTGTGCTCAAAATGTCAGCAAGCTGCTTATGGTATTTCAGAAAGATTGAGTCAAGTTGTGTGTAAGCGATCAGAAATAAAAATTGCACCTTAAAGAAGTTGTATCACAATTTGTGACATTTTGAATTGGTATTTTTGTTTGTATAAGCTATTTTTATGGGATTTATAACACAATTTTAACCTTCAAAGAGCTTGGTTTCTGCAGTAAATGCTATCACATTTGCTTCATATTTATGCTACAAGTGATGATGTAAATTCAATATTTTTGGTATCGATGAAGATGCTGTAGCAACTGGGAAGGCGAGACTCCAGTGCGGGAGGGGGATGAGTGCGGGTTGTAGGAGGAAGATAAGGAGACAGGACCTGTTCCATGGTTATACCACCAGCAGTACCATGCAATCTGCGTCTATATAAACCCCGCAACTGAAAGGTGAACAGGAATACCTTAATTGATTTGGTAGATATCTCTGCTAGTCATGCGTTTGCTGGATTCCACTTACAACTCCTTATGTGGACTGTGACAAAAATATGAGAAAATTTGAGGCAGGAAGGTGCTGTTGTGCTTAGGCAGTATGGGTTTATGTTTACATAGCTACATGCTGACTTGATAATGGTCTTTCAAGTTCAGGTAAAAAAAAGCTCCAATACCTCCTGAGAGAGAATTTGAAACAGCTGGACAGATGGGGTAAGAAGTTTGTCTTGTAGTGAGCATTCCAGATGCATCGGACTTCTTGCCAAGCACACTGGATGAGTTTGCGCAAGAATAAGCTGCCTAAATTGATTTGGCTGGCACCCAAGTTCCTGCAGTAGCTAGGAATTCGATGAATAACATTGGCCAGGCAGCAAAGATGCTACATTTGCTGGTGATTGATGCTCTAGACACAAAGGCCAGGATGTCCGCTTGTGGCACTGTTCCACATCCTTTGCTTGGCACAGAATCTGCTTGATTTTCAAAAAAAAGGGCTGATGGAGTTCGCCTTTCGAGGGAACAGCTTATTCTGGGGTCAGGTCAAAGTAATCCTGGAAACATCTTTACTGCCTAGCCAATTTTACGCATTAGCACAGCACATGGGCCATTCCAAATGTGCCCTTCAAGCGATCACCTAAGGAAGTACAGGTCATGATAGGCATCCTTCAAGATATAATGCTCCTTTGGACTAGGAATAAATATACCTTGGAGAATACGTGGCTCTAGGGCGGTCAGCAGAAAGAAGCCCACAGCATCTGCCTCACTTTTTACCTCACAGTGGCCAGTTATGAGAGGGGACTGCAGTGAGGGTGTTAAAGTTGATGAGTTCACAGAAGATGACTCCAAATTTAAAATGAAAAACATATAGGTGGGGGAGGACCAGCAAAAGGTCTATGCATTCCTTGCATGTCTTCTGTCGGATCCAACAGAATGATTTGCTTGGGCAGTTGGAGGATGTGCAAGAACATTCGCTCGCTACAGCTGTCAGAGGTGTTATTATTGGGAAATCTTTACTTGATGGTTTCCAAAAATACAGCAGAGTTTGACCTCCGGGTTCTTCCTATCTGCATTCTGAAGAACAAATTTAATTTGGTCATGCTGCTGAAGGGCTTGTTCTTTTATATTAGGATCAGAGAAGGCCATCCGAAATATCTTTGGTTCAACCCTGGTTCAATAACATGCCAAAGTATGTTCAGTCTGACTTCATGTCCGTGTCTTTTACCAGATGCCTGTTGGTTGTGGTAACCTGTTGGAAGAAAACCTGATTCTCTTTGTCTCCGTCACCTGCCAAATAAAAATCCTGTAGATTTTGGTGATTGTAACTGGGTTGTGTATAAGTGTCTTTGAGGTCCACACTGATGTCGTGAACATGTTAGTTTGAACACAGTGCAGTACTTAGTCCTGTGATGGAGCAATTCATGAGTTTGGCTAGCATTTTTGCAGAGTAAATGGAATGTGCAAGTAAGTAGAAAGTGTGAAATGAAGGCGATAAGATATCACGCAATTTCCTGGTAATCATCTGTTTGTCGCTCGATTAGCGTGCAGCAATTACACAACAGTTGTTAATCCTACAGTGTAGATGTTATCTTGCATCAACTATTGACTTGATGGGCCAAATGGCGGCCTCCTGTGCTGTACTATTCTCTGATTCTATGAACTATGTGGGACAAGCTGGCTGTTGGTGTGCACTGTGACATCGACTGCTGAGGAGAAAGAACTAACCTGAAACTTAGTAAAGCTATCTCCAAAAATGCCACAGTATGTGTATATGATTTTTGTTGTGTTTTATTTTATCTGCTTGAGTTTTGTTTTCCTTCAGTACTGTCTTGGGTGTCAGCCATGGCTCAGTGGTCGCATTCTTGCCTCCTGAATCAGAAGGTTACTTGTTCAAGCCCCACTCCACACCAGATGAGATGGTGTGTGACTTGGGGGTGAACTTAGGGATGATGGTGTTCCCCCAATGTTGCTGCTTTTATTCTTTTTGGTAGTACAGGTCGGAGGGGAGGGAGGTGCTGTTGAAGTAACCTTGACGACACACAGCAGTCACAGGGTGCTGGATATTGAGTCCAGTATCAGGGGCACCAGTCAAGGAAACTACTTGCTCCTGGATTGAGCTTTTTGAGTGTTGTTCCAGCTGCAACTATCCAGGTGAGTGGTGAGTATTCCATCGCACTCCTGATTTGAGCCTATTAGATGGTGGAAAGGCTTTGAAGGATCAGGAGGTGAGCCACTCGTTGCAGAGTACTCGGCTTCTGTCTTGATTGAACAGCTGATTCCCTGGCCAGGAGCCATTTGGGGTGAAAATTTTAATCAACTGGTAATTTGAATTAAGAAGTTCAAAAATAAGCAGCGAATCTTTAGTGCATTTTCAATAGATTTTTTTTTTCATGATTTCATTTTGAATTCACATAATTTGAATTGGGAGTAGAGTCTATTTATTGAGCATCGTGTATCAAAAATGAATGATGTAACGTTAGCATGTATTTCTCTTAGAACCCTACAATGAGAGTGTCTTTTAAAAAGAAAAAGCATTTTGAGCTGCATTATACTATCTTGAAAACTAAATTTATTGCAGTTATATTGTTTCACACTGCTTTAACCACTTGTATTATATTATACAGAGGAGAAGAAATGTGTTCAATTATCGTGCTATTTCTGACTTGGGATTTAATAGGTTTTCATATCAATTCAGGAATAATATGAGAAATTCATAGGTGGGATTCAGTCACAGTAAGGCTGTCATTATACCATTGCTTTCATTTTGATGTGAAGCAGTTTCTGATGAGCATCAAAGCAGAAATGATTGTGAAACTTCGATCTGATTCTCAAATGTATTGAAGTCAGGAAATGTGAGACCACCTCGAGTAGATAGTGCGAAAGAGTGCAGTATAACTCCTGACTGTGCATTGCCACCTTTTTAAAAAAAAATGCCCAGGTGCTTAATTTCACTGAGAATTTTTAAAATTTGGTAAGGAATAGTTTTAATATTGGGGAAAGAAGTGAATTGCCACTTGCGCTCCCATAACAGAAAATGAGCCGCCCAGGGTCTGTGCAAGCATGCACGTATAAAATTCTGACAGGGCTAGACAGACTAGATGCAGGGAGGATGTTTCCCCTGGCTGGGGTTCTAGAACGAGGGGTCACAGTCTTAGGATATGGGGTAGGACATTTAGGACTGAGATGAGGAGAAATTTCTTCACTCAGAGGGTGGTGAACATGTGGAATTCTCTACCACAGAAGGCTGTGGAGGCCAAGTCACTGAATATATTTAAGAAGGAGATAGATAGATTTCTAGACGCAAAAGGCATCAAGGGGTATGGGGAGAGAGCGGCAATATGGTATTGAGATAGGATCAGCCATGATCATATTGAATGGTGGAGCAGGCTCGAAGGGCCGAATGGCCTACTCCTCCTATTTTTCTATGTTTCTGTGCACGCCCAGGGCTCGTCTGTTGGTAAACTCAACAGTAGAGGTGGAGCAGGCAGTATAACTTAGGTCTGCTGTCCTGGTATTGCACAATACAGATATTATGCTATACTGAGACCAGTTAATAGCTCCCTTAATCTAGCAAAGTGAAGGCTACAGTATGTGTGGCTTATTACCCCATTTTATAATATTGGACAAATCGATGACAAAAGGGAAGAATCGTACATTTTGTGTGGTGCAGCTTGAATGTATTTTTCGTTGGAGGCTGATGGTATCTACCCCAGCAGAATATTTTAATGGCAGCTGGGTAAATAACTTGGTGCTGCTGAAATGTATTTTATCTATCAACGTGTGTGTAAGTAAAACAGAAATAATGTTACATTTTATTGGAAATTTATTGAGCGAAGGCAAGCACCCTGACCTGTCGAGTGGAGCAATTTTACTTTAATAAACAGCTCAGACCTTTTTTTTGTATCCAGCATCTTCTACAAATGGCAATGCTGGGTACTGTGCTCACTCATTCATTCATCTGTCAATTTTGCAAGCTTTGGGTACCAAGATCGTTATTGAAGTTCTCTGCTCTTCCAACTGTTAACACTGAGATTTCTGAATATCTGATTTAAAAAAAAAAGGAAATGCAAATGCTGAAAATGTGAAGTCAAATACCTGAAATACACAGCAGGCCTTGGTTTAACACCTCATCTGAAGAATGGCATCTTCAATAATGCAGCAATCCCTCAGGAATTTAAAACAATCTCTATGACTAGAGAAAAAGTACTAGGCAAACTAATGGGGCTAAAGGCCGACAAGTCCCCTGGACCTGATGGCCTGCATCCTAGTGTAGGTGAAAAATGAATTCACTCGAGTCTGTCTCAAAGCAGAAGATCACAGTTTATTTAACAGACCGCTCTGGGAGAAGAGCCATAAACCCCGCGGTCCAGTGATCCACTTCTCGTCGTTACAGTGGTATCGAAACTTCTTTTATACATTATAGGGTCGGATACGCAATTCATTACATACAAATGTCTTCACCCAATCACATTCCCCCAGCAACAGCTCCTAATTATAATCTGCCCTTTAAGCTATATTTTTACTTCCCTACCGAAACTATAAACATTGGGCCTCGCACGTACGCATGTTGACCACAGACATTACTCATCGCACTGTCAGCGAAACCATTCTGTATTTACGAATTTACCTTAACTTTCACATTGCTGCTTTAACTTACATTCTTTAACTTTTACATTGTTGCTTTAAGCCCTATAATTTTTAGCCTAACACTAGGGTCTTAAAAGAAGTGGCTGCAGAGATATGTGGATGTGTTGGTTGTAATCTACCAAAATTCCCTGGATTCTGGAGAGGTCCCAGCGGATTGGAAAACCGCAAATGTAACGCCACTATTCAAGAAAGGAGGGAGACAGAAAGCAGAAAACTATTGGCCAGTTAGCCTAACATCTGTCATTGGGAAAATGCTGGAATCCATTATTAAGGAGGTAATAGCAGGACATTTAGAAAATCATAAGACAATCAAGCAGAGTCAACATGGTTTTATGAAAGGGAAATCGTGTTTGACAAATTTACTAGAGTTCTTTGAGGATGTAACGAGCAGGGTGGATAAAGGGGAACCAATAGATGTAATTTATTTGGATTTCCAGAAGGCATTCGATAAGGTGCCACATAAAAGGTTACTGCACAAGATAAGAGCGCACGGGGTTGGGGGTAATACATTGGCATGGATAGGGGATTGGCTAACTAACAGAAAACAGAGAGTCGGGATAAATGGGTCATTTTCCGGTTGGCAATCAGTAACTAGTGGGGTGCCACAGGGATCAGTGCTGGGGCCTCAACTATTTACAATCTATATTAATGACTTGGATGAAGGGACCGAGTGTACTGTAGCCAAATTTGCTGCTGATACAAAGATAGGTTGGAAAGCAAGTTGTGAGGAGGACACAGAGTCTGCAAAGGGATATAGATAGGTTAAGTGAGTGGGCAAGGAGTTGGCAGATGGAGTATAATGTAGGAAAATGCGAGGTTATCCACTTTGGAAGGAAGAATGAAAAAGCAAATTATTATTTAAATGGAGTGAGACTACAAAATGCTGTGATACAAAGGGATCTGGGTTTCTAGTACATGAAAAACACAAAGTTAGCATGCAGGTACAGCAAGTAATTAGGAAGGCAAATGGAAAGTTGGCCTTTATTGCAAGGGGTATGGAGTATAAAAGTAGGGAAGTTTTGATGCAACTTTACAGGGCGCTGATGAGACCGCACCTGGAGTACTACGTACAGTTTTGATCTCCTTATTTAAGGAAGGATATACTTGCATTGGAGGCAGTGCAGAGAAGGTTCACTAGGTTGATTCCTGGGATGAAGGGGTTGACGTATGATGAAAGGTTGAGCAGGTTGGGCCTATACTCATTGGAGTTTAGAAGAATGAGGGGTGACCTTATTGAAACATAGGATTCTGAGGTGGATTGACAGGGTGGATGCTAGAGGATGTTTCCCCTAGTGGGGGTATCTAGAACTAGGGGGCATAGTTTCAGAATAAAGGGTCGCCCATTTAAGATGGAGATGGGAGGAATTTCTTCTCTGAGGGTCGTGAATCTTTCGAATTCTCTACCCCCAGAGCGCTGTGGAGGCGGAGTCATTGAATATATTTAAGGCAGAAATTAACAGACATTTGAACTACAAGGGAGTCGAGGGGTATGGGGAGAGAGCGGGGAAGTAGTGTTGAGGCCAAGATTGGATCAGCCATGATCTTATTGAATGGCGGAGCAGGCTCGAGGGGCCGATTGGCCTACTCCTGCTCCTGTTTGTTATGTTCTTACGTAAAGTGTCAGCCCAGATTATGGAGTGAGCCTTGAACCCACAACCTTCTAATCTGAAGACGAGAGTGTGACTGACTGAGCCAAGCTGACACATTGCCTACTGAAATCCTAAATTAGCACAAATTTGAGGGGAAGAACTACTGTAACTACATGTGGCCTTGTGCATCCTATTGCATTTCCTTTTATACAGATGTCTGCCTTTTTGAAGAGTAATTATTGGTTAAGAAACTTCTCCACAGAGCCTGGCAGACTCATTTGAAGGAAATGAGAGCTTTCCAATGATGGGGAGCAACTTCCATGGATAATTGAGTTTCTGGATGCTTGATCAGCTAAAGAGGCTCTGGTTTGTTCACCAGTTTCCAATTCTGATGAAGGGCTTCTACTAGAGTGGTTTCTTCCCCTTGTGTCTCTGGTGGAATACCAGTCCAGATTCAACTTTCTATTCCGTGCTTTGTAATTTCAGAGCAAAACTGTGTTATTTAGGAATTGTTGTGTCGGAAATTGTTGCGTAGATGGAAATTCTGTGCAGACTGATGTATGCCTTCAGCTGTCTAGACCCTCACACTCTGGGATTCCCTCCCTAAACCTCTCTGCCTCTCCACCTCCCTCTCCTCCTTTCACCCCTTCCTAAAAAACCAACTCTTTGACAATACTTTTGTTCACCTCTCCTGATATTGCCTTTGGCCCAGTGTTGTTCCCCCCCAGGCCCCGTGCCTCTGTAAAGTGCCTTGGTTTTTTTTTAGTTCAAGGTGCTGTATAAATGCAGATTGTTGTTGTTTGGTTGTAGTAGCATTTGAAGCTCCACCTTCCTCCCTGCCATCTTCAATAAAGTTTGAAAAATTATGCTTTTTATGGAAGGATTTAAAAGGGGAAAAAAAGAACTTAAAATTCGATACATCTGAATTGCCTTAAGTGGGGGGTGGGGCTTCAGAATGGCAAATATTAAAATCTATAATTTGTCTTATGAATTGATAAATGATTGCTGCACTGGTTGCTGTAGGGAAAAGCCATTCTTGGTTGGTTGCAGACAGAATGAATCCTAACAAAAAGAGATTGATGTAACTTCACTCTTAAACTCTCAATAGGAAAGCCTGATCTGGATTTATACCAATCTTTAAAAATGCTCAAGGTATTTCAAATTGAATTAAAAAAAAAAGTAACCACCTGTGTGTCCCAATATGCCTATCTGAAACCGTGCAACATTTAAAATGACTCGTAATTACTTTAGAAGCAGAATTTAATTAATCAAGAATCAGTTGATAAGCATTTGCGAGAGGTGCTTTGGGCTTGTGTTTTACCAGAAATGTTACCCCAATTTACCTTTTCAGATGCCGATCACATTTTCTGTTTGTTTCAGATTTCCAGTATTTATGCTCTCCTAAAATATATTGGTAATTTGCATCTGCATTGTACCTGTACATTCTTGTATTACAACAAATTTAAAGGATGATTTAGAATGCCCAATAATTTGTATGATAAACACAGCAGAGCCTTCACAAAGAGTTCAAAGTTTGCAAAGACCACTCCTTCTGTATTTGATAGATCTGCTGCCTTCTTAAAAGAGTCATGATGCGGAGATGCCGGCGTTGGACTGGGGTGGACAAAAATGAGAAGTCGCACAACACCAGGTTATAGTCCAACAGATTTATTTAAAATTACAAGCTTTCGGAGCTATCCTGCCCCTTCTTCAGGTAGAGTTACTGTGAGAGAATCTATCAGAATTCACAGAATATAAACACAGAGAAAATGCAGAGATTAAATCTTTCCCTACATCAAAGACACACTAAGAGCACAGCCAAGACAATGAGATGTGTCCCAGGGGGTCCAACGCGTCAAAACACCTGCTGGCTGCATATCCTCTCCATTTGGGTTTGTTTTTTGTGTTTGTTTCTTGTGTTTGTTTTTTAAAAACTGGAAAGACAAGCAACGATGTCAAGTCACGTTCTATAGCGTGACATGAACCCGATATCCCGATTGAGGCCGTCCTCATGAGTGTGGAACTTGGCTATCAGTTTCTGCTCGATGATTTTGCGTTGTCGTGTATCCCGAAGGCCGCCTTGGAGAACGCCAACCCGCAGATCCGAGGCTGAATGCCCTTGACTGCTGAAGTGTTCCCCGACTGGGAGGCAACCATCCTGCCTGGCGATTGTTGCGCGGTGTCCGTTCATACGTTGTCTCAGTGTCTGCATGGTCTCGCCGATGTACCATGCTCTGGGGCATCCTTTACTGCAACGTATCAGGTAGACAACGTTGGCCGAGTCACATGAGTATGTACCATGTACCTGGTGGGTAGTGTCCTCACGTGTGATGACGGTATCTGTGTTCATGATCTGGCATGTCTTGCAGAGGTTGCCGTGGCAGGGTTGTGTGGTGTCGTGGTCGCTGTTCTCCTGACAGCTGGGTAATTTGCTGCGAACGATGGTACTTTTGAGGTTAGGCGGCTGCTTGAAGGCGAGTAGTGGAGGCGTGGGGATGGCCTTAGCAAGGTGTTCGTCGTCATCGATGACATGTTGAAGGCTGCGAAGAACATGGCGTAGTTTCTCCGCTCCGGGGAAGTACTGGACGACGTAGGGTACTCTGTTGGTTGTGTCCCGTGTTCGTCTTCTGAGGAGGTCTATGCGGTTTTTCGCTGTGGCCCGTCGGAACTGTCGATCGACGAGTCGAGCGTCATATCCCGTTCTTACGAGGGCGTCTTTCAGTGTCTGTAGGTGTCCATCGCGTTCCTCCTCGTCTGAGCAGATCCTGTGTATTCGCAGGGCTTGTCCATAGGGGATGGCTTCTTTAACGTGGTTAGGGTGGAAGCTGGAGAAGTGGAGCATCGTGAGGTTGTCCGTGGGCTTGCGGTAGAGTGAAGTGCTGAGGCGTCCATCTTTGATGGAGATTCGTGTGTCCAAGAATGAAACCGATTCTGAGGAGTAGTCCATGTTGAGTTTGATGGTGGGATGGAACCTGTTGATGCTATCGTGTAGTCCTTTCAGTGATCCTTCGCCGTGGGTCCAAAGGAAGAAGATGTCGTCGATGTATCTGGTGTACAGCGTTGGTTGGAGGTCCTGTGCAGCGAAGAAGTCTTGCTCGAACTTGTGCATGAAGAAGTTGGCGTATTGGGGTGTGAATTTGGTCCCCATGGCTGTTCCGTGTGTTTGGGTAAAAAACTGGTTGTCGAAGGTGAAGACATTGTGGTCAAGGATGAAGCGGATGAGTTGTAGGATGGCGTCTGGAGATTGGCTGTTGTTGGTGTTGAGTACTGAGGCTGTCGCAGCGATGCCGTCATCGTGGGGGATATTGGTGTAGAGTGCCGATACGTCCATCGTGGCGAGGAGTGTTCCTGGTTCAACTGGTCCATGGGTGCTGAGTTTCTGCAAGAAGTCTGTAGTGTCTCGACAGAAGCTGGGGGTTCCCTTTACGATGGGTTTCAGGATGCCCTCGATGTACCCAGAGAGGTTCTCACATAGGGTTCCGTTGCCTGATACGATAGGACGTCCGGGTGTGTTGGCTTTGTGTATCTTTGGGAGGCAGTAAAAGTCTCCTACGCGGGGAGTACGTGGGATGAGAGCGCGTAGGATGTTTTGAAGGTCTGGATCGAAGGTCTTGATCAGTCTATTGAGTTGGCGGGTGTGTTCTTTGGTCGGATCTGCGGGTAGCTGTCTGTAGTGTTCCAGGTTGTCCAGTTGTCGGATATGCAGCCAGCAGGTGTTTTGACGCGTTGGACCCCCTGGGACACATCTCATTGTCTTGGCTGTGCTCTTAGTGTGTCTTTGATGTAGGGAAAGATTTAATCTCTGCATTTTCTCTGTGTTTATATTCTGTGAATTCTGATAGATTCTCTCACAGTAACTCTACCTGAAGAAGGGGCAGGATAGCTCCGAAAGCTTGTAATTTTAAATAAATCTGTTGGACTATAACCTGGTGTTGTGCGACTTCTCATTTTTCTTAAAAGAGGATTAAAATGTTCATTTGAGTGTTCATACGATCACAGATCAGACTTGTAATTACTAAAATATGATCATCTATATAATGACATCTACTTGCATGTGTAAAACTCTCTCTAACATGCCTCTTTCTGTAACAAATTCTTCAGTTTGTATACTCCCCAGTGTTCGAGAAGGTTTATTTAATATGAGTACTGTTGTTTACTAATATGAATAGAACAGGCTTTTGGGGATGTTCTAAGTATCTTTATGCAGCAGGTGGTGCTGTCAGCCCACTGTGGTACAGGTCCTTGGCCTTTAATGATAGAGGGTTGCCAAAGGAATTTTCAAATCGTGGCAAAGTATGCAGAGGACACATTATAAATCACTTACTCCCAAGCAATTTGTGCCATTACTTAGCGAAAGAGCAATAGACTCAGAAGGCGTAGTTTTGGTTTTAGCCAATATGTTTGCAATCTTTTAAGTTTTTAAAAAGCCTGATGGTCAAAAGCGATTAATGATTTATTATGAGAGGAACTCTCGCTCGCTCTCGTGCTCTCACTCAGCTGTGGCTCAGTGGGTAGCACACTCGCCTCAGAGTCAGAAGGTTGTGGGTTCAAGTCTCACTCCAGGGACTTGAGCACATAAATCTAGGCTGACACTCCATAGTGCAGTACTGAGGGAGTGCTGCACTGTCGGAGGTGCCGTCTTTCGGATGAGATGTTAAACTGAGGCCCCATCTGCGCTCTCAGGTGGACGTAAAAGATACCATGGCAATATTTCGAAGAGCGGGGGAGTTCTCCCCGGTGTCCCTTTATCCCTCAATCAACATAATAAAAACAGACTATCTGGTCATTATCACATTGCTGTTTGTGGGAGCTTGCTGAGCGCAAATTGGCTACCGTGTTTCCCACATTACAACAGTGACTGCACTCCAAAAGTACTTCATTGGCTGTGAAGTGCTTTGAGACGTCCAGTGGTTGTTAAAGGCGCTATATAAATGCAAGTCTTTCTCTCTCTCTCTCTCTCTCTCTCTCTCTCTCTCTCTCTCTCTCTCTCTCTCTCTCTCTCTCACACACACTCTTTCCAGGGCTCTCTGCATGTGTTAGTGATGCATTATCTTTTATAGGAAAGGTAAATCTGGCACACTACTTCAGATTAAACCATCCTAGTTGGACTAGGTGGAACATGTTCAAACTTGCAAGAGGAAAATTCAGGACTGATGTCAGGAAATTCTTTGCACAGAGAGTGATAAACACATGGATATTTCCAGATAAAGTAATGAATACAAAACTCCTTGAATCATTTAAGAAGCAATTGAATGCGATATTGGTGCAACTGTAGTTTCTTTCTGAATGAGCTAGGGTGGACCAAATGGCTTTCCTCATTGGTGTTGATCTTGTGAAAATTCATTTGCTGTTGTTCATTGGGAAAACAATATTAATCCATTTTTGGCCACCATAATAGCTCCATGTTCACCTGATTAATCTTGCATCATTGTATTATACCCACTTTGCCCCTTATAGACTCTGCTCCATTCCATTCCTGTACCAAGCACTCCAGGTCTGGCTCAACTCTTCCTTTCTCCACTCCATCCCCCTAAACCAAGGTCATAAATATAAGATAGTCACTAATAAATCCAGTGAGTTCAGAAGAAACTTTACCCAGAGAGTGGTTAGAATGTGGAACACGCTACCACAAGGTGTCATTGAGGTGAATAGCATAGATGCATTTAAGGGGAAGCTAGATAAGTACATGAGGGAGAAAGGAATAGAAGGATATGTTGATCGGGTGAGATGAAGTAGGGTGGGAGGAGGGTCATGTGGAGCATAAACACCGGCATCGACCTGTTGGGCCGAATGTGCTGTAAACTCTCTGTAATTCTATGTACGGTCCACCCCAAGTACTCCAGCTCCGTGCCATTCCCTCCCACCCTCTGAGGCCCTCTGACTCTGTTTCCGAGCACACACTGAGTACTCCAGCTTGTCTCCCTTCCCCCCCTCTCAGTGGTTTTAGGAGTGCCCCCCTCCCTTCCTTGTTCTGGTCCTTTACTGTACCCCCCAGCCCACACCTGCCCTACTCTGACAGTGTGGACTACCTTGCCCATTCTAGTTGGAGCTTTAGTTAGTGCCTGTGCCGTGACTCTGGTACTTCCATGCTCAGCCTGCTTTCTGACGAGCCCCTCTCCAGCCCAGGCTCCCAACCTTCCTCCAGGCTATCCTCAAGCCATTTTTGATGGCGGTTCAGGAATGTGAGCCAGTCACTGGAAGACTTTCTTGCTCTTCTTTAGATGATACCATAGGATCTTAAAGTTCCAACTAAACCAGGCGAAATAGGCTGACAAAGCCCCTGTTTAAAGTGAGACATGCTGATGGAATGCACCTCTGACAATGCAACACTCGGCTTAAAACTTTAATTAAAGTTTTAATTTACTTTGTGAAATTTAATTTTGTGTTGAAATAGTATATCTCTTCATAATCTTCAGGGCAGCTTCTATTTGACCTCTGTGATCTTCCTGTTCAAAATCTTATGAGCTTTTACATTTATTTAATTAAACAAATATTTGATATGTGGCAATGGGGAAAGTTTTTTTTCAATAAGATAAAATTCCCTATTTGTTTTCATTCAGCTGAAAACCTGGAGGGCACAAACATTTTCAGAAACTGCTTTTTATCTTTTCCCCCATCCCAAAGGACATTGATTTGATACTCCTGCACATATCCACTCTGTTCTCTCTTGAGTAAAAAAGTGAGAAGTCGCACAACACCAAGTTATAGTCCAACAGTTTTATTTGAAATCAGAAGCTTTCAGAGCTGCTGCCCCTTCGTCAGGTGACTAAGGGGCAGCAGCTCCGAAAGCTTGTGATTTCAAATAAAACTGTTGGACTATAACTTGGTGTTGTGCGACTTCTCACTTTTGTCCACCCCAGTCCAACACCGGCATCTCCGCATCATGGTCTCTTGAGTAGGCAGGGCAGTCCTGTCTGGGTTCTCTACAGGTGCTGCTCATTGAATCAGGAGGAGTTTGTCAATGGATTAACCTCCCCATTCACCTTCAGTCCACATGGGAATGAACTAAGACTGACAACAGCATCCCCGATTTTAATCACTGCACCATTGGTGGTCGTGCTTTCATTTGCCTAGGCCCAATGCTCTGGAATTCCCTCCATAAACCTCTCTGCCTCTCTCTCTCCCTCTTCTCCTTTTAGACGCTCTTTAAAACCTACCTCTTATCTCGTTATGTGGCTAGGTGTCAAATTTTGTTTGATAACGTTCCTGTGAAGTGACTTGGGAGATTTTACTATATTAAAGGTGCTGTATAAATGCAAGTTGTTGTTGAATATCCATATAGGTGAGATTTGAACTCTGTTTTCTGAAATGAGAGTGCAGCCGTATGTGTGATAGCTACTGGATCATCATTTTGTGTTTTTTTTATATAAGATAAGCAAACCTGATGCCCTGTCATGCTGAGTTACTGCTATAATACACTGAACAGAAGCTTATTAATTTCCATCTATATTGTATCTCGGCATATTTTGGAAGATGAAAATACATCTCAGTAATTCAGTAATGCAGCTTCAATGGCTAGTTCCACTGAAACCAATAGGACCACATACTGGTGACTTAATGCAGTCTGTCATTCAGCCATGCAAGATCCTGTAGTTTTGAACATGGGTTAATACTGTTTATGGTAAATATTTTAAATGCATATGAGAAAACATTCTGCTATATTGTTCTGGTTGAAAAGTTACAAAATTCCTTCCTGAGATTATCCTTGACCAATTCTGACTTCAAACAGAAAGACACTTATCCTCTAAGGAGCTTGGCATTAAAATTTGAACAGTTGTGAATCTATTAAGTTATTTCACTCATGTAATTCTGCAATGGAAAGGCAGATTGCATTACTCTATTCCCTTCCCACACGTGGTGGATATTTGTCTTTAGAATCCAATGGTACAGCCCTAACTCCAGTGATCTTGTGTGAGGTAATTCATTAAGCATCAAAATAGTTGGCTAGTAGCTTGAATTTGCCTGGATGTGTGTCTAATGCATGAAAATTGCAAAAACCATGAACCGTGACACAATTCTTAATCATCGGCAAAAAGAACATAACATAAGAATTAAGAGCAGGAGTAGGCCATACTGCCCCTCGAGCCCATGCCGCCATTCACCAAGATCATGGCTGATCTTCGGCCTCAACTCCACTTTCTAGCCCGATCCCCATATCCCTTGATTCTCCATGAGTCTCAAAATCTATCTCTCAGCCTTGAATGTAATCAGTGACTCAGGATCCACAGCCCTTTGGGGCAGAGAATTCCAAAGATTATCAATCCTGAGTGAAGAAATTCCTCCTCATCTCAGTCTTAAATGGCCGACCCCTTATCCTGAGACTATGTACCTCCCAGTTCTAGACTCTCCAGCCAGAGGAAGCACCCTCTCAGCATCTATCCTGTCAATCCCCCTCAGAATCTTGTGTTTCAATGGGATTACCTTTCATTCTTCTAAACTCCAGCGAGTATAGGCCCAGTCTACTCAATCTCTCCTCATAGGGCAACCCTCTCATCCCAGGAATCAATAACATTTCCATACAAAACACGAGTTGCATTTTAAATTACTCTACCGGTAGAACAGCAGATTCTTAAGTCTCGCAAATGGGGTTAGATGGTCAGGTTCAGTTTGACTGTTGATACTCTTGGGAAAGGATCATTAAAATAAAACATCAGGAATACAAGCTGAGCTCCCATGACATCGCTCGTGGGTAGTCTCTCCCTTGGGACACTGTGTTGACATTTTGCATTTGGTTAACCCAGCTGGAGCACATTAGAGTTTTAAATTAAAACCACTAAAGCTCAAGAACCAAGGCCTTGCCTCTTAATAGTGTTGGTGATGATTTGTGTGGTAGCTGTTAAGATGAGTATTTTTCTGAATTTTATTTCCATTTCGAAGTTTGTGCACGGAAGAATTTTTATATTTTTAGTCTTTTAAAGCACCAGATTTTTGATTGACAGCAAGACTTGCTATTCATACAGTCCAGTCCACCACGACTTCCTGTTTGTAACCCTCCTATAACTGTACAGCACTCTAGAGTGAGGAGTAAGTGGCAGCCTTAAGCTGCATTCAGTGAGTTGTAGTTTATCAGAGTGAAGCACACATTGAGGTTGGTGCACAGTCCACCAGTGTGAGGCGCACAAATGATATCAGTGCATTCTCAGAGTCTTACTTGGTGAGCCTCTTCACCCAAGGAAGGTTGAAATACAGAATAGAGCCTGTGGGATGCAGCGAAACTCAAGCCACAAACTTCAGAGACGGGCAGGCCCGTGCTACCAACAGATCTAATGTCACCTTCAAGCCAATTTCTTCACGCACAAGTGGTTTCGTAGACCAGGCCTTGTGTGTTCTTGGCTAATGAGAGGCATGCTTGTAAAAGGCTTGGTAAACCATGGCAGATATGGAGGAACATGAGAAATGATTGGGAGGGGAGAGAAGGAGCTATTGATTTGAAAAATGATCAGCAAACATTTGGGCCACTGCATGTTTACCCTTTTATCCACTACCTCCTTGACCTTTTCAGCAGAAGTAATCAAGTAGTTGCTTTCAGTCAAGTGTTAAGAGGATCTAAAGATGTTTACAGAAATAGCATATGTTTTATAAATTAATATGCATCTATTTTTCATGACCTATTTCTGAAGAGAAATTATTTTGATGGCATTTTTGAGTTGAAGATTCTGCAGTATGCCATTGAAAGCTAGTACAATTTTCAGATGATAAAATAATGCAAGGATCGTTCAGGTCCTCTGGTAGATGTAACTTTCAGTCCCAGCCACCTAAAATAGAAGAAATGGTTTGGGTATGTGTGCGTTTTCTGCTTGTGTATGTCAGGGATACAGGATGCATAGTGTAAGCATCATGCCCAATAACTCATGAATGCTGCAGATGTAAATATGGATTGAACAAGAATTTCTTGGTTTCACAATAGTAGATTGCATCAGAAACATAGAATCATATAGCACAGAAGAGGGCAATTCGACCCATTGTGCCTGTGCCGGCTCTCTTTAATTGGCTATCTAATTAGTCCCACTCCCCTGCTCATTCCCTGTAGCCTTGCAAATGTTTCCTTTACAAGTATATATCCAATTCTCTTTTGAAAGTTATTATTGAATCTGCTTCCACCACCTTTTCAGGCAGTGCATTCCAGATCATCATAACTTGCTGTGTAAAATAAATTCTTTCAATCTCTTTCCCCCCTGCTGTTTTATTACAATTTTTTGAGCATTTAAAAAAAATTATCCTCCTTGAGACCTGCTCTGTATTTTCTATTTCTTTTGATGCCTTTTTATGTCTTAAGAATAAGTCACATTAAAAATTGAAAGTCTTCCCTGATTGCGGCCTCTTAAATGTGTGCCTAATTTGTATGAATGATGTTTGAATGATTTGAAACTTTTCATACTTCAATATATGGTGAGAGTTTGGCACTTTCCTTGGGTCCCGATTGTTTATGCTGATTTATGGCCGTTCATGCCCATTTTTACATTCGGACGTATTTTAATTAGATTGGAAGGGAATTCCAGTGTATCTTGAGATCGGGAGAATGGCGTGGGAATGGGCACATTTTTGGGTCTAACTACCAGAATGCGCCTACGCTGGAAATTCAAGGCACTGGTCTACAATTGGCTGTTACTGAATAAGAGGGACTAAGAGCTCAAGTATTCTCGAAGAGTGTGATTTTTTTTGAGGAAGAGGTAATGGCATTATAAGATTGAGAGACTACTATCCAGGCTCTGTATAGGAGCAATTTGGAATTGGTTTTCTCGATGTCGAGAACAGGTGCACAAATCCCCAAATCTTGCTCACATTGATAGCTTGCTGGACTCGGGTCAAAACTAAATCATGGTGCATGTAACAGATGCTTTATTGTGATCAGTGTTCTGATGGGCTCTTGGGGAAATGCCTCTTGATGATTCAGATTCATAAAAAGAGCTGGTAGAAGACTGGTTCCTCCTTTAAAATGGTGTTCACTTCTATCTGGAAGTTGAAATTAGTGCTACAGATTGATGTGTCCTTTTGCATTCACGCTTCACTTTAGGCAAAGAACTGAATCAAAGAATGGGCTACTCTGTTGATGTTGAATTTATTTGTTTATACAAATTTCTGTATACGCATTGGGAAAGAGAAAGTCTTTGGCATAAAATAAAGGAGTTGGCTACTGGGGCTGCATTTGTAACTAGATATAATTGAGGGTTTGTTTAGTACTGAAGCAGTTTGCTTGAGCTTGCAGAAACTTCTTATTTGCACTCTTGTGTAATTGACTATTTGTGCAGGCCATCTACAATCCAAGTTACTGTGCAAGTTGTACTGTGAATACAAGAAATCTTTTCAATAAGCATTCTTGTGGCTGCAAAGCGCATTTATATTAATAGAAGGCAGTGATCTTTGTTGAGGGAGTATACAGGCATGGTGGAAGGCTTCTGATGCAATATGAATGTGTGCTACATTTATCCAGATCTGAATGGTTCCTGGCAGGCAGAGTTGCACAGTATTACTGTGTAAACCCCAGCAGCACAGTTTAACATCAATAGATATGTTAGAACACCAATCAACACTTAAATAATTAGGGGAGAGACCAAGGGAATACATCACAAAATAAAGATGATGAAAAAAATAGATTTGTGAGTGTATCAGTAACGCCATCGCTGTTACCTAAACCAAGTTGTGTTTCTGTACTTGTGAACCATTATGTCATTGAATAATAATAGAGATGAAGATGCTATTTCCTCTTGAGAATCCAGGCAATGTATAATAAATTTGGCTAGTTGCATTGTAATACTTAGTCTGCAGTAAGGGCTTGGGGGTGATGGGGGGGATGCAGGAAACCTGGCTTCCTGGCTATTTAAAAACTTGTCATGGGAAAGAAAAGTGCCTTTCCCCCTCCCCCCCCCCCCCCCCCCCCCCCCCCAAAAGAAATAATAAGTTCTAGAACATGACTTTAAAAATTATTTGTGAACAAAAAGTTTAATCAATATTTCATGTCTGGAAGAAGAATGCCCATCTCCTAATGGCAATACCAGTCATTGATTTCTCAAAACTTTGTCTTCAGTCTGGCTAGAAATATTATTGTAGAGCTGTTTTAAGTCGCATTGCATAAGGAGAAACTAACAAGTCATTTTTGAGCACACGCTGTACAGGAAGTAATACAGAGAGATGTGTTCTACTGTTCATCTCACAGCAGCGGGTCAGTTGCAATGAATTTTACACTACTCTGCAAGACCTTTTTTCTGAAAAAAAACTGCTGATTTGATCAGAATAAAACATGGGCGGGGGGTCAAAGGGAAGAATTTTAATGGAAGCTGCAGACATCTTTCAGCTGGGATAAATATCACCTTTGGTTTGCTGATATGCTAAATTGGCCTCTACTGGTCACAATGAATTGAAGAGAGAATTGCAATAAGGGTTCTACACAGCAAAGAGAAAACTTGAATGATAATATGATGTTAGATTGAGTTTAAAGAAAAAAGCATATGCAAAGTACATAAACACTAAAGGAGAAGGTGACAAAAAGGAATATGATGAGCTTAGGAAAGAGGTTAAAAAGACAATTGGGAGGGCAGGAGGAAATACGAAATGAAAATATCAAAGTATATAAAAAGAAATAATAAAGTATTCTATAGCCATGTAAGTAACAAAAGGAGAATTAAGATAGGAATAGGGCCACTAGGATGAGCAAGCAAATATCACAGGAGATGATACTGAAATGGCAGGGATACTGAATAGATACTTTGCCTCAGTTTTCACTGAAGAGGCTAACTTAGAGAAACTGACAACAGTAGAAGTCATCGAGGGATATTATAATAGAAAGAAAGGTGCTAACAGACAAACTTAAGGAGCACAAAGCCCTGGGTCTAGATGGATTGTACCCGTGGATACTCAAAGAAACTAGGAGGAGATGGCAGAGGCACTGTCCTTTCATCAGTTGACAAAGGACTGACGAAGAGCAAATGTAATTCCTATCTTAAAAAAGGGAGATAAAACTAATCCAGGAAACTATAGACCAGTTAACCAGTGGTAGGATAGATACTAGAATCTTTGCTAAAAATCAGATAACAAAACATCTAAAGATGGAGAATATTATAAAAATAGTCAGCATGGATTTCTAAAAGAAAGGTCATGTTTAGCCAACCTTATTGAATTATTTGAAAAAGCAACAAAGAATAGACAAGGGCAATGCAGCGGATGTGGCATACATGGACTTTCAGAAGGACTTTGATATGGTGTCACTTAGATTCATGACAAAGGTCAGGGCGTGTGGAGTCAGGGGCCAGGAAGCAGAACGGCTTGAAAGATGGCTACAAAACAGAAAGCAGACAGTAAAAGTTAAGGGAAGTTTCTCAAACTGGCAGAAAGTGGGAAATGTCATCCCACAAGGATCTCTGTTGGGACCACCGTTGTTCACCATCTACATAAATGATTTGGATTTAGAAATTGGAGGTATAGTGTCGAAATTTGCAGATGGTACCAAAGTGGGGGGAAGGGGCGTATAGCAACTGGGTTAGACCACACTATATAGTACGATAATATACATTGTGCAGTTCTGGTCTCCATATTATAGAAAGGTTACTGGAGAAAGTGCAGAACAGAATTATAAGAATGTTACCAGAATTGAGAGGATGCAACTATCAGGAAAGATTGAGTAGACTGGGGCTCTTTTCTTTGGAAAAGGCAAGACTAAGAGGAGAACTAATAGAGGTCTTTAAAATTATGAAGGGGTTTCATAGGGTAGGTGTGGAGAAACTGTTTCCACTTGTGGGTGAGTCCAGAACAAGAGGGCATAAATATAGGTTAGTCACTAACAGATCAAATAAAAAATTTAGGAGGAATTTCTTTACGCACAGAGTGGTAAGAATGTGGAGTGGTTGAGGCAGATGGCATTGATGCATTTAATGGGAGGCTTCATGCAAACATGAGGGAGAAGGGAATAGAAGGAAATGGAGGCAGGGTGAGAAGAGGTAATTAGAGTGGGAGGAAGCTCGTGTGGAGTATAAACACTGGTATAGACCAGTTGGGCCGAATGGCTGTAGATTCTATGTATTGCACATCTTAAGACACTTAACTTGAAAACTTTCCTTGTGGGTTACAATGCCTCCAGATAACTACATTTTCTGTGTGGAGTGGAACTTAATTCAATGGGTGAATAACATCATCTTGCAAAGTCCTTTCAAGATCCTCTGTGATTGGTATCTTCTTTAAATCAACTTTTAAAGATACTTGATATACTAAATGCTATGTCTTAACCAACTTTGTTTTAATGACAAACTGGTCGAAATTTTAGTATGTTATGTAAAATGGCCACCTTTGTGTACACATTTTATTCTTGAAACTGTGGGCTTGATTGAGTTTATGGACTGTGCCAATGTGAGTAACTGTGTTGTGCTGCTTCTCCGGATTTTGGAATTATCCCAAGATACTTCTGCGTTCAGTGTGAGGTCCCTCTTTATTATTGTACATTTTTACAGATGGGTTCTCCATTTCTGTCTGTCTGTGATTCAGTAATGCCTGGCGGAGCAGGTATATAAAGATTTATGCAGCCATGGTAACGCTGGTGGTACAGATATGTGTGAATTGTGTTTGTTTGTTCTTCCTCTGAAAACTTTTACATATAATGAAATACTGAGCTTTGGTTCAAGTGCACTTCATTTTACACTTTCTGCTTTTTTTTAACAGCACATTTACTGCTTATATGGATTTCACTGACTAGATTAATTAGCAATAAACCCTTTGTTGTGATTAGTGCTCTACAGTTGAAAACAGGCACCAGCCATCTCAATGGCACAATTTGTTGCTATATTCACATGTTCTCTGCAGATCAGTCTAATCACCTCTGCGTCATCCAGTGATGGCTTCTTCCTGTCATCATTTTTATTCTTTTCTCTCTCTTAAGCTGGAAGGAGTTAGATGTTTATATTAGTGCTGGGCCTCTGGAAGAGTGGCCTCTGAGTGCTGCTCTCCCCCTTTGCAATGTAACAGAATGCTGATGTCTCCACTTGGAGGACCGATGGGAAACAAGTGCTTATATTCTGTACCTCTGACTTCCATTCTGGGACCCATGAAAAATGTGATTCTGGGCACATGGGGTTTTCCTCCTTTTTATATCAGTATAGCGTTGTTTGGCAAGGGGTTGGGAGGGTTGTATTGCGTGGCTGGTGGACAAGGCACATTCAGTATAAAAGCACCTTTTGTCAATCAGTTTTATTTCCTACAAAAGACTTATTCTCACACGCACCTTCAGCTGGGAGATCTGTTCATGGTTGAATTGCTTTCCATGCTTTTATAAACAACTTTTATTCTATTCCTATCCTCTTGCTCACTAGGAGGTGGACAAGTTGTTGGCTCCTACAGAGCCTTTCTGTGCCAAGTCGGCTGCATTCCCAACTGACAGGGGGGACTGTTTGCTTTTAAGGTTCTTCCTCTTTTTGGTTTATCTATTTGTCACGTAATCTTGAAGTTTAACAGGAGTATGAATTGAGCTGCTTAATCGTTGCGTTAGGGTGGTGCTGTTTTTAACATCTTTCCTGGAACAGTACAATGTGATGGTGATGCTGATGTTAAGGGTCTCATCTGAAACGTTAACCGTTCTCTTTCAGATATTGACTGAACTCCACACTTCTTGATTTTATTCCAGATTTCAAGGATTTGTGTGTTTCATTTTTATGTCTGATATTTATGCTGGGGCAGTAAATGCAGAAGTGAGTTGGAGAATATCCAGGGGAAGTGTTAACTCAAATGTGAGCATTGTCTGATCTTTGTGATTTGTGCTGCAGGGTCTACATTATCCACTTAGTTGAAGCCACAGGATCGTGGTTGAACATCTTATCCAGAGTTAGCACCTCAGTCAGATAGTGCCTATAAAACTGTGCTGGGATGTCCATTCAGGGCATTGGAACAAACACGGTATAACATTGAGAATACAGTACTTTGGCAACACCTTGGCGCTAGCTATTTGATGTCCTGGATTACATCACAGTTTAAGGGTCAGCTTGGCTCAGTGGTAGCAGTCTTGCCTTTTGAATCAAAGTTGTGGGTTCAAGCCCCACACTAGAAGTGGAGCATATAAATTTAGGCTGAAACTTCAAATCAACTATACAATGCATTTGCTGTTTTCTCGCTCTACATTGACCACTTTACTTTTTCTAGTTTGCATGGTTTCAGTGTCTGGTAGCTCACTCATCATATTCTCCATTTTAAAAAAAACAGAGGTCCCTGGAAAACTTGATATTATTCTACTTCAGTAATCACCGAATCATAGAAATTTATGGTACAGAAGGAGGCCATTCCGGTCCATCATGCCTGTGCCGGCCGAAAAAGAGCTATCCAGCCTAATCCCACTTTCCAGCTCTTAGTCCGTAGCCCTGTAGGTTGCAGCACTTTTGGTGCATATCCAAGTACTTTTTAAATGTGATGAGGGTTTCTGCCTCTTCCACCCTTTCAGGCAGTGAGTTACAGACCCCCACCATGCTCTGGGTGAAAACATTTCTCCTCAACTCCCCTCTAATCCTTCTACCAATTACTTTAAATCTATGCCCCCTGGCTATTGATCTCTCTGCTAAGGGAAATGGGTCCTTCCTATCCACTCTATCTAGGCCCCTCATAATTTTATACACCTCAATCAAGTCTCCCCTCAGCCTCCTCTGTTCCAAAGAAAATAACCCCAGCCTATCCAATCTTTCCTCATAGCTAAAATTCTCCAGTCCTGGCAACATCCTCGTAAATCTCCTCTGTACCCTCTCTAGTGCAATCACATCTTTCCTGTAATGTGGTGACCAGAACTGTAATAATCATAATAGCATAGCTATCATTTGTTTTTGCTTCTGGTTTCTTTCCTTTTAATTTTCTCATGCTGTATACCATTCTCACGTGGGAGGATGGCTAGCCAAGCTGTTTCGAGGCCCCTCTTCATGACTCTGGAAGAACAGATTGGCCTGTCTCGATTTGGATATTTTTCACTTTGCAGCTGGCAGCCTCTTTAATGGAACAACTGAACATAGGTACTTACTGTTTATAGAATTTGGGGTACTGCTTCTTGTAGGTCTGTGCGACTGTACATTGGAGCAACATACTTGTTATCTTAAATGGGAGAAGGTAGCTCATTTAACATATATCAATGGTTCTACCACATGGCATAGTTGCAGCGAATAGCATAGATGCATTGAGGAGCAGCTAGATTAGTACATGAGGGAGAAAGGAATAGAAGGTTATGCTGATAGGGTTGGACAAAGTAGGGTGAGGGAGCCCATGTGGAGCATGAACACTGGCATAGACCAGTTGGGCCGAATGGCTTGGTTCTGTGCTGTAAATTCTATGTAATTTAAGGGCTAAGTTCTTGTGGGACAAGGGAACTAAGTAACGTAGAGAGAAGTAATTTGCCAGGCATAGCAAAGCTAAGAACACAGAGGAATGAGCCTGTTCTGATCCATTTGTGAGATTGTTCGTCATGGCAGACGGTATAGTATTAGATATTCATATTATCTCTCTATTTTGGTATTCATTCCTATTATTCCCTGCGTGTCCCAAGGCTGCAACAAATCAATGTTCTTCAGTCCTGGACTTTGCAAAAATGTATCATGTATTTTTGACAATACAGATTTTAGTTTAAAGAAGGAGTTTCACCATAGGGAACCTTTCAAAGGACTGGTTTTAAGATTAATATCCTTTTTGTTTTGTTAATTCTGGTCAATTTTTAAAATGATTTTATTACTGCATCAACTGCAGTGTATAAAGCGATAGATATAAATGTCATTACATGTGCCAGCCACATGCATATAATACACAGAAAAAGTAGAAATGAAAAATCAATCTCCGAGTGAGCTCAACACATTTAGGAGACAATTGGTGAGGAGGGATTTGGAGGGGTGAGAAAAAGCATGAGGAGAATCTTGCCTCCATCCTTCAGTATATGGAGTCATTGAACCATCGACATTTAAGGGGCACAAGAAAGCCATTTGCCCCATCCTGTGTGTGCTGGCTCTTTATGCTAGAGTAATCTAAAACTAATCCCACTATTCCTGTCTCCCCGTCTCCGCTAGTCCTGTATCATTCTCTGCTTGAAATAACAACATTATAGATACTATTTACTGTGCCATTAGGAATCATTTAAGATAACAAGTATGTTGCTTAATTGAATTATTGACTTGACTCTCACTGCCAGATATCCAATATCCTACATTCTTAAATGGGAGAAGATATCTTGCTTAACATGCACCAATGGTGCTAATTCTAGCGAACTGTAAATTACAGGGCAGTGATTGGGCTAAGCCCTTGTGGGACAAGAATATAGCATTTATTTTCAGCGGTAAGAGAATTTTAAAACTTTTATTTAAAGGTTCTTTTTTCCCTCTAATTTTCTCCCCTCCTTTCCTGCACATTCTCATCACTCTCTGTGTAAAGAAATTCCCCCAAAATTCCTACACTTAGGTGTGTGATGGGGAGGAGGAGAAAATCTTGACTGCCTACCATCCTTTGAAAGTTTGTTGGTAAATCAGTAAGTTCGGAAGGCTAGCTCTTCGTTCCCAGTTTGCTCCTGACCAGCTTCTTACAGATAATTGTATGAGGCTCACTACCCCTATTCAGTAAGTTTCATCATCATGTGTAGAGCCTTGCAAAATAGGTCAGAAGTTAGTGTCATTAGGGGAGGAAGTTATAAAAGAAAGACTTGCATTTCTATAGCGCCTTTCACCACCATCGGATATCCCAAATCGCTTTACAGCCAATGAAGTACTTTTTGAAGTGTCGTCACTGTTCTAATGTAGGAAAACGCAGCAGCCAATTTTCACACAGCAAGCTCCCACAAACAGCAATGTGATAATGACCAGATAATCTGTTTTAGTGATTGAGGGATAAATATTGGCTAGGACACGGGAGAACTCCCTTGCTCTTCTTCAAAATAGTGCCATAGGATCTTTTACATCCACTTAAGAGGGCAGATGGGGCTTCGGTTTAACATCTCATCCGAAAGACGGCACCTCTCACAGTGCAGCACTCCCTCAGTACTGCACTGGAGTGTCAGCCTCGATTTTGTGCTCAAGTCTCGTGTGGGACTTGCTTCAGTTGTACAGCCATGTCTGAGCCTGTCCTTGCTCCACATCCACACATTCTCACTCCAGCATGGGTAACTTGACAGCAAACTGGCTGGAACGCTGGCTACTCCTGTTCTCCCCTCCCATAACCTCTAAAAAGTGCTAAGACATTATGTTTTCACCAACTACTGCACAGACCAGGATTGGAAACAGAGACCTTCCTGGTCTGAATGACTCAGTACCACAATGGATGGTGCATTTACCCACTGAGATATGGGAGGAACACGTTCAATTTGTTGCAACGATTACTTGCTTCATGGCCAAAAACAAGTCCGAGGGTTTTCTCATTCTCCTCTGTTTCTACTGTATTTGGGAAGTGCTGGTTAACAGCATAATTTGTTCATCTGTGTGTTAATCCTGATTTTTGTTTGGTGAACTCACTTATCATCTAGATGTCCATTTAATCATGCCTTTCAGCTGCCATTAATTCCAGCGTCTCTTGGAAATGGGGAATGATTTAATAGCCAGGTTTGTTCTCCATTTTTAATAGTTCTTATTTGACATTTTGTGAAAGGATGAACAATTGCTTTCTCCTCGGAGCCCACAAGGCTCAATTACTGTCTTAGCACGCAGCTGGAGGTACTTCTCTCTCTTTAGTTTTGTGGTAGATTTGCCTATGAGAGAAAGATGGACTCTTTGTTAACTGTTGCTGATATTTGCATTAATTAATCAAGATTGCAAGGGAGGGAAGGAGAAAAGGTTGTAATTTAATAGATGTGATACATCAGTGATGGCATGCTTTGCAAAGTGCCCAACTTTTTATCTTTTCTCAGTTCTGATAACCCAGCTCTCTCTCTCTGTCAGACCCAGTAACTCCTCCAAGCTAATTCCCTTGAGGTCCTCAGCAGTTAGCATTTAAACAAAAAGAAAGATTCCCCATCTTGTATGGTCTTTGGATTGGAGGAGATTGCAGAGATAGGGTGGGAAGAAGCCATGGAGGATTTAAAGACAAGAATTTTAAATATAATTCTTTGGGGACAGGCAGTCAACGTAGGTCAGTGAGACAGTGCCTTCGACTGATGACTGGAGTGTGGAGTCAGAAACTGAGTAGGAGGTTGTTGTTCAAACAGGGAACCATGCGAGCCACTCCTTTGATCATAGCGGCAAATTAATATAGCAGGATGGGCCAGAACCTCAGTGATTTATGACCCTAAACTGAGTTTCAGATCCCATGTCCTTTCCATTATAAAGACCATTCACTTCCACCGTGGTAACATTGCTGCCTTACACCCCATTGCTGCTGAAACCTTTTATACACGCCCTCATCATCTTCAAACTTAACTACTCCATACTCTCCATTCTGGCCTCCGATCTTTCACCACCCATAAATTCCAGCTTGTTCAAAAATCTGCTGCACGTATCCTCTTCCGTACAAAGTCCCACTCGCCCATCACCCCGTCCTCACTGACCTACGTTGACGACCTTTCCCCAAATAATTATATTTAAAATTCTTGTCTTTAAATCCTCCATGGATCTTCTCCCCACCCTATCTCTGCAATCTCCTCCAGCCAAAGACCATACAAGATGGGGAATCTTTTTGTTTAAATGCTAACTGCTGATGACCTCAAGGGAATTAGCTTGGAGGAGTTACTGGGTCTGACGGTGTATGTGAGCTGGGTTATCAGAACTGAGAAAAGATAAAAGTTAACTCCGGAATCTTGTTATTGCAGCTGTGTAAGTTAGCGTTGCTTACTCACGTTGATGTAAAAGTTCAGCCTTGATCTTATTGAATGGCTGAGCAGGCTCGAGGGGCTATATGTCTTACTTCTGCTCCTATTTCTTGTCGTCATATGTTCTTGAGTATAATTTCATGCCAGTAATTTTTGTGATGGTATAGTCAGCACTAAATATAATAATTTTCCCCCCACATTAAGTGATGGAATGAAAACTAAAAATGAGATTGCAGGTGGTCGTTCTTGCATATCCAATGTATTACAAAGACTTTACAGCAAAGAAACATGCCATTCGGCCCAATAGGTCCATGGTGGTGTTTATGCTCCACACGAGCCTCCTCCCACCCTTCTTTATCTAACCTCATCAATATATCCCTCTATTCCTTTCTCCATCATGTTCCCCTTAAATGCATCTATGCTATTTGTCTCAACTACTCCATGTAGTAGCAAGTTTCACATTCTAACCATACTCTGGATAAAGAAGTTTCTCCTGAATTCCCTATTGGATTTATTAGTGACTATCTTATATTTATGGCCCCTAGTTCTGGACTCGCCTGCAAGTGGAAACATCTTCTCTACGTTTACCCTATCAAACCCTTTCATAATCTTAAAGACCTCTATTACGTCACCCCTCAGTCTTCTCTTTTCGAGAGAAAATAGCCCCAGCCTGTTCAATCTTTCGTGATAGGTATAACCTCTCAGTTCTGATATCATTCTAATAAATCTTTTTTGCACCTTCTCCAGTGCTTCTATACCTTTTTTTATAATATGAAGACCAGCACTGTTCACATACTCCGAGTGTGGTCTAACCAAGGTTGTATACAAGTTTAACATAATTTCTCTGCTTTTCAATTCTATCCCTCTAGAAAGGAACCCCAGTGCTTTGTTTACTTTTTTATGGCTTTATTAACCTGAATTGCTACTTTTAGTGATTTGTGTATCTGTACCCCTAGATCTCTCTGTTCCTGACACTTATTTTCCAAGGAGTATGTGGCCTCCTGATTCTTCCTACCACAATGTACTACCTCACACTTATCTATAATTGATGTTCATTTGCCAATTACACACCCATTCTGCAAGTTTATTAATGTCTTCCTGTATTTTATTGCAGTCCTCCTCTGTATTAACTACACCCCCCAATTTGGTGGTGTCTGCAAATTTTGAAGAGCTTCTTTCCCCATCTGCATCGTAAGAAGAAAATGGTACAAAAACATTCGTAGGCACTTTTAGTAAAGGAGAGGAGAAAATTAGAAGGAAAAAAACCTTTAAAATAGAAGTTTAACAATTCACTTACATCTGAAAAGAAATCCTACATTCTTAATGCCACAGTAAATAGTACCTATAATGTTGGATAATGGATGTCTGGCAGTGAGATTCAAGGCAGTAATTCAGTTGAGCAATTCTGGTATAATAAACGGCGAGAGCAGAGCTTGAGTGGTTTATGAACGTCAGCAGAGCCTCAACATTGAATTACTGCTGCAAACTCAGTGCCAGACATTAAATGTTCTTTAATATATCGTCTGATAAAATGTTGATAGCTTTTTGCTTTTTTCTTAAAAAAAAGTGTAGAGGTGACATGACATTCGGTAATGAAGGTTTTCCCGATGTAGGAGCTGAAGATTTTGGTATTGCATCCTGGCTTCTCTGAAATGGTTTACTGTTAGAGAGTACAGTTTTTTTTCTTTTTCATTTCTACTTATTTTCTCCTTTTTCTATTGGCCTTTGGAGGCCACAGAGCAGTTGAAGGTGGGTGAGGTGAACAGGCAGCTCGTAGACTTTGCACCCGTGCTGCTGTGGATTTGGTTGTCAGGTGGTGTGAAAAAGACCTGGGATGACTTTTCCTCCTTTTATCTCTTTAACTGAAGTAGTGTGGTAAATTGAATATTATTCTCACCACTCCATGGTACACTGCCAATGTGTTCCAGCACTCCTCCTCCCCTCTGCCCCACCCCCCAAGTTGGATTGCATTAGAGAGAAAATCTAAAATCACCAAACATTTTTCTCATTTTATTTCTGGTCTTGTGTTGACAAAGTGTTTAAAAGTCTCGGGAGCATTTTTGCACCCTGTTTATGACAATAAAAGCCTGAGGCGTGCTGGTTTTGTGCTGTCCCTCGCATCTGGAAGAGGGGGTTGTGATTTTTGAGTGCGTACCCTTAATGCTTCTAACCATACCCCATTGGACTCCCTCCCCCAATTTCCTGGTGTATTTAATGCATAAAGGATAGCAGAAAGGATAAGGGAGTTTCACTGAAAAAATTACTGTTTCAGCAAAGTGCAACAAAAGTTCATCGATGCAGGATAAAACTAGTCGTATTGATTTATAAGAATTTAGAATTACAATGAATTACAAAAGAATACAGTAGTCAGCAATACAGTGCTTGATTTACATAATATTTCAAACTATCTGGCAAATAATTAAAAGTCCAAAATCTTGGTGTCCTATTCCGAGTCTTTTAACTGAGTCTCTGATGAAATTGTCTTGGGTGATTTAGTTCTGTGGATTATCTCCCACTGCTACAGTGTGGAAACTGTCCCCAGAAAGGTCCAGTAATTAAATGCTAAGATGCATGCTAAGGGTGCATCTACATTACATGTTTAGCGTCGGCACAAAGCGGTTTCCAATTTTGCATGAATGCTAATCTTGTGTTGTTTAATTACAAAGTTAAGGACCCACCTGACTCTAGTGAAGTAGAATGATAGTCCCCTGTTCAGGAAGTCTCTCTGCTTTGCTCTGGTGTTAGCTTGGGCCATGACTCCAGATTCAGACTATGCTGTCTACTCCTGATAATTCAAAGGATCCAATAATTCAAATTAAGCAATTGGAATAAAACACTATTGCTATGCTCTTGTCCTTATGAAGCAGTCACCTATGACCTAGTGTGAGTTGCACCATAGAAGGTCTGCAAGTATGTTTGAAGAGAAAATGCTGTCTTGTCCATTCATTATTTTGTTTTTTTCTCATGAATAGACTGAAGGCGTAGTTGAGCCATTGAAAAATTAGTTTCACTGGAGTATGAAATCGTGTGACTGCACCACTTGTAATAAACGCAGTTGACAGTTGTGACAGCTGTGGTAATTTCATGAAGTATTATACGTCTCCCCATTTGGAATGCTATGTACTGTGAAAGACAGCAGGGGCTAGCACTGTTTCTGCACTGATTTCAGTCTGCAGCATTAACCTCTTGTAATTAAAAAAAAAAATGATGACCTTGGCTTGTATCAGCGATGGATTCTATCTGTGTGTGTGTGTGTGTGTGTGTGTGTGTGTGTGTGCAGTTACCCATAACACTTAATACAACAAGAGAGTTAGCCCTAGTGTTCATATCTGACAGCTGTACCAGACAGTGTACGCACAATTTCTCCCCCACCAAAAATTGTAGTTTCATTTGACTAGAATTCTAGAGAATTTGACATGTTTGTTGTTCTCTGCTTCCTAGTGTAGGAGTTTTTAATGTTTTAGATGGCCTGAGGATAAGTAGTATGTATTTTCTTTTGAGTTGGAGCTTCTTGGGAGCATGCACAGTATACCCTGAACACTCCTATTCAGGACTGGAAATTTGTCTTTTCAAAGTTTCTGGCTGGATCTCGGTGGTCGTTTTTTTTTTGTTTAATTATTCCTGAATTTCAGCTTACCATAAAGTGTCCTTAGACTGCAAGACGAGTAAGGGAAAACTGTAACAGGCCACAAAGGATGAGATGCAGCGTGCAATCAGAAAAGGAAACTGACGCTACTTGTCAGATTGCAAATTGCTTTTGTTTTTGTCCGCTGAAGCTAGAAGCAAGCTCACCGCAGGCTACTTGTCGAGTGGTAGTTGTTTCATTCCAGTATATGTCAGGCGACGCCTGTGGGGGAGACAGCCTTTCAAACCCAATGTAGATGCTTCTCATATGTTTTCCAAATAGTTTAGTTTGAAGTGGTTTTAACAATCTGAGGATTGAATGCAATCAAAATTTCTGACCAGAACACTGTGAATTAGGGATTGGGTGGCACAGTAAGTTAGCATGCAAACTGGACCTGAGCTTAAATCTACCCAGACTGATGAGGTGAAAGGTTCTTTTCTCTGCCCTACAACCCTCCGAGATATATGTACTACTCCAATTCTGGCGTCATGTCTTGAGCATCCCTGATTTTTATCGCTCCACCATTGGCGGCGTGCATTCAGCTGCCAAGGCCCCAAGCTCTAGAATTCTCTCCCTAAACCTCTCGCCTCTCTACCTCTTTTTCCTCCTTTAAGACGCTCCTTAAACCCTACCTCTTTAACCAAGCTTGTGGTCATCTGCCCTAATATTTCCTTAAGTGGCTTGGTGTTCAGTTTTGTTTGATAACACTCCTGTGAAGTGCCTTGGGACATTTTACTACATTAAAGGCACTATATAAATATAATTTTGTATATCAATACAATTGTTGTTGCTTGTAGGAGACCTAATTGAAATTAACTTCCTTGTGCTCCTATGGCACAGACTATCCACAATGCAGCACAAATTAATATTAAACCAGGAGTTCGCACTCAGGATACAAGCATGGTTGTTATGGAATTTGAAATACTGGGGCAGTAGGGTGCCCTTCTGGGATTGTAGCTGAAACACTATTGTGGCAGATTAGATAAGATTTAATGTAACTCTAATTTACAGTTCTTCAGAGCACTGACACTGGGTGCCAAAAAGAGAAAGTGTTCCACCTATTCCCTGCTGTGGACACTCACTTTGCACGTGAAGGTTCACCAGAAAAAATATACATTTCAAAGAAAAGTAATTTTTATTCCTCCGCTCTTGTCTTTGGTGTCCCATTGCCATATATTGGTCTAGCTTGGGAGAGGGTGAATGGCGCATTTCCATTCCTTTGCCAAATCTGGCATTTGACCATCTGAAGATTTTGGATTTTCCTTGCTGCAACAAAGTGCCTGGCTCCTGTTTGACAGCTTGGGTGTGACCTCCTATCCAGTTGCTTTATGCCATAGGACTTTGGAACTCCTTCTCATTCAAATTTATGACATCAAGCAGTTTTATAGGCCTTGAGTGCATATTTTAAATCTTATTTTCCAATTTGTTATGCTGCTTGATGCTAGTCAATGGACTGCATCGCATACTTCCTGGGCTGAACCTCAGCTGTGCTCTTGGCATCATCTCTCCAGTCCGCATGGGTTGAATAATTAATACAAAAAGGGAGCTGTACAATTGGACAATTTTCAGTTGCAGATTCAGGATTTTTAACTTTTGGAAAATGAAAGCATTGTCCAATTGTTTAATAAAAGGCACACTGTTGAATCAGAGGTTATTGAAAGCATGCAGAATTGTCATGTTCATCAGAATGTGGAAAAGTTAAGGTTACATAGTTGTAATGCTATAAGCTGCCTTCTCTTATGAAAGGGTGAGAAAGAATGGGGAACACACCTAATGGATCTTCCTGTTCCCTGCACCAACAATGCCAGTCTCCCATGTACTATTGTGACTTGGGAGAGGGTGAAGGACCGATTTCCAGTCCTATACCAAATCTGGTGTGTGACTAGCTGAAGGTTTGTGTACCCTTCCTGCTAGAAAATGCCAGACCTCTGTTTTACAGGTTGGTTGTGAACACCTATCCTGTTTCATGGCAGAGAACTTTAGAGTTCATTACTCAAGTTTGTTACATGAGAAGATTTTATAGGCTTTGAATGTAGACTTTAAATTGTATTTAAAGTATACATTCTTGGTCCCTTTTTTCCCCCTCATTAATATGTTGCCTCTTGGTGATATAATCTGCATGCATGGGCCAGCTTCCATATGTAAGTTGATGGCACCCAGCTCTTCTACTTCACCACTTTCCTTGACTCCATGAATACCTCTGTCCTGTCAGACTGCGTATCTGATATCATCATAGATGAGTCAGAATTTCCTCCAGTTGAACATCGGGAAGATTAAAACCCTTGATTAAAAACTCTACTCCACCCCTCTCCCTGGCCATGTGCTCAGGCTAAAAAAGACTCTGAAATTTTGTTACTATGTTTGACCCAGAGCTGTGCTTCAAACCCCATATTTTATCCATCATCCTATTGTTTACTTCTACCTCCTCAACATTCTCCATACCTGTCCATTGCTGCTGAAATCTTATACGTGCTTCATCATTTCTAGACTCAACTTAGAGTCATAGAGTTATACAGCACGGATAGAGGCCCTTTGGCCCATCGTGTCCGCGCCGGCCATCAAGCCCTGTCTAATCTAATCCCATATTCCAGCATTTGGTCCGTAGCCTTGTATGCTATGGCATTTCAAGTGCTCATCCAAATGCTTCTTGAATGTTGTGAGGGTTCCTGCCTCCACAACCCTTTCAGGCAGTGAGTTCCAGACTCCAACCACCCTCTGGGTGAAAAAGTTCTTTCTCAAATCCCTTCTAAACCTCCTGCCCTTTACCTTGAATCTATGCCCCCTTGTTATAGACCCCTCTACTAAGGGAAAAAGCTCCTTAGTATCCATCCTATCTATGCCCCTCATAATTTTGTACACCTCAATCATGTCCCCCCTCAGCCTCCTCTGCTCCAAGGAAAACAAACCCAATCTGCCCAGTCTCTCTTCATAGCTGAAGCACTCCAGCCCGGGTAACATTCTGGTGAATCTCCTCTGCACCCTCTCCAAAGCGATCACATCCTTCCTGTAGTGTGGCGACCAGAACTGCACACAGTATTCCAGATGTGGCCTAACCAGTGTTTTATACAGCTCCATCATAACCTCCTTGCTCTTATATTCTATGCCTCGGCTAATGAATGCAAGTATCCCATATGCCTTTTTTACCACCTTATCCACCTGTTCCGCCGCCTTCAGGGATCTGTGTACTTGCACACCAAGATCCCTCTGACCCTCCGTCTTGCCTAGGGTCTTACCATTCATTGTGTATTCCCTTGCCTTGTTAGTCCCTCCAAAGTGCATCACCTCGCACTTTTCCGGATTAAATTCCATTTGCCACTGTTCCGCCCATCTGACCAACCCATCTATATCGTCCTGCAGACTGAGGCTACCCTCCTCGCTGTTTACCACCCTACCAATTTTTGTATCATCCGCGAACTTACTGATCATACCTTTTACATTCATATCCAAGTCGTTAATGTAGAGCACAAACAGCAAGGGACCCAGCACCGATCCCTGTGGTACCCCACTGGCCACAGGCTTCCAGTCACAAAAACAACCTTCGACCATCACCCTCTGCCTTCTGCCACTGAGCCAGTTTTGTATCCAATGTGCCAAGGCACCCTGGATTCCATGGGCTCTTACCTTCTTGACCAGTCTCCTGTGCGGGACTTTATCGAAGGCCTTACTGAAATCCATGTATACCACATCCACTACGTTACCCTCATCCACACACCTAGTCACCCCCTCAAAAAATTCAATCAAATTAGTCAGACATGATCTTCCCTTGACAAAGCCATGTTGGCTAACCCTGATTAATCCTTGCCTCTCCAAGTGGAGACTGATTTTTGTCCCTCAGAATTTTTTCCAATAATTTTCCTACCACTGATGTTAGGCTCACTGGCCTGTAGTTCCCCGGTTTTTCCCTACTCCCTTTCTTGAATAATGGTACTACATTAGCGGTTCTCCAGTCCTCTGGCACATCCCCTGTGGCCAGAGAGGTTCTGAATATATGTGTTAGAGCCCCCGCAATCTCCTCCTTTGCCTCACACAGCAGCCTGGGATACATTTCGTCCGGACCTGGGGATTTATCCATTTTTAGACCTGCTAAAACCGCCAATACCTCCTCCCTCTCTTCTCTAAAGTCGGCCTCCTATACTTTAAACCATAAATTCCAACTTGTCCAAATCTCAGCCACCAGTCCTGCTTGTCTGGCATCTCCATCCTCGCTGACCTATATTTAGCTCCTAGCTCACTAGTGTGTTAAATTTAAAATCCCTGTCCTTGTCCTCAATTTCCTTGTTGTCCTCACCCCACCCCATCTATGCAACTTGTGCCAGTCATGTGCTGGGACATTTTCTACATTAAAAGACATGATATAAATGCCTCTCTTTGTGTTGTTGTAGTAATGGTCTGTAATCCATTGATTGTGAATCTGATACCACCATCTTGTACACTCCTATGCGACCCAAGTAAAAATGATGCCGCATCCCAAGAAAAAAAAAATCAATCCATAGAAAATGTATTTGCTGCGAAGGCTGTAGAAATTAAATACTTTTTAATTTTTAAATCAAAATCTTGCGCAGAACAGGAAGTGATATCTGAATGAAAAACATTGCTCACAATTTACAAGAAAGCAATTTTTTTCAGTATAAATTTAGTTTCACAAAGAGTTTTAAATATTCAGTTCAGTAATTTTGTATCCATTTATATAATGGAGAAATCAGCCCTTTTTTATAAGAAGAATTTGGGTTCAGCACCTTTTTAAGGAATGCAGCTGTTTCTTTGTTGGAGCAGCTCTCTCCAATTTGTTTTTATTTCTTTCTCATTTCTAATCTGCAATTGCAGCAATGGGAAGAAAAGTGAAGTAAGTGCAGCTGCAGCAAGTTACAGATATTGGCAAATTATTTTTGCATCAATGACGGAGAGAAAGACTTATTTAAAAGCCATTGTCTCTCTGTTGTAATTTTACATCTGCTCTCTGCATCAGATTAATTCAGCGAATTGAAATTAAATTTTGAAGTGGGCCATTTAACATAATTACACCTGAATCATTACATACACAATAGAAGGTAGGGATAGAGATTTAGAATTATTTTTTTCAAACAGTGGTTGGATGAATGTTTGATCAAGAATGATGAGATGGGTGCAATCTGAAATGGCTGTTTCCTACAATGGCAATGGATGCTTACTTACAAATAGATGCATTTTTTAAAAAAAAGACCTGCTACATGGAACATCTGATTATTTCTGTTAAATCAATCAGTGCTAAACTAATTGACAATATTGGGTAAAGGAAACAGAAAAGTACTGTATAAACCTGTAGAGCATATGGGAATGCACAGCAGCTCAATCAGCAGCTAGAAGAAAGGCAGATTAGTGATTTGGGTAGGACACTTCAGAATAAAAGCAGTCTTTTGGGCTAATTCTAATATATGTTAAAGATTTGCTCTTTGCCTGGCTATTTGTGTTTGGTTTCTGTACTGTAAAATAATTGTATGCATCATCATCAGCTGATTTATCACTCTAACCTCAAAATGATTACATTAGTGCCACTAATACTTCAGTGTAGATATCATTCTATCACAACGTGGAGTGCACTGCTGTTTATGTCTACCACGATAGCTACTGCCAGCAGTACAAATTAACCAAAGTTACATTCAGTTTCTGTGGAATTCACTGTGTAGGTTTTAAAAACAAATCGATACATGAATGATTTTGAGAGATCAATCTAACGCTGGGGTTTGTCTGGCAGTTATATACCACTCCAGTTTTTCTCCTAAGTTTTGGGATCTATTGAATGTCTGATTAGTCTGGGTATTTATATGGAATTGTAAAACAGCATTCCCCCCCCGCCCCCAATCACCTGTTCCCCATGGGAGACAAGACCAGGAATATAATGTTGCAAAGTACCCTTTTTAGTCACAAGGAAATACTGTAATTGGGGTAATGGTCTGGCATAGACGGAAGTATGCAACAGATGCAATTGTGTATGTTTATTTTGCAGAGGGTGAATGCAGTGATGTTTGCAAGGTAGTGCCAGTTGAGTCCAAAAGCCAGGATCCAGGAGATGTTTGTGGAAATGCTGTAACTGTACAGCGGTTTGTGGCAGTTGCGCATTTTTGAAGAGTTTTAATTGTATTTGATGCTGGTGGGGCCCAAGTTACACCAGAGTATAATTTCAGTCTATAATATGGGGTGCACATCCACAGCAAAGGTGAACAACTAGTTCTTCTGGGTTGAAGTGACAAATAAAACTGTTGGACTATAACCTGGTGTTGTGCGACCTCTCATTTTTGAAGTGACAACCCATTAGAAGGATGTCAACTAACGTAAAGAACGCTATCCGCCACAATAAAACAGACCGCCTTCCCTTCAGGAGGATGCGAGAGTGGAAGGGAATGAGAGAGATAGGAGATGGAGATTTAGGTCTTTTTGTTGTCTTAGTATATAGTTACAAGTATTTGTAGTATCTTTGTAATTCATTGCTGATTTTTTTGAAATGTCAGTAAATTTGGCTTTTCATTTCATATTAATTGTTTATGACTAAAGGGTGTTCCATCCCTGCTCATTTTCAGCCAATTGACAAAAATGCCCTCTGCTCTGATAACCTTGAAAGGCTGCTTCAAGGTCCTGTAATGACCAAACTCTTTCAAATTCACTTTTAAATAAAATATATATATCAACTGTAAAATAAAAATAGTATTCTAAAATTAACCTGATTGCACTATTTTTAACATAAACTTCAAAGTTTCCTGGGGAGGAGGAGGAAGGTGAAATATCCCTCCCCATCAAGAAAACAGGTGTTAGCAGTAACCAGGAGATGGAATGTGTACAATTTTAAATTTGCTGCTTCTGTCTCTGGTAACGATGAATGCGGGAAAAGCTTCTAAAGACTTCCTCTTTAGACTAATAAATGAAACATGTAAAAGGTACAGGGGTATGCCAGTCAAAAATGTGGGAATTTTGATCTCTGCAAACCATTTATGCTTTACTTTTGAGGTTTCTGATGTCACAGACATCCATCAAGTGCCTTAATAACTTGTCATACACTTCAAATCATAATTTATTCTCCATTGTAGTTTCTTTTAACTTCGCAGAGCAGCAATGTCGCTGGTTGTACCTGTCATGTGATATAATGTACAAAGTAAATATGTTGTAACCGCTACAGTACCCTCCCGATGTGTCATGACCACAGCCACTGCTAACATTAGATTGCCACTGGTAGGCTTTATAACACTAATTATTCCTAAATAGAAGAAGCAAGTCCCGGTAGAATGGAATGAAATTTAGTTGAAGTGAGGTAAGGGTTTCAACATAATGCAGAGTTTAGGATGAGGTTCATTAATGGATTAAATTTTTCTCATCTGAAAGTGTTCTACTGTTGTAACTCACACCAATCTAACTATTCTATATCTGTGTACATATATTGGGCCGGCTTCCTGCATGCGAATGCCTCCGATCTGGAAAAATCTACGCACTTACCTGCTGGCTCCGTAGGTCCCGACACTTCCGATCCTGGGCCTCTCCTGGTGCGCGTGCGCAGAGGCCCAGGTATCCCAGGGGCGCAGGCGGTTCGCAAGCGTCCCTGGGATCACGTGGGCCATGGGGAACCATTCAAAGAAGGGAGTCTCCCTTCACACTTTTGACCGGTCTCTCCGCATATATCTGTCAAAAGTATGAATGGGGATCACTCAAAAAAACACACTAAAACATTAAATAAATTTTTTTTAATCACGTATTTAAAATTAGTTAAAATTACATTAAATTAAATATTTTAAACAAATGTAATTTTTTGAAAAAAATAATTGAAGTTATTTACGGGGCTAAAAATAAACTTACCTTTTTAAAAGTATTTTAAAATTATAAATGAGTGAAATTTTTAAAACTCTTTTGTTGGTAAAAACCAGGCGTAAGATTTTTTAAGGTTTTCAGTGTGCGGAGGTTGTGCAGAAAGCGGAACTCTCCACCTGCAGAGGCCCTTCTCCCGGGCAGGCGGATGATCTGTCAAGAGAATTCTTGACAGATCAGAAGTGCCGGTTTCAGTGCATGCGCTTCGCATGCCTGAAACCGGCACTTGCGAGGCCCCTACGGGTGTGTACACACCCGTGGGGGTCGGAACATACAGGCCATTATGTTTTTTCTACATAGTAAGTCCAAGTAGTATATTGCTAATACTTATAAATCATACAGCACAGAAGAAGGTCATTCGGCCCATCGCACCTATGCCAGCTCTTTGAAAGAGCTATCCAATTAGTCCCACCCCACCTGCTTTTTTCTCATAGACCTGCAATTTCTTCCTTTTCAAGCATATCTCCAATTCCCTTTTGAAAGTTACTATTGAATCTGCTTTCACCGCCTTTTCAAGCAGTGCATTCCAGATCATCATAACTCGCTGTGTAAACAAATTTCTCCTCATCTCCCCTCTGGTTCCTTTGCCAATTATCTTCAATCTTTGTCCTCTGGTAGTTTGTTACATTGGTCCCTTTGCTTTAGCTTGTGCCATATTTATTTCCTAACTGAGAGCTAGCAGGTGACCTGCTCTGACATATGATTATGCTTTTCTTGATTTGGCCATAATGGGTGTGAGGCTAGGGTGAGGTAACTCGGTCACTGATTTTATTAAAGTTGATTTCCTTCTCACCGCCCCCCCCCCACCCATTTGCTCTGGGAAAGTCTTTGCTTTTCTACCTCTTTTGGGGATTGTTTAAACCTGGTATGAATGGTGGCCAGAGTAAACAAGACCAAGTGCATGCTCTTTTACCCATAAGTTCACATCCAATTTACCTAAAAACCGAAGAACTTTGGTGCAGCTTGGCAAGAGCCAAGGCAAGGAATCTGCAAGTATGCACTGAATTTTAACCAGCTGAAACCTCACAGCTTGCTAGTACACTCTTCCCACTGCTTGTCCAGCAAGGATTACACTACCTGCAAGGGCATTGACTTGTAGGCTTATCTTTGGGCAGGCAACCTATCTCTTGGCTTCTGCCTCATACGGGAATGGTAGCATAGTGGTTATGTTACTGGACTAGTAATCCAGAGGCCTGGACTAATAATCCACAGATGTGAGTGCGAATCCCACTACGGCAGCTGAGGAATTTAAATTCAGTTAATTGAAATAAATCTGGAATAAAGTGCTGGTATCAGTAATGGTGACCATGAAACTATTGGATTGTCGTAAAAATCCACCTGGTTCATTAATGTCCTTTAGGGAAGGAAATCTGCCATCCTTACCTGGTTTGACCTATATGTGACTCCAGACCTACAGCAATGTGGTTGAGTCTTAACTGCCCTCTGAAATGACCTAGCAAGCCACTCAGTTGTAACAAACTGCTACGAGGAACAATAATAAGAATAAAACCAGATGGACCACCTGGCATTGACCTAGGCACTGGCTTTGGACAAGACAATGGCACACCCTGCAAAGTCCTCCTCATTAACATCTGGGGACTTGTGCCAAAATTGGGGGAACTGTCCCACAGACTAGTCAAGCAATAGCCTGACATAGTCATACTCACAGAATCATGCCTTTCAGCCAATGTCCCAGACTCCTCCATCACCATTCCTGGATATGGCCTGTGCCACTGGCAGGACAGACCCACCAGGGGTTGCGGCACAGTGGTATATGGGAGGGGGGAGTTCCCTCAACCTTGTCTCCGGACCCCATGAAGTCTCATGGAATCGGATCAAACATGGGCAAGGAAACCTCCTGCTGATTACCTACCTACCGCCCTCCCTCAGCTGATGAATCAGTACTCCTCCATGTTGAACACCACTTGGAAGAAGCACTGAAAGTAGCAAGGGCGCAGAATGTACTCTGGGTAGGGGACTTAAATGTCCAACACCAAGAGTGGCTCGGTAGCACCACTGCTGACCGAGCTGGCCGAGTCCTGAAGGACATAGCTGCCAGACTGGGCCTGAGGCATTTGGTGAAAGAACCAACACGAGGGGAAAAACTTACTTGACCTCGTCCTCACCAAACTACCTGTCGCAGATGCATCTGTCCATGACAGCATAGGTAGCAGTCACCACTGCACAGTCCTTGTGGAGATGAAGTCCTGTCTTCACACTGAGGACAGCCTCCATCGTGTTGTGTGGCACTACCACTGTGCTAAATGGGATAGATTCAGAACCGATCAAGCGGCTCAAAAATGGGCATCCATGAGGCGCTGTGAGCCATCAGCAGCAGCAGAATTGTATTGCACCACAATCTGTAACCTCATGGCCTGGCATATCCCTCACTCTACCATTACCATCAAGCCAGGGGACCAACCCTGGTTCAATGATAGTGCAGAAGAGCATGCCAGGAGCAGCACCAAGCGTACCTAAAAATGCGGTGCCAACCTGGGGAAGCTGCAACACGGACTTACATGCATGCTCATCAAAGCTCTGCAGTCCTGCCACATCCATTCGGGACGAGGAGACTCCATGAATATCCCCATCCTCAATGATGGTGGAGGCCAGCACCCGAGTGCAAAAGACAAGGCTGAAGCATTTGCAACCATCTTCGGCCAGAAGAACAGAGTGGATGATCCATATCGGCCTCCTCCTGAGGTCCCCACCATCAGACAAGCCAATTTGATTCACTTCACGTGATATCAAGAAACGGCTGAGTGCACTGGATACAACAAAGGCTATGAGCCCTGACAACATCCCGGCTGTCGTGCTGCAGACTTGTGCTCCAGAACTAGCTGTGCCTCTAGCCAAGCTGTTCCAGTACAGCTACAACACTGGCATCTATCTGACAATGTGGAAAACTGCCCAGGTATGTCCTGTCCACAAAAAGCAGGACAAATCCAATCCGACCAATTACCGCCCCATCAGTCTATTGTCCGTCATCAGCAAAATGATGGAAGCTGTTGTCGACAGTGCTATCAAGCGGCACTTACTCACCAATAACCTGCTCACCGATGTTCAGTTTGGGTTCTGCCAGGACCACTTGGCTCCAGACCTCATTACAGCCTTGGCCCAAACATGGACAAAAGAGCTGAATTCCAGAGTGAGGTGAGAGTGACTGCCCTCGACATCAAGGCAGCATTTGACCGAATGTGCCATCAAGGAGTCCTAGTAAAATTGAAGTCAATAGGATCGGGGAAAATTCTCCACTGGCTGGAGTCATACCTAGCACAAAGGAAGATGGTTGTGGTTGTTGGAGGTCAATCATCTCAGCCCCAGGACATCGCTGCAGGAGTTCCACAGGGCAGTGTCCTCGGCCCAACCATCTTTAGCTGCTTCATCAATGACCTCCTCTTGATCATAAGGTCAGAAGTGGGGATGTTCACTGACGATTGCATAGTGTTCAGTTCCATTCGCAATTCCTCAGATAATGAGGCAGTCCATGCCCGCATGCAGCGAGACCCGGACGACATTCAGGCTTGGGCTGATAAGTGGCAAGTAACATTCGAGCCACACAAGTGCCAGGCAATGACTATCTCCAACAAGCGAGAGTCTAACCACCTCCCCTTGACATTCAATGGCATTACCATCGCCGAATCCCCCACCATCAACATCCTGGGGGGGGTCACCATTAATCAGAAACATAACTGGACCAGCCACACGCACAATGTGGCAACAAGAGCAGGTCAGAGGCTGGGTATTGTGCGGCGAGTGTCTCACCTCCTGATTCCCCAAAGCCTTTCCACCAAGAGCCAGCTCGAAGGCCTGAATGGCTTACTCCTGCTCCTATTTTTCTATGTTTCTATCTACAAGGCACAAGTCAGGAGTGTGATGGAAGAATCTCCACTTAGCTGGATGAATGCAGCTCCAGCAATACTCGAGAAGCTCGACACCATCCAGGACTAAGCAGCCCGCTTGATTGGCACCTCATCTACCACCTTAGACATTCACTCCCTCCACCACCGGCGCACCGTTGCTGCAGTGTGTACCATCTACAAGGTGCACTGCAGCTACTCGCCAAGGCTTCTTCGACAGCACCTCCCAAACCCGCGACCTCTACTACCTAGATGGACAAGGGCAGCAGGCACATGGGAACACCACCACCTGCAAGTTCCCCTCCAAATCGCACACAGTCCTGACTTGGAAATATATCGCCGTTCCTTCATTGTCACTGGACCAAAATCCTGGAACTCCCTCCCTAACAGCACTCTGGAAATACCTTCACCACAAGGACTGCAGCAGTTCAAGGCGGCGGCTCACCAGTACCTTCTCAAGGGCAATTAGGGATGGGCAATAAATGCTGGCCTTGCCAGCAACGCTCACATCCCAGGATCGAATTTAAAAAAAATCGCTCTGCAACTGGAAGCTCAGAGTGACCATTTTGTGTCATTCTCTTCCTCTCAGATTAAATGTTTTGGCTCCTATATTCTCCATCCGGAAGCCTGGTCAAGAAAAGACCAGAATCACCCAATCAAGGAAAGTGTTTCTTGACTTGGAATTTAACTTTCTGGCCAAGTTGGCTACCTGCTCAGCCTGAAAATGAATGCTGAGATTAATGGATCTGTATTAAAAGTCTAATTAGAATATCCACCAGGAATTCTTTGAATAATTACTATGAATATTAAACACAATCTCAATTTAACAAGCCTTTTGTGTCACTGGTAGTGAGTTATGAAGTCAGTTTGCTTAATCGGTTATTTATGGCAACCATCTAATCCTTGCTGTGCAACTGCTTAATTTTTTGGTAAACTTTTAATCTTCATTAAGCTACAGTAATTTTATGTAATTTTTATTCATAAATTGTCACCAAAGCAGTGAAGTTTTATTGATTAGACAAGGATTGAAGTGGCAGTGCACATCTAAATACAGGTTAATGCTGTCTTGGAGACTTTCTGTGCAGACCTGTACATAGGTTTATGTAGGTGAAGCAGGAAGGTGTTGCTGCCATAAAAATAGAAACTGCTGAAATACTCAGCAGGTCAGGTAGCATCTGCGGAGAGAGAAACAGAGTTAATGGCCGGGAATTTACGGTTGGGATGATGGTGATCTAGCAACGTTTGCCGTCATTTCGCCTTTGAAACTGACTGCAATTTTGAGATTTGGCGCGTGCGGAAATCTCGAAGTTACGGTCAGTCATTGACAGCTCCGAAACAGGCTGCGCTGTGCAAGCCCCTCCACTGCCACAGAGCCGGCAATCTGTGTAAAATCAGTGAAATCATTGAAACTGACGAAAACTTCGGTTCTTCCGCAGTAAGTACGCTGTTAAATTCCCCACTAAAAGTTAGACTCAAAGGGATTAGGTGTAACTGGGGTTTTAACAGCGTATTGACTGCTAAACTAATGTTAAGGGCCTGGAAAATTAATTTTAATTTTTGTGCAGTGTGAATTTTGTCTACTTTAATAATTAAAATTAAGAAACTTTTCAAAAATGTTTTTTAAAGTCTGCCCATCTTTATTTCAGGTTTGCCTTTTCCCCATGTGAGAGCCCCAATCTTTGTTTTGCTCTCTCTAACTACTTTAAAAAGTTAGAATTTTAAGAGCTTACTCATTTTGCTTTTTCGCTGTCTCTGAGAATTCTGCCTTTTGGTTAGCTGCTTTGACAGCCTGTTGACATCACAGCAGTTCGCACAAGGGAATCTTCACTACAGTCCGTTGAATTGAATTAAAGGTCTCGACACCGGGATTGAGAGATCCTTGTGCTGAACTTACTTCGGGGCCAGCAGCGAACGCCTTTGCTTCAGGACCTGCTGAGTATTTCTAGCATTTTCTCTCCCTTATTTCAGATTTACAGCATCTGCAGTATTTTGCTTTTGTATAGGTGTTGCTGCCAATTTTGTTTGGTTCAAAAAAATGACCAAATGTATGATACAAACAATACTGGTAAGCTGAGATGAGTGTGAGGTCCTGATTCTATTTTTGTGCCTGTTGTGGATTTGAGCCTTTGGACAGCAGGAGAGTTTGGTAACTTGCCAAAGAAAGCTGACCTCGCAATATGAAAATAAATTAAGATGGGCAGATGAACAGGATGTAAGCCACTTGCTATGAAGTGGGTGTCTCATCAGGGAGATGGGCGCAAGTGCTAATTAAAGGGAACTTGCTTATATTGACATGTGCAAATAAGACTGGGTTAATAAGCAGATCTGCTTTGAATAAAAAGATCTTGCTTGCCCACAAGGCAGTTTGAAACTTCAACACTAAGAATCATGGCTTGTGAGCTGAGCTATTAGACGTGGCGTCGTTTAACTGAAAACTTAGTTTGCTAAATTGTGCAGTGATCAGCAACTTCCTCCATCCTTAATAACAAAAAAGACCAGTGTCCCCGAACTTCACACTTAACTTTTTTAAGAAGTGTTTTGTTGGTTACTGCTAATAACCCCGGCTTTAGTTTTAGTGCTTCGGAATAGTGCACAGACCAGTAATGCATTCATTATTTTACTGTTGGCTGTTCCACTAGCTGGTTTAGTAAAATGCTAATAACTGTTGGATCTCAAATATTATTCTCCAATTTCTTCTGTTGACTACATTCTAGGTGCGTTGGCTTATTATTTTAATGGCTAATATTCCCAATAGGATTTAATTTGTGTTATACGGTTCAGAATTTTTAAATATTAATTCTTGTTTAAAATACATCAAAACGGAACTTAATCTTTCATCTCAGCTATTCAGTAGAACAAATCCTTCTTGAGCCAGCCAGCTCATCATTATAATACTTGTGGATATATCAAAGTTTATGGTATAGCGCATATTGCTGATTGGCTCCCATTCTAATGGAGAACTCAAGTAATGCATCTTTTATATAAGAGCTTCTATACAGAAACTCAGTTTTATTCTGTGTTTCCACAGCTGATTGGAAGTTTAAAAAAAATTCTATTGCTTAGAGAAAAAAAGCTCGCTCAGAATAAAAGCTCTTCCTACTCTAAATCTGACCTATAAACTGTCCTGGCCAACATTCTTCCCTCCACCAACATCGTGAAAAATCCCATATCTAATTGGTCATGCATGTCATTGATGTTTATGGGATCTTAATTAAATGCTGAGTATGCCAAATAAAAGTGACTATCATGCAAAAGTTAATTTGAATGTTTCTCAGGCATGCTAAGGTGGCGTATAAAGGCAAATCTGTTTTCTTTCTTGAAAGATGTGTTTTTCTTTCATCGGTTAGAATATGCTCCCTGAAAATTCTTTGCTATAATTTCCTTGTAATCCTTTTGGTCGTTGTGTTTGCCTACAAAACAACATTGATTACAGTTTAAAGTAATTAATTGGCTGCAAAGCACTCCGCCGGATCCTGAGGGTGGATCAACTTTCGTTTTCTTCCTAATTTCTCTCCATTTGTTATCTATATCTGTTTTCCCAGCTTCCACTCCCCCTGCCCCGCCCCCGATATGACTGGGGCCACAGTGGGTCAGCTCACTATTCTTTCACTTCTTGTATTTCTCTCCAGCCCAGCTCAGAGTGGAAGCCAGCGTCCTATGTCAAATGTGTCCAATTACAACTGGGTCTGGTAGACTTGCGGTATATAGTTGTCCTTAAGTGGCATTAAATTGGGAATCTCATTTGAGGACAAAAGAATGGAGAGTTTGGGAAATGAAAGTTATACGAAGCTAAGGTACATTGTTGGGGCAGAACAGAGAGTTTTACTCTGCAGGTAGCAGTTGTCATGGTTGGGAGTGCTTGATGCTGACACAGATGTTCAGTTTCTAAAAGCTAATATCACTCACTTTGATGAGTATAAATTATAATCCAGTTCCATTTCTTTGAAAGTTACTACATTATTGACTACCAGTCCATTTTCCACTGGGGTTGTATCTCTAAATGTGTTTCCTCTGCATTCCAGTGACACTAGAAGTAACAACTTTTCTGATTTAAACATCTGTTTCGAGATTCATGCTATTGCCATGCTCGTGACAATATTGATAATCCACAGGAGCAGTTGATTAGTCTTTCTAGCTACACTTGGAATGGCTTGTTAATTTTTTTTACAATGTTTTTATGCATGCCTCTTCACTTCTCGACTCCAGAGATATTAGTGGTGACAGATGTGGCTCTGACAGGGTGGATAGCACATTCAGATCACCAGTTATGTCAAGGTTGTTGGTCATGGCAGGAAAAGAAACACTGCGTTAATGTCTTAGCGTTACTCACAGTTCACAAGACGCTAGAACTTCTGAGTACGCACTTCAGGGTAAAACTGTCCAAGTTTAAACCCCAAAATGATCTACCTAAACAAATTGGTCCTTGATATTTTGCAAGTCTATCTGTGGTTTGAAGTACTATGATAGAAGAATGTTTTTGTATTCATTTAATCAGATCAGTTGGAACTAGATTTTACCGTGTTTGTAGATAAAATCAATGGGCATCGATTTCAGACAGTTACCATCCCTGTGTGCATAGTGAGAAATTCCTTAAAATTTCATTTCCACAAATCGATTTAATAATAGAGCATCCATTTTAAAAAATCTTACCCTGCAGCAAGCATTGCTCTGGTGTAAATTTATAGCCATTCTGGATAGTGAGGCCACATTCATTGTTTACTGAGTGGAGAAAGATTGTAAAATTATTGAATTTTTGTGGTGCAAAGAACTTTATAGAATGGACCTCGCTGTAGCAAAAATCCCTCAAGTTCCAACAAACAAAAATGTGCCATGCATCTCATTTTATCTAGTTGAGTTTCTTTAGGCATGTTACCCATTCATTCAAGCTAACATTAGGTGGAGGAGGTGACAATGAGAAGCAAATAATCCACTCACATTTTACAGTCCCTTTATAGTGAGGGGCGGGATAGGTACAGATTTCACCGCAAATGGACAAATGGAACCAAATTGTTGAAAGAGAAACTATTCCTCACTTCCCTAACTATGGTATGGTATGGTAATGCTGGAGTCCTGCCTTCCCAAAGGGGAAAGGTGGCGTGATAATAGGATGTATGCTGTTCGGTCTATAATTTGGAGGTTGAAGGATGGTTTGGTATTGAAGCTTTTTAAATTGCCAATTAGAGATGATGTTACAGAAGGCAAGGGAGTTAACATCAGCTTTTGAATTTCCAAAATATTGATTTTTATTCTAACCTGTCACTGAATCAGTTTAACTGAAGAGAAACTTTTGAGGTAAGAGATTTTGTGCCAGGAAGAAATGGAGCATGCAACGCTTTAGAGAGTTCAAGGTTTTGTATCAGCAGTAAAGACAACAGTTGTTGGAGATTTTAGTGCAGGAAAGTTAATGTGACTAAGTGAGGAGGTGAAAAGGCTGGCTTTAAAGATAATTGTATTAAGCATGGTATAAAGTATTGCACTGAAGTGTCAGCCTAGATTATGTGCTCAAAACTATGGCGTGGAGCTTAAACATAGGAACATAGGAAAAGGAATAGGCCATTCAGCCCCTCGAATCTGTTCCGCCATTCAATTAGATCATGGCTGATCTGTATCTTAACTCCATCTACCCACCTTGGTTCTGTATCCCTTAATCCCTAATCAATCTCAGTTTTGAAATTTGAAATTGACCTAGCCTCAACAACTTTTTGAGTTCCTACAACCTGACTCCTAGGTGAGAGTGCTATCACGAAGCAAAGATGGATACCGAACAACAGTGACTGCACTTCAAAAATAATTCAATAGCAAAATACTGCGGATGCTGGAAATCTGAAATAACAACAGAAAACGCTGGAAACACTCAGCAGGTCAGGCAGCATCATGGAGAGAGAAACAGAGTTAATGTTTCGGGTCAATGACCCTTCATCAGAACTGGAAAAGGTTAGAGAAGTAACAAATTTTTAAGCAAGTGTGGGGCAGGGACAGGGAGGTGGGGAGGAAATAACAAAAGGAAGGTCTGTGATAGGCTGGAAGGCTAGAGAGATTAAAAGACAAAAGGGATGATGGTGCAAGGCAAAAGGAGATGGTAATGGGACAAGTTAAGAAACAAAAGATGACTTGAGATGAGGTGTAAATGGCGATGGCAGAATCACCAACAGCTGCCATGTGAGAAGAAAAAGGGAAAAAGAATACAGGGGCCAAGGTTATAGTCTGAAATTGTACTCGATGTTGAGTCCAGAAGGCTGTAAAGTGCCTAATCGAAAGATGAGGTGCTGTTCCTCGAGCTTACGTTGAGCTTCGTTGGAAGTGTAAGAGGCCAAGGACGGAGAGATCAGAGTGGGAGTGGAGAGGAGAATTAAAGTGACAGGCGAGCGGAAGCTCGGGGTCACGCTTATGGACTGAATGGAGGTGTTCCGCAAAGCGGTCACCCAGTCTGCGTTTGGTCTCCCCAATGTAGAGGAGACCGCATTGTGAGCAGCGAATACAGTACACTAAATTGTAAGAAGTACAAGTAAATCGCTGTTTCACCTGGAAGGAGGGCTTGGGGCCCTGGACAGTGGGAAGGGAGGAGGTAAAAGAGCAGGTGTTGCATCTCCTGCGCTTGCACGGGAAGTGCCGTGGGAAAGGTTGTTGGGGGTGATAGAGGAGTGGACCAGGGTGTCGCGGTGGGAGCGGTCCCTTCGGAATGCTGAAAAGGGGAGGTGAGAGGAAGATGTGTTTGGTGGTGGGATCACGCTGGGGGTGGCGGAAATGGCGGAGGATGATCCGTTGAATGTTGGAGGCTGGTGGGGTGAAAGGTGAGGACAAGGGGAACCCTATCGTGGTTCTGGGAGGGCGGGGAAGGGGTGAGAGGAGAAGTGTGGGAAATGGAACGGACACGGTCGAGGGCCATGTCAACCACGGTAGAGGGGAATCCTCGGTTGAGGAAAAAGGAAGACCTAGCGGAAGCACTAGCATGGAAGGTGGCATCGTCAGAACAGATGCGGTGGAGATGGAGAAACTGGGAGAATGGAATAGAGTCCTTACAGGAAGCGGGGTGGGAGAAAGTGTAGTCCAGGTAACTGTGGGAGTCAGTGGGCTTACAGTGGATGTTGGTCGATAGCCTATCCCCAGGAATGGAGACAGAGAAGTCGAGGAAGGGAAGAGTCGGTGAGGGAAGGGTGGAAATTGGAAGCAAAGTGAATGAAATTTTCTAGTTCAGGGCAAGAGCAGGAAACGGCACCAATACTTTCATTAATGTACTGGAAAAAGTGGTAAGGGAGGGGACCTGAGTAGGACTGGAACAAAGAATGTTCCACATATCCCACGAGAAAGCAGGCATAGCTAGGACCCATGCGGGTTCCCATAGCAACACCTTTAATTTGGAGGAAGTGAGTGGAGTCAAAGGAGAAGTTGTTCAATGTGAGAACAAGTTCAGCCAGGCAGAGGAGGGTGGTGGTGGATGGGGACTGGTTGGGTCTCTGTTCAAGGAAGAAGAGGACGCCCTCATGCCATCCTGGTGGGGGATGGAGGTGTAGAGGGATTGGACGTCCATTGTGACGAGGAGGCGGTTGGGGCCAGGAAACTGGAAGCTGTTAAAGTAGCGGAGGGTGTCGGAAGAGTCGCGAGTGTAGGTGGGAAGAGACTGGAGAAGGGCAGAAAAAATAGAGTCAAGATAGGAAGAAATCAGTTCCTTGGGGGCAAGAACAGGCTGAAAAAAATGGGTCTACCAGGGCAGTCCTGCTCATTGGTTGTGAAACACTTCGCTACATCCTCAGGATGTGATAAGGTACCATATAAATACAGATGGAAGGTGTTGCTGTGGGAATCTGTATGGGTCCCAGCCATGCCTGCCTTTTGTAGGATATGTGGAGCGCACTCTGTTCCAATCCTATGCAGACCCCCTTCCTGACCTCCTCTTCTGTTATATTGATGATTGTCGGTGCCATTTCCTGCTCTCGCTCCGATCTGGAGAATATCATTAACTGTGTTTCCAATTTCCATCCATTTCTCATCTTCATATCGTTTATTACTGACTCATCACTTCCTTTTCTGGACTTCTCACTCTCTCCATCAGTGGAAATGGGCTTTCCACTGACATCTATTACAAGCCCACCGACTCCCATAACCATTTTGATGATGCTTTTCCCACCTTGCCTTCTGTTAGGACTCCATCCCTTTCTCCCAGTTCTTCTGTCTTGGTTTTGATCTTCCAGAATTCCCTACATTCTAGAACGTTCCATACGGATTGGAAGGTAGCAAATGTAACCCCGCTATTCAAGAAAGGAGGGAGAGAGAAAATAGAGAACTATAGACTAGTTAACCTGACATCAGTCGTAAGGAAAATGCTAGAATCTATTCTTAGGGACGTGGTAACAGAGCACTTAGAAAATCATAATATGATTGGGTAGAGTCAACACGGATTTATGAAAGGGAAATCGTATTTGACAAATCTGCTAGAATCTTTTGACGTCGTAACTAGCAGGGTAGATAAGGGGGAACCAGTGGATGCAGTGCAACTAGATTTTCAAAAAGCATTCAATAAGGTGGCACACAAAAGGTTATTATGCAAAATTAGGGCTCATGGGATTGGGGGTAACATAGCATGGATTGAGGATTGGTTATCGGACAGAAAACAGAGTAGGAATAAACAGGTCATTTTCGGGTCAGCAGGCTATAACTCGTGTGGTACCGCAAGGATCAGTGCTTGGCCCTGAGCTATTTACAATCTATATTAATGACTTAGATGAGGGGACTGAGTGTAATGTATCCAAGTTTGCTGACGATACAAAGCTAGGTGGGAAAGTAAACTGTGAGGAGAATGCAAAGAGGCTGCAAAGGGATATAGACCGGTTAAATGAGTGGGCAAGAGTATGGCAGTTGGAATATAATGTGGAGAAATGTGAAGGCATCCACTTTGGTAGGAAAAATAGAAAAGATGAATATTTTTTAAAGGTACGAGATTGGGAGATGCTGGTATTCAGAGGGACCTGGGTGTCCTTGTACGCTAATCACAGAAAGTTAACATGCAAGTTAAGCAAGCAATTAGGAAAGCAAATAGTATGTTAGCCTTAATTACAAAAGGATTGGCGTAGAAGAGTAAACAAGTCTTAATGCAATTATATAGGGCCTTGGTAAGACCACACCTGGAGAACTGTGTACAGTTTTGGTCTCCTTACCTAAGGAATTATATACTTCCCTTGGATACAGTGCAACAAACATTCACGAGACTGATTCCTGGGACGGGGGGAATTGTCCTATGAGGAGAGATTTGAGTAGACGAGGCCTATATTCCCTAGAGTTAAGAAGAAATGTATAAAATGCTTAAGGGGCTTGACAGGGTAGATGCTGGGAGGATGTTTCCCCTGGCTAGGGAGTCTAGAACGCGGGTCACAGTCTGAGTAAGGGGTCGGCCATTTAGGACGAAGATGAGGAGAAATTTCTTCACTCAAAGGGTGGTGAATCTTTGGAATTCTCTACCCCAGAGGGTTGCGGATGCTTAGTCATTGAGTATGTTCAAGACAGAGATCAATAGATTTTTGGATACTAAGGGAATCAAGGGATATGGGAATAGTGCGGGAAAGTGAAGTTGAGGTAGAAGATCAGCCATGATCTTATTGAATGGCGGAACAGGGTCGAAGGGCTAAATGGCCGACTCCTGCTCCTATTTCTTCTGTTATATTCTTGACTATAATTTAGTGGCGGCAATTTTTACGTTCTCTGCTGTATTCACTCTGATAACTCCGCTTTCCACACCAGAGCTTCTGAAATGTCCATCTTTTTCCTCAATGATGGTTTCCCCTCCACAGGACCCCTGACCCTGTCCATCCCATTTCCTGGGTTTCTGTTCTTGTATCCTTCCCCTCCCCTCTCAATAACAAAAACAGTGTCCCCTCCCCACTATCCTCAACTTCCATCCCACCAGCCTCTGCATTCCCGGTCACCTTCCGCCATTTCTGCCATATTCAAAATGATCCTCAACCAAGCATATTTTTACCTCCCATGCTTTCTATTTAGCACTTTGCAGGTTATTTAACACAGTGACTCCCTGTCTGTGATTGGTCTATCTGCTGGTGGTCTCTCCTTTCCCCTCTTTCCAACTGTACTAAAATGCCAGTTTATCTTGCTTCAGTTCTGATGAAGGGTGCACACCCAAAATGACATGACACGTCTTTTCTCTTTGCAGATGCTGACTGACCTGTTTATTTCCAACATTTTCTGTTTTATTTTAGATTTCCACGATTTGCAGTTTTCCCGTTTTTTACGTAAATGTGAGTCTCTTTTTGTTGCTTAGTTAGTCATTGGACAAACTCTCTACTTACTGAACAAAATACTGTCATGCTTTATCCTTGATCGCTATGGTTTGGTAAGACCAGAGATATTTTATAATCAAATTGCTGTGCTACTCTCCGTCCCTAAATACACTTTACATAGAATTACATAGAATTTACAGCACAGAAACAGGCCATTCGGCTCAACTGGTCCATGCCGGTGTTTATGCTCCTCACGAGTTTCCTCCCACCTTACTTTATCTCACCCTATCAGCATAACCTTCTATTCCTTTATCCCTCATGCGATTATCTAGCTTCCCCTTAAATGCATCTATACTATTCGTCTCAACCACTCCCTGTGGTAGCAAGTTCCACATTGTAACCACCCTCTGGGTAAAGAAGTTTCTCCTGAATTTCTTATTGGATTAATTAGTGACACTCTTTTATTTATGACCTCTAGTTCTGGACTCGCCCACAGGTGAAAACATCGGCCTGTAATTTGTGGCCCCTACGGGTGCGTACGCGCCCGTAAGGGCCACGCAAGTTCCGGGATTTCGCGTGCGAAGCACAGGCGCAAAAAAACGGAACTTGCGATCTGTCAACTTCACAGATCATCCGCATCCGCGGGCGGACTTCTGCCCAGCAAATGTCCGTGAAATTCTTACTCCTGGCAAAAGCAGGCGCGTAAGATTTTTTAAAAACATAAAAATAACTTTTTTTCAACCATTTATACATTAAAAAAGCTGTGCAATAAGGTAAGTTTATTTTTAGCCCCTTTAAAAATTAAATTTTTGTTTTAAATATTTAATTAAATGGCATTTTAATTAATTTTAAATATGTAAATATGGGGTTTCCGTACATACAGAATTCCCATAAGCATGAATGGAGATCCCCTTTTATTGGTTGGGCTGTCCCACGTGATCCCAGGGACACTTACGAACCGCATGCGCCCTGGGATACGAGGGCCTCTACCCACGAGTACCCGGAGAGGCCCAGGACCGCGAATCTTCGTATCTCCTGATCACCAGGTACGTGGGCATTTTATTTGCGGATCGGAGGTATTTCCCCACTGGAAGCCTCCAACCGCAAATTCGGGGCCATCTTCTCTACACCTACCCTATCAAACCCCTTCATAATTTTAAATACCTCTATTGCATCACCCCTCAGCCTACTTTTTAAAAATTTATTCATGGGATGTGGGCATCGCTGGCAAGACCAGCATTTATTTCCCCTCCCTAATTACCCGTGCGAAGGTGGTGGTGAGCCGCCGCCGCCTTGAACTGCTGCAGTCTGTGTGGTGAAGGTACTCCCACAGTGCTGCTAGGTAGGGAGTTCCAGGTTTCGACTCAACAATGATAAAGGAACGGTGATATATTTCCTAGTCAGGATGGTGAACTTGAAGGTGGTGGTGTTCCCATGCGCCTGCTGCCCTTGTCCTTCTAGGTGGTACATGTCGTGGGTTTGGGAGGTGCTGTTGAAGAAGCCTTGGCGCGTTGCTGCAGTGCATCTTGTAGATGGTACACACTGCAGACACAGTGCGCCGGTGGTGGAGGGAGTGAATGTTTAAGGTGGTGGATGTGGTGCCAATCAAGCGGGCTGCTTTGTCCTGGGTGTTGTCGAACTTCTTGGGTGTTGGAGCTGTACTCATCCAGGCAAGTGGAGAGTATTCCATCATACTCCTGACTTGTGCCTTGTCGATGGTAGAATGGCTTTGGGGAGTCAGGAGGTGAGTCACTTGCCACAGTATACCCAGCCTCTGACCTGATCTTGTAGCCACAGTATTTATGTGACTGGTCCAGTTAAGTTTCTGGTCAGTGGTGACCCCCAGGATGTTAATGTGGGGGGGAGTAGACGATGGTAATGGCATTGAATGTCAAGGGGAGGTGGTTATACTCTTTTGTTGGAGACATTTTTCAACATTAAGTTAATGGAGCTGTTAACCTTGCGGGTTAAATGGTCTGTTTCAATAATTTACTGTTTGTGACGATTCTTCAGCTGATCGTTAGTATCTGTTGACTGGGACTAATTTAGAGGCAGGGCCATAAGTAGGAGTAGTCATCTATCATGGGAAATTTTGCTGAAAATCACAGGAGCAGTTATGGGTAAAATTGAGAAAGTTGTGTTTCTATCTCCTCACTCACAATCTAGCCTGACAGTGTGGGTGTGACTCACAGTCTGCACTGCCCCAAGTGTTCTCAGCTGATTTCTTGAGCACTGGACCAACTTGAACGAGGCTTGGACTATAATGCTATAATTTTCTTTGCAAAATTGTAGAGCGAAAAGTAAAGTGGAAAAGCTGCAATCTGCACAAGAAAATCAACTGGTAGATTAGCACCCAGGAAATTAACTGATGTGCAGGTCCTGGTGATGAACCAACCTATGTGCCTGCTTAAAACTTCAGTTCTGCAGTTTCACCCTACCTCAGATTCCATCAATATTCTCCCTCCTGACTGAACTATTGTAATTTAAATAGTTATTTTGGGGCAAAATCAGTCTTCACGGTGGAATGCGCATGCTTAGTGTGCAGACTTCTGATCCTGTGAATTATAAAGATCATGAAATGTCATGTCATGACAGATTGAGAACCTTAGCCATAGCTTGTTGAGTAACTTGCAAAATAGCGCATTTTGCCAAGAGTGTTGATGGGAAAATTGCCTGTGGCTTTTATTTTTACTGTTGCTGTTTCCTAATGTTAGTTATGTTAACTCAATTAATATAGTCACTGAGTTGCAGGATCAATGCTAGATCAGATATACTTTGGGATTCTCTTGATAATAGTGCTTGAGCTAATTATACTGCAAAATTGACTATAAATTGCTGCAATAAAATCTAAACATTTAAAAAATTGATTGTGATGGAACCAGTAGAGAAGCTTGAGTAGGAGAGAATGCACTGTTAGTTTTATTGATTTCAATAGAAGATCAACTTAAAAAAAAAGTGCAGACTTAATGGTTATTGTAGATTAGTTCCTGTCTTTCATCAATACTTTTAAATCACACATGGCTATAATAGCTTAATTCCTTGTTGCCATAACTTCTTACAAAACTTGGTTTTGTACGGCTCCCCTTAGTAATGCATACACGTTTCTTTAAATCTTCACTAACTCCCTGGTCCTTCAAATATTTTTAATTTACCCTGCATTGCAGTGTTATTGAATTGCTAATGTATTTAAGAAACTCCTTAAGGTTACTTCAAACTTTTCACGTCAGATACTTCAACTACTTTTCACACATTGTTTTTTGTGTCCCATTTTAAGGCAATGAAGGTTGTGCTCAATTTTTTCCTGTAATTTTAAATTAACTTTTTTTTGTAATTCTTGCCGTTATGCTTTGGTGAGTGAGACTGTAGGCCTTTGTCCAGATGATGCAGGAGAATAACTCTCTTAATTGTGAGCATTACTTGAACTGCTGCAGTTCATCTTCTCTGACAGTTTTTAGAGGCATATTGAAAGGTCTTGAAAGCAATTTATTTTTCTCGAGACTAAGTTTATTAGCATCATCAGTTTCACAAATTGCAGCCTCTTGAGATTTTGCTATCGGATCAGTTCACTAAAGAACAGTGATTTTCAACATTATTTCCCAGGTCTTTTAGATTAAAAAAAATATCTAGTCTTTTTCTAGTAATTGCTGATGGATCACTGGGGAAACTGATTGGGAGGAGTATCTGAGCCCCAGTGTGAGGAAGCTGAGTCAACACTGGTAGACATCATGATTAATCCAGCGTGCTTCAGTGATTATGTCATTTCAACTGTATGTGTTAATTCATCTCACTCACGTTGTGTGGTTGAGTAGCTCCTTCAAACTGCTGCTTATTGTCCGGGTTCACTGTTCAAGCACAAACCTGTAGACATAAAATTATCCAATTCAATCCCCAAAGCATTGCTACAAATTCCAATATATCATATAATAAACATGACTTAATTTGTTAATTCACAGTAAATCACTCACCGAGATAATACGCTGTAATCTATATTGTAACAGCCCTGTCTTATAGAACATCATATCTTGCAACTGACTGGACAATACCATGAGAGATTCACTAGTTTGTATGTGTCTACATGGCATTGCTCAATGTGACTAAGAGGATACACTCTCTTATTCCATATAATGTGCAATATAATATCAGAGCCACGATGCTTGAATAGGTCAAACTGTTTTTATTACAGTTAGTGATATTTTCAGGCTCAAATGCCATGACTTTTGTGCATACTTGAGTGGAAACTATAAATCAGTGGTCTTGATTACTATTAAATGTTTGTTTAAATATGTAGTTCATTTGATCTAATTTTTAAAGCCCTGAATACTGCAACAACATTCATATAATGCCTTTAACATAGCAGAGCGTCCCAAGGCGCTAGGGAAGATAGTGTAGGGAGGTAGGTTGTAGCAATATTGGAAAGTGGTGGGGGTGGAGGGTGAGAGGAGAGAGCATGTGGCTTGATATAAGGAGGATGGTGTCTAGGAGCATTGGGAGTGGGATGTTGTAGCATTCGGGAGATTCAAGGATCTGGGGGAACAGGGAGTGGGGGTTGTAGGATATGGGATCACTGGGGGTGCCTGGAATGGGGGTACCAATGTCTAATTGGAGTCTGAGTGGGTTTTGAGGTTTTTCAGTACTGGGGAGAATTCTCTGATGTGGATTAGGGACTCCGGCTGTTGGAGCAATGAGAGTGGGTGTTCCTGATGTGACAGTTAAGACATTAAGTGTGTGTGTGTGGTGTTCTGAGGGGTGAAAACAGTGGGGAGGAGGTTTGTGGGGTGCTACTGAGAAAAGCATGGTAATAGGAATTTTCTGGGAGTGGTTTGGCAGTTGGGGAAGGTGAAAGACGTGTGCTTAGCATTGTAGGGTTGGAGTTGCAGGATGTAGGAGCATTGTGAGGACAGTCAGCCAGAGGCCGTCTCGAGGCATTGCTTAACTGGGAGCCAGTGTAGGTCAGCCAGCACAGGGGAGATGGGTGAGCGGGACTTAGTGTGAGTTAGCACACAGGCGGTAGAGTTTTGGATGACCTCAAGTTTATGGAGTAAACCCAAGTTTACCAGGGCTCCAAGGGTTAAATTATGAGGAGAGATTACATAAAATAGGCTTGTATTCCCTGGAATATAGAAGGTTAAGGGGCGATTTCATTGAGTTTATTAGGATTTTGAAAGAAATTGATGGTGTTCGTCGAGAGAAACATTTTCCGCTGGTGGGGGACTCTAGGACAAGGGGACATACCCTTAAAATCAGAGCCAGGCCATTCAGGAGAGAAGTTAGGAAACACTTCTTCATGCAAAGGGTGATAGAAGTATGGAACTCTCTCCCCCAAAAAGCACTGGATGCTAGCTCAATTAATAATTTTAAGTCTGAGATCAGTAGATATTTGCTAGCCAAGGGCATTAAGGGATATGGAGCCAAGGCGGGTGGATGGAGTTCAGTTATAAATCAGCCATGATCTCATTGAATAGTGGAACAGGCTCGAGGGGCCTCCTCCTGTTCCTATGTTCCTTTATATTGCATGAAGTATAGCTTCACTGTGGTGTAAGTCTGGGTCTAAAAAATGCTCTGGTGGTCCTGCTCGCAATTGGAGAATGCAATTCACAGACCCCAGACTGACATTGGTGTTGCTGGCTGTGGTTTGCAATGTGCATTACTGTTCTCAAGCTGGTAGAGCAACAGTAATGGCATCATTAGAGTGTTGGTGTGTACCAGGGCTTGATCTTGCAGTCATTAGTATGAAATCAACATTTTTTGTGCATCATCAAATGGCTATCGATCTGGATTTTTAAATAGCATACCCAGCCTCATTAATTATTTTTGTTTCCTTACTTCTAAAGTGATTCAGTCCCTTTTAGCTTGTAATCTGTTCTGCCTCGTGTTGTACATGCTGTCCTACTTTAATATTACATGACATTTCTTTGCCAGTAAAAAGATCAGTCATGTGCAAATTTCATTTTTTGCTTCAGTTAATGCGGTGGTTGGGCACGGATTTACACACCCATTAAGTGAACTCCCAACTTTTAAGAGTTGGTTTGAGTCTTGCAAGAGCTGACCTAGTTATGTTTTTGTGTTTTTGATTGGCGCCTTACTTTGGTGTGGCATGCAGTGTTATAGTGTCATTAGCATACTTGCTCATTTGAAAACTACAAACTTTTGAGACTTTTACCTTCACATGTGGAAATCTTTCTGCTATGGTAACAGTAGGAGCATGCTAAAAACATCCAACTGTCACTGCAACATCTCTGTTTAGTGAACTTGTGCATAGAGGTATTGCAGATTCCCTGCAGCACTTGGAAGAACCCTTCTCCCTGTGTTAACTCTTGTCGATATTTAATTTTTTTTTGAGCAGGGAAAAAAGTAGAGCGTAAATAATTACTTTTTTTGTTGGTTGCAAATAGTTTATGGCCCTATGAAATCAAGCAAGTTAAATAAAGGGATTCACGCTTGCCTTTTTTTTTTAAAGCTTACATTTCTGAAATGAGTTGTTGTCTTTGGCCTATTCCTGACAATAAGTGATGTGCCTGCTTTTGTGTAGCAATTAGCACACAGCACTGGGGCAAAGAGGTAAGCTAATGCCAAAATAAAATTCATTTTAACAGGTCTGCAGAGGGGATGAAGAAGAAAATGTAAAATTGTAACACTTGATATGCAAATACCAGAACAGATTTCTCTCGTCTCAGTTTAGTTCCCAGTGGACACAAGCACACAGCACAAATCTGCTCTCAAGTTGAAGACTAACTCGTATTTAGCAAATTGACATTGAGACAATGTTTTTACTGCTGATGGTGTACTTTGTTTGAGTTGCTTCATATAAAAGAAAGAACTTGCATTTATATAACGCCTTTCACAGCCTCAGGATGCCTCAAAGCACTTTACAGCCAATTAAGTACTTTTGAAGTCTAGTCACTTACAATATAGGAAATGCGGCAGCCAATTTGGGCACAGCAAGCTCCCACAAACAGCAATGAGATCATGACCAGATAATCCGTTTCAGTGATGTTGGTTGAGGGATAAATATTGACCCGGACACTGGCGAGATTTCCCCTGCTTCTCTTCGAAAGAGTGTCGAGGGATATTTTGCATCCACCTGAGAGGGCAGACGGGGCCTCGGTATAACATCTCCTCCGAAAAACCGTGCAGCACTCCCTCAGTACTGCACTGGCGTGCCAGTCTAGATCTTGTGCTCAAGTCTCTGGAGTGGGATCTGAGTTGTGAGTGCTTGTCAGTCACTTTTGTGAATGGGTCAATCATTCTACAGTACTTTCCAGTATCACCATTCTCCTCCCTCCCCAACCAACTCTAGAATGAACAAACTTAATTAAGTGCACCTGCAATATTTTAAAAATCTTTGTTCAATGATATCTGCATATGCACTGACTCAAACGTTGGTGTAAGTGCAGTACCGCAATTGATCATACCTGAAACCAGGAATATTTCAGCTTTCTGTATTTTTCATACCTGACAGCAGGAAAAGGCTTTTAGCAGATTTGAAATCCATGTCCCGAATCTGAAATAACTTTATATTTTTTTTCTGAAATAAATTGAACGAAGTGACCAGCTGCAGCATTTGTCACTGAGGAAAAAAGATATTGTCACCTAAGGGCAAGGTTACAGGTTGCTGCTGATGTCGTGCTAAGGAAATAAACTTATTTGTTTTGAAAAGGCGTGAAAGAAATAAGTGTAGGCAGGCACCCTCAGCTGGGGATATTGTGCTGTTTTCTGGATCTGAAGTAGCTGGAAATTGGGTATTGCCACCTGTCGCTGCTAGCCAGGATGGAATGAGTTCGGGTAATTGTGATTAATGGTTGGAGCGAGGTGGTCTGTATCTGATAACAGACCCATTTGTCTGTGTTGATAAGCTGTTGCTATTTCCGTCTATGTACTGTCATGCATTCTGCAGGGTTTGTTTTGATGAAATGTACGTTAGCCGCTTGTTCTCTGGCAAGCAGACCCGCAACCTCCTGTAATGTAATATTCAGTCCATTACCGGTTTGCAGAGCTCGTAACTTTGTGACTCTGTCACCGTCTGTTTATTATCTATGGTAATTCTTTAAACCAGGATTCATTGAACAGTTTCAGTGCGTAATTCTACTTGCTGTTTGCAAGAAAATAAATATTCAATTAACTAATACAGATCCATTCTCTTGCGATCCATATATCAGTATAATCTGTTTTACATAATGGCCTGTTATCTGTGTAGTTTTGTTCAACTATCGTATCTTGATTTAGATTCATCTAATTCGTTCGGTAGCTACCAGCTTGTCTGTGTTACATTTTCTTAAATTATCCAGATATATACATGAGTTTTGTACATAAGAATATCTTGTACTGTAGAGATTTATACAATTGGATACAAGAGGAATACAATTAATTCTTTCATGATAATATTCTCAAGATCTAGTGCAAAATCATTCTGAATGTAACATTTTTATTGGAACGAGTAATGGGCAGCAATAGTCCACAATGACGTGTGTTGCACCCTTTTTATACTTGTGTAGTGCACTGAAATCACTAAGTAACCAGCAGTACAATGTTTTATTTCATCCCTTTATTGAGTAACAGCAAGGATCTCTATACTCTATCCCACTCCTGCTTGTATGCTACGTTCCACTCTCCAGATTGTAAGTGCACAATGATGTAGGTTGCATTATGCTGCATGTAAATGTAGAATCTTGCTTTTACAGTGTATCAAGTAATTGCATTTTGAAAAACAAGTGAGTACAGTACAGGTACTACCACCACTCTGGAATACAATGTAAAAGCAGTTTGAGAGCTTTGTGAAGTCGAGCAGGAGATGATTTTTTAATTCCATATTAAAGATGTATTACAAAATTGTTTGATTCAATGTTGGCGATGTCTTCAATTACTGCTTTCACAACAACTGCAAATCATCTTTAATGTATTCTGCATTTTTTTGTATTAAGGTAGAAGTATTAAGAAGCTGATGACAGCACTGTATCAGAATCTCCTAAAATGGCTGTATTAAATAATATATAAAATTTTGCGATGTATGTTGCACACACCTTATTTGGGCATCACTATTCTGTGACAGTCATGCGGACAGCTGCACACTTAACCACAAGATGGAGCTTCGTAAGCTCCAGAATCTGCAAATCCCCATACCTATACCTACCTACATAACTAATACTCTGAGGGAAAACTCGCTTTCTTCTGACTTTCCATGGGGAACACCACGTGAGATTCACTAGTAAGTTAGAAGTTCAAGATTGTATCTAACACTATCTGGTTAATAGTCACAGAAGAAAGACCAAGTGTGTTTCTGATGTTTGCAAGCATCCAATGTCTTTTTTAAAAAGTATTAGTTGAAAGACTTGCATTTATATAGTGCCGTATCACATTGGAAATGCCTCAGTGTTTTGTATACAATAAATTACTTTGAATTCCAATGCTGTACCTAAATAGGGAAATGTGGCAACCATTTTGCACACAGCAATATTCCACAAACAGCAATGAAACAAGTAACTGATCGGTTTTTGGTAGTTGTGGTTGAGGGAGGAATGTTGGTCAGGACATGCCTTGAGGATGAGTTCATTGAGTGTATTAGGGATGGGTTTCTTGAGCAGTATGTAACTGAACCGACCAGGGGGCAAGCAACCTTAGATCTGGTCCTGTGTAACGAGACAGGATTAATTAAAAATGTCCTAGTAAAGGATCCCCTTGGAATGAGTGACCATAACATGGTTGAATTCCATATTCAATTAGAGGGTGAGAAGGTTGGATCTCAAACAAGCGTGCTAAGCTTGAATAAAGGAGACTATGAAGGTATGCGAGCGGAATTGAGTAGAGTGGATTGGGAAAATAGATTAAAGGGTAAGACGACACATGATCAGTGGTGTACATTCAAGGAGTTATTTTACAACTTCCAAAAAAAATATATTCCACTGAAAAGAAAAGGGTGTAAAAGAAAGGACAGTCATCCGTGGCTAAGTAAAGAAATTAAGGATAGTATTCGACTAAAAACAAGGGCATATAAGGTAGCGAAATCTAGTGGGAGGACAGAGGATTGGGAAAACTTTAAAAGGCAGCAAAAAATAACAAAAAGATTGATTAAGAAAGGGAAGATAGATTATGAAAGTAAATTAGCAAAAAATATAAAAACAGATAGTAAGAGTTTTTATAGTTATATAAAAAGAAAAAGGGTGGCTAAAGTAAATGTTGGTCCCTTAGAGGATGAGACCGGGAAATTAATGGTGGGAAATATGGAGATGGCAAAAACACTGAATGAATATTTTGTATCAGTCTTTACAGTAGAGGACACTAAGAATATCCCAACACTGGACAAACAGGGGGCTAGAGGGGGAGAGGAGCTAAACACGATCAAAATCACTAAGGAAGTGGTACTCGGTAAAATAATGGGACTCAAGGCGGATAAATCACCTGGACCTGATGGCTTACATCCTAGAGTCTTGAAGGAAGTGGCGGTAGGGATTGTAGATGCATTGGTAATAATTTTTCAAAACTCCCTGGATTCCGCTGAGGTCCCGGCAGACTGGAAAACTGCTAATGTAACACCCTTATTTAAAAAGGGCAGTAGACAGAAGGCTGGTAACTATAGACCGGTTAGCCTAACATCTGTAGTAGGTAAAATTTTGGAGTCCATTATTAAGGAAACAGTAACAGGACATTTGGATAATCATAATTTAATAGGACAAAGTCAGCATGGTTTTACGAAGGGGAAGTCATGTTTGACAAATTTGCTGGAGTTCTTTGAGGAAGTAACATATAGAGTGGATAAAGGGGAACCAGTGGACGTAGTGTATTTAGACTTCCAAAAGGCATTTGACAAGGTGCCACACAAAAGATTATTGCTTAAGGTAAAAAATCACGGGATTGGGGGTAATATTCTGGCATGGATAGAGGATTGGCTATCCAACAGAAAGCAAAGAGTTGGGATAAATGGTTCATTCTCAGACTGGCAATCAGTAACTAGTGGTGTTCCACAGGGGTCAGTGCTGGGTCCCCAACTCTTTACAATCTATATTAACGATTTGGAGGAAGGGACCAAGTGTAACATATCAAAATTTGCAGATGATACAAAGATGGGAGGGAAAGTAGTGAGTGAGGAGGACATAAAAAACCTGCAAGGGGACATAGACAGGCTAAGTAAGTGGGCAGAGATTTGGCAGATGGAATACAACACTGGAAAGTGTGAGGTGATGCACTTTGGCAGGAAAAATCCAAGAGCAATTTATTATTTAATGGCAAGAAACTGGAGAGTACTGAAGTGCAAAGGGATCTGGGGGTCCTGGTGCACGAAACTCAAAAGGTTAGTATGCAGGTGCAGCAAGTGATTAAGAAGGCAAATGGAATGTTGGCTTTCATTGCTAGGGGGATAGAATATAAAAATAGGGAGGTATTGCTTCAGTTGTACAAGGTATTGGTGAGACCGCACCTGGAATACTGCATACAGTTTTGGTGTCCTTACTTAAGGAAAGACATCCTTGCTCTCGAGGCAGTGCAAAAAAGGTTCACTCGGTTAATCCCGGGGATGAGGGGGTGGTCATATGAGGAGAGGTTGGGTAGATTGGGACTCTACTCATTGGAGTTCAGAAGAATGAGAGGCGATCTTATTGAAACATATAAGATTGTGAAGGGGTTGGATCGGGTGGATGCGGGGAGGATGTTCCCGATGACGGGTGAGACGAGAACTAGGGGACATAGTCTTAGAATAAGGGGCTGCTCTTTCAAAACTGAGATGAGGAGGAACTACTTCACTCAGAGGGTGGTAGGTCCATGGAATATGCTGCCACAAAAAGCTGTAGAAGCTACAACATTAATTAAATTTAAAACAGAAATAGACAGTTTCCTAGAAGTAAAGGGCATTAAGGGTTACGGGGAGCGGGCAGGAATTTGGACATGAGTCTAGGTTCGGATCGGTCATGGCCCTGTGGGTAGTGGAGCGGGCCCAGGGACCGTGTAGCCTGATTCTGCTCCTATTTCGTGTGTGCAATTCTGTTAGATGCAGGAGATGGTTCTGTGATAGATAGTAGATTGGCGGTTAGGATCAGATCAGCCATGATCTTATTGAATGGCGGAGCAGGCTCGAGGGGCCGATTGGCCTACTCCTGCTCCTATTTCTTATGTTCTTATGACATGAATGGCATTCCCTACTCCTCTTCGAATTATGTTGTGGGATATCATAATGTCCACCTTAACAGGCAGATTGATCCCATTCAAACACAGCACCTCTGATGAGCAGCACTGCCTCAGTTCAGATGTTTAGACCAAGATTGTGTTCCAGTCCTTGAATAGTACTTGAACCCAGAACCTAATCTTTTTAACAATATATATACTCACAAACTAAAGGAGCTCAATGCCACCAAACCAGATGGATGATTGATATTTATTGACCAAATCTCCAACCTTGCTAGGACTACCATCATTTTGGAATTGCGACCTGAAGCAGATGGGCTATCCCATTATAGCTCTGTAGTAATTATCATTTTACAATTTTAATTATTTGTTTAAAAAAAAAAATTCTGCTGGTAAGCATTATAATAATTTCTTAAGCTAAAAGGTCCATAAGCCATATTTATGACAGACATCTCCTATACAGAGTCATTAATACCTGTTGAGCAAAGCCCAACACAATTGACTGCTACTGTTCCTAAAACCATTTCAAAGTCTATATACATTTTAGTACACAGAGAATAAGCACTTGTGTTTAATGGGGTAGTGGTTTCACCTTCTCTAGACATCATCCTGTACTAAAATTGTGATGGAGAGAATAGAATAAGTGGTCTTAATGCAGGGGGAAATAAGCAAGATTTTAGAAGATCTGTTTTTTGTTAACCTGAGAGTTGTATGCTTCTGTTGTGTCTCCAACTTAAAACAGATTTTTCCACCATTCTGATTCTGTTCTGACAAAATGGAGCACTTTGATTGCCAGTCCATGGGAGTGATGATTTAGAATCTAGCATTTAATAACTTTTGATTTGTATTGGAATCATTTTACCAGTGGCTATTAGAATTGTTGTACAAACAGAACTCATTCTTCTTGAGGATGTACGTTTCAGCCAACATTTAGCTCGTTGAAGGAACACTGAGATGAGAACATAGAACATAAGAAATAGGAGCAGGAGTAGACATTTGGCCCTTTGAGCCTGCTCTGCCATTCAATAAGATCATGGCTGATCTTTTACCTCATCTCCACTTTCCTGCACTATCTCCATATCCCTTGATTCCCTTAATATTCAAAAATCTATTAATCTCTGTCTTGAATATACTCAACGACTGAGCCTCCACAGCCCTCTGGGGTAGAGAATTCCAAAGATTCACCACCCTCTGAGTGAAGAAATTTCTCCTCATCTCTGTCCTAAATGGCCGACCCCTTATTCTGAGACTGTGACCCCTGCTTCGAGACTCCCCAGCCAAGGGAAACATCCTCCCTGCATCTACCCTGTCAAGCCCTGTAAGAATTTTGTGTGTTTCAATGAGATCACACTCATTCTTCTAAACTCTAGAGAATATTGGCCTAGTCTACTCAATCTGTCCTCATAGGACAATCCCCCCATCCCAGGAACCAGTCTGGTGAACCTTCGTTGCACTCCCTCTATGGCAAGTATGTCCTTCCTTAGGTAAGGAGACCTAAACTGTACACAATACTCCAGGTGTGGTCTCACCAGGACCCTATATAATTGCAGTAAGACATCTTTACTCTTATACTCAAATCCTCTTGTAATAAAGGCCAACATACCATTTGTTTTCCTAATTGCTTGCTGTACCTGCATGTTAACTTTCAGTGATTCTTGTCCAAGGACACCCAGGTCCCTCTGAACACCAACATTTCCCAATCTCTCTCCATTTAAAAAATACTCTGCTTTTCTATTTTTCCTACTAAAGTGGATAACTTCACATTTCTCCACATTATATTCCGTTTGCCATGTTCTGGTCCACTCACTTAGCCTGTCTATATCCCCTTGAAGCCTCCTTGCAACCTCCTCACAACTCACATTCCCACCCAGCTTTGTTTCATCAGCAAATTTGGATATACAGGAAACTCTCGTTTAAACGGCACCTAAATATCCGGAATTCTCTATTAACCGGCAAAATTCATACTCCGAAAACTCCTCTCAAATAACCGGCAATGTTTCCGAGCCAGAGTCCGAGTCTCCCGCGAACGCCGAGTTAGTCAGTGTGGGTAATTCTCCAAAGTGCCGCTACTCGGCTTCCTGGCGCTGTCGGAAGTCCGAACACTGCAATAACAGGAGTCTGATTCTCCCGCGCTGCCGGTAGTCTCTTCTGATCCGCCATTTTACTGTGTGTCTCCCGCGCTGCTGGTAGTCTCTTCTGATCCACCATTTTACTGTGTGTCTCCCGCGCTGCTGGTAGTCTCTTCCTAGCCACCATTGTTCTGTGTGTCTCTCCATCTTTATCGGGAATTATCTCCCCCATCTTGCATTATGGAATTCCCAAAAGCTGGTCCAAGCAAAAGGAAGAGAGTGGTCTTAACTTTAAAACAGAAAATCGAGATAGCCAACGACTAGAAAGGGGAGAGAAGCGTATCAACATTATGAATGAATTCAAAATCGGTTCGTCAACAATCTACGACATCAAATCGCAGAAGGATAAGCTGCTCAAGTTTTATTCAAGCTCGGAGACATCTAAGAGTGAAGAGCCTAAGCTTGAAGAGCTGGATACCGTGCTTTATGAATGGTTTTCTCTTAAGCGTTCAGAGGGTGCTCCAATTTCCGGACCCATGCTAATCGAGAAAGCGAAGGATTTCTACGAAAGGATGGAGCTCACTGACAAGTGTGCTTTCTCCGAGGGATGGCTAACGTGCTTCAAGTTACGGCACGGGATACGACGACTCGATATTTCCGGGGAGAAGAAATCAGCTGATTACGACGCCGCAGAAGAATACTGCGATTATTTCAATCGGATTGTGCAGCAACATGATTTGTCGCCAGCACAGATATATAATGCCGATGAAACTGGCTTGTTTTGGAGGTTTTTGCCAGAATCAACGCTTGCTGGGGCTAGTGAGGCTAATGCTTCAGGTTACAAGAAAAATGAAGATCGTGTAACCGTGCTAACATGTGCGAACGCTGCTGGATCACACCGGGTTAAACTTCTCGTTATTGGGAAGTATAAAAATCCCCGTGCATTTAAAAATGTGAGGCATTTACCTGTTGAGTACAAGATCAAAAAAATGCTTGGATGGATAAGGAAATCTTCTCCTATTGGTTCCATCATATTTTTGTTCCATCTGTGAGGGAACATTTCCGTAAAATAGGGAAACCTGAAGATAGCAAATGCATTTTATTGCTTGATAATTGTAGAGCCCATCCGCATGAATCCGAGTTGGTTTCGGGAAATATTTTCACCATTTATTTGCCACCAAATGTAACTTCTCTCATACAACCCATGGACCAGGGCGTTATCCAAAATCTGAAGTGTCATTACAAGAAAGACTTCCTACGTAAACTGATAAACCAAGATGACAATATTCACGCATTTCAGAAGGAATACATTATTAAAGATGCCATCTATAATGTTGCATGTTCCTGGAACTTGGTGAAAGGTCACACTCTGAGGCAAGCCTGGTGCAAAATTGTGGCCTTCTGTAATGTTTGCTGAAGGTTCTTCTTCAGAGGAGGAATTTCATGGGTTCAATGTTCGTCCCAAGAAGAGTACAATAATGGAAATGGCTGGCATGGTGAAAAATGTAGGCCCAGCAAACCCTCTACGTCACCTCAGTGAAAGTGATATCGAGCAGTGGGTTGATGCAGATAGAGAAGTTGGTGTTGTGCATATGCTAAGTGATGATGAAATAATTGAGAGTGTTTTGAATCCAAAGAAAGAAAAGGAAAGTGAGATGGAAAGTGAAGAGGATGAGATTTCTGAAGAGAACAAGATTTCTTGGGCTAAAGCTGCAGAAGGATTTTCTTCAATCCTCCAATTTGCTGAAAGGCAGCCTTGCGACTCTGCCCAAGAAGTTATGCAACTTCATATTCTGCATTCCACGTTTCTACAGAAAAGGCAAGAGTCCACTAAGCAAACCGACATCCGCAACATGTTTAAGAAAGCTTCCAAAAGAGTCGAAGCAGCGGAAGTGCCTGAAGAATCTGTGGAATCTGTGGAAATGCATGATCCTGATGACCCAGCTGGCATGGATATTCCTGATGAACCAGTTGACTTGGAATAAGTGTACAGTCAACTACAGTACTGTATATAGTCATTTATAAGTTTTGTTTTACTGTTAAGTAATTAAAGCGTTATGGATTACCCTCAACTAGCAGTACTGTACTTAATCAAGCATCTTCCACCATCCATTTAACACAACATTCTGTAGGTGAGTGCCCAAATACTGTATACTGCACATTTCTTGATTTTTTAATTTTTGTTTGTTAAAAATAGCCTCGGCAGATATACCTCTCTGTTATCCAGAATTTTTATTCAACCAGCACCACCCCGGTCCCGTTGGTGCCGGATACCAAAGAGTTTCCTGTATTACATTTGGTCCCCTCATCCAAATCATTGATGTAGATTGTGAATAGCTGATGCACAAGCACTGATCCTTGCGGTACCCCACTAGTTACAGCCTGCCAACCCGAAAATGACCCATTTATTCCTACTCTCTGTTTTCTGACCGTTAACCAATCCTCAATCCATGCTAGTATATTACCCCCAATCCCATGAGCCCTAATTTTGTTCAATATCCTCTTGTGTGGCACCTCATCGAATGCCTTCTGAAAATCCAAATACGCCACATCCACTGGTTACCCCTTACCTATTCTGCTAGTTACAACCTCAAAAAACTCTAACAGATGTAAAACTACGTTTCTGATTGATGGCATTTTCTAAATCACTTTCGGTTTGAAAATGTGCTGTTTCCTGACATCTTCTACAAAATGCAAGTAGTGATTTTCTATTTAATGAGAAAAATAGTTGAAGGGCCAAGACCCATAATGTAGGACACCATCAAGGCTGAAAAAAGTAGGAGTGGTAATGATATAAATGAGGAAACAGTGATTTGGCAACAACATGCTTTGGTTCTAAAAGCCTGTTGGTTGCCAGAGGGTGAGAAGATGGAGGGGGAGGCAAGGTGTTTCACAGTTTTGAGGTCCTTGGAAACAATGAGTTAGAGACCTGTACTGAGTCTTGATTTTAACACAGACTAAGCAGGGAGAAAGAAGAGCATGTAGGGTGGTGTATTTGAAGCTCAGGAAGAATAGGAGGTGATAGCTGTTGGTTGAATTTGAGAAACATGAAGCAACTGTGTCTTTGAAGAGTTGAAAGAAGATTTGTATTGCATCATTGAAGAGCTTCAGAGATTCAGTCGTTCTACTGTAAAAATGAAGGTTGTGTGTATTGAGGGTGCGCATTCTTTGCAACAAGAGTTAATTTTGTGGCATATGTTATGCTTTTTAAATTTTTCTTTTCATTGATGTCTTCATGTGAATGCATTGTTTTGCTTTGGATGATGAACAGAGCAGCCATATTGCATTACTGTTAATAGGAACCAATTGCAAAGAAAATCTGGGGAAGTACTTTCTGTTCAAAGTAGTCCTCCGTTTAACTTCTGAAAAAACTATGGGCTTATCATTGTTTAATTTGAGCCGAGTTGGGTCATCTTCACTTGCTTGGCTGAGCGGACCATGTGACTGACCTGGAGTTTCCCAGCAACTGCGTAGTAAACTGGAATGGCTGCAATTTTGGACCATCCTGAGAGCCGCTCCTGAGCTATGAGACCAGCAAAACAATTCTACCTTCTGGGAAATCGGAACCTCCAGCAAATAGTGTTGTTCTGCTCTTAGACCTTATAAATACTTTGGACTTAGGCAGTTAATGGTGCCACGACTTATCTACGCCAAGTTGCAGTGTCACTATACCACCATCCAGCCTGTCCTCCTTATTGGCCGAGCTTGTTTTTTGCCATCTGCCTCTTCTGTTAGCGCAGTATAACTTTCAAAAGAGAATTGGATAATTACTTGAAGGGAAAAAAATTACAGGGCTATGGGAAAAGAGCAGGGGAGTGGGACAAATTGGAGAGCTCTACCAAAGAGCCGGCACAGGCACGATGGGCCGAATGACCGCTGTCTGTGCTGTATCATTCTGTGATTCTATTAGTTTAGAGCCTTATTTGTGTTAAAATCATTAAGAAATCTCTTGAGTAACTTTTTCTTTGCCTCTGCTCTTTTTCCATTTCTCCCTCCTGCCTATAACCTGAAAGACATGGCAAAGAGCAGAGAAAATGAGCAAGAGAGAAAGGAAAGGAAACATTGTCACTTTGTATTTTGAAAGCTACAAAGGAAATTTATTCATCTAAGAGTTACTCAGCAGGATGCTATTATTATGTGGTTTATCTTTCTGCCGTGCCAATTATTTTCAGGGGTATCATCAAAGTATGAAAAATCAGAAAACTGAAAAAGCCTGCACTAACTCATAAGTCAGGCGATGGCTATTTAAAGCTCATAAATACAAATGTTATTGATGGCTACAGGTAAATGAGTTTTATGTGAGTTTCATTGACTCTTCATTATTATAACTTGAATTGAACTTGCCGAGAGCAATTTCTGTGTCACCTTCCAAGGTCGTCAAAGATTTTTCTACAGTAAGTGTATGCCACGATTAAATGATTTGAGAATTAAGGACTAATAGTGATAACATGTATAAGAATTATAGTTGACATATATAATTGCCCATTTGTTGCAGTATTGTGTAATCTCCAAGCACTATATATTGATGTCCCCAACTGCTACTGCTTTTACTTTATTTTCGGTTTGTTTTCTCTTTCTCCAAGATCTCATTTTAGAGAAAGGAAAAGTTGCTCACAGTTGTAATGTCATATTCAAGGTAAAATGCTAATATCTATTAGCCCTACTTATCCCAGAACAATCTGAAATTAAACTAACTGCTTTAAGATGCGGGGCATAGTGAGAGGTGAATGATTCTTCTCTCCCTCCCCTTCACCCTCTCCCCCCCCCCCCCCCCCCCCCCCCCGCCACCGCCCCAGCCCCACAAAAAGGGCAAAAATCTGATTGTCAACTAAGGGACTCTTGAAATCCTAAATCCTGTCTGTTTGTATCAATTTTCTGCAACCTGAGGTGGGATTGCAGACTTAAAATTATTTTATTTTAGCATTTCCATTATTTTTTTATATGTTTTGTAAGTATTTTGTTTGCTAAGAGTATCAATGGATATGGAGCTAAGGTGGGGAAATTGAGTTGAGGTACAGATCAACCAAGATCTACTGGAATGGCGGAGTAGGCTCAAAGAACTGAATGACCTCCTCCTGTTTGTTTGGTTCTTTGTTTCCTTTTCTCCCCTATGAACTACAACTGACAATGAAGATGTGATGGGAAGTCGCAGGATATATTAATGATGACGTCAGTACTGAAGAGTTAACAACCAAGATGAAACATACAGAATTCTTACAGGGATTGACAGGGTCGATGCAGGGAGGATGTTTCCCCTGACTGGGGAGTCTAGAACCAGAGGTCACAGTCTCAGAATAAGGGGTCGGCCATTTAAGACTGAGATGAGAATTTTTTTTCACTCAGAGAGGATGGTGAATCTTTGGACTTCTCTACCCCAGAGGGCTGTGGGGGCTCAGTCGTTGACTATATTCAAGACAGAGATCAATAGATTTTTGGATATTAAGGGAATCAAGGGATATGGAGATAGTGCAGGAAAGTGGAGTTGAGGTAGAAGATCAGCCATGATCTTATTGAATGGCGGAGCAGGCTCGAGGGGCCGAACGGCCTACTCCTGTTCCTATTTCTTATGTTAATTGTAAATGCAGCGAATTTTAACTTTGAATGTCAGGAAATAATGGCAGATACTCAATTCTATGGGGGCTGCGTTTGAGTTAAGCAAGTTTTGGGCGCAGTCCTTTTAAAGCTGTAGCAATTTTTGTTCCAAGTTCTTTTTTAAATAAAAAAATTGTAGTTTCAACTGACATTCAAATTGACTTCATGTGTTTGAACAATAATAAGTGCATGTGAAGTTATATTTTATCATTGAATAGAAAAGGTTGCAGTTAATGGCAACACTGAGAAATCTTTTCTACTGAAACCCAATTATCCTTTAGACCAAATAAGCTAGTCAATGAAATTTTGAATTTTGTCCCTAATTAATTTTTCGAAAGATCACATTATACTTGGGATCAGCTAGATGTGAAAAGACTCTTTGTCTGTCTTTGTTGTTGTAATAAATCTAAAATTACAGTGTCCTGTTCAGGATTCCATTTACAGAAGTAATCTGAATACAGGGTCACCTCTTGGTTGGTTTATATGCTAGTGTGGCCTAACTCAATTTCTTTGGCTGCATCAGGTGCAACAATTTTGTTGGGTCACAGGGCAGTACAGTACAACGGAGTTGCACATGGTATGTCATGGAATGATGGGATGTGGGTTTGTTCCTGTGATTGATCCTGTGGTGAGTTCCTGATCTCAGTCCTCCTGGGGAGGATATGAGCAGAGGCCAGATTCGTACCTGTAGAGTGATTAAAGTAAGGCATGTCAGAAGTTGGGAAATTGAAATGTCTTACTGGCGATGTAGGGAATGCCCTTCTGAGGTTGAACTTGGGGTTAAGATGTGTCATGGGGGTATTGTAAACGTCTGTGCTTAAGTAAAGACTTCAGCTAGCCACTCAACTTGGAGCAGTCACGTGAGAATATGTACTTTATGTTTCTGTATGGGCTCCATGCATTCACTACAGGAGTGCCCTTTGGAGTAAAGTCTGGACAGCACTGGTGATTTTGAGTATAGGATCCTTATTGGCTTTGTATATTTTGGATGTTTCGTGTTCTTCTCTTAGACCGTGCAGACTATGGTTGGTCGAAGAATCATATAGAAGCATAGAAGATAGGAGCAGGAGTAGGCCATTCGGCCCCTCGAGCCTGCTCCACCATTTAATGAGATCATGGCTGATCATCCAAATTCAGTACCCTGTCCCTGCTTTCTCCCTATATCCCTTGATCCCTTTAGCCTTAAGAAATATATCTATCTCCTTCTTGAATATATTTAATGAATTGGCCTCAACTGCCTTCTGTGGTAGAGAATTCCACAGGTTCACCACTCTCTGGGTGAAGAAATTCCTCCTCCATCTCAGTCCTAAATGGCTTACCCCTTATCCTTAGACTGTGACCTCTGTTTCTGGACTCCCCCGCCATCGGGAACATCCTTCCTGCATCTAGTCTGTCTAGTCCTGTTAGAATTTTATAAGTTTCAATGAGATCCCCTCTCATTTTTCTAAACTCTAGCGAATATAAGCCGAATCGACCCAATCTCTCTTCATACGTCATTCCTGCCATCCCAGATATCAGTCTGGTAAATCTTCGCTGCACTCCCTCCATGGCAAGAACATCCTTCCTCAGATAAGGCGACCAAAACTGCACACAATACTCAAGGTGTGGTCTCACCAAGGCCCTGTACAACTGCAGCAAGACAACCTTGCTCCTGTACTCGAATCCTCTCGCTATGAAGGCCAACATACCATTTGCCTTCTTAACCGCCTGCTGCACCTGCATGGTTACCTTCAGCGACTGGTGCACAAGGACTCCCAGATCTCGTTGCACTTCCCCTTTTCCCAATCTATTGCTGTTCAGATAATAATCTGTCTTCCTGTTTTTGCCACCAAAGTGTATAACCTTGCATTTATCCACATTATACTGCATCTGCCATGCATCTGCCCAATCACCCAACCTGTCCCAATCATACTGGAGTTTCTCTGCATCCTCCTCACAGCACACACGCCCACCCAGCTTTGTGTCGTCTACAAACTTAGAGATATTACATCTAGTTCCCATCTAGATATGATAATCTATCAACTACCTCGGATAGGAATAATGCATTCCTTGGTGGCAGGGACAGGGGAAATTGGGCATTTGTTTCAGCACTTACCCAGCAGAGCTGCATAAGCTACACTGGTAAGGTTGATCTTTTGTCACTTGATGAATATTACAGTACCTTTGTCATTGGGGTTGAGTACACTATTGTGGAAATTTTAACAGACTGTCACTTGGGCCTTTTGGGTTTTCTCAAGTCTTTGTGGTGGGAGGCGCAGTGGATAAGGAATTTCAAGTGATTGCATTAAAACCCAGAATCTCAAACTCAATTCTTTTTGTGGGGCATTGATTAGGTAATATTTAAAAAAAACTTATGGTCATCAAGGATGTTACCTCTGGAAAATTGACTACCAGCGTTAGCATCAAACACTCTCAGGCCAGATACAGCATATTTACATGCAGAGTAAAGACTCTTCAACCCATCAATGTGTCCCAACCTCAGAGAACATCCTGTATTGCAGCAGTGCTTCCATTTGCCACATCAGTAATCCTGCGGCAACTGAGTGCTGTCCACAATTTAGTGCCACTTACTACTTAACTAAGATCAAGCATGTGCTGTGGGCCAATACTTACAAGGAACTTCCAAACTTATTTCACTTAGAGGGCCATTAGAGACAACAGACTGGAGATTTTCATTGAAATCAATGTGGGCTGATTGAACCCAGGCCCTCGAGGTAAAAGGACATTGTTCTAATCCACTGTGCCACCAAGACAAAATGATCTAGGTTTCCATCATGACCTATTACACAAACGTGATTTATCACCATTTTGGGCCATTTAAACCATTTGTGTGCAGTTTCTGAGCCAAAGAACAGGGACAAGCACTGCCATTCATCAATAATTGCTTCCCAGTTGCTAGATTGCCATGCTAGTCTTCAATCAATGGCACTGAGGTTGATGTGTGTACTGCACTGAAAGCATTTTTTTTTAATATATGTTGGCCAGGGGCTATCCTGTCTGATAAATATAATGGTTTGAAAGAAAATAACAATGTAGTAGAAAGACAGAAGACCTCATGAAACATAAGAATTACCAACTGTGCGTGTCATCACTGTCCTAGCATTGACCAAAGCCAGTAAGGGTCTGTATGCTAAGTATTCTTAAAGTAATGGTTCCTTTTCAACAGGATCTATTTCTCATCTCAGTGCAGTGTGCCAGCTTGATGTGCCACTGGGCCATCTATGTTTAATTGCCTCATTTTATCAAATGGGGAAAAAATGAAGGACTGTGCACTTACAAAGAACTCAAAGATAATGCAGCTTCAGGTAATGGTTGGCTTGACATTACTGTGCTCAAAATTTTTGTTGTGATGTATGACGACAAAATCAAAGTTGATTGAAGTGGCCAGAGCTGATTTATAATAGATCAATCCCATTAAAATCCCAATGCTGCTCCTGTTAGGGACAGCGTGCCCATATAGCAAGAGATGACTCATTTCCCGGTTGGCGATCTTCAGGAATTTAAGACTAGTATTAAGTCAAAGGAGGAAGCTTATAAAGTTGCCAGAAAAAGCGGTCAGCCTGAGGATTGGGATCTTTTTAGAAATCAGCAAAGGGGGACCAAGAAATTGATAAAGAAAGGGAAAATGAAATATGAGCACAAACTAGCGAAAAATATAAAAACGGATTGTAAAAGCTTCTATAGGTATGTGAAAAGGAAAAGACTGGCGAAGGTAAATGTAGGTCCTTTACAGTCAGAGACGGGAGAATTTATAATGGGGAATGAGGAAATGGCAGAGAAATTAAATAAATACTTTGTTTCTGTCTTCATGGAGGAAGACACAAAAAACCTCCCAGAAATACGAGAAAACCAAGGGTGTAACGAGAATGAGGAACTTAAAGAAATTATTATTAGTAAAAAAACAGTACTAGCAAAATTAATGGGACTAAAAGTCGACAAATCCCAAGGACCGGATGACCTACATCCTAGGGTTTTGAAAGAGGTGGCCATTGGGATAGTGGACGCATTGGTTGTCATCTTCCAAAATTCTATAGATTCTGGAACGGTTCCTGCAGATTGAAGGATAGCAAATGTAACCCCGCTATTTAAGAAAGGAGGGAGAGAGAAAACGGAGAACTACAAACCTGTTAGCCTCACATCAGTAGTTGGGAAAATGCTGGAATCTATTATAAAGGATGCAATAACTAGGCACTTAGAAACTAATAGTAAGATTGGGCAGAGTCAACATGGATTTATGAAAGGGAAGTCCTGTTTGACAAACCTGTTGGAGTTCTTTGAGGATGTAACTAGTGGAGTAGACAAAGGGGAACCAGTAGATGTGGTGTATTTGGATTTTCAGAAGGCCTTTGATAAGATCCCACACAAGAGGTTGGTGAACAAAATTAGGGCACATGAAATTGGGGGTAATATACTAGCATGGATTGAGAATTGATTAACAGACAGAAAACAAAGAGTAGGGATAAATGGGTCTTTTTCAGGATGGCAGGCTGTGACTAGTGGGGTACCGCAAGGATCGGTGCTTGGGCCCCAGCTATTCACAATCTAGATCAATGATTTGGATGAGGGGACTAAATTTGCTGATGACACACAGCTAGGTGGCAGTGTCAGTTGCGAAGAGGATGTGAAGAGGCTTCAGGGGGATCTCGACAGGCTCAGTGAGTGGGCGAGAACATGGCAGATGGATTATAATGTGGATAAATGTGAAGTTATCCCCTTTTGTAGAAAAAACAGAAAGGCAGAGTATTTCCTAAATGGTGAAAGATTGGGGAATGCAGATGCTCAAAGGAACCTGGGTGTCCTTGTACATGAGTCACTGAAAGTGAATGTGCAGGTGCAGCAAGCCATTAGGAAGGCAAATGGTATGCTGGCCTTCATTACAAGAGGATTTGAGTACAGGAGTAAAGAAGTCTTACTACAATTATATAGGGCCTTGGTGAGACCACACCTGGAGTACTGTGTACAATTTTGGTCTCCTTACCTAAGGAAGGATATACTTGCCATAGAGGGAGTGCAACGAAGGTTCACGAGATTGATTCCTGGGATGGCGGGACTGTCGTATGAGAAGAGATTGAGTAAACTAGGCCTGTATTCTCTTGAATTCAGAAGAATGAGAGGGGATCTCATTGAAGCATGCAAAATTATTACAGGGCTTGATAGGGTGGATGCTGGGAGAATGTTTCCCTTGGCTGGGGAGTCTAGAACCAGGGGCCACAGCCTCAGGATAAAGGGTAGGCCATTCAGGACTGAGATGAGAAGAAATTTCTTCACACAGAGGGTGGTGAATCTTTGGAATTCTCTACCCCAGAGGGCTGTGGATGCTCAATCATTGGGTATATTCAGAACAGAAGTCGATAGATTTCTGACTAGTAAGGGCATCAAGGGATATGGCGATAAGGCCGGTGAATGGAATTGAGGTAGATGATCAGCCATGATCTCATTGAATGGTGGAGCAGGCTCAAAGGGCCGAATGGCCTACTCCTGCTCCTATTTCTTATGTTCTAAGAGATTTCACATTCTGTGATTGCGGCTAGTTTTGTTTCTTTTCATATGCCTTGATGATTTTAGGCTTTCAGCACTTCACTCTGCAATTTAGTAAATTAATGCAGAGAACTTAAGTGCAGTTTATACAAAGGCTAAGATGAAGTCACCAGCTCTACTCTCTTTCTCCACTAGACTAATATTAACCAATTGCCCAGGTCCATTGCAAAAGGTGTGATTTTTGTAATCTGTTTATTTTCATGCCCCACTGTGCGTCAATATTAATTTCAGAGAAAGATATTAATGTTGACATTTACACATTTGGCTAGGGAATGACATAGGTCCCATTAATGCAAAACCATAGGATCAAGTGTGCTCTCCATAGGGAGCTCCAGCAAACCGTGAAACGGGTCTGATGTGACTGTAATTCAGGTGATAGACTTGATCTTCCCAATTGTAGAAGTTTGGTAAAGTGGGTGCACAGAAATGTTCAAAGTCGTCAAGTCTTAACTCAAAATCACTTAATTCAAATTGAACTTGTGCAAAAAAAAAATGCCTACCCTGATTTAGCAAAATTGCTCAATTTGTATTGAGAGTAATTCAATCTTTTTGCGAGCGAAACCTACTATGAATGAACAGGAGATCAAATAAGATGTGAAAGAGGCTGCCAACTGCTCCAGTCTCTCTCATGTAAATTTGGAATCAGACAATTTCATTCATGAAGGGGGCACAGGGTATAGCAGGTTAATATAATTTAATTTAATTGAACTGTTCATCCGTTTTGGAGAGTGATTGTTGAGGTTACACCTGTTTTTCTTGGGTAGACACCATCCAAGTTGTTTATAATGGACTAGCTTGTGCATGTGTAATCTGTCCATATATTCTATCTCTGGATGACTTAAGGGGAGTTTCTGATTATCTAAGTTGGTGTGAATGCAATTACAGATATTTAACTTTATAGTAGTCGATCTCTTATGACAGTGAGCGGGGGGAGGGTGAAGACCATGGCCCAACCTTTACGATCGGAGGCTTCCCGCAGGCGGATGCCTCTGACCTGTAAAATATCTACGCATTTACCTGGTGGCCCGGGAGATGCAGAGGCTTGTGATCCTGGGCCTCTCCGGGTACCCGCGGGCAGAGGCCCACGTGATCCATGGGGCGCATGTGGTTCACAATCGCCCCTGGGATCACGTGGGCCGGCCCAACCAATAAAAGAAGGGAATCCCCATTCATACTTATGGGAGTTCTGTACGTACGGAACTCTCAAGTATGAATGGGGATCACCTAAAAAATACACAAACACATGAAATAAATTTGAAAAAAAATTACATTTAAAATTAATTAAAATGACATTTAATTAAATATTTAACGGGGCTAAAAATAAACTTAGCTTATTGGACAGGGTTTTTAATGTATAAACGAGTGTTAAAATTTTATTTTTCTATTTTTTAAAACTCTTATGCTGGTAAAAGCAGGCCTTAAGCTTTTACCAGGCGTAAGAATTTCACAGGCATTCAGCAGGTGAAAGTTGGGCAAATAGCGCAACTCTCCACTTGCAGAGGCCCATCTCCCGGGGATGCGGAGGATCTGTCAAGAGGATTCTTGACAGAGCGCTTTGCATGCCTAAACCCGGAACTTGCGTGGCTCCTACGGGCGCGGGCGCGCCTCGTATGCACCCGTAGGTGTCGCAAAATACGGCCCCATGTGCAGTCTTCAGGTGAAAGAGTGGGCATAATTGGACCACGGCACTAGAGTGCCTCCACTGGTAGGAGGTTGTAATTACCGTGTGACCAGTTTATATAGGCAATTTCCATTTTCGGAATTTAGACTAAAAAAAGTTGATGAAGTGCATGTAGATGCACAATTTTTAATATATTAATATAAATAGTTTTTTGTTGGAATCAGCTGTATGTGCAGAGCACCTTGCCGCAATGCCATAGCAGATCCTGGAAAACAAGTGGGATTGTAAATAAATTGCGAATCCCAAACCAAAGCAAGTGCCGTTTAGTAGTAAATCAGTTGCTTATAACAGCAGTTAATTGTCCAATTAAACCTGCATAAGGGTCCATTTTAAGAAATTGATTTATGATTGAACTGTATTGCTTTAGTTTTTTTTTCCAATTTTGTCTGAAGTAATCAATTATATGTTATACAGTGGAGCTGACTGTACTTGCAGAGTGAATGCTATAGTTGTAATAGTATTCTAATTCTCTCCCCCCCCCCCCACCCAAAACTGTGATATCTTTTAGATATGTTTGCCAGTTAATTTCTTTGTCATTCCACATTCCTTTTGAAATTTTGTCTTTTTAAAATCATGTGCATATATTTGTCCTGGTTCTTACTGGTGCTGATTGCCAGATAATCTCAAGTGTAATCATAATATGGTTAGAAGTGCCCGGAGTTCCAGTCCTAATTTGTGGTTGCTATCCTCATCACTGGCCAGAATCCGATCCAGATGTAGTTATCGCTAGTCGGTTCCATGACACGTGGCCTCAAAGCAATTTTACAGCAAATTTATAATTTCTGATTCTGTTGCTCGATTTTCATTATTAAATTTCCAGTTTCTATTGGGTGGATTGAAGTTCCCATTATTCCAAGATTATTACCTTCTGACCTCATCACTATGCTGTCCTCATACCTTGTGATGTCCAGGGATCTCTAGCAGAACGTGTTGTTCATCCTGCACTCAGTGTACTTGTTAAATCAAGCCAGGCTATTTTATGACTTCCCTGTGATAGTAGGGTCCTGAGTTTTCAGATTTAACTGTTAAAACCAAAGACAAACACCACTATATGCAAAAACTCTGAAATCGATAGTTTTAAAAAAAAAACAACTGTGAGCACCTCCTCCTCAGCCACTCTTACCTGCGCTTTCTCTCTGGTCCCTGCTGCTCCTTGGCCTGGTTCCATCTCTGCATTCCTATTCATTTACTCTCATCCTGTTGCTGTGCTACTGAGACTTGTGTCTTTGACTTGCTGTTTTGGGAAGAAAGGTGCTTGGGTCTGGCATGGCTCCAAAACTAGCGGACACAAATATGAGACACTAATAAATCAAATAAGGATTTCAGGAGAAACTTATTTACCCAGTTAGAATGTGGAACTTACTACCACAGGAAGTGGTTGAGGCGAATAGCATAGGTGTATTCAAGCGGAAAATGTATTCGTTCATGGGATGTGGGCGCTGCTGGCAAGGCCAACATTTATTGCCCATCCCTAATTGCACTTGAGAAGGTGGTAGTGGTGAGCTGCTTTCTTGAACCGCTGCAGTCAGTGTGGTGAAGGTACTCCTATAGTGCAGTTAGGGAGGGAGTTCCAGGACGATGAAGGAACAGCGATATAATTCAAGTCAGGATGGTGTGTGACTTCGAGGGAAACTTGGATGTGATGGTGTTCCCATGCACCTGCTGCCCTTGTCCTTCTAGGTGGTGGAGGTCGTGGGTTTGGGAGGTGCTGTGGAAGAAACCTAGGCGAGTTGCTGCAGTGCATCTTGTAGATGTTACACACTGCAGCCATGGTGGTGGAAGGAGTGAATGTTTAAGGTGGTGGATGCGGTAAGATGAAGCTAGCTAAGTAGATGAGGGAGAAAGGAAGAGAAGGTTATGCTGATAGAGTTAGATGAAGTAAGTTGGGAGGAGGCTCGTGTGGAGCATAAACACCGGTATAGACCTGTTAGGCCAAATGGCTTGTTTCCGTGCTGTAAATTCTATGCAATTTTCTCGGGCTTTATTTCTTTCAGCCTGACCAAGCTTGGTTGCATGCTGCTTCTGGTCCCAGGCTTCAGGGCACCAATTAACAAAAGCTCACTTATAGCACGGAACCTTGGTCGTATCAGTGTTCATCGCTGCCATCGGGCTGAGAGCATTGAAGAGAAAGTAGGGTTTCCTCGGTGCCAGCAATCCGTGGTGGAATGGCCATTCTTCACAGGTGTAGTCACGGATATTTGACTGTGGAGAGTGTATTCACCCAATACATATCCCCCAGCATGCTTCACTGAATAATGACCAGTGGCAGGAGCTCAGTCTGATATGAAGCCTCCCGAGGCCAATTGCAGCACCTAAAGCACCAACCCATCTGAGTGTGGCTATCTCAGTTCAGCTCGAGAACCTGGGATCTTCCTGACTTAGTACTCAATTGGATGGTGCATTATCTACTAAGCTGTCAGAGAAACCCTTATAAATTCTGTATGATTGTGTGTTTGTATATTTTAAAGTCACATGAATAAAGCGTGATATAGGATTCTAGAAATCTTGCCAATATTCTCTGGGCTTTCACTTTTTCAGGTTGTGCCTGGTGGCCCTTCAAAAACTGCTGATCTTGATCCATTGTTCTTGTTAGAAAAGTTTTTTTTTTGATCACCTTGACCCAAAGAGCCACACCTTGTCGTAGATTTGATACCGTGTAATGTGTTGCTTTATTGATGTAGAGTGAGTTTTAGCAGTATATTTTTTTTTTTTGCTTACTAGATTATGTTTTGATTTTCTGACAGCTGTCATCAATTTTATTTGTAAATCGACACGGAGGAACAAAAGCATTTAAAGTGGTTTTGATGGTTGATTGATTTTCGAATGCATCGTGTAACCTGTATTTTTTAGCCTTTGACTCCTGTCAATTTCATAGAATCACAGAATGATACAACACAGAAGGAAACCATTTGGCCCATCATGCCTGTGCCAGCTCTTTGAAAGAGCTGTCTAATTAGTCCCAATTAGACTGGTTGCTGTTGTTTCCCATCATGAGGAGGTCAGAGGGCATGGGTCATCAACCTGCTTGGTGAAGGATAGAAGCAGTGTGTGTATTATTAAATGGAATTACATATAATTTACAGCACAGAAACCGGCCATTCAGCTCAACTGGTCTATGCCGGTGTTTGTGCTCCACATGAGCCTCCTCCCACCCAATTTCATCTCACCGTAGCTGCATAAGAAGAACATAAGAAGCAGGAGTAGGCCAATTGGCCCCTCGAGCCTGCTCCTCCATTCAATAAGATCATGGCTGATCCAATCTTGTCCTCAACACCACTTTCCCGCTCTCTCCCCATACCCCTGGACTCCCTTGTAGTTCAAATGTCTGTCAATCTCCGCCTTGAATATATTCAGTGACTCTGCCTCCACAGCTCTCCGGGGTAGAGAATATACTTCTATTCCTTTCTCCCTCATGTACTTATCCAGCTTCCCCTTAAAGACATCTGTGCTATTCACCTCAACTACTTGTGGTAACAAGTTCCGCATTCTAACCACTCTCTGGATCAAGAAATTTCTCCTGAATTCCTTATGGGATTTATTAGTTGCTATCTTATATTTATGACCCCTAGTTTTGGACTCCCTACAAGTGGAAACACCTTCTCTATGTCGACCCTATCAAACCCATTGATAATTTTAAAGGCTTCGATCAGGTCACCTCTCAACCTTCTCTTTTCTAGAGAAAAGATTCCCAGCCCGTTCAGTCTGCTGAAAGGGGTGTGAGATCTCAATAGGTACCACAGCTACAACAGGCCGAATTGATCCTACTTGTTGCTTTCCTGTGCTCTTTTCTCCTCTGTTCATTCCACGTTGTTTAGAATTCTAATGGACCAAATTAATTAATTCCTATTCACTTCCATAATATTGAATTTTGGTGTACTGAATCCTTCCCCCTCTTTCTTCACACACTCATGCTTTCTTTGGAATGTTATTAATTTAATTTTCTTTTTTGGACGGTTTTGGATTTGAATTAATAAAAAGTCCATTCAACCCACACTGTCACAACAAAGAAACTGCGTCATTGTTAAAATTAACGTTAGAATTCGCCTTGGTTGGGCCTGATTGAATAAGTGAACCCCAGTGAAAGTGCCCGTGGAGTGACTGAAATGCAATTTTAGCAATGACGTCGTTTCTTTGTTGTGACAGAGTGGGCTGAATGGACTTATTTTTTTATTAATTCACATTTAAAATTGTCTAAAAAAGAAAATTAAATTAACAACATTCCAACCTATTAAGATGCAGGGAATTATTTTTGTTCAAACTCTGCTGAAGGTTGCACATTAGGATCTTCTACATTTTATACAGAGCCCTATTGAAATCTGTTCATTGTTCTGAACTTTGTGTAATTATCTCCTGTTCTTTATTTTCATACAGCGTTTTAGTGGAGTAATCTGCTGATTTATTACTCCGTCTCCAAGTCTGCATAATACATAAAGAAAATTGTATGGTTAATTCCCAATTTACCATAAAGGTCTAAAATTGAAAGGTATTTAATTGGAACAAGCAACCTGTAGTTTAGACTATTATGGTCAGATCAGGCTGAAACTGCCTGGCTCCGATTACAATTTCTATTTAGAAACTTGCAGGAGTAAATGAATGTAGTTTGTGTTTGTTTTTTTTCTTGTTACTATTTAACTAACGGCACAAGATTTAGATCTCATAAATGCATTTATAATTATAAAATGTAGTTGTTATCAAACACTTTTGTTTAATGGTTTTTTGATGTGAAACTCAGCACAAATACAAGGGGCCAGAATTTACGGTGCCAGGGTTAAAGACGACATCTCGCAGCTGGAGAAGAACTTGGAGTGGGAGGGGGAGGATCCAGTTGTCGTGGTCCACGTAGGAACCAACGACATAGGTAGAACTAGGAATGAGGTTCTGCTGAGGGAGTTTGAGGAGCTAGGATCCAAATTAAAAAGCAGAACCTCAAAGGTAATAATCTCTGGATTGTTAACTGAGCCACACGCAAATTGGCATAGGGACAAACATATTAGTGGTTTAAATGCGTGGCTCAAAGAGTGGTGTGGGAGGAAGGGGTTTCAGTTCACGGGGCACTGGCACCAGTACTGGGGAAAGAGGGAGCTGTTCCGTTGGGACAGGCTCCACTTAAACCGGGCTGGGACCAGTGTCCTGGCGAACTGAATAACTAGGGCAGTAGACAGGGCTTTAACCTAATGAAGGTGGGGTAGGATGATTCAGGAAAGAGTAAATTTAAAGCAGCGAGAGAAATGTCAAGACTCTAGAGCAGAGTAGAGTTTTGGGTAAAAATAAGCAGAGTGGGTTAGGAAGGGACAGGGAGTAACAAAGGTAATAAGGCATCAGTGACTCAGGTAACATCAGGAAAAAATAGAAATATGTCAAAGCTAAAGGCACTATATCTGAATGCGCAAAGCATTCGCAACAAAATAGATAAATTAATAGCGCAGATAGAAATGAACAGGTTTGATCTAATAGCCATAACGGAGACGTGGTTGCAAAGTGGCCATGGTTGGGAACTAAATATTCCAGGATACTTAACTTTTAGAAGAGATAGGCAAAATGGAAAAGGAGGAGGGGTAGCCCTGATAAAGGATGGGATGAAGACAGTAGAGAGAAAGGATCTTAGCTCTGAAAATCAAGAAGTAGAATCAGTTTGGGTGGAGCTAAGAAACAGCAAGGGGCTGTTTATAGGCCCCCAAACAGTAGTTGTAATGCAAGGCAGAGTATAAATCAGGAAATTAGAGGCGCATGGAACAAGGGTAATACAGTGATCATGGGGGATTTTAATCTACATATAGACTGGGCAAACCAAATTTGCAGTAATAGTGTGGAGGACGAATTCATGGAATGTATGCAAGATAGTTTTCTCGATCAGTATGTTGAGGAACCAACTAGGCAACAGGCTATTTTAGAGCTAGTATTGTGCAATGAGAAAGGGTTAATTAATAACCTTGTTGTAAAGGGGCCTTGCGGGAAGAGTGACCACAATATGATAGAATTTTATATTCAGTTTGAAAGTGTATTAGTTAAATCCGAAACTAGAGTCTTAAATCTAAACAAAGCAAACTACGTAGGTAGGAGGGGCGTGTTGGTTACGGTAGATTGAGAAACTACGTTAAAAGATGTGATGGTAGACAAGCAATGGCTAGCATTTAAAGAATTAATACATAATTTACAACAAATATACATTCCTCTAAGGCACAAAAACCCCACAGGAAAAGTGGTCCAACTGTGGCTAACAAGAGAAGTTAAAGATAGTATTAGATCAAAGGAAGAGGCTTATAATGTTGCCAAAAAGAGTAGTAAGCCTGAGGATTCAGCAAAGGAGGTCCAAGAAATTGATGATGAAAGGGAAAATAGAATATGAGAGTAAACTAGCGAGAGACATAAAAACAGACTGTGAATGCTTCTATAGGTATGTAAAAAGGAAAAGATTAGCAAAAGTAAATGTGGGTCCCTTACAGACTGAGACAGGAGAAATTATAATGGGGAATAAGGAAATGGCAGGGTATTAAACAATACTTTGTGTCTGTCTTCACAGAAGAAGACGCAAAAAACTTCCCAGATTTGTGGAAAACTAAGGGTCCAGTGAGAATGATGAACTGAAAGAAATTAGTATTAGTAAAAAAAATAGTACTGGAGAAATTAATGCGACTTGAAAGCCGCTAAATCCCCTGGACCTGATGGCCTACATCCTAGGGATTTGAAAGAGGTGGCTATAGAGATAGTGGATGCATTGGTTGTCAAAATTCCATAGATTCTGGAACGGTTCCCGCGGATTGGAAGGTAGCAAATGTAACCCCGCTATTTAAGAAAGGGGAGAGAGAGAAAACGGGGAACTACAGACCAGTTAGCCTGACATCATTAGTAGGGAAGATGCTAGAATCTATTACTAAGGACGTGGTAACAGGGCACTTAGAAAATAATAATAGGATTGGGCAGAGTCAACACGGATTTATGAAGGGAAATCGTGTTTGACTAATTAATCTGTTCGAGTTTTTTGAAGTTGTTACTAGCAGAATAGATAAGGGGGAACCAGTGGATGTGGTGTATTGGGTTTTCAGAAGGCATTCGTTAAGGTGCCACACAAGAGGTTATTAAACAAAATTAGGGCTCATGGGATTGGGGGTAATATACTAGCATGGATTGAGGATTGGTTAATGGACAGAAAACAGAGAGTAGGAATAAATGGGTCATTTTCGGGTTGGCGGGCTGTAACTAGTGGGGTACCACAAGGATCAGTGCTTGGGCCTCAGCTATTCACAATCTATATCAATGATTTGGATGAGGGGACCAAATGTAATATATCCAAGTTTGCTGATGATACAAAGCTGGGTGGGAATGTAAGTTGTGAGGAGGATGCAAGGAGGCTTCAAGGGGATATAGACAGGCTAAGTGAGTGGGCAAGAACATGGCAAATGGAATATAATGTGGAGAAATGTGAAGTTATCCACTTTGGTAGGAAAAATAGAAAAGCAGAGTATTTTTTAAATGGAGAGAGATTGGGAAATGTTGGTGTTGAGAGGACCTGGGTGTCCTTGTACACGAATCACTGAAAGTTAACATGCAGGTACAGCAAGGAATTAGGAAAGCAAATGGTATGTTGGCCTTTATTACAAGAGGATTTGTGTGTAAGAGTAAAGATGTCTTGCTGCAATTATATAGGGCCCTGGTGAGACCACACCTGGAGTATTGTGTGCAGTTTTGGTCTCCTTACCTAAGGAAGGATATACTTGCCATAGAGGGAGTGCAACGAAGGTTCACCAGACTGGTTCCTGTGATAGGGGGATTGTCCTCGGAGGAGAGATTGAGTAGACTAGGCCTATATTCTCTAGAGTTTAGAAAAATGAGAGGTGATCTCATTGAAACATACAAAATTCTTACAGGGCTTGACAGGGTAGGTGCTGGGAGGATTTTCCCCTGGCTGGGGAGTCTAGAACCAGCGGTCACAGTCTCAGAATAAAGGGTCGGTCATTTAGGACTGAGATGAGGAATTTCTTCACTCGGAGGGTGGTGAATCTTTGGAATTCTCTATCCCAGAGGGCTGTGGAGGCTCAGTCGTTGAGTATATTCAAGACAGAGATCGATAGATTTTTGAATATTAAGGGAATCAAGGGATATGGGGATAGTACAGGAAAGTGGAGATGAGGTAGAAGATCAGCCATGATATTGAATGGCGGAGCAGGCTCGAGGGGTCAAATGGCCTACTCCTGCTCCTATTTCTTATGTTAATGTAATAACGGCGAACTAACAGCGTTTGCTGTTATTACCCCTTTGAAACTGACGGCAACTTGAGGATGTAGCGCATGCGCAGCTAAACGTGGAAATCCTGAAGCTGTGGACAGTCGTTCACTGCTCCGACACTGGCTGTGCCCCCCGCCCCCCCCCCCCCTCAACCAATAGCCAGCAATCAGTGAAACTGTCGAAAATGTGGGCTTTTCTGTGGTAATATCGCTGTTAATTACCCCATTGAATGTTGGGCCTTGTTGGATTAGGTGTAACTGGGGTTTTATTGACTTGCTAAACAAATGTTATGGCCCTGAAAAATGAATTTTAATTTTGTGGAGTGTCAAATTTCTCCATGATAAAAATTGCAATTTTTAAGAAAGTTCAAACTTAAAAAAATATTTTTTTAAAGTTTGTTCATGATTATTTTAGCTTCTACCTTATCCCCCGTGTGAGAGCCCGAATCTTTGTTTTGCTGTCTGTAACATTTTTAAAAAGTCGGGATAAAAGCAGGTTCTCATTTGCTGCTTCCCTGTCTGAGAGAATTCTGCAATGTGATTGACTGCATAGACAGCTTGTTGATGTCACAGCAGATCACGTTAGGGATTCCCCACTACAGAGCGCTGCAATCACTTGCGCATCGAAAAAGGCAAACTTATCGCCGCAGAGATCGCGAGATCTCTGTGGGCAGCGTTCTTCGGGGCCAGCGGCAAATGCCTTTGCATCGCCGCTGACTGCAAATTTCCGGCCAATATTACAAGCAACTACACAACTTAAGATTGCGATATACCTAGTTAGCAATGGGAGTGATGTGGTTTAGTTCAAATTTCTGTTTCAGTTTGTGAGAAGTAATGTAAGGAGAGAAAGAGGAGAAGAGTGGGGAAATCTTCAGATGTGAGAAGTGTGACATGTTATTAAAAGATAATTTAGTGAAATAGCATTCTGTGAGCATATCATATCAGTACACTTCATCCTTGATACTTGAATGCATCCTTGCCGATAAAAGGCTATGTCAGTCAATTGCCTGTTTATGCACAGTATGCTGGAAATAAATGCGTAACTCATTTGCCAAATAATGTATATATTGACCAAGACTGCGCTTATCAGAATTTCTATGAACTGCAAGCCTGTTTAATCATCTGTCTTTTAACTTGGTTATAAATTAAAATGTGAAAATGCTCATTACTTAAACATTACCACAAATGACCTTTTTTGTAGGAAAGGTTTTATTTTAATACATTGTCTTCAGATGAAATAAGGCAGTGAATTTTAAATATTTGACATGTCGCAAACTATTAAAATAATTGAGGAACTCCCCTTTGATAGATTACTTGTGAAGTGCAATGCTCATTGTTCAACTGAATTATGCAGACTGAGAATGTCCCAGATTCGAACCCTACGTAGAGTTAGCTGATAGCTGATTGTTACAGTTGGCTAAGAACATAAGAAATAGGAGCAGGATTAGGCCCTTCGAGCCTGCTCCGCCACTCAATAAGATCATGACTGATCTTCTACCTCAACTCCACCGTCCCGCACTATCCCCATATCCCTTGGTTTCCTTACTATCCAAAAATCTATCAATCTCTGTCTTGAATATACTCAACAACTGAGCATCCACAGCTCTCTGGGGTAGAGAATTCCAAAGATTCACAACCCTTTGAGTGAAGAAATTTCTCCTCATCTCAGTCCTAAATGGCCGACCCCTTCGTCTGAGACTGTGACCCGTAGTTCTAGACTCCCCAGCCAGGGGAAACATCCTCCCAGGATCTACCCTGTCAAGCCCCTTAAGAATTTTATATGTTTTGATGAGATCACCTCTCATTCTTCTAAACTCTAGAGAATATAGGCCTAGTCTACTCAATCTCTCCTCCGAGGACAATCAGTCTAGTGAACCTCCGTTGCACTCCCTCTAAGGCAAGTATATGCTTCCTTAGGTAAGGAGACCAAAACTGTACACAGTACTCCAGGTGTGGTCTCACCAAGGCCCTATATAATTGCAGTAAGACGCCTTTACTTTTATACTCCAATCCTTTTGTAATAAAGGCTAACATACCATTTGCTTTCCTAATTGCTTGCTGTACCTGCATGTTAACTTTCAGTGATTCGTGTACAAGGACACTCGGGTCCCTCCGAATACCAACATTTCCCAATCTCTCACCATTTAAAAAATTTCCTGCTTTTCTATTTTTCCTACCAAAGTGGATGCCTTCACATTTCCCCCATTATATTCCATCTGCCATGTTCTTGCCCAGTCACTTAACCTGTGTAGATCCCTTTGCAACCTTTGCGTCCTCCTCGCAGCTTATTTTGGCACCTAACTTTGTATCGTCAGCAAACTTAGATACATTACACTCGGTCCCCTCATCTGAGTCATTGATATAGATTGTAAATAGCTGAGGCCCAAGCACTGATCCTTGCAGTACCTCATTATTTATAGCCTGCCAACCTGAAAATGACCTGTTTATTCCTAATCTCTGTTTTCTGTTTGTTAACCAATCCTCAATCCATGCTAATATGTTACCCCCAATCCCATGAGCCTTAATTTTGCATATTAACCTCTTGTGTGCCACCTTATTGAATGCTTTTTGAAAATCTAGATGCACTGCATCCACTGGTTCCCCCTTATCTAGCCTGCTAGTTACAACGTCAAAAAATTCTAATATTTGTCAAATACGATTTCCCTTTCATAAACCATGTTGACTCTACCCAATCATATTATGATTTTCTAAGTGCCCTGTTACCATGCTCCTAACAATCTGCTATTTACGTTCCCCCTCTCCCTCCCCGACTTTGTCAATTTGAGATATCACCACCTGAAAAAAAAAAGTCTGTGGTTCGTCAGGCAAGATCCAGACTTCTAACACTATCAGTTATTGTTTATTTTGTTATTTTCTATTTTGTTTCTGATTATTGATTCCACTGATTATTGAAGTGAGACTAGTGGATCTCACTGCTAGGTATGACTCTAAACCTTTTTTGAATATGGGAACTAAATTTGCCTGTTTTTCAGTCTGTTTTCCAACTGTTTGTTAATGTTAACACTCTCAAAAGCAGATCATCTCTGCTTTACAAATATCCTCTTGTGTTCCTCAGTATCTTGGGGTTATTTCATCGATCCCAGGTACTTAATAGTTTTCAGTCACTTAAGCCCACCTGGAATGTCTACTCCACTCGTATTGAAGTTCCAGCGCACGTACAACATGTGTTTGATGTATTGTTAGTTTCCTCCCACACCTCCCAGAAGTAACCATTTGACATGTTAATTATCTCCTGGTTATCCTGATGTTTGACTCCATTTGGTCGCTAAGTTTTTTAACTGCCTGTTTCATTACTCTTTTGCTCTTATAGTATTTCACAGGAAAATGATGAAAATGAATAGGAAGGGCTGAGGTAGCAAAAACAAATGAGTTTTTGTGAGGGGGTTTTGCATCTGCTGCTATATCTACTTTCTTTTGGTACCCTACTCTCTCTTTGACCTGCTTCTGTATAATCTATACTCATCCCTTTTCCCTACAAGTTTTGTAATTTTTCTCCCCTCCCCCCCCCCCCCCATCTCCCTTTAATTTTCCCACTGTTTTGGAGCATTTTTATTTTGCCTTTTCTTATACTTGGCCGGCAAATATCATGTATTCGAAGGATATTAATTTAACCTCAACAGATCTATTCTGTAGCGCCTCCCCAAGTCTATGTTAGCAAGCTAGGATCCTCGTACAGCTGAAACTTGCCCACCTGAAGGTTTATACTCAGGTTTGGTTAGGTGTGCACTCTGTTTCCCAAGTCAAATTAAAAGTTACTGTGTGCATGATTGCTATTGCCTAATGGTTCACTACTTTTGCTCTCTAAATAGTGCTTTCTTCACTCACGAGAACTAAGTGCAGAAAAGATCTGTTTCTTGTGGGTTCCCTGATGCACAACTGCTTCTAAATACACTGCATTAACAAGCTCCGAGTCTTTCCAAGTTTATATTGGACGGGCTAAACTCCCCCATCCTTTTTCTCACTTACTTTTCTAATTTTGTGATGAGGCATTCTCTATTTGGCCTGGTGGTCTGTAGCAAACCACAAATATTGTCCTGGCTCTTGTGGAACGTATCTGCCCAGATAGTTTCATACAATGGCTTTTCCTGTAGTGCTAGCTTGACTACTTTAGCATCCCAATTTGCCCGTTGCATATAAGGCAACTCTCCTGTTTTCGTATCCTTTCTGAATATCCTGTACCCTTGTAAGCTGTTTTCTCATCCATCGCCCTGGGTTAGCCATGCCTCTGTGATTCCGATGACATTGCTAATAGTTACCATTGCCTTCAATTGCACCATTTTATTTTGAATGCTTCTAACATTGTGTATGTACATCTAATTTTAGTCTTTGCCTCCTTAACCTCCCTATCTGGTTGCCTTCTCTTGCTGTCTGAGTGATGTAGTACTCCTTGCCATGCTGAATTTGTCCCTTTTTCCTGTATGCTATCATACATTATCCAGACCCGTTCTGTCCTTGGCCACCATCTCATTTAGTTTAAATGGTTTATTACCATCTAGGCTCTTACTGTTCGTTCATTTATTTCTTCTAAGCCACAGTCCATCCTTCTTTATTCTTTATTTTCTAGCTGGCTTTGTTCCTTCTTACTCACTCATACATTTTCCAGTTCGGTACTTTCTAATTTATTTTCTTATTTTCCACTCGGGTTCATATCTTTCTTATTTATTTTCCAGTGGGGTCAGTTCCTACTCATTTATTTCTACCCTAATCTTTTCTGTACTCCATTATTTATTTCTTCATCCACCCCCACCCTTCCTAGTTATTTTTTAAAATTTATTTTACCCAGATCTGTTTTCCCATTTCTTTCCCACTCTTATTTCATTCTTCCCATCCTGCACTACTCATATTTGTTGTTTTTGCTACCTAATCCCATCCTATTCATTCTCATTTATTTATTTTGTTCTTCTCGCGCATCAATTCTGACTTTTGGTACCATTGCTCCACAGGTATAATACGATCTATTCAAATCCTCAAGCAACTCTACTGTATTTTATAACAGCGTGTTGCTTGCTTGCTTATAAAATAGGATATTCCCTGCCTCACTGTGAGCAGCACCAAAAGAATAGAATAGTACAGGGGCACCCAAACTACGACCCATAAGCCACACGTGGCCCGTTAGTCCTCGCAATATAACACACAAGGTCCAGGCAATTCCATTCTATTTGCTCATATTTCTTGCTCGCTGCATTGTCGCATTTGATTTGGAGGCATGCAGAGGGCTGTTCTCAGAGCTGCAGCCTCATTGGTGGATAAATCCTAAAGTGGCACACCAAGATCTATCAGGATCAGCAGCCCAAGATACATGGAAATGAATAAGAGCATTGATTTTAAACTTAAATGTGGCCCATGAGCCTCCATGGTATGCACCTAAGTGATCCAGTAAAACAAGAAGCATGTGCATCCAATTGGTGCAAAACCACAGGAATTTGGAGCTATAACATGCTGTATTGAGGACTGGTCGGACTTCAATTCATGCCAGAAATATAATGAATTTGCAGAGAGGCTGGAGCTATGTGGTAGATCAGCAGCCAATGTAGTGAACTATGGCAGGTGGTGAGAAAGTTTGATTCTCTGTATTGCTACAAGGAGATGCCGAGTAGATGCCATGCATCTCCAACCCAAAGGGGGAAGTAACTTTATAAGGAGAATTATCCCTCACCTGCTTTGCCTCCTTTCAGCTCAGGATGGCATTTTTGAAAGTTGGGGTGCCACACGATCCTGACTGCAGATGGTGCTAACCCTGGGGTGAACAGAGGAATTCGGAGAAAATGTCAGAAATTGGTATCCTCAGGAAAAACTACAATAAAAAGATGGTTCTTATGCAACACCTAATGGTTTCATGAGTGCCATTGATAGGTTGCCTATCTACCCACTAAGAAGGGCTATTTTATGGCACTAGGAGGCCGAATGAAGGGTGGAGGGTAATTGGAGAAGTTGTATCCAGAAGCAGTATTACCAGAACTTTCTTGGCACTCCAGTATTGGTGTAAGCTACAGAACAGCTGCAAAGTTGGTTGCTACTGGCCAGTATTATTTGGAGCTAATTGTAGTTTCAGGTTTGTTGCCCTAGAGAACTTGTTGATTAAACATTTGGAGTTGACAGATCGTTTTAAGCTGAGGATTCTCTTAGTTTAACACTGCTACCCTGGCAGTAGTAGAAGGAGAATCGTTCCATGGGCATTTCTTCATTTCCGACAGGTAGTCTACTTCACGTAGCTCCTAAGCTGGGAGCTAAATGAAACATGTCAAATGTGCCATTATTGAATTTGAGCATCAGTCATAGGAGGCACTTGATCCCTTAACTACATTCTTCATTGCAGAGTGGACATCTTAACTCTCAGTGCTAAATATACTTCACACACATCTGCAATATATACAATTTTATTATCCCATGTGACTTGCAGAAAATAGTCTTCAGCAGAACAGAGAACAACAGGAGGTGGTGGGACAAGACAAATTAATATTCATGCATTGCCAAAGTTCATAAGTTACCATGTATAGAAGACTGCATCATTGGTTCTTTTCCTCTCTTTATTGGTAGCAGTCCATTGTTGTGTATTAATTTTTTTTGAAATGGTGGTCTTTTGCTATACTGTAAAGTGTATACCATGTGCATTTATTGTACCAATCCCATTAGGAAAAATGGCCATTGATGGTGAGACCATAACTTTAAACTGCTAGAATGCAACATTCCAACTATCTTGTATCTGTAAGCATTGCTAGATAAGAGCATTCACTCAGGCTGGTAACTGTATCTGAACTGAGGTTCAAATTCACCTTTCGGTGTCTTGACTTGGAATCACAAATGTCTCTGCGGTGTGGTGCTTCAATAGGTATGAGCATTTATGTCTTCAAAATTCAACCACTCAGTGTCTGAACTCCTTAATCCTAATAATATGTGCAGATTAACAAATGAGGAAGAACATTAGATTGCCTATTTAAATGTGGGCTTACTACCCTCCAATTCTCTTGAGTTGATGCTTGGAACTTTTGGATTTTAAAATTTGTGTTTTAAGTTGCTTTCATTGTTCCTTGAGGATTCTGCCATCTCCTCCGACCAAGGAACTAAAGCCGTGTTTCAGAGCAGAACCTTGCACGCGATGGAGGCAGGGAAGACGACCTAATTAAAAATGAGATTGCAAAGGTGCAAGTGTCTTAGAGATGCGTGTTTCTAAACTGTTTCCTGTGAGGATAATGCCAAATCTTAATTATATTTGGTGGCTGAAATAATGAGCAAGACCATGCCTAACATTCATTTTGGAAATTGATGAAAAAGCAAAATAAGCTTTATTTTGAATTCTATTGCATAAATACCACCTCAGCCAAATTATTAAACAAGGTGCTAATGGGATGTGAGAAAAATCACATTTCAGCAATTTGGTAAATGTGCTACTTATTTGTCTTTCGCTTTCGCTGATAATTCGCATGCATATGAATTGGACATAAAAATGAGTGCACATGTCTTAACTGTTCACATAATAGCAACTGCATGCAGCATCCTAGAATTAATGTTCAAGCCTAAACTAAGATTCCAAGGATCATTCACTGCTATAGAAAAAAAACAATGTGCCACCAGTGACTGACTTCCAGTGTTGTTTCACTCACGCAAAAGACTTTGACAGCTGTTTAAAAACTTCCTATGGCTATTACGTTTAAGCTTTAGCTGCCATTGTGGCCATTGGAATTGAGACCATCACTGTCGAGAGTTGGTAGGGATAAAAATGGTGGACTTCAGTGGCTCAGTCTGTGAAAATCAATTCATTTTTTCATTTTGTAATTTTTGTGCGCTCATTAGATCTTCCACCCCTCTCGATATTCATCAGTTTCAATCTGAAAGGGTATTCAGACAAGTTGTGCGAGGCCTCTGGCAAATCTGTTTAGTAACGGACTACTAAGGACTCGTACTACAGAGACCAATTGATTTGCTTCTTAGTTATATTCACTTCCCTGTGTCTTTCCACCTGATAACTTGGGTTGAAGTTAGGCACTCACAATGTGGGGGAAATGTCACTGCAAATGTGCCTCTTGCTACTCCATAGAATGGTGCATTAATAGATTGGGGTCTGATACTGACTGATGAATCATTGAGTGAAGTTTGGAACTTGAAAAAAGGATCCAAGTCCTGGCAATGTTCCTGAGGTTTGATAATCTGAAACTCCCCGTCAGTCAACTCCTGCTAGTCTTTCACTTCATTAGAGGAAATAATGTAATGTCTCGTGGGAACCTAATAAAGCCACTCACTTGCTTTCTGTCCTGTCTACTGTGCATTTCTAATCCTGCTCCTTGTTTATCTATCATTGCAGTGCTCGAATGTTGGAAAAAACTCGACACCAGCTTCAGGATGATGTTTTGAACTTGCGAACCCAGCTTCTCTCTGAACAGAAGAAGCGGGAGCAACAGGAAGCAAATGCCCGACGTATGGAGAAACGCAATATTCTACTTATCAAGGTGTGTGCATTGCTAATTGTAGATACACGGGATCATTTTTTAAAAGGCTTGTATGCCATTACTTTGTATTCTATGCCTTTAGATACAAAATTGAGTATTCAGTTTGCCTTTTTTGTATGGTCTTACTTGTTTGGGCTGCTACCTTTTAATGATCTGTGTGCCTGCACACCAAGTGCACTCTCTTCCTCTACTCCAATTAAAATATTACCATTTACAGTCTAATTCCTTCATTCTTCCAAATATGTTACTTCATATTCACATTGAACTACATCTGCCACCTATCAGCCCCTTCTGCTAGCCTATCTCTGTTCTCCAGTTTGCCATACGCTTCATTTTGGTGTCATCAGCTAATTTTAATATTGTTCCCTCATTCCTTGAGTTCAGATTGTTTTATATATAGAAAATAACAGCAGCCCCAACATAGACACTGTCCAACGCCACTCAGAACCTTTCTCGTCTGTGAAACCTCCTTATAGCCCTTCCCTTTGATTTCTGCTCTCTATCCAGCTCTCTCTCCATTTGGCCATGTTCCCTTAATTCCACGTGCCTTTTATGTTTCTCATAAGTCTTACATAGTACCTTATCAAATACTTCTTGGAAATCCATATAAAGCATATCCACTGCACTTGCTTTATCTTCTATTATTTCTTCAAGGTATTCTATAAGGTAGGTCAAACAGGACCCGTTTTTGGAAATCCATGCTGGTCGACTCAAATTAACTCATCATTCTCTGAATGCTTAGCAATTTCATCCCATATTATAGACTCTAGTAGTTTATCAACAACTGAAGTAAAACCAATGGGTCTATAATTTCCTGGCTTAACCATGTCTTTTTTTTTGAAGAGGGGAATCACATTTTGCCAGCTTCCAGTCCTCTGGAACAACTTTCCTCGCCACACTGAATTTGGAAAATTATAGTTCATGCCTCCACTATTTCTTCCCTAGCTTCCTTCCGGATCCTCAGATGGAAACCATCAAGTCCTCATGATTTGTCTGACTTAAATTTTAATAACTTAGGAACATAGGAAGAGGAGGAGGCCATTCAGCCTATAGAGCCTGTTCCGCCATTCAGTTAGATCATGGCTGATCTGTATCTTAACTCCATCTACTCGCCTTCGTTCTGTAACCCATAATATCCTTGCATAACAAAAATTTATCAATCTGAGTTTTGAATGTTTCAGTTGACCCCCAGCCTCAGCAGCTTTTTGAGGGAGAGAGTTCTAGATTTCCACTACCCTTTGTGTGAAGAAGTGCTTTCTGATATCACCTCTGAACGGCCTAGCTCTGATTTTAAGGTTATGCCTCCTTATTCTGGACTCCCCCACCAGAGGAAATTGTTTCTCCCTATCTACCCTATCAAATCATTTAATAATAGTTAACACTTCTATTAGATCGCCCTTTAATCTTTTGTACTCAAGGGAAGGGAAACTTCTTTTTTTTTGTCTTCACTAACTGCTTTACATCGACCTCTGGTGGTTCCACAATCCCAGTGTCTACCTCCTCTGTGAAAACTGAGGTAATGCACTTAACTTAGTATTTCTGCCATTCCCTTCTCTACGACCTGGCCTCCTCCATCAAGGCCCCGTCTGCTCTCTTAAGTGGACGTAAAAGAATCCATGCACTATTTCGAAGATGATCAACATCACTAAAACAGATGATCTGGTCATTATCACACGCTGTTTGTGGGAGCTTGCTGTGTGCAAATCTACATTACAACAGTGATTACACTTCAAAAAGTACTTAATTGGCTATAAAGCAATTTGGGACGTCCTGAGGTCTTGAAAGGCACTATATAAATACTAGTCTTTTTCTTTTTATCTATCTGAGAAAGGGAGACTTAAGTTAGGATAAGCACAAATCTGCTACTTGGCCCTAGGGGAACTGCATTAATTGTTGTAAATTAAATAATTCTGTCCAAAAAAGAAAATGGTCAAGGCTCCTGATGTAAAGATTTGCATTGGCTGTGAAATTTCTCTGCCTCTGATGTAGTTTTAGTTCCATCTGGGATGTGTATAATTTTAACATGAAGAGCTGATAGTTTGCTTTCTAGTACTAAAGGGCAAAGCACTTCACAAATTATTTCTTCCCACTTACTCTTTTTACAAGATGTTAATGTTATTGTATGACCGTTTCATTGGCTGGATCTTGTTCTTTATACCTTGTTTATTTGTAATTGCCTGCCGGAGGGCTCCATAAAAATTTAGTACGCATGTATGCAAAATGCTCCCTGAATAGCCATATAGTCAAAATGATTATATCTCATTTATGCAGGTCATAAGTGCAAGGCTTGGCAACAAGTATAATGCCAGCCAGCTTGTAAAAGTGTGAGAAGTTTTTGTAGTTCCTGGGTGACCACCTAGGTTACAGAGCTCACTAAATATCAATCCCCAAAAGTTCATTCTACTTGAAGCAGCCTGTCTGACTTCAGAGCAGTCACACAGATTTTCGCATGATGTTAACATCTATTTTTTTTAGATTTCCAGCTTGTTTTTTAAACATGCTTGTTGAATTGCAAGTACTGATGCCATTGAGGAATTGGCTCACCCTGATTGCTGAGTCTGACGGTGTGAATAGCTGGGCTAACGTCTGTACAGATTGACAATCCAGCTATGAGCTTCATCTGCACATGTTATTTCAGCTTCGTAACCACATAGGGCTCACAAACCCTTCCAAGTCATTTCTGCTGCAGTCAACAATCTGTAGTTTAATCAAAATTATTTAAAATAAAAGTTTACAATTCTTGTTCAACTTTCACGCAAACTCAATTAGACCATTGTAAATGAGGGAAAGCCCAAGGGAACTGACCCTTCATTGGCATAATATCATTGCAGCACTGGTTTAGGAAGTGCTTTATATTGCTGAAGACATGGGGCCCTGCATGGCAGTGACAAACCAGCTACATAAGTGCATTAGAAGCATCCATATCTATATAGTAGCCAAGCGAGAAATATGTTTTATTTTCCCTTCACTTGTTCAAAACTTGCTGTTTGTTTTCTTTAATTCATTCACGGGATGTGGGCGTCACTGGAAAGGCCAGCATTTATTGCCCATCCCTAATTGACTTGAGAAGGTGGCGGTGAACCGCCACCTTGAACCGCTCCAGTCCATGTGGTGAAAGTACTCCCACAGTGCTGTTAGGGAGGGCGTTTTGCAATTTTGACCCAGCGACGATGAAGGAACGGCCGAGAAATTTCCAAATCGTAATAGTGTGTGACTTGGAGGGGAACTCGGAGGTGATGGTGTTCCCATATGCCTGCTACCCTTGTCCTTCTAGGTGGTAGAGGTCGTGGGTTTGGGAGGTGCTGTCTAAGAAGCCTTCTATTGTTGGATCCTTCTATGATTTAATTATATTTCACAGTCTTCTGCGAATTTGGTGTCTGTTTGCAAATACAGGAAACTCTTTATTAACCGGCACTGACGGGACCGGCGTGGTGCCGGTTAATCAAAAAGTCCGGATAACGGAGAGTTATATCTCCCAACGTACGAGAGCCCCGTACGCACTGACATGCGCCTGCATTCGGAGCTCCGTCTCCCCGGGGACCGCCAGCTGACCATCTGTCGTGTCTGCTGCCTACCCGGGCTGCACATTCCCCTCCCAATCTACATGCTCCGATACAAGGCAAACGCCTCGGGGTTTTTTTTAAAGTTATTTTTAAAGGAAAACGCCGGTTACCTACTCAAGAATTTTGCCGGTTAAGAGAGATTTCCGGTTATTTGGGTGCCGGTTAAAAGAGAGTTTCCTGTACTGTAATGGAGTTGTTGTAAAACTTTGCAAAGTCTTTGTTCATTTTTGTTTTGAATTGGCAAATGCCTAACCGGGTAGTAGATTGTTTTTGGTGTTCAGCTCATCGAAAACCACAAACTAATTTGAAGGCTTCGTCTCCTCTTGCTATTGCTGCCTCAAGGGTTAATAAGCAAAATGATGTTCCTTGATTCTATTTTCAAGGAAGCTTCTTGAAGTAATTTGTGTGCTTTCACAAAATTCTTCTTCTTTATATCTGGCAGCTCATGCTAAGTCCTTTGGCACTCCATGCTGGCCAAGGATTCTCTGCATTACTTTTCTGTAATTCATTTGTATGTGGCGGTTGAACAGATCAGCACAAATATTAGATCTACTTTTGACATGGCCTTCCTCATTTATTTAATGTAACTCACCTTTTCCATATAAATCTCCCAGCCACTTCCTCTCGGTTTTTCCTTGGGATTTGCAGCACCTGCAGCTCATATGTTTTGGTGTTTGCAACAACTTGGCCTCTCTGCCTTGTCTTCCAAAACAAAAGAGCTGTGCTAAAGGCCTTTTATGCAGCACAGGCAGGAATCAGAAGGGGTGGTTCATAAGGTTACAGTGAGGATGTGCTGTTTTAAAGGGACAGTGTCCCATAATTTCCCCAATTGATTGGCAGCCTATTCAGTTGTAGGTGGAGATTGAACTATATGTTGTATGTTACAAATGCTGAGTGGGTTACAACATTTCAATTCAAAATACCTTGAGCACTCCTATGTCGGGCTTTGTCAATGGGAAAACCCATTTTAAAAGTGCCAACATTTATGTGTTAGTACCCGTTTCCCCTATAGGCAGTGCTGTGATAGATGTTTACAATTCTGAAAGGCACAGGAAAACTTGGATTTATCTTGAAACTTCACTCTTTCAGGAATTTTAAATGTAGCCACTTGAATCCTTCACATGTTGATTTTTAGAAGGGATACTAAGTGAACACTCACGTGCTGTCATTTAATTCCTGAAGAGCTTCCAGGGCAATGCTGAGGGGCACAAAGTATAAAAATTCCGATTTTGATATATCTAATTAAAAAAAAAATACCTCTTGTCACATCACTGAAGCAAATTGTGGTCTATGCTGCTGCAGATACAGTTTTGTTGATGTGAAGCCTACTTGTAGCTGGCTGAGCCTGTCTTTTCCCATTTCTTCTCCTCTTACTCTGCCAGCCAAACCCCTGCTCTCAAAAGTGGCATGGTATGGCAGTCCATGTAGAAATTTGGCAAAAGACTCAAACAATCTCAGTGGCATGATAGCTGAGAAGTTAGGCAGGCTTGAGATTTAACCTACGACCATCTGGTTGAGAGGCAGCTGCTTTTCTACCTGTCCTACTGAGTCATTCATTGCTACAAATATTTAAAACATGTGTTTTTAAAGTATTAAATTGAGCAGCATCTGTTTGTTTTGTCTTTCTAAGAATGCCTCATGGATGCATGACTTTGGTGATTACAAAAAATAAAATTGGATTGATAGAAGTGAAATCTTAATATATGTTAATGCTGTCCTGAGGGTATTTGGAAAGAGTTGGCATCCACAAGTGATCATTTTTTTCATGTATCTGAAATTATGCTGCGTTGATATTTTATACAGCATGTATTAACATAGTCATTTAATTTGTCAACCAGAAAACAGGCTGTGAACATAGAATTAAGGATGACAGGTAATGTAATCTTGAAACTTGCATAAAGACTTCAAAGTATTTAATAAACTTTGGGGAAAGAAAACAAAAGCAAAATACTGCAGATGCTGGAAATCTGAAATAAAAACAGAAAATGCTGGAAATACTCAGCAGGTCAGGCAGCATCTGTGGAGAGAGAAACAGAGTTAATGTTTCAGGTCGATGACCTTTCATCAGAACCCATTTATTTGTGATGCCAGTTCTTCAGTGTATTAACAAGCAGCCGTGCTTCATGTGTGAAGTTCTCTGACCAAGAGTATCATGACGGAGATTGATTCTGCCCTCAATTAATGTGCAGTCTTTCCAACCGGAGTCAAGAGTGGCAACCTTGGCAGTCCATTTTTTCCCCCCACCACAGGCTTGACCCCAAGTCAGTTCCAACTGAGATCAGCTAACTCAGCACAAACTTGGGATTGAACTTTCTAATCTGTGTGGTCAATATTGCACCATGGTCCACTTAACCAATGGGGAATTCTCTCTTTCAGGTACAACACTGTGGTGCTGAAACCAGTAGAAACTTGGGAAGTCAGGCACATTGTATTTATGTTCCTCTTGTCAAGATATATTTGAGGCAATCTAAAGCAGTAGCAATGAAAACAATCCAGCTCCTTGCATCATTTTAATTTCTTCCCCAATTTTCTCCCTCCCTTTCTTGAAGACAAAATCTCATTACAGGCTGCAGTTGTAGGTCACCAAGAGCCTTCTAGAACTTCACCCACAATTGAATGTTTGACGTGTGTGTCTATTTTGCCAGTGTTGGCAGGTGTTCCAACTGTGGCGGCATTGTCGCTGATCCCGAACCTGTCCTTACCCTCAACCACCACCTCCTCCTCTTATCTGTCCTTCCCATTAAAAATTTGTATGTCCTGCCCCTTTGCTTATGATGTCTGCAGGTAATGCTCCTAATAGGATTTTCCAATGTTATGTGACGCTGAATGCTGCAGTTGTAGATTCTGACCATTGAGTGGTAGTGTAGAGAAATATTTCGCTTTTTAGGAGCCTGAAGCTTGTGCCAGGTAGGAAATTGAGTCATTTTATATGGCCTCATGGTTTAAAAAAAATATGGTCTGTCTTTTTTTCCTTTGAGGATAATTTTTTTGTTCCTCTGCCAACTCCCCATCCTCCGTTTCTAACCCCCAGTAAAGCCCATTCTCCTCACTGTGTCTTTCAATGTCTTCATTAACATTTTTACTTGAAAGCCTCAGCTTCACCGAAAAGCCTGCTCTAGGAGTTGATATTTTTGCCCACAGCTGTGAACTGAATTTGTATTGTGTAGTCTGAGCATGAGCAGTGTAGCTGATTTCCCAGCTGCATCAGTACTGTTCAGTCAGCTATACAGAGGAATATTTTTTTCTTTAGCTTCTAGCAGTTTTTGCTCAAAAGTTTAAAAATATATAATTAAAAAAATGCTACAGAACAAATTTCAAAAGCTGTACTTAGTGTCAGCATGGCTCAGTCGGTAGTACACTCGCCTTTGAGTCAGAAGGTTGTGGGTTCAAGTGCCACTCCAGAGACTTGAGCACAAGAATCTAGGCTGACACTCCAGTGCAGTACTGAGGGAGTGCTGCACTGTCAGAGGTACTGTCTTTCGGATGAGACGTTAAACCGAGGCCCTGTCTGCTCTTTCAGGTGGACGTAAAAAATCTATTTCGAAGAAGAGCAGGGGAGTTATCCCTGGTGTCCTGCCGATATTTATCCCTCAATCAACATCATGAAAAAAAGACAGATTATCTGATCACTATCACATTTGCTGTTTGTGGGAGCTTGCTGTGCGCAAATGGGCCGCCACGTTTCCTACATTACAGCAGTGACTACACTTCAAAAGTACTTCATTGGCTGTAAAGCACTTTGGCACGTACGTAAGTCATGAAAGGCGCTATATAAATGCAATCTTTCTTCCTTTAAAATTCATGGTGTTTTTAAAAAGCAGGCTGTGTGTGAGAGGAAAAATGACTTCTGGTTACACGTCTGTTGGATTTGTTTTGTGTTCCATAACCTTTAGAAAGAGAGAGTTTGGGAACCTTTAGAAAGAGAGAGTTTGGGGTCGCGGGGTGAGAAAGGGGGAGATGTGAGGGGAAGAAAGAGTGTCTTCATGTAATGTTACTTCAGTATAATAAAAAACACAAGTTTAATTTTGAAACCAACTAATTACTTCCCTCATGTTTTGTTAACAGTTAGAAAAGGTCATACCTAATGACTCACATCTGTGAAATGGTTAGAGAGACAGAAAGAAGGACATGTTTTTTCCTCATTCTAATTTGATTTTATTTTTAAAAACTAAATTGAATTTTGAAAGCGAGCAAAGCCTTTGTCGGCAATGGGTAGGAAGGTAGGGGAGGAGGTAGAGTGGTTGAAGGTGAGGAGGCCTCTGGCCTCTCCATCTGTTCTGGGGTGGGGGCTAGAGTGGATTGCAGGTTAAGGCTGAGCTGAGTGACAACGGAACAAGTCGGAGAGGAGGATAAAGGGGTTTGGTGGGTAGTTGAAAGCGGAGGTAGGGGTAGTGATGGGGAGTGAGTTTGTGGTAGGAAGGGGACAGGATAGTGGGAAGGTGAAGGGGTAGGAGGTATACTTGCTCTCGAGGCAGTTCAGAAAATTCACTTGGTTGATTCCGGAGATGAGGGGGTTGACTTATGAGGAAAGGTTGAGTAGGTTGGGCCTCTACTCATTGGAATTCAGAAGAATGAGAGGCGATCTTATCGAAACATATAAGATTGTGAGGGGGCTTGATCGTGTGGAGGCGGGGAGGATGTTTCCACTGATGGATGAGACTAGAACTAGGGGGCATAATCTTAGAATAGGGGCTGCCGTTTCAAAACTGAGATGAGGAGAAACTTCACTCAGAGGGTAGTAAATCTATGGAATTTGCTACCTCAGAGAGCTGTGGAAGCTGCGACATTAAATAAATTTAAAACGGAGATAGACAGTTTCCTAGCTGATAAGGGAATTAAGGGTTATGGGGAGCAGGCAGGGAAGTGGACGTGAGTCTAGGTTCGGATCAGCCATGATCCTATTGAATGGCGGAGCAGGCCCGAGGGGCCATATGGCCGACTCCTGCTCCTACTTCTTATGTTAGACTGGAGCAAGGAGATGGGGGGATGCACGAGAGATTGGGGTAGGGGATAGAGACCAAATATAGGCCATATTGTTCCTGAAACCCCTAACCCAAAGGCAGTCGTTGGTGGCTCTTTTCCCTGCTGCACATGCCACTATCTCTAGGAAAGAAAAAGACAGAGAAGCAAAAAATAAAAAGTTAAGCGAAGAGAGACCGAACCAGAGGAAGCAACATAGAGAAACAACAACACGAAGATAGCAGAGAGAGAGAGAGACAATATTCTCTATTTTATCGTGTGCAATGCCACTCCTTTACTTTCTAATAGGGATCAAGGGATAGCAAGCAAGAGTGGGAACTCTCTCTCTACCTCTCCCTGCAGCACAGCAACAGAGGCCCGTGCCAGCGCCCCTAGCCACTGTTCCAGCTGAGCTCTGTCATTTTTTTCCTCGAAAGAAAGGAACACAAACATTCTTGTCCCTCTCCCCCTTCCTAAACTGAGCCATGTATCACCGTCAGTGAGAGGGTAGGATGAGTGGCTGTAATCCCTGCTGAATTCAAAATTTGTTCTTTTCTTTTGGAATAGTTCCAATAAATGAACAGTTACGTATTTGCACTAAATTCTGCAGCTTATTCTTTAAAACACATTGTCCTTCGATGCACTTGCCCTTGGTTGATGTTGACATTCCTTGCAAATAGGGCCTGCATATTATGATGTGCTGTCTTGACGTGCAGACATTTGCTAAGTTGCCATTTGATTTCTTTTCGAGTATAACATTCTACACAGCCAACATAAAATCCTGGTTCTAAAAATAAATAAAGGTTATAAAAACCCATTCCATAAAATTCCCGCATTTTTTGCAAGAAAATAACACTGCGTGCTGGAGCTTGGCTAATGAAACTTGCGTCATACAGAACCATAGCTGATTAGCCAGCCACTGACTGTGACAGTTTCTCCCTCGTCTCCCAGAGTGAGAGAGCAAAAAGACTGTCAAATATTGCCTCTGCCTTGAGATCTCGTGGGCCAAGCTGTGCTGTATAGTGAGGAACATAATGGGGACGCTGTGTTTCTAATAAGACTGAAAGATTGTGTGTGTGTGTATTTTGTTTTAAGGCAAAAACTTGACAATCAGAGTAAGGAGGAAGAAGGAGATTTAAAAATGTCCATCATTGAACTTGAGGGTGAGGAAACAATTATCAACTCTCACGGGAGCTTTTTTTTAAGGTTTACCTTCGCTCCTACTGTCGAAGTTTCGACTTCCGAGTAAGACTCTTTAAACATAAAGTATCGTCAAAGGAAGGTTTATTATTTTACTTGCTGCAAGGAGGGTGCAACCATAGTCAAATCCGGCTATGATGACACCCTGCAAATACAAAAACTGCTAGAAATTTATACACAGAAAAAATACAAGCTTCCGATATCACATGACATGATGATAAATCATTAATTGACAGTATAATGCCTATAAAACAAGTTAAGAGTATTTGTGTATACTGTACATAAAAGGACTTTCCGAAGGTCATAAAGATTTAAAACAGCAGAAATCCCTTCTAAAAGGGGGACGTGTGATTTCTCCCACCACACCATCTAGAATTCAAGGGAGATAGTAATTCACACCATGGCCTTGGAGACTTCTTTGATCTACAAACCCAAGTTATTTATTGGGGGCAATTAAAACAGTCTACAAACTGAAATTCCTTCATTAGGTTGAAACTATAAACAATTGGCTAATCTTTCTAACAGACATTGTGTAGGCCATTTTAGATTTTATATTCTGTGTCTTAGGAAGCCATTTTGTGTCCAAGAAGCCGTTTTGTGTCCAACTAAAAATACACTTCCACACTACCCACTGGTCATCAAAGAAAAATAGAAAATGAGTTTGATTCACTTTTGGATCCAGATATTAACCACACGTTTTACTTCTGATTTTTATGGTTAAAAATCACCCATTAAGTTCATATTTTGCCGAGGAGTCTATACACAAGTAATCAGTGTGTGGAATGTGAGTAGTGTAGTGGAGACATCAACCATGAAATCATGAAACAGATGGATGCTGTGATGGGGGAAACTAGTTTCTTTCTGGCTAGGTGAGCAAGGATAGACCATCGGGCTTTTCTCAGCTGTATCTGTCTTGTGCAGAAAGCAATGTTGCATACTAGACGTTTGCTGGTGAAACTTGTGTGTTGATTTTAACAGGATGGTCCAACTTTGTTTTGCCTCTTTCTGCACTCAGCCATTTTTGGCAAGACAACAAAGTATACCTTTAAGAACTGCTGCCCTGACCTCGTTGTGCTCAAAGTACATTGTGCTCACCGTGTTAAGAGCATCTGTCAAAGTATATTAATGAGCTGACCTTGCATTTTTGGGCAAGATCGGCCTCCTGAGGCACAGGTGTGGCCAACGTCTGATATGCAATGGTCCCTGAACTGCTATATTATCGGCCCCTGTGAAGGCTCAGTCGTTGAGTATATTCAAGACAGAGATCGATGGATTTTTGAATATTAAGGGAATCAAGGGATATGGGGATAGTTCAGGAAAGTGGAGATGAGCTAGAAGATCAGCTATGATCTTATTGAACGGCGGAGCAGGCTCGAAGGGCCAAATGGCCGACTCCTGCTCCTATTTCTTATGTTCTTATGTAAGTGTTGACAGATTAATTCAGCCGTGGCTCAGTGGTAGCTCTTGCGCCTCTGGGTCAGAAGATCAAGACCCACTCCTGAGACATGAGCACGTAATCCAGGCTGACGCTCCAGTGCAGTAATGAGGGAGTGCTGCACTGTTGGAGGAGCCATCTTTCAAATGAGACATTAAACCAAGGCCCTGTCTGCTCTCTCAGGTGGACGTAAAAGATCCCACTATTTCGAAGAAGAGCAGGGGAGTTATCCCCAGTGTCCTGGCCAATATTTATCCCTCATTCAACATCACTAAAAAAAAAAAAAAACAGATTATCTGCTCATTACCACATTGCTATTTTTGGGAGCTTGCTGTTCATAAATTGACTGCTGCGTTTTCTATATTACAACAGTGACTACACTTCAAAAGTGCTTAATTGGCTGTAAAGCGTTTTGGGACGTCCTGTGGTTGTGAAAGATGCTATGGAAATGCAAGTTCTTTCCTTCATTATTTGGGGCATCTGAACCAACTCCAATTTGGTTCTTTTCCTATTTCTGTGCACATTATTTCCAGCAAGAATCATGAGATGATGATCAAGAGCAGGAGCATTGGCTTATTTTTTTAAACCTTGCCTAACTTGGTGGTAAAACTTTTTCAAAAAACACTGCCACTGCAGCCGAATCAACCAACTCCACACAAACCAGGAATTGAACCCAGGAGCTAACTGATCTGTATGAGACAATTCCACACTAGTTAGTGACCTTAAGAACCAAGCCATTAAGGAGTTGTTTATCCATTGCTAAACTGTGCATGTATTCTATTGAGAGGAAGGGGAGGGAGAGACTGAGATTTCCACATAAAGCAGTTTACTTAAATTCACTGAAGATTTTGAGGAATTAAGATTATTTGAGTTCCAAAAGGCTTCGTGAAATATCTCTCCTATTCCTCTGGCTAGGCGGGCTTTTCCTGAGGACTGCTTGGGTGTCTTTTCTAGGGGGAGAGACGACTTCTGTCAAAAGTAATCACATTTTGGATTTTAAAAATTGTCAGATGAATTTTGCACATCGCCAGTGGTTTTGCCAGCAAGAATAACTGAACAAAATTGAAGAAACGTAAGAGAATATTAGTTGTGCTTTTATTTAAAGTCAATTTTATTGTTAGAATTCCTTAGAGTAGATTCTACCTCCCTTATAGGCTGCTGCGGTTATTTCACCAATTAGGAGTGTCCCTAAGCAGCTCTAATAGAAAAGGTAAGGGGTGAGACTTCAAATTAGCCACTCTGGGGACTTGTGACGCCAGGAAATCATGGCTGGGAATTCTGCATCCTGAACCTGTAGTGTAATTTCCTGGGTCTCTTTTTTTTCCTTTACTACAGAGCTGCCTCAGAGCGATACCTAAATGCTCAAATGCATCGCTAGTAGTTGGAATTGGAAGAAACCTGGAAGCAGGATACTTGCCAGCCCTTTTGTGGTGGGCATGGTGCAAGAGAAAGAAAAAAAACTTCTGTTCTCCAATTGGGTGCCTGATGAGCCAGTAAATGTTGTTCTGGATATCTGGTCATTATGCACTGCGACTGGGAAATACGCTGTCAGTTAGGTTGGACTTCTGATATCCATGTCGCTTGTTTCCTTTGAAAACTTGCCCAGCAGCCCACGGCCAATACAGAACACAAGAGAGAGTATCACTGTTGTTTTGCCTCAGGGCATAATAGCACTGATTAATTCTGCCAGTCTGATCTATGGCTGTTTGTTTTTTTTAAGCGACTTCCCTTTTTTGTCTGAGCTTGAACCATTGGTCGCAGAGATGCTCATTCCCAATTAGCAAGCACTTGATGTTGAGATGAATAACTTTGACTTTGTGTCATATTTCATTGTAAAGCCATGCAGTGATATGGTGTGAGCTGGCCGCTGTGTGCGGATTTCCATTGTTCTGCGTTTCCATTCAGGCCTTAATTTTTTTTAAATTTGCATTGATTTCTCTAATCTGTTTCGTACCTCCACCTGCAATGAAATAGAAGTCATTGAAATACACCACAATAAAAGCTAATTAATGGACGTACGGATAATAGGAATATTGTGCTACAAGATGCAGAGGCGTTGACACCAATTGTTGTCTATGCGTTCAAAGAGAACGAATACTGAGTTAGAATGAGTTTTCTACTTTACAGGAAAATAGTTCATAGTACTGTCATTTAAATTATTCCAAAAAAATTAAGTATCCCTCTGTTAATTGAATAGATTTTTCATCAAGTTTTGCTGTTATATAATAGGCCAAAACTGGTGCTTAATATGCCAGTTTTGAGGTGGTTTTATACTTAGCTTTTTCTCTTTCTACTGTGTCTGGCGTGGCTCAGTGGTAGTGCTCTTGCCTCTGAGTCAGAAGGTTTAAGTCCCACTCCAGAAACTTGAGCACAAAATCTAGGCCAATACTCCAGTGCAGTACTGAGGGAGTGCTGCTGTTTTTTAGATAAGTCATTAAACCAAGATCCTGTCTGCCCTGTCAGATGAAAGGAGAGCAGGGGACTTGTAACCAGTGTCCTGGCCAATATTTATCCTTCAAGCAACATCACTAAAACAGATTATTTGGTCACAATCACATTGCTGTTTGTGGGATCTTGCTGTACGCAAATTGGCTACCGCATTTCCTACGTTACAACAGTAACTACACTTCAAAAGTACTTCATTGGCTGTAAAGCGCTTTGGGATGCCCTGAGGTCGCGAAAGGCTCTATAGAAATGTAGGTCTTTCTTTATTTAAGCACTATTGAACCTCACTACACACAGGAGTTATACTCTGCATAATGTGAAGTCCAAGTGGTGTAAGATGGCCTTCTTGAGGGGTTTTTTCAAGTCCCTTGTGTGTAACTGGAGTCTGGAGTCATATTGCCACTTTTGTGTTGATGTGCACCCACAAACTGCTTGACATCAATGCAAAAGTGACAGAGTAACCGTAGCCTTAGAGAGGTAAATGAGAAAAGTGGAATTGTAGTTATTTTTCACTTCAGCGGGCTCTGTAAGCTGTCGCTACCACTTTTGACTCTAAGTGCTGAACCTATTTTCAGTTCAAATGCACTTCAGGGGATATGTCCAAATATGACTTTTTTATCAAAACAAATTATGATAAACTTAGCAATGTATGGCCTATAGAAAATACCATGGCTCACAGCATTCTCATTAAACTAGAACAAAAAAGTTGTAATCTTGTTATTTTTGTATGTTAGCATGGGAAAACTTGAGCAGTCCCCAAAGGATTAATTTACATCAATATCATTAAAAAAAAAACTTGACACTGCTGGCTGCTTTAAGGATTAACAGTGCAGACCTTGCTACAGCTTAAAGATCAGTTTCTTCCTTGACCATGTCATATTCCATCTGCTTAATTACCTGAGGTTAAGCCTAAAGGGCCCCAGCTGTAACAATCAACTGAACAACTGCCTTTAGTGCATCAGTATGCTAACACTCAGCTCAGAAATTCGTTTCCCTTGGACTTTTGAAAAAAACTTGTTCCTATTGCTAAACGAGCGAACCAAGGTCATATTCTCCTCTCACTCTTTACCTTTTCCGCTCTTTTCCTCCTGCGAGTGATTAACATATCGTAACTTGTACCTAGTCAAGAGAAGAAAAAACTGCTTACTGATGTCAGCAGAATGGAATGGGCCCAAAACCAGAAGTACAGAGCTGTGAGGCAAGTGATGGTAACTGCTGGTTCGGACTTAATAACAATCTCTTGTATTTTATGTATTAGGTGCAAGCGTTTTCAAACAGTGTAATGTTAATCAAACTTAACCCTTTCTTTCCTGCCTATTAACCAACTTTCTATCCATCCTGCTATAATTTCCTCTTATAACATACACCTGAAATTTTGTAACAAGCCTCTTGTGTGAGACCTTATGAAAATCCATATAAACTACATCTACGGCATTCCCTTTATACGTCCAATCAGTCACTTCTGCCAAACACGAGATAGCATTTTTCAAACAGTGGACTGTGGTACAGTGTCTTAAAACTGTACAATTGGCTGGTGCATATATGTTTCGTGTATTCTGATTTAGATCCTAGTGAGTTTATTGTAGTCACTGCATGGGGCATTTTGCTTGCAAATATATTTTAAGTTTGTTTTCTTGTTGAGGTTTTTGAGCAGATTAATGGCTGTTTATGATAAAATTGCAGAATGTGTTGTTTTACGGCAATCTCCATGCAATAGTTTAGAAAAAGTATATACAAAGTATATGAAAGATGTATGCAGTCTTGTTTCTTGCTGCCTGCATGTGGGGAAAATGGTGCAGAGGCTTCCAGGAATTCCAGTTATCGTGTTTAGATTAAGCATGAAATAGTGTTTGGCAAACTTGTTTTGTACAGGAAAGTGATAAAAGCCTGAAGAACGGAGTCTCATTTTCTACGTGATGATGTGGCATGTAACCAAAGGAATCCTGCATTTTGACATGATTTATATCATTGCATTTTGTGTCTGGAAATGAAGATTTGCTGAATACCTTAATAAAGACTGCGCTTCTTTAAAGTAATATGTAACTCTGTCCTTGTGAAATACAGACTTGTAGTTGATATTTTCAGAATTGCTATGCATACTCTAATGCTGAACAAGATAATGGAAAATTGACCTACAGGCAGAGAGAGCAATTATAGTAAAATTTCAAGAGCTGCAAGGAGCCACATCTGAAATGAGGCACTGAGAGATGAATAGAGACTTGGAATTTAACATGGAGCCATGACAAAGCCAGGAGTAAAAGTTGTGACTGAGACGGAGAGCTATGACAAGAGAGACTAAAAGACTGGAACTTGAACGTCAATGTGGAAGTTACAAAGCTGTGTGTGTGTCTGGTTTAAAATGTCTGGGTTCATCCTTGACTGGTTTCAGGCCTCAGACCAGGGCATTTCTAATGGAGGTGTGGTCTGCTCAGCAGACGGACAGTGAGCTTAGGGTTCTGCTCTGTTCCTGCACAACTAACGAGAATGGCTCTGACAGGAGAATATTTAGAATGACTGAATCAGCATTGCGTTCTACTGGATAACCTCAGGAGAGCAGGAAGGAGCCTTTAAAAGTGAGGCAGAGTCAGGGAAAGTCTGTAGAGAGACTACACTTTATATCTATACTTTTGTACTCTATTTAATTTTAGACTTGAAAGGCATAATGAGCTTCAAAAGTGTGTATTTCAACGCACATTGCTCAACTGCTCAGTCTGCGTATGCTAAGTAATAACGTCTGAGTTGCTGATACATTTTAATATATTTTGGAAACAAAAGACAGAGAGGGTATAATGAAAGATGTGCAGAAAAGTGTCTTGCTGGATTTCTAATTTTCTCTCCTTCTGGGGAAGAGTCTCCCGAGATGTTTGGGGAAATTATTTAGATTTAGTTTTCGCTGAGTAAGTGAATTTTTCCTTTTCTCAGTAAAATTCTTTCTCCTCATCAGCTGACACTCACTGTGAAAGCTCACACATAAATACTGGCCACTTGGGTGAGCGTACTGTAGGGGCCTCCTGAAACCGTCTCTCGGCATGGAGTCAACGTCTTCAGGAGAAAAGGAGAAGGGGGGGATATTGATGCAAGAGGTTGAGGGATAAATATTGGCCAGGATACCGGGAAGAATTCCCCATCTCTTAGAAATAGTGCCATGGGATCTTTTACGTCCACCTGAGAGGGCAGATGGGGCCTTGGTTTAATGTCTCATCCGAAAGGTGGCACCTCTGACTGTGCAGCACTTGTGCAGTGTTTTTGACCTGTAGGATATCGCACGAGGTCTGATTTAACAGGACTCTTGTGCCATTTATAAGATTTAACCAAGTGCGTTCACAGTTTAAGCTATCTTTTCCTTCACCCATGTGCTGCAGAAGGTTCAGCCCAACAACTACACTATCATGAGCGACTAGGAGACCTAATCAATTAGAAAAGCTTCTGCACTCAACTATCACATCATCTCTTGACATCATAATTTCACATCTCCTTAATAATCAGCCTGACTTTGATAACATCTAATGCTTTGAAAATATTGTTTAACTTTTACCTTTGGTATAAATAGAAAATAAACTAAGGAATGCACACATGTAGCTGAAAATGAAAGAGTTACAGGAGCTATTGGACTGACTGACCATAAGAAATTTAATGCATTCAAAGTGAATCCCCCCTTCTCTTTCCCCTTTTTCTTTCTCTTTCCATCTCTCTTTCCTCCCCCCCCCCCCCCCCCTCCCCCTGCAAACAAACTCTAATGGTGTGTAGTAAAGGATCAACAGGAGTGGACATGAGCAGAGAGACTATTGAACAAATCACCAGTTCCTGCAATTTGAGATCCTTGGTCTCAAAGCCCAAGAGTTCAGAAGAGATTAAAATCTAGCCAGCCCCTAGCGAGAAAGACAGCTGAAAGGTTGAACAAGATTTAGAAGGATAGGGCGTATCATGCGGAACAAAGAGGAGACTACTGGAAACTGCGACATGGCCTGAAGCACTCCATGGATATGAAGCATGGATGTGGAAAGAGAGAGAGAGAAAAATGTTAAATGCTTTTGGAATTTGGAAACATAGAAAGACCCTCGAGCCCCATTGACCACAGAGTAATAATGAATAGACGCCTGAATGGCTAAGAACAGTAAGTATCATACTCACCAAGATAAAGAGAAGGAAGAAGCTCCAGTACTTTGGCCATCTAGCCAGAGGGAATGACTGTAACTGTGTTGGTAAAAATGTACGGCCAAAGACCAAAGAAAGTATGGCTGGAGGATAGAAGGAACTGGACAGGAATGCTAGTCTGGGATTAGGAATTGCACATAATGGGCAATATTGGCACAGGATCTTGCGTGTGACTGCCTAACCTCAGACACTAGGGTGGCAATCGAAGTAAAACCTCTGGTGTATGTAGAGCATTGATGCAATATTTATCCAACGGGTGGAGCTGACGGCAAAGTGACTTTGTTGCTTTGCATTATTTAGTTGGAAGCACTGTGTTTAAACATTGGCCCCGATTTTGTGGTCAGTGACAAACGAACGGCGCTCGCCATTCATTAAACTTAAGGCTGCCCACAGACTTTTCGTGGGCTTTTGCGAAGCAACTTATGGTCACCGGGAGTCTGATCCAGCTTGGTGCCCTCTATGGAGATCTGGGACATGTGTGAACAGGGCAAGCAACAGCATGTCTCCTCAACCAATCAGATTGAAGAATCATTACTGAGGCACGCAGAGCCTGAACCAGGAAGTGTAAGTTAGAATATTTAATTTTTTTTGATTCGTTCATGGGATGTGGGCGCCGCTGGCAAGGCCAGCATTTATTAATTCAATGTAAAATCATGTACAGTAAACAAAGTAGAGAGGGAAAGAAAGATGGGATTAAGAGATAAGAGATGAAGAAAATTTTTTGAAAAAAAAAGTTTAATTTAAAAAAAAAAATCTCCAACAATAATTAAAATCTGAAGGAATGAGACTCCACACTTGTAAAAGTAAATTTTCAGTGCCAGAGAGGTTGTTTGGTAGTACAGTAAACTCTTTCTTATCCGGCACCTATGGGACCAGGATGGTGTCGGTTGATGAAAAATTCTGGATAACAGGTATACCTACCAAGGCAATTTTTAACACAAACAAAAATAAAAAATCAAGAAATGTACTGTATAATTGGGTACTCACCTACAGAATGTTCCGTTAAATGTATGGTAGAATCGGCAAGATTACCGGTTATTGAGGTGTTGTTTTGTATTGAGATATATCTATTTTGCCGCTTATTTAAAGTATTCTGGATGATAAAGTGTTTACTGTAATTAAAACTTATCATGGTGTTAAAAATTCACTTACACTTGAATGGACAAGCCCAAAATTTTTCTGGCGTGTTTATCATAGAATCGTAGAAATTTACAGCACAGAAGGAGGCCATTCGGCCCATCTTGTCCATGCCGGCCGACAAAGAGCTATCCACCCTACTCCCACTTTCCAGCACTTGGTCCGTAGCCTTGTAGGTTATGGCACTTCAAGTGCATATCTAAGTACTTTTTAAATGTGATGAGGGTCTCTGCCTCTACCACCCTTTCAGGCAGCGAGTTCCAGACCCCCACCACCCTCTGGGTGAAAAAATTTCTCCTCATATCCCCTCTAAACCGCCGACCAATTACTTTAAATCTATGCCCCCTGGTTATTAATCCTTCTGCTAAAGGAAATAGGTCCTTCCCATCACTCTATCTAGGCCCCTCATAACTTTATACACCTCAATTAGGTCTCCCCTCAGCCTCCTCTGTTCCAAAGAAAACAACCCCAGCCTATCCAATCTTTCCTCATAGCTAAAATTCCCCAGCCCAGGCAACATCCTCGTTGACCTCTGCACCCCCTCTAGTGCAATCACATCCTTCCTGTAATGTGGCGACCAGAACTGCATGCAGTATTCTAGCTGCGGCCTAGCTAGTGTTTTATACAGTTCAAGCATAACCTCCCTGCTCTTATATTCTATGCCTCGGCTAATAAAGGCAAGTATCCCGTATACCTTCTTAGCCACCTTATCTACCTGTCCTGCTACCTTCAGGGATCTGTGGACATGCACTCCAAGGTCCCTCTGATCTTCTGCACTTCTCAGTGTCCTACCATTTATAGTGTATTCCCTTGCCATGTTAGCCCTCCCCAAATGCATTACCTCACACTTCTCCAGATTGAATTCCATTTGCCACTGTTCTGCCCACCTGACCAGTCCATTGATATCTTCCTGCAGTCTGTAACCTTCTTCATTATCAACCACACAGCCAATTTTTGTATCATCTGCAAACTTCTTAATCATACTTCCTACATTCAAGTCCAAATCATTGATATACACCACGAAAAGCAAAGGACCCAGTACTGAGCCCTGTGGAACCCCACTGGAAACAGCCTTCCAGTCACAAAAACACCCTTCGACCATTACCCTTTGTTTCCTGCCTCTGAGCCAATTTTGGATCCAACTTGCCACTTTGCCTTGGATCCCATGGGCTTTTACTTTCGTGACCAGTCTGCCATGCGGGACCTTATCAGAAGCCTTGCTAAAATCCATATAGACTACATCAAACGCACTACCCTCATAGACCCTCCTTGTTACCGCCTCAAAAAATTCAATCAAGTTAGTCAGACATGACCTTCCCTTAACAAATCCACGCTGACTGTCCCTGATTAATTCGTGTCTTTCTAAATGAAGATTTATCCTGACCCTCAGAATTTTTTCCAATAATTTTCCCACCACCGAGGTTCGGCTGACTGGCCTGTAATTACTCGGTCTATCCCTTTCTCTTTTTAAACAACGGTACCACGTTAGCAGTCCTCCGGCACCACACATGTAGCCAGAGAGGATTGGAAAATGATGGTCAGAGCCTCTGCTATTTCCTCTCTTACTTCCCTTAACAGTCTGGAATACATTTCATCTGGGCCTGGGGATTTATCCACTTTCAAAAATGCTAAACCCCTTAATACTTCCTCTTTCACTGTTTATTTTATCTTATATTTCACACTCCTCCTCCCTGATTGCAATGTCTGCATCGTCCCTCTCTTTTGTGAAAACAGACGCAAAGTGTTCATTAAGAACCCTACCCATGTCTTCCGCCTCCACACACAGGTTACCTTTATGGTCCCTTATAGGCCTTACTCTTACTTTAGTTATCCTCTTGCTCTAAATGTATTTATAAAATATCTTTGGGTTTTCCTTGATTTAACTTGCCAATATTTTTTGCTTTCCTAATTTCCTTTTTAATTTCACCCCTGCACTTTCTATACTCCTCTGGGGTTTCTGCAGTATTGAGCCATCGGTATCTGTCATAAGCTTCCTTTTTTTTCTTTATCCTACCCTGTATGCCTCTTGACATCCAGGGAGCTCTAGATTTGTTAGTCCCACCCTTTTTCTTTCAGGGAACATACATAGAAACATAGAAAAATAGGAGCAGGAGTCGGCCATTCGGCTCTTCGAGCCTGCGCCGCCATTCAATATGATCATGGCTGATCCTCTATCTATCTCAATACCATATTCCCGCTCTCTCCCCATACCCCTTGATGCCTTTTGTGTCTAGAAATCTATCTATCGCCTTCTTAAATATATTCAGTGACTTGGCCTCCACAGCCTTCTGTGTTAGAGAATTCCACAGGTTCACCACCCTCTGAGTGAAGAAATTTCTCCTCATCTCAGTCCTAAATGTCCTACCCTGTATCCTGAGACTGTGACCCCTCGTTCTAGACCCCCCAGCCAGGGGAAACATCCTCCCTGCAACCAATCTGTCTAGCCCTGTCAGAATTTTATACGTTTCAATGAGATCACCTCTCATTCTTCTAAACTCTAGTGAATACAGGCCTAGTCGACCCAATCTCTCCTCATACGACAGTCCTGCCATCCCAGGAATCAGTCTGGTGAACCTTCGCTGCACTCCCTCTATGGCAAGTATATCCTTTCTTGGGTAAGGAGACCAAAACTGTACACAGTACTCCAGGTGTGGTCTCACCAAGGCCCTGTATAACTGCAGTAAGACATTCTTGCTCCTGTACTCAAATCCTCTTGCAATGAAGGCCAACATACCATTTGCCTTCCTAACTGCTTGCTGCAGCTGTATGTTTGCTTTGTGACTGATGTACAGGGACACCCAGGTCCCTTTGTACATCAACATTTCCCAATCTATCACCATTTAAATAATACTCTGCCTTTCTGTTTTTCCTACCGAAGTGGATAACTTCACATTTATCCACGTTTACTGCATCTGCCATGTATTTGCCCACTCACTCAACTTGTCTAAATTGCCTTGAAAGCCTCTTTGCATCCTCCTCACAACTCTCAATCCCACCTAGTTTCGTGTCGTCAGCAAACTTGGAAATATTACATTTGGTTCCCTCATCCAAATCATTGATATATATTGTGAATAATTGGGGCCCAAGCACTGATCCCTGCGGTACCCCACTAGTCACCGCCTGCCACCCCGAAAAAGACCCATTTATTCCTACTCTCTGTTTCCTGTCTGTTAACCAATTTTCAATCCATGCCAATATATTACCACCAATCCCATGTGCTTTAATTTTGCACACTAACCTCTTATGTGGGACTTTATCAAAGGCCTTCTGAAAATCCGACACCACATTCACTGGTTCTCCCTCATCTATTCTACCAGTTACATCCTCAAAAAACTGCAGTAGGTTTGTCAAACAAGATTTCCCATTCATAAATCCATGTTGACTTTGTCTAATCCCGTTGATATTTTCTAAGTGTCCTGTTATCACATCCTTTATAATAGACTGTAACATTTTCCCAACTACTGATAGGCTAACCGGTCTGTAGTTCCCTGTTTTCTCTCTCCCTCCTTTTTTAAATAGTGGGGTTACATTTGCCACCCTCCAATCTGCAGGAACTTGCTCTGAACCCTCACTATCTCCTCCTTGAATGCCTCCCACTGCTCTGACACTGATTTACCTTCAAGTTTCTGTCTCCAGTCCACTTTGGCTAAATCACCTCTCAGCTTAGTAAAATTAGCACTTCCCCAATTGAGAACTTTTATTCCTGTTCTGTCCTTGTCCTTTTCCATAACTCCCCTAAGTCTCTCTGAATTATGAACACTACCACCAATATGCTCTCCCACTGATACCCTTTCCACCTGCCCAGCTTCATTCCCTAAAACTAGGTCCAGAACCGCCCCCTCTCTTGTTGGGCTTGCTACGTACTGGCTAAAAAAGTTCTCCTGAATGCATTTTAAGAATTCTGCTCCCTCTATACCTTTCACACTAATTTTATCTCAATGAATTTTGGGCAAGTTGAAATCCCCTACCATTACTGCCCTATTTTTGCACATCTCAGAAATTTGCCTACATATTTGCTCTTCTATCTCCCTCTGACTGTTCGGAGGTCTATAGTACACTCCCAGCAGTGTGATTGCCCCTTTTTTGTTTCTCAGTTCAACCCATATGGCCTCATTTGATGATCCTTCTAAGATTTCCTCCCTCCTCACAGTTGTAATTGATTCTTTAATCAATATTGCGACCCCCCCCTCTTTTTTATCCCCCTCTCTATCTCGTCTGAAAACCCTGTAACCAGGAATGTTGAGCTGCCATTCCTGCCCTTGTTTCAGCCATGTCTCAGTAATAGCTATAATATCATACTCCCACATGTCTATCTGTGCCCTCAGCTCATCTGCTTTATTCTCTAGACTCCTTGCGTTGAAATATATACCATTTAGCACTACCAAACTCCTAGCCTTTGTTTCCTCTGCATTCCAAACTTGCTTACTAATTTTCTGCCTTCCATTTCCAGCTTTGCTTCTCTCCCTTCTGAACCACTCTCAGGTTCCCATCCCCCTGCCAAACTAGTTTAAACTCTCCCCAACAGCACCAGTAAACCCCGCCGCGAGGATATTGGTTCGGGTCCTGTTGAGGTGCAACCCGTCCGGCTTGTACAGGTCCCACCTCCCCCAGAAACGGTCCCAATGCCTCAGGAATCTAAAGCCCTCCCTCCTGCACCATCTCTCCAGCCACGTATTCATCTGCTTTATCCTCCTGTTTCTGTATTCATTAGGACGTGGCACCGGGAGTAATCCAGAGATTACTACCTTTGAGGTCCTGCTTTTTAATCTCTTTCCTAGCTCCCTAAAATCTGCCTGCAGGATCTCATCCCTCTTTCTACCTATGTCATTGGTACCGATGTGGACCACGACCTCTGGCTGTTCACCTTCCCCCCTCAATGTCCTGCAGCCGTTCAGTGACATCCTGGACCCTGGCACCAGGGAGGTAACATACCATCTTGGAGTCACGTCTGCGACCGCAGGAACACCTGTCTATTCCCCTAACTATCGAATCCCCTACCGCTATTGCTCTTCCACTCTTCTTCCTCTCCACCTGTGCAACTGAGCCACCCATGGTGTCGTAGACTTGCCTCTGGCTGCACTCCCCAGAGGAACCATCGCCCTCACCAGTATCCAGAATTGAATACTGGTTAGTGAGCGAGATGCACTCGGGACTCCTGCACTACCTGCCTGGTCCTCCTCTTCTGTCTGGCAGTCACCTATTCCCTCTCTGCCTGCACACTCTTAAGCTGTGGGGTGATCACCTCCAGAAACGTGCTATCCACGTAACTCTCAGCCTCTCTGATGCACTGCAGTGATTCCAGCCGCCGCTCAAGCTCCGAAACCCGGAGCTCGAGCTGCTGTAGCTGGCGACACTTCCCGCACACGTGGTCGTCCAGGCCACGAGAAGCATCCAGGACTTCCCACATGGCACAGGATGTGCATTCCAAGGGGCTGAGCTGCCCTGCCATACCTTTACTTTGCAGACAATTTACGAGAAACACTTACCAGCTACTCACCAATCAGCTCCTTCCCATATGCTGATGTCACTTTATAATTCTGACGCCACTCTTTCAAATTCTGCCTTTGTTGAGTTGCTCCCGCTCACGTCCGCTGCCTCCGCTTTCGGGCCTTCCTCTGCCGCGCTCTTTATTTGCTGCGCCTCTGCTCTCGCTCCCGCTCAGGTCCGCTGCCTGCTAGTGTGTATGTAGTGGGTAAGTATTGCAACTTCACCCGCATTGTGTGTTTGAATGCCAAATCTCTCGGCGAGGTACTGATGTAGCGAAGCTTGTGGAGGAGCAGGGCAAATCGGACAGCAACTTCCTGATTTCTGTATTTAACTGACCGTGCGTGGGCGCTGGAAGTTGTAGTCCGAATTAATCCTCAACAGTGAGCGCTGACCATTATTCCTACCTCAATATCAGTGCCCTTGTAACCAACAAGTTCCTGACATGTGTTCTTTATTAATTATGTCAGTTCAGTAGTAAATGACCACTAATTTATCTTTGCTATTTTATTTTTCCCCTGGCCTGTCTCAGTAAACAAATGATTCCGAATAGAATCATGAAATAACACATTGGTGAATAATGCATTGTATCAGTAGGCCTGGAGTTCGTTGCAATATTTGAAATGCTATAGCTTTATAAACTGTTCCATAGATGGTTTCACTTCGACTTCGGAAAACTGATCTCATGTGCCTGTGGAAATTTAAAAAAAAGACGAGTCAAATATGCAAGTCGCTAGCACTAATTGCAAACCCTGCTGTTTCTCAAACTGTGTGCAATGACAGTGCAGATGACAAGATTTGTGGAGTGCTGGTTCTGACAGACGGATATGTAATAGTCCTGTGAACAACAACGAGATGAAGAGAAAACAAACATTACCTCTTTTCCCTGACTGATTTGCAAGCTGCGTAGCCCTGGCATGTGCCAGGGGGCGAACTGTAGTGATGTGCTCTGTGTATCAGTTAGTTTCTATTAGAAATGGCCTATGACTCCTCCCTCACCATCTGGTAAGATTTCACTTTAATGTGCTTTGTTATGCTCTCATGCCGTGAGTTGGTTGTGGGGCTTCTTGTGTGCTTCAGTACCTGTTTGCTCTGTCCATGTACCGGAATTATTTTACGCCTATCTTTGTCATTTTTGTCTGACTAAAAGCTAATGGGCAAGATATTTTTTCTTTAAAATGCAAACTGGAGGGATGAGAGGGGCAGTGTTTGGGGGAAACCAAGTGCTGTCAGCTGAGAAGCAAGAGTTTCCATCATCCATTTTTTTTGGAGAGCTAAATTGAGTGCTCAATCAAATCAAGCCTTAAAATGAAGCGTAATGGATACCTGCGAGTGATTATTCGCAGTTGTCTCATCACGGGGTTCAGATGACATCCTGAATTATGAGAGCTCGAAAGGTTTATTGCAGTTGTCTGAACTCTTCTGGGATTACTGCCTGAGACTCACTTCCACGTACCCATTAAAAAAAATAATTTAGTGTCGCTGTGTCGGTGATGTTTTGTTCCTGTCTGTGGCAGAGCAGATGTCATGGCAGACGTTGGCCAGGATGCTCCATGCCTGATGATTCATGATGAAGTCCTCACTGAAAGATTAATGATTGTGGCATAATTGCTGCAAATTTCTCGAGTCTCAGTTTGTGGTTAATGACTAGAAGGTAAAACGTGTGTGTGTCTAAAATTTGTATTTATTCAACCCTCTCTTTCTCCCTTCCCTCCCCCACCCCCTTCCAAGAAAATGCTACCTTTTTGCTTCAAGCTCTTGCTTGTAGGTCTTGGGAGCGCACAAACAGGAGTAGGCCATTCAGCCCCTCAAGCCTGTTCTGCCATTCAATGAGATCATGGCTGATTTGTATCTTAACCCCATCGACCTGCCTTGGTGGATGTTGAATTTTGGAAGTTGGATTTGCTCCTATTGGAAATAAAGTGGAACATATCAGTTTGTTGGTTTACCAGGTCGGACTATAAACTGTATATGCCAAAAACCTAACTTTTTAAAAATATTGTTCAGTTTATCCAGGCAGGACTGTTGGCTTATCCAGACTAACCAACCGTATTTATACTTGTGTTAATGCGTTTCGTACTTTGTGCGTGACTTGCCTTCCATTCCCAATTCTCCAGACATCATATATCTATTGCATCAGTCAGGAGATATTCATTAGACATTGTACAGGAAACCATTTGGGCCATCACACCTGTGCCAGCTCTTTGAAAGAGCTGTCCACTTAGTCCCATTCCCCTGACCTTTCCTCATACCCTTTTACATTGTTTTTTTTCCCAAATATCTATCCACTTCCCTTTTTCCCTCTTTCCACCACTATTTTTGGTAGGCCATTCAATGTCATAATACCACTCCTCACATTTAAAATAAATTCTCCTAACATCTACCTTCTGTGATTCCGTTATTTTATCTACAGTTCGTCATACCTGACTTTTGCTGGTTACAATGGCCATTGGATGTACTAGACAAATTAGGTCTGCATGGATAAGTCTGCAATAGTTTATAGGTTATAAATGGCTTACACTCTACTTGACTTTGAGATGAGCTAAGGTGGTTTGGATTCAGTCTTGCTTGGGGTCGGAAAGAGAGGAGTCAGTGGTGCAGTGAAGAATTCACGCGTTGCACAAATGTGCGTTTAACAAGGATCTGCTAATATAATTTAAAAAAAATACATTCATCAAGTAATTTAATTAGAGATGATTTGCAAGCAGGTTAATTGAAATCTGAACAAGGTGTCCGCCTTGGCTCAGTGGTGGCACTCTCGCCTCTGAGTCAGAAGGTTGTGGGTTCAAGCCCCACTCCAGAGACTTGAGCACATAATTCAGGCTGATACCTCAATGCTGAGGGAGTGCAGCACTGCCGGAGGTGTCATAATTCGGATGAGACATTAAGCCGAGGCCCTGTCTGCCCCCTCAGGTGGACGTAAAAGATCCCACGGCACTACTCGAAGAGCAGGGGCGTTCTCCCCGATTTCCTAGCCAACGAAGGGGAAGTCATGTTTGACAAATTTGCTGGAGTTCTTTGAGGAAGTAACATATAGAGTGGATAAAGAGGAACCAGTGGACGTAGTGTATTTAGACTTCCAAAAGGCATTTGACAAGGTGCCACACAAAAGATTATTGCTTAAGGTAAAAAATCATGGGATTGGGGGTAATATTCTGGCATGGATAGAGGATTGGCTATCTAACAGAAAGCAAAGAGTTGGGATAAATGGTTCATTCTCAGACTGGCAATCAGTAACTAGTGGTGTTCCACAGGGGTCAGTGCTGGGTCCCCAACTCTTCACAATCTATATTAACGATTTGGAGGAAGGGACCAAGTGTAACATATCAAAATTTGCAGATGATACAAAGATGGGAGGGAAAGTAGTGAGTGAGGAGGACATAAAAAACCTGCAAGGGGACATAGACAGGCTAAGTAAGTGGGCAGAGATTTGGCAGATGGAATACAACACTGGAAAGTGTGAGGTGATGCACTTTGGCAGGAAAAATCCTAGAGCAATTTATTATCTTAATGGCAAGAAACTGGAGAGTACTGAAGTGCAAAGGGATCTGGGGGTCCTGGTGCACGAAACTCAAAAGGTTAGTATGCAGGTGCAGCAAGTGATTAAGAAGGCAAATGGAATGTTGGCTTTCATTGCTAGGGGGATAGAATATAAAAATAGGGAGGTATTGCTTCAGTTGTACAAGGTATTGGTGAGACCGCACCTGGAATACTGCATACAGTTTTGGTGTCCTTACTTAAGGAAAGACATCCTTGCTCTCGAGGCAGTGCAAAAAAGGTTCACTCGGTTAATCCCGGGGATGAGGGGGTGGTCATATGAGGAGAGGTTGGGTAGATTGGGACTCTACTCATTGGAGTTCAGAAGAATGAGAGGCGATCTTATTGAAACATATAAGATTGTGAAGGGGTTGGATCGGGTGGATGCGGGGAGGATGTTCCCGATGACGGGTGAGACGAGAACTAGGGGACATAGTCTTAGAATAAGGGGCTGCTCTTTCAAAACTGAGATGAGGAGGAACTACTTCACTCAGAGGGTGGTAGGTCCATGGAATATGCTGCCACAAAAAGCTGTAGAAGCTACAACATTAATTAAATTTAAAACAGAAATAGACAGTTTCCTAGAAGTAAAGGGCATTAAGGGTTACGGGGAGCGGGCAGGAATTTGGACATGAGTCTAGGTTCGGATCGGTCATGGCCATGTGGGTAGTGGAGCGGGCCCAGGGACCGTGTAGCCTGATTCTGCTCCTATTTCGTGTGTGCAATTCTGTTAGATGCAGGAGATGGTTCTGTGATAGATAGTAGATTGGCGGTTAGGATCAGATCAGCCATGATCTTATTGAATGGCGGAGCAGGCTCGAGGGGCCGATTGGCCTACTCCTGCTCCTATTTCTTATGTGCTTATGTTCTTATGTTCTTATTTATCTCTCAACCAACAAAACTAAAATCTCATTGCTGTTTATGGGACCTTGATGTGCGCAAACTGGCTGCCACACTGCCTGCATTACAACTGTGACTACACTTTAAAAAGTACATAATTGGTTGTAAAGCTCTTTGGGATGTCCTGAGGTCATGAAAGACACCATGTAAATGCAAGTTCTTTTGTCTTTCTTTTCTATGACCACCACTGGAATGTTGTATAACTTGACAGTTCCTTGTAAACATGGGTAATGTAAAAGACAACACCTAATTAATCTCCTCTTGAGTACATTCCCGGAATAATATGTTGAATCTGTTAACAGCTGCAACTTTTATTGAACACTGAAAATTGTGTAATGAATTTGATTTTTAGAAATTTTATGGCTAGGATTTAGATGCTTGAATTTTAATGCTTTAATCAGTCTAATGAAGATCATTCATGTTGTAATAATTCTTCTTTTATATATTATACAAAAGAAACTTGCTATAAAACAAAAAATTACACATTCAGCTTCTGATCATTCATCTACTTTGATTTCTTTTCTGCAGTTATGACATTATTTTACTCCATTCTTAATTGAATTTGATTTTCCTGCTTTCAAAGTTTAATGTACTCCATGGCTGGCATTTGAACATGTTGCGCTTTCAAAATAAAATTAAAAATAAATGTTTTCTGTTTCAATTTATGAAGAGACCTTTTTGCTTTGTGACCGCGGTACAATTTTATGATTGGGGTTAAGAACTGATCTTTCAAAAAGCAATTTTGGTGTGTTAAAATAAAAACTCCAAATGCAATTGAAATTGGAAAGATTTTTTTTGATATCTTTGCCAAGCAAGAGTTATTTATTTAGACAGTGAAACGTGATTTTATGCAGAAGGAGAGACATGTGGTACAACAGCTGCAGGCATCATTCGAGAAAGCTGAAATGTGGGAAGCTTGTGTGAAAATTAACAGTATGATTAAAGATGTACATAAGGTAGTACTTGGTTATTCTACTAAATTGCCTTTGCATGCGATGGAAAATAAAGCAAGAATTGAGATTAAAGGAAGTTTACAAAGCACGTTGAGATATATTTGGATGGAACCCCTTAATGGAACAGAATAGCAGTTTAAATGTTTAAACCATAAAGATTGTGTATGTGTTTTTGGTCTCCTGTTTGTTTAGCTTGTAAAATGGTAAATCAAGTGACATCAAGGTAAAAATAGTCATTTTTATTTTGCTTGGAGGCGGTTATATTTTATTAATAATGTCACCGATTTATTTTAAGCAACAGAGTTGAATCCTGATGACCGTCTGAAGTAGTATGCTGACCATATATCAGAAAACTTAGAATCTTGCCTTTTCTAAAATGTAAATATAACTTTGTGGAAGTAAAAAGCGCTGACTACTGTTGGGAATCCATTTTCTGTTGATCATTCATGATCACCTTTGAGTGTTTCTGGAGTGATGGCATTGCTATACACAGGTGCTCAGCTACATTTTGATGGATTCCATTCGGCTGAAAGTCCTTAATGAACCTTGTCTGAGCTGGCTGTAAATATGCACCTATACTTTTTTTTGGAAATTTTCTCCTTTAAGCAGTGATTGCAATTTGCAACAAATCACTTCAAGACCTGTAAGTGATCCAGAGAGTAGGCAAAAACAAAAAGATATGTCAACCAGCACAAATGGGTTTCTAATATCCTCGAAAGCTCTCTTTCCTTTTTCTCTTCCTCTTGAAGCCAGCTTATGCTGGAATATAGTTCCTCAATTGCCAGGTGCACTGTGTTGTCTTTCTCAAGTAAGCCTACATGATGAGTATCAGCAGCCTGTTTTGGAGAGGCATTCCAGCTGAACTTGATGCTGCCGTCATGTCCACACTTGCACTTTCCCCAGTGTCTATAGGATAGTGATCAGAAACCTGGCTTATCCCCCCACCCCCGCCCCACTCCCTAACTAGGAGCTATGAAGCCAGTGGTCGTGTCCTACTGCAGCTGCTAGATCTGTCCCACTTACACGGTTGCAGTTTCACACTACACATTGAAAGATTTTTTCACTGAAGACAAGATTGTGCGGCTGCCACTCCTACGAATGCTGGTGACCGGTAGATTGGTGAGGATGATGTCAAGTAGTTTACTCCCATGTGTTGGTTTTCATCACCATCACTAAGCCCACTCAGATGGCTATGTCCTTCAGGGCTCAGTGGGTGGTGGTACCACTGAGCCACTTTTGGTGGTGGCCGTTGAAGTCATTGAAATCCCCCACCAGGAATATATTCTGTACTCTTGCTTTGCTCAGAGCTTTTTCGAAGTGGTCAACAGGTTGGAGTATTGATTTGTCAATCTGGGGGCGGGGAAGGAGTAAGGTGATATTTGACAGGAGATTTCCTTACCCTTGTCTGGAATCAATGTTAAGGACTCCCAGTCCCAGGTCCACCCGACTGTATACCACTGTCGGCTCCAGTGGGACAGGACATACCCAGGGATGGTGATGGAGAGGAGTCTGCGATGATGGCTGATAAAAATAACTGAATATAATTACGTTGCTTGACTAGTCTGTGGAACAGCTCTCCTAGCTTGGACAGCAGTCCCCAGATGTCCGTGAGGAGGACCGACTGAGTTGGGCTTGCCTAGGTCTTGTTGTGATACTTCGATCAGCTGACATTTCTTGACTATAGCAGTTGTTTTACAACTGGGGCACTTCAGAGTGAATTAAAGTCAAGCACGTATTGGTGCACTGGAGTAACATATAGGCCGGATTGGGTAGGGTGGCAAGTTCTCTTCCCTGAAGGACATTAGTGAACCAATTGGGTTTTTATGACAATCTGGCAGTTTTGATTCTTTCTTCCTAGTGCTAGTCCAAGTTGCCATTGTCAGATTTGAACACTCAAACTCTGAATTGCTAGTCCTGTATCATCACCACCATATTATTGTACCCATCTATGTTACAATGATGTACAATTGTGATTTGATTAGAAGGCAATAATCTCATTTTGGGGTTCAGTTGAGTGTTACAAACCATTGTTGAAATTTCATGTTTATTGAACCTTTGATAATGGTACTGCCAAGTATCAATTACTCCCTATTTAATGACTTCAAACACTGCTGATTACTTAATATCGCAAATGCTTAGAAAGTTACAATTATATGCAAGAAAGCCAATCTGTTGAAGCACAGCAGGGCTTTCCTATAAATTGTACTGTACTTTAGAGAGTAACTCAATTTAAAAAAAGAAATAACTATTGCAAATGTTGCAACAATATATGTTAAAGTTTGATTTTCTACAGCAATAAAGATATTTCTGGTTTAAAAACTGGTCCGTTTCTTTCAATTATGGAACACTTGATCTTGTACTACACAATGGCTATGGCCCCCAAAGCAGTGTCAAGCTACTTTTCCATATGCTGTTTTTCGCTGGTTGAAGGATCAAAAAGTTGGACTTAAAAGTGTTTGGAATTGTTTCATCCCCTTTGCATGTTATAAGTAGGAGATGACAAGTGGAATACTGTGTACTGTATCTGACGGTGGAGAGATGGATTGTTGCTCTGAATGAACCTGTCACACCACTTATGGTGCTTCCTATTTGGAATGCCAACATGCTGGTATATAGTAAACGTTTGCTGGCAAGTTCAGCACGGGCATTTGGGTTTGCTATTCATAATCACTATCTGACTTGGCTTCTTCCAACTCAAGATGTTTTCCTGGACTTTGATGGGATGTGCATAATCTGTGGGCAGAATGCCTGAACAGATTGTTGGACGAATTTAAGAAGGGATTAGAGTTAATTAAAGGATGTTCCTTGCATTCAGACCCAGTGACTGCTAGCTATTCACATGCTAATGCAGGAACACCAAAAGGGCTAACCAGGCACAGGGCAGTTCATCAAGGAGTTCAGGCTGCAGGCCCCTGAGTGATGAGACTGTCATCACTAAATGTATCAGTTTGCATTGTGGCTCTTGTGTTGGGGTGTTTTATCACAATAGGCAATTGCATGTCCTACAGTATATTAAAATCATAAATCAGCTTAATGCTACCAAAGGGTGCATATTGTACTAAGTTGAGTTGGAAGATAGCACTTGCCTAATGGTTCTCCCAGGGATCTGCCGTAATAACAGGCAAACCTGTAAGTTGTGTGTGATGGAGAGTAGAAATGATGCCTAAAAATGGAGAAAGACACCAGATGTCTCTCTCAGAGAGTTAGTGACTGGCATGCTGGAGGATGTTGTTTAACAAAAGGGTAAGATTGTGCCAGTGGCAGAGCACTAGCTTCTGCTTGTGAATCCCTCAAGCTGCAAGTTAGTTATGTCAGCCAAGTGGGCAGGATGAATTGCTTCCCTAACGTTTAGCACTTCCCAGTGATCACTGCAGAGTGGATATGACATGGGAGTGGGTGAGCAAGTGGTGGGTGAAGATGGTAGAAAACAACTTAAAAATGGAGACAAGACGCAAGACCAGATCCCTCCCTCAGAGAGCGAGTGAAAGGCCAAAGGCAAGTGGACTTCCAACGTCCTCATTCAAAATGGTGCGGGAAACACCGGAGAACAACTTGTTCGTGGCTCTTCTCGGTTGGGATCTGATTGAAGTTAATGAAGTAGGAAATTAAGTGTTCTGATAATAGGAGAATAACAGCAACAACTTGCATTTATATAGCGCCTTGAACGTAGTAAAATGTACCAAGGCGCTTCACAGGAGTGTTATCAAGCGAATTTGACACCGAGCCACATGAGATATTGGGACAGGTGACCAAAAGCTTGGTTAAAGAGGTAGTTTTTAAGGAATGTCTTAAAGGAAGAGAGAGGCGGAGAGGTTTAGGGAGGGAATCCCAGGGAGTTGAAGGCACGGCCGCCAATGGTGGAGCGATTAAAATGGGGGATGCGCAAGAGGCCAGAATTGAAGGAGTGCAGAGATCTTGGAGGGTTGTAGAGCTGGAGGAGGTTGCAGGGATAAGGTGTGGCAAGGCCATGGAGGGATCTGAGAACAAGGATGAGAATTTTAAACATGCAGGAAATAGTGACCATAATCTAAAATAACAACAGAAAACGCTGGAAAAACTCAGCAGGCGAGGCAGCATCCGTGGAGAGAGTAACAGAGTTAACGTTTCAAGTCGAAGACCTTTCGTCAGAACTGGAAATAGCAGGAAATGGAATAGATTTAAGGCAAGGATAAAGCTGGGAAAAGGGGGAGGGGATGAAAGAACAAAAGGAGAGATTAAGAGACATTAAGAGATATTCAAGGCAAGAGGTGGTGTTAATGTGACCGGTTAAGGCTAAAAGAAGTGTGAAATGCACTGGCAGAATGAAGGACAGCTGCCAGCTTCTAGGAGGGTAAAAAAAAAGGGGGGGGGGCAAACAAAAGGGTGGATGAAAAAATAAAATATAAATGTGATTGGGGCTGAGGTTATGATCTAAAATTGTTGAACTCGATATTGAGTCCAGAGGGCTGTAGCGTGCCTAAACGAAAGATGAGGTGCTGTTCCTCGAGCTTACGCTGCGCTTCCGTGGAACAGTGTAATTGGCCGAGGACGGTGAGATCAGAGTGGGAGTGAAGCGGTGAATTAAAGTGACAGGCGACCGGGAACTCGGTCCCCCTTACGGACTGAACGGAGGTGTTCCGCAAAGCGGTCACCCAATCTGCGTTTGGTCTCCCCAATGTAGAGGAGACCACATCGTGAGCAGCGAATACAGTATACTAAATTGCAGGAAGTACAAGTAAATCGCTGTTTCACCTGGAAGGGGTGTTTGGGGCCCTGGACAGTGGGAAGAGGGGAGGTATAAGGGCATGTGTTGCATCTCCTGCGCTTGCACGGGAAGGTGCTGGGGGTGGTAGAGGAGTGGACTAGGGTGTCGCGGAGGGAGCGGTCCCTGCGGAATGCTGAAAGGGGAGGTGAGGGGAAGATGCGTTTGGTGGTGGGGTCACGCTGGAGGTGGCGGAAATGGCGGAGGATGATCCGTTGAATGTGGAGGCTGGTGGGGTGAAAGGTGAGGACAAGGGGAACTCTATCGTGGTTCCGGGAGGGAGGGGCAGGGGTGAGGGCAGAAGTCTAATTGGGTTTACATTAAAAAGAGATGAAAGAAAAAGGAGCCAAAAATAAAGGTGTTGGGCTGGAAATTAGCTAATTTCAGTGGGACGGGAGGGGACCAAGCCCAGATTAGTGTGGTTGGAAAAAAATGGCAGATTAAATGGTGGACCAGCAATGGGAGATGTTTAAATGTGCGATGAGTAAGGTGCAGGGTAAATACATTTGGAGTAGGAGTAAAAGGCTAGGTTCCATGCTTGAATAGAGATTACAGTAAAAATGAAATTTAAAAGAGAGGTATGATGAGTATGTAGGCGCTAATACAGATAAAAACTGAGAAACATAGAAGAAACATAGAAGATAGGAGCAGGAGTAGGCCATTTGGCCCCTCGAGCCTGCTCCGCCATTTAATGAGATCATGGCTGATCATCCAAATTCAGTACCCTGTCCCTGCTTTCTCCCCATATCCCTTGATCCCTTTAGCCTTAAGAAATATATCTAACTCCTTCTTGAATATATTTAATGAATTGGCCTCAACTGCCTTTTGTGGTAGAGAATTCCACAGGTTCACCACTCTCTGGGTGAAGAAATTCCTCCTCATCTCCGTCCTAAATGGCTTACCCCTTATCTTTAGACTGTGACCCCTGGTTCTGGACTCCCCCGCCATCGGGAACATCCTTCCTGCATCTAGTCTGTCTAGTCCTGTTAGAATTTTATAAGTTTCAATGAGATCCCCTCTCATTCTTCTAAACTCCAGCGAATATAAGCCTAATCGACCCAATCTCTCTTCATACGTCATTCTTGCCATCCCAGGTATCAGTCTGGTGAATCTTCGCTGCACTCCCTCCATGGCGAGAACATCCTTCCTCAGATAAGGCGACCAAAACTGCACACAATATTCCAGGTGTGGTCTCACCAAGGCCCTGTACAACTGCAGCAAGACATCCTTGCTCCTGTACTCGAATCCTCTCGCTATGAAGGCCAACATACCATTTGCCTTCTTAACCGCCTGCTGCACCTGCATGCTTACCTTCAGCGACTGGTGCACAAGGACACCCAGGTCTCGTTGCACTTCCCCTTTTCCCAATGTATTGCCGTTCAGATAATCTGCCTTCCTGTTTTTGCCACAAGTGGATAACCTTGCATTTATCCACATTGGGCAGATGCAGTATAATCACCCAACCTGTCCAAATCATACTGGAGTTTCTCGGCAACCTCCTCACAGCACACACGCCCACCCAACATTAAAAAAATAGAAGGAAAGCGCAAAGGAAGATCAAACGGGAGTGTGAAAAAAGACTGGTGCTTGACATATAGGAAAATAGCAAGGGATTTCTAAATCCCATAAGAAGTTAAAGAAGGAGTGGGACCACTTGGACACTAAGGGGATCTGTTGTAATTGAGAGTAAACGAATAACACTGATGCTTAATAAGTATTTTACTCCGTTTTTAACCGAGGAAGGTGAAAGTGTGACTGAGTACCTGAGGAGGATGTGCAAAGAAAACTATCTTAAAAAGAACTAAAGGCAGTTAGATGTCTCAGTATATGGATTTTTAGATTGCATTTAATATGGTTCCACACAAGACTTTTTGTGAATATTAAGGCGCATGGTATTGTAGGGAATGTAGCCACATGAAGAGAGAGCTGGGTCGAGGACAGAAAGCAGAGTGACCTCTAAATACACTCTAATTAGTGGAATGTGGAAAGTGGTGTGCACCTGTCTGTGCTGGTACCATTTATATGAATGATTTGTTTTTGCAATTACATAAATAATTTGGACTTGGGCACAAGAGGAATGGCATAGAAGTTTACTATGATTAGGGGCATGACCAACTGAGGGAAATGCAGGAGGGCATAGACAAGTTTAATGGAGTGAGTGGATAAGTGGCACAGTTCGCTGCATAGAAATGTGATATACATTTTGATAAAAACAGTGAGAGGAAATACAGCCTAAGCAATAAAGGTGCTTTATTGAGTGGAGAAATGGGGCAATCTAGGAATGCTGATACGTAAATCTGTAAAGGTGGAAGTGCGGGTATAAAAAAAACCCAAGTTAAATTAGATGATGGGTTTTACACCTAGGAACATTGACTATAAAAAGCAAGGAAGTGATAACGAATTGTACAAGGTATTGGTTAGACCACAGTTGGAGTACTTCATGCATTTCTGGCCACTTCATTATAGGAAGGATGTTCAAGATATGGAAAGGGCACTGAAGATGCACTAAAATTGAACCAAGAATGAAAGGTTATAGCTATAATGAAAGGCTCAGAAAAATCAGTGTTTTTTAAGACTGGAACAGTGAAGCTTAAGTAGGAATCTAATAAAACTCATAGAAGCTAATTGTTTCCAGGAGTTGGCAAATTGCTAACAAGGGGGCCATGAAGTCAGGATTATCACCAGAAGAATGAAGGTAGAAGTTATAAAATTTATTTTAGAGAGGATTATTAGAACATAGGATGTTTTTATCACAAATGGCTAGTGAGATAAAAGCAAGACTTACATTTCTATAGCGCCTTTCACGCCCTTAGGACATTCCAAAGCGCTTTACAGCTAATGAAGTACTTTTGAAGTGCAGTCACTGTTGTAATGTAGGTAGAGCCCATAATATTTAAAAGGAATTTGGATATTTGAAAAATAATATAAAAGGATATGAGGAAGGTGCAGGGAAATGAGATTAGAGTGGATAACTCTAATTGAAGAATTAGTACCAGCACAGATGCATTGGGCCAAATGGTCTCCCTATATGTGGTAACTTCTATGATTCTATTTCTATATATCTGTAGAAAAGGGACAGCCAGATAATATGTAGGCCATTCTGTTCCCCATTATAATGGTTCTTTGATATAATCATAAAAGCAAAATAACTTGTGCAATGAAATGCTCATTAAAACCCACCTCTTTGGCCAAGCTTTTGGTCACCTGTCCTGATATCCCCTTATGTGGCTTGGTGTCAAATTTTGTTTTCTAATGCTCCTGTGATGCGCCGTGGGACATTTTACAACATTAAAGGTGCTATATAAATGCAAGTTGTTATTGTATAGTTTATGGATAAGCTGACAAGATGAATAACCACCTTACTGTCTGAAGATGAGATTGGTCAAAGATGCTGTATGTGCCCTTGAAAAATGATCTTTGATTAAAACAATATCGCAACTAAACATCATTTTGAAAATGTAGAACCTTGCCTGCGGTGCTTGATCCATCCTAACTGTCATTATTTATAAAGAAACTTTCAGGAGAGGTGTCATGAACTTGCATACTTCGAACCTATATCGCAGATCAACTTTATTAATGGAACGTCTATTTTACACCACATCTTTTTCTTTTTTTCCTCCCCCCCTGCCCCCCTTGCATCCAGTGGGTTTTTGGTTTGTATGGACAGGATCTGATTTGACCACCATCATTTATTTGGCAGCGAGGCATGAAAACAGAAGAGGAATAATAACAGCACCTGCAATAAATCAAACTTGCACCTGGATTTAGACACTTGTCATGTTTCTGAGTGGGCTATCCAGAAATTTCAAACATGTAAACCAATGCAGCGGATATTTAAAAAAAAAAAATAATCATTCTTTTTTTTCCATTTACTTCTGTGGTTTGTGTTGTGTAGGCATTAATTATTAAGGTTAACAAGGTTTCCTATGAATTTTCTTCACTAAAGCAAACCTCAAGCCATGATCCCACTTGCTCTCCCAACTCTTCACTGTATCCTTTTTGGTTTTGGACTTGCCAAAATATTGCAACCATACTTGAAACGAGCACCATCATTAATTGCAATTGTGGGTTCAAGTCTTCAATGATCTATTTTTGTGGAGCACAAAAAGTCAGAAAACTGCTAAGATCTGGAAAGTCAGTTGCAATGTCAGTTTCACTGCTAATATGCTCATTTTTTGTTGTTTATTTGGGGAAGGTGGCTCTGTTATGTTTCTATGAAGTTTGCAGTATTTCATCTGTCTTGCAGAGCTGTTCGACCTTTTTTTTTGTTGAGATATGGCCAGTCCTTTTGCTGTCATCACATCATATTGTTCAGTCTCAGTGTTGCCAAATCATTTTCTCTCCTGGTTCCCAGTCCAGTTGTCCAACATAATCAGTGCAATGTGAAAGTGATTGGCCGTTGATCAATGTGGAGCTGATTGACATGCACATCACAGACACTGGCTATGAATATACTGGAGAAAGCATTACAGTGCACACTTTGCTCCATCTATATTAGACCTAAAGCTGCTATACAAACTGTCAACGGGCTTTTTTCTTGTTAAAATTGCTATCTTTTGCAAAAGATTTTGTGCTTATTTATCTCTGAGGAGTTTAGTTGGATTTCTGCACCAAGATAACACATAGATTGCTGCTTTTGCAGTTTTACTAATGAAGACAAGTACAATTTATAGTCAATTTTTATTGAAGGTGCTTCAGAGATGTAAGTTTTCAAATGTATTTGCACTGAAACCCCAGATCTGTTTGATCACTTGATAAAAGAGCCACCCTGACAGCTTGTGTTACTTTTTACATTTGGTGATGGTTGCACCTGTATGTTTTCACAGTTAATGTGGGTTGCATAGATTCCCATGCTTTTGGGAAGGCCTTAAGAAAATAATCACTTAAAAAAAAAAATCACTGCAAAATTAATGGAAACTCATTACAAAAATCATTGGCAAGGTGCACACCTCAGTTCATAGTAGCAATGTGTGTGCATGAGCCACTCAGGAATGTGACTTTGCATGTGCATGCAAGAATGTATACTTTATACTTTGTCATTTGGGCTTTCCCTCCTGAGCTTAGGTGGCAAAGTTGAAGTTATTTTGTGGTCGTCATATTTTGAATTGTGCCTGTTGAAATTGATAACTTTTGATCTGTCGGCAAGGCCACATAACACATGAAATTTGTCTTTTCATATGTACAAGGACCAGGATATTTGACTAAATATCCTGTGAAGATGGTACAGCTTTAGTTATGGTGGTGTGGAATAGTTGGGAGCAGGGGGGTGGTTTGCAAAAACAAAGATTCCGTTGGATCTTGCAGCACTGGTGATGCATTCTGAATTTGCATTGGTACAAAACAAAAGTTTTTTTTTACTGATAGTATTTACCTTTATTGATTAGTGGGGAAGTGAAAGGTGCTCTTTAGTTTCCAGCCTTTGAGTGGCACCATCTTTTATAGCTATCACCAAATCAGATTGCAGACTGCAGGACTTGATGAAACAAGTTGTGTTTTCTTGGGAATTTATTCTCAATAACTGCTTTTTGTTTTTTCTCTTGTCTTTTCCTATCCATTACAAGGACTACTTACTTCTATCTCCACATCACCTGCCTTCGCCCCCAGCACTGCTGAAAATTTTATCCATGCTTTTCCTCCAGGCATGACTTTTCCAGCAAACTGGTCACACAAACTCTAGCTTGTCCAAACCTCAACTGCCTGCATCCCGTCCAGCTCTTAAGTCCTGCTTGTCCATAACGTCAGCCATTTCAGCCCTAATCTCCAGAACTCCCTCCCTAAACCCCTCCATCTTTCTACTTCTCTCCAGCTTCAAAAACTGCTTTTGGCCATCTTCCCTAGCTCTCCTATTACTGTTTGACAGTCATTTCTTCTCTGTGAAGCACCTTGGGAAACTTATATTAAAGGCACTATATAAATACGAGCATATTTTATTTCTTTCTATATTCTGCTCATTCCCTTCCTGACAGCAGTTTTACTTGCAGCAGTCATAACAATTCCAGACTTTCCTCGCTCATGTCCCTGTGCTAATCAGTTTAGTTGAAGGTATCTTCCTTGGAGTGATATTGGTCTGCTCAGTCAGTGAGCTCTCCGTAGAATTCTCTCTTTACAAACCTCCAATTTTTAAAAATCTCTCCTGCAGATGGGGATTTTTGAAGGGGTGTTCCATAGGTACCAGTATCTTGCCCAAGCACTTATTTATCATATTTGAGTCTGGACAGCGAGTACCCTGGACTATTTGACCAGAGTGTCACAGCTGAATCCAGTCCTGCTCATGTGTATAATTCCAGCCGTAGTTACTGGATAACTATCAGAAGCAAAAGTTGTGACTGATTTTCAATATTTGTCAATACTAACAACCTCACTGCCATGCCACAGACCTGGGGTCAAATTTGGGTATTCAGAAGGTAATTATTGTACTAAATGCATTAAAAAGAAAGCACCCTGAAGCACAGAATGAAGAATGCCACATTGGTATATGGTGTCTATATCTATGTGAATCTCCATGCCAAGTGACTAAAGATAGTCGTGTAAAATTCTGACAAGTAATGGGTTCTTTACTAAAATTCTGCTGTTCAAAAGTATAATGACCTGAATATTTTCAGAATTATATTGCTTGGATCTGCTGCCACTAATGGACTATTTCACTACCAGAGGCAATTCCACATGTGCAAAGTATTTAATGATTTTATGAATGAGCCTCAGTAAAACTCTGTCTTATGGAGAAAGTCAAGAATTCCTAATCATTGGCACCACTATGGATACAGCTTGACAGCAGCACTACAGTGCAAGAGATAGCTGATAGTTGCTTTTTGTTATTGAAGCTGATGGATAATGGATGGGAGTTTAGCACATGGCATAAGAAGTGAAGAAACCTATCTGACTGTGTAAGATCCAAAAACTAGGAAAGAAAAAGATGCATTTTCACCTCATGATGTAGCATTTACATATGTTAAAAATTCTTTCATTGTGATGGTATTTTATTTTGAGAGCAGCATTATCTTTCATACTACCTTGATACCATGCTGTCGTGTTGCCTTTATATATACACCATGCTGTTAGACTGCTTTTATCCTACACTAAGTCAGCTGTGGCTCAGTTGGCAACACTCTTGCCTCTGAGTCAGAAGGTTGTGGGTTCATTTCCACTTGAGCTCAAAATCTAGGCTGCACTCCTGTACAGTACTGAGGGAGTGCTGCACTGTTAGAGGTGCTGTCTTTCAGATGAGATGTTAAATTGAGGCCCTGACTACCCTCTCAGGTGGACATAAAAGATCCCATGGCACTATTTTGAAGAAGAGCAGGGAAGTTCTCCCTGGTGTCCTGACCAATATTTATCCCTCAATCAACATCACTAAAACAGATTATCTTGTCATTATCACATTGCTGTTTGTGAGAGCTTGCTGTGTGCAATTGGCTGCCAAGTTTCCTACCTGACAACAGTGACTATCGTTCCAAAGTACTTCATTGGCTGTAAATCACTTTGGGACGTCCTGAGGTCGTGAAAGGCGCTATATAAATATCAGTCTTTCCTTTTTAATGCAGTACTAACAGCATTTTAACAGTGGTGCAAGTTGGGCAGTTGTGGTTTAGTTGTTATACTGGGATTTAGGTATTGGGTCCTCTTTGTGTTTAGATATTTGAGAGGCTGCAGTTCTTGTTTGACTTTTTAGAATATAACATTTCCACATGTTTAACTGCATCTCAGTGCTTCTGTGTTAAGATAGTTTTGAAGTTTAATTGATATTTTTGCCATTTCTTTCAACAAGTAACAATATGAACACTGGTTGTATGGTGTGGATTGCAAAAATTGAAAGTAGTTTTGTGGGAAAACTTGTAAAGACCTAGAGGCCACAGCCATTGTATAGGTAAAGGTCAACTGAAAATTTGATTGTCGTCTGTCTGCTTCAAACTTGCTTCCTAGAAGTGAAAGAACAATATATTTGAGTGCATTACAACAAAAAAATCCCCTTCTGAAAGGGCACACCTACATCCTATCTTCTGGAGTTAGATGGAAACCCGTGTTCTACAGATGAAAGGACAACATTTCAAAGCTATGCTATCTCACCACCATCAGATCCTTGGCCTTTTGCTGGGGCTGGATTTAAATCTGGAGCATGGGACTAAAAGAGATTGTTTGAATACTGCACTATCATAGCCAAAGAGATCTTTACTTTTTTTATTGGGGGTTACATTTGAACCCAAGTTCCAGATATAAAAGCTGCAGTGTTGCAAAACAGGCTATTTATCCCAACTGGTCTATGCTGGTGTTAATCTTCCACACGCGCCTCCTCCCACTCTCAACTCCCTCTTCCCACCCTGCCCCTGTATCCCTCTCTTCCCTTCTCCATCATGTATGCCTCAAGCCTCCCCTTAAATGCATCAATGCTATCTGCTTCAACCACTCCATGTGGCAGCGAGTTCCACATTCTCACCACTCTGTGTAGAGAGAGTCTGGGAGGGTCAGAAAGGACCGTGTTGCAAGACCTGTTAGTATCAGCAATTTGAGCTGTACGTAAATAGATAGATTTTAACTTTATCTGTGCCCCCTCATCGAGGTTCTATGATGCATATCTAGCCCACAAAGATCAAATATCTCGACACGCCTGATTTACACCTTAATTACACAGCTAATTAGCCATTAGGGTTCTGAATAAACACTGGTGTAAACCAAACCCATAGAAATAGGTCTCGTGCTTATCCACTTCTTACTAACCTGCGTACACCACTAGATGTGCACTTGTACTTCGAGATGGCCGCTGGCATTAGCAGACAGCTCCATTAATGTGCCAGCAAAGATTAGGTTGCTGTACCCAGCTTATGACACAAGAGTTCTGGAATTGATTTGTACTAGTGCATTGTGCTTCTCTGGTCCCATCATGAAAGAAGTAATGGGGTTGGAAAAGTAGAGAACACTTTTGGCTTCCTCTCTCTGAAGTAGATAAGAACCCAGAAATGAAAGACTGTTCTAGCACGCTACACTTCCCAAGTTTTTTTTTTAACAGAAAATATCAAATACACAGCATGTCGATCATCACTTAAAAAAGAAGAGAAAGGTCAACATATCAGATTCGAGGCCCCTTTGTGAGGATTCCTGGTTCTGACAACTGACTGACCTGCTGCATATCTGAATTTATATTAGATTTCCGGCATTTGCAGTTTTTCTTTCTGTCTCTCATATTTGAACGAATAGGTTCTCAAACTGGAATCACATGCATTCTATCTGTCCAGCACGCCATGAACACATCTCAAGAATTCTGTATTCTAGATTTTATTTTTTTACTGGTTGGTTTATTAGGGTTATTTTTGAATGTTGATTTTTTTACTGCAGTGTTTCCTTTGGGCAGCTGACCCTATTCTTCCCAAGTTAGGCCATGGTGCCCCCAGTGCCAATACTTGCAGGGGGTGTCATCATTTGCCCTCCCAAAAATTTAAATCATAATAAAAATGCTGTTGCATAAGTATTGGATTGTCACAGCACAGAAGCTTATTATATAAACAAATGTCATTAACGTCCTGAAAAATGAATGAAAGTGACCTTTAACTTACAAAGGGAACAACGAAGATGCATTACTAACAGTTTCACACTGTTTGACAAGTCTGTTAAAGAACGTGTAAAGAACATTAAATGATTATCAGTACATAGAAATATCTTTAAAAAAAAAACAGGTTGAGATGCACTTTGTCAGGTTGGGTGTGTATTGTGAGGGTCTTACAAATAGATCAAGGGCAGTTTTCGCTATAAGCTATCATTTGAAGTCACTAAATGAATGTCACCATTATACTGCACTCTGTGTGCTGATACCAGGCTGAGATTTCTCTTGTGTGAGTGCCAAAGGTACAGTGTACTGGAGGTGGCTCCTCTTGATTGTCCATGTAAGCAAGGCTTAATTCCAAGAGGTGGTTCGGAATTGATTTTGCTTCATGTTGACTACAATAAAACTGCAGCTGTTGCAAAGTGTGCCCTTTATTTGCTCTTTTTTAAAAAAAAAAGCTGTAGGTGACCCTTGTTATAACAACTGAAGCAGACGATTGTGCTTCAGTCCTTAACAAAACACAGCAGCACTGCAGGACGATACCTAATTTCAGCCTTTGGATGCGCAGTAATGAGATAAATGACCAGACAATCTGTTTCGGTGCCATTGATTGAGGGATGAATGTTGGTCAGGATGCCTGGCGTACTAACCTGCCCAACTTCGATTGGTCCCATGGGATCTTTTACGTCCACTTGATTTAAGTGGGCCTCGGTTTAACGTGTCATCTCTGTGTACATAAATGCCTGCTGCTTGCCTTTTGTAGTGGTTATATGGGCAGTAAAACTATGTGCTCCCTGCTCACACTGTCACACAGAGGGTGCCAGTGCTGTATTGGCCAGTACAGTGTAAGGAGGGTATCACAAATGAGAGTTGCTGAACTGCGTTGTGAAGAGGCGGTTTACAAGAACATAAGAACATAAGAAGTAAGAGCAAGAGTAGGCCATACGGCTCCTCGAGCCTGCTCCGCCATTCAATAAGATCATGGCTGATCATCGACCTCAACTCTACTTTCCCGCCCGATCTCCATATCCCTTGATTCCCCTAGAGTCCAAAAATCAAACTATCTCAGCCTTGAATATACTCAAAGACTCCGCATTCACAGCCCTCTGGGGCAGAGAATTCCAAAGATTCACAATCCTCCTGAGTGAAGAAATTCCTCCTCATCTCAGCCTTAAATGGCCCACCCCTTATCCTGAGACTATTCCCCCCGCTAGTTCTAGACACTCCAGCCAGGGGAAACAACCTCTCGGCATCTACCCTGTCAATCCCCTTCAGAATCTTGTATGTTTCAATGAGATCACCTCTCATTCTTCTAAACTCCAGAGAGTAGAGGCCCATTCTACACAAACTAGGACAGCCCTCTCATCCCAGGAATCAATCTAGTGAACCTTCGTTGCACCGCCTCCAAGGCAAGTATATCTTTCCTTCGATAAGGAGACCAGAACTGTGCACAGTACTCCAGGTGTGGTCTCACCAAGGCCTTGTACAATTGTAGCAAGACTTCCTTAATCTTATACTCCAACCCCCTTGCAATAAAGGCCAATATGCCATTTGCCTTCCTTACTGCTTGCTGTACCTGCACACTAGCTTTCTGTGTTTCTTGCATGAGGACACCCAAATCTCTCTGAACATCAACATTTGAAAGTTTCTCACCATTTAAAAAATATTCTGTTTTTCTATTCTCCTACCAAAGTGAATAACCTCACATTTCCCTACATTATACTCCATCTGCCACCTTACTGCCCACTCACTTAGTCTATCTATATCCCTTTGCAAACGCTTTGTGTTTTCCTCACAGCTTACTGTCTCGCCTAGCTTTGTATCATCAGCAAACTTGGATACATTACACTCGGTCCCTTCAGCTAGGTCACGAATGTAGATTGTAAATAGCTGAGGCCCCAACACTGATCCTTGCGGCACCCAACTAGTTACAGCCTGCCAACCTGAAAAAGATCCATTTATCCCTACTCTCTGTTTTCTGTCCGTTAACCAATCCTCTATCCATGCTACTATATTACCCCCAACCCCATGAGCCCTAATCTTGTGTAATAACCTTTTATGTGGCACCTTATTGAATGCCTTTTGGAAATCCAAATATACTGCATCCACTGGTTCCCCTTTATCTACCCTGCTAGTTACATCCTTAAAAAACTCTAATAAATTTGTCAAACATGATTTCCCTTTCATAAAACCATGTTCACTCTGCCTAATCATGTTATGATTTTCTAAGTGACTTGATACCACTTCCTTAACAATGGATTCCAGCATTTTCCCGACGACTGATGTCAGGCTAACTGGCCTGTAGTTCCCTGTTTTTTCTCTCGCTCCTTTCTTGAATAGCGGTGTTACATTTGCGACCTTCCAATCCGCTGGGACCTCTCCAGAATCTAGGGAATTTTGGAAGATCAAAACCAATGCATCCACTATCTCTTCAGCTACCTCTTTTAGAACCCGAGGATGTAGGTCGTCAGGTCCAGGGGATTTGTCGGCTTTTAGTCCCATTAGTTTCTCTAGTACTTTTCCTCTACTTATATTAATTACGTTAAGTTCCTCACCCTCATTGGACCCTTGGTTCCCCATCATTTTTAGTATGCTTTTTGTGTCTTCTACTGTGAAGACAGATACAAAATATTTGTTTAACGTTTCTGCCATTTCCTTATTCCCCATAATAATTTCTCCTGTCTCAGCCTCTAAGGGACCAGCGTTTACTTTTGCTACTCTTTTCCTTTTTACATACTTGTAGAAACTCTTACAATCTACTTTTATATTTCTTGATAGTTTTCTCTCTCATTCTATTTTTTCCCTTTTTATCTATTTTTTCCCTTTTTATCAATTTTTTGGTCAACCTTTGCTGGTTTTCGAAACTCTCCCAATCCTCAGGCTTATTATTATTCTTTGCAACATTATAAGCTTCTTCTTTCAATCTAATGCTATCCTTAACTTCTTCAGTTAGCCACGGTTGGATCACTTTTCCCGTGGAGTTTTTGTTTTCTCAATGGAATGTATTTTTGTTGAGAATTATTAAATATTTCTTTAAATGCTAGCCACTGCTTATCTACTGCCATACCTTTTAGTCTATTTTTCCAATCTACCTTAGCCAACTCGCCTCTCATACCTATGTAATTGGCTTTATTTAAGTTTAAGACTCTAGTTTCGGACTTAGAATTTCACATTAATTTTGAGAGTGACTTACCCATCATATCACTCTGCCCCAGAGGATCCTTTACTATGAGATTGCTAATTAACCCTGTCTCATTACACAATACAAGATCTAAAATAGCCTGTTCCCTGGTAGGTTCCATGGCACATTGTTCTAGGAAACTGTCCCAAATGCATTCCATGAACTCGTCCTCCAGACTACCTTTGCCAATTTGATTTGTCCAGTCTATATGAAGATTAAAGTCCCCCAAGATTATTGCATTACCTTTGTTGCAAGCTCCTACTATTTCTTGATTAATATTCTGTCCAACGGTATAGCTACTGTTAGGGGGCCTATATACTACTCCTACCAGTGTTTTCTGCCCTTTGTTATTCCTTATCTCTACCCATACTGATTCTACTTCCTGATCTTCCGAGCCGAGATCCTTTCTCGCTCCTGTCCATTCGGTCCCTCGAGCCAGTTCCGCCATTCAGTTATATCATGGCTGATCTGTATCTTAACTCCATTTACCCACCTTGGTTCCTTAACCCTTAATACCCTTGCCTAACAAAAATCTGTTAATCTCAGTTTTGAAATTTTCAATTGACCCTCAGCAGCTTTTTGGGGGATAGAGGTCTAAATTTCCACTACCCTTTGTGTGAAGGAGTGCTTCCTGACAGCACCCCTGAACAGCCTAGCTCTAATTTTAAGGTTATGCCCCCTTGTTCTGGACCGCCCCCCACCCCCCCCCCCCCCACCCCACCAGAGGAAATAGTTTCTCTCTATCTACTCTTATCAATGAGTGAAAGAGCAAATAATCGAAAGTGTGCATGTATATACTGGGAGATTAGAATATTTATCCATCCCCAGATCCCAATTAGTCAGCCCCAGCAGGCTTCCCTCCTCGGACAACACCCCTCATCTTCACCAGCCGCAGCAGTGCAGGAATCATTGCCCTTTGGAGTATTTGATCACTTTAGTTTAAATTGAGCTGTGTAATCTCAAATCCCATTCCCAACTTGATTCAGAACTTTTTTGAGGGAGTTATTCGAAACCTTCTTTTGCTGGGAGTCTGTGCCAGTAAATCCACATCTCTCCGGGGAAAACAATTTATTCTAATCCCCAGTGTCATTTAAAACTTATTTGTGCCTGTGTCGTCCTCATTCTGCACTCTTAGTGCAAATAGCCTGCTTAAATATGCATTGTCTGTTTCTTAGCATATTAGCAAGTGTCAGCTGTGGCTCAGTTGGTAGCACACTCGCCTCTGAGTCAGAAGGTTGTGGGTTCAAGTCCCACTCCAGGGACTTGAGCACATAAAGCTAGGCTGATACTCCAGTGCAGTGCTGTATGAGGTGCTGTCTTTTGGATGAGACGTTAAACCGAGGCCCCGTCTGCTCTTTCAGGTGGACGTAAAAGATCCCATGGCACTATTTCGAAGAAGAGCAGGGGAGTTATCCCTGGTGTCCTGGCCAATATTAATCCCTCAATCAACATCACCAAAACAGATTATCTGGTCATTATCACATTGCTTTTCGTGGGACCTTGCTGTGCGCAAATTGGCTGCTGCGTTTCCCACCTTACAACAGTGACTACACTTCAAAAGTACTTCATTGGCTGTAAAGCGCTTTGAGATGTCCGGTGGTCGTGAAAGGCGCTATATAAATGCAAGTCTTTTTTTATTAAAGACCTGGATCATGCATCCGTCTCTTTCCCAATCATCTCAAATAACAGCAAGTTTAGGCTTGCCTGGGAGTCTCAAGTACAATGTTTCCTAAATTACAGCAGTGACTACACTTCAAAAGTACTTCATTGGCTGCAAAGCACTTTGGGACATTCTGAGGTTGTGAAAGGCGCTATATAAATACAAGACTTTCTTTTTTAAGCTATACAGGCCAGGAAGAACCAAGTTTATAGGTTTAAGTTGTAGTCTGACCTGAGTTAGCTGATCTCAGCTGGAATGCATTACAATAGATCTCGTGTCCCTGAGTTGGGGAGATGTTCTGGTTTCTGATCGATATCCAGCAACCCCTGGTGAGGTGGGCGTCAGGTGAGTACAACATCAGGCTTGCTGTGATGAGTTCCAGGAGGGGAGAAAATTGGTAAGTGGAAAAAAAGAAAACCATGTCTCCTCATAACTTGGAGCCCTAAGTCCTGTTCCTCTCTGAAGCCGCTCCAAAGCCTTATTCTCCTTTTGAAGGCAGAGTGTTCAAAATTGCACGCAGCATTCTAAATGTGGACATACCAGTCACCGATAAAAAGTTAAAGTAAACCGGTTTTGATTTACAATCTCATGCCCTTGAGATGAAACTTTACAACAGCTTCACATTGCTTTAAAACATTCAGTGGATGTTTGGCAAGCCTGCTGGTTTACGGTCTTCACACACCGATGGAATTCTAATGTTTGATCTCCAAAAAGCCTGTAAAATTGTTGGAAAATCTTGTACTCTCATGTAATAATATAATAGAATTTGACTTATTCATTGACAGCAAACTAGTAATGCTGACATTCAGCGATCGCATGCAAATCTCCTCCTATTCCACCTTTTCAAACTAGGACCCCTTCATTGTATTGTGTGGTTCAGTACAACACCTCTGGTGGTTTTACCTACTGAAGCATTGGAGGAGTCAGCCAATCCGACTGGTTGTAAGGCATTGATTCCATTTCGAGACCAGTTACCTTTTTTGTTCCTTGTGGAGTCAATCAGCTGATCACAGTTGGAATGCAGGGCAGTGCATTACAATTTGCCTCTGTGTCCCTGAGTTAGGGAGTTGTTTGATTTCTGATTGATAGTCAGCAACCTCAGTGCGGAGCTGAGCGGGGGCAGCGGAGGCGACGACTTAAAGGGAGCACCGGAGAAGGCCCAGGACACAGTGTGGATATGAGCGGGAGCGGAGGCGGTGGCTGAAGGGAAGCACCGGAGAAGGCCCAGGACACAGTGTGGATATGAGCGGGAGCAGCGGCAACGGAGGCAATGGCTTAAAGGGAGCACCGGAGAAGGCCCAGGACACAGTGTGGATATGAGCGGGAGCAGCGGCAGCGGAGGTGACGACTTAAAGGGAGCACCGGAGAAGGCCCAGGACACAGTGTGGATATGAGCGGGAGCAGCGGCAGCGGAGGTGACGACTTAAAGGGAGCACCGGAGAAAGCCCAGGACACAGTGCGGATGTGAGCGGGGGCCGGCAGCAGTGGAGGTGACGGCTTAAGGGGAGCCCAGGACACAGCGTGGACCTGAGCGGGAGCGACGGCTTTAAGGGAGCACCAGAGAAGGCCCAGGACACAGCGCGGATATGAGCGGGAGCGGCGGCAGCAGTGGCAATGCTTTAAAGGGAGCACTGGAGAAGGCCCAGGACACAGCACAGACATGAACGGGAGCGGCGGCTTAAGGGGAGCACCAGAGAAGGTCCACAACAGAGCGCGGAGTTGAGCGGAAGCAGCAGCAGCATAAAGGGAGCTGAGCGGCGACTTAAAAAATCCAAAAAAAACCAGGAGTGACGTCACAGGACAGCAGGTAGGTGATTGGTTGGTGAGTATTACAGCTCTTTTGCTGTAAGTGGATTAAATTCAGAACTGGGAGAGTATTAACTACTATAACTTTATTGAATTAATAAAAACTAAATTAACTAATTAAAACTAAAAATTAAAAGTAAAAATAATCATTTGAATAAATACTGTCACTAATTATATAAATAAAATAAGTCTAGATAGAGATGGCAGTGCAGGTGGTGTGTCGTAACTGCAGCATGTGGGAGTTGGTGGAGACCAACGAGCTCCCGAGCAACCGCATTTGTCGTACGTGCCTGCAGCTCGAGCTTCGGCTCAGAGTTGTTGAGCTGGAGTCCGAGCTGCAGACATTGCGATGCCTCGGAAGGGGAGAGTTACCTGGACACTTTGTTCCAAGAGGTAGTCACACCCCTTAGGTTAAGCAGTACTTTAGAGTTAGTCAATGTTGAGGAACAGAAGGGTGTGACTGCGAGTCAAGAATGTCTGGGGACCTAGGATATAGTGATGGAGGAGTCTCAGCCCTTGACCTTGTCCAATAGGTATGAGGTACTTGCTGCCTGTATGGATGAGAACAAGGACTGCAGGGAGGATGGGCAAACTGACCACGTCACTGTGGTACAGGAGGCCATTCAAGTGGGGGAAGGAAAAAGGAATGTGGTAGTGGTAGGCAACAGTATCGTCAGGGGGATCGATACTGTTCTCTGCAGCTGCGACAGGGAGCACCGAAGGCTGTGTTGCCTGCCAGGGTTAAGGATATCTCCTTGTGGCTGGAGAAGAACTTGGAGTGGGAGGGGGAGGATCCAGTTGTCGTGGTCCACGTAGGAACCAACGACATTGGTAGAACTAGGAATGAGGTTCTACTAAGGGAGTTTGAGGAGCTAGGAACCAAATTAAAAAGCAGAACCTCAAAGGTAATAATCTCTGGATTGTTACCTGAGCCACACGCAATTTTGCATAGGGACAAACAGATTAGAGGTTTAAATGCGTGCCTGAAAGAGTGGTGTGGGAGAAAGCGGTTTCAGTTCACATGGCACTGGCACCAGTACTGGGGAAAGAGGGAGTTGTTCCGATGGGACAGGCTCCACTTAAACCGAGCTGGGACTGGTGTCCTGGCGAATCGAATAACTGGGGCAGTAGAGAGGGCTTTAAACTAATTAAGTGGGGGTGAGAGGATTCAGGAAAGTAAATTTAAAAGCAGCGAGAGAAATGTCAAGGCTCTAGAGAAGAGTAGCATTTTGGGTAAAAGTAAGCAGAGTGGGTCAGGAAGGGACAGAGAGCGTAACAACGGTAATAAGGCATCAGTGACTAAGGTGACATCAGGGGAAAAAATAGAAAAAAGTCAAAGCTAAAGGCACAATATCTGAATGCGCGAAGCATTTGCAACAAAATAGATGAATTAATAGCGCTAATAGAAATGAACAGGTTTGATCTAATAGCCATTGCGGAGACGTGGTTGCAAAGTAGCCAAGGTTGGGAACCAAATATTCCAGGATACTTAACTTTTAGAAGAGATAGGCAAAATGGAAAAGGAGGAGGGGTAGCCCTGATAAAGGATGGAATAAAGACAGTAGAGAGAAAAGATCTTAACTCTGAAAATCAAGAAGTAGAATCAGTTTGGGTGGAGCTAAGAAACAGCAAGGGGCAGAAAACATTGGTGGGAGTTGTTTATGGGCCCCCAAACAGTAGTTGTAATTTAGGGCAGAGTATAAATCAGGAAATTAGAGGCGCATGTAACAAGGGTAATACAGTAATCATGGGGGACTTTAATCTACATATAGACTAGGCAAACCAAATTTGCAGTAATAGTGTGGAGGACGAATTCATGGAATGTATGCAAGATAGTTTTCTCGATCAGTATGTTGAGGAACCAATGAGGGAACAGGCTATTTTAGATCTAGTATTGTGCAATGAGAAAGGGTTAATTATTAACCTTGGAGTAAAGGGGCCTTTAGGGAAGAATGACAATATGATAGAATGTTATTTTGAGTTTGAAAGTGATTTAGTTAAATCCGAAACTCGGGCCTTTAATCTAAACAAAGCAAACTACGTGGGTATAAGGGGCGAGTTGGCTAAGGTAGATTGGGAAACTACATTAAAAGGTATGATGGTAGAGAAGCAATGGCTAGCATTTAAAGAATTAATACATAATTTACAACAAATATACATTCCTTTCAGGCACAAAAACCCCACAGGAAAAGTGGCCCAACCGTGGCTAATGAGAAATTAAAGATAGTGTTAGATCAAAGGAAGAGGCTTATAATGTTGCCAAAAAGAGTAGTAAGCCTGAGCAGTGGGAGGATTTTAGAATTCAGCAAAGGAGGACCAAGAAATTGATAAAGAAAGGGAAAATAGAATGAGAGTAAACTAGCGAAAGACATAAAAACAGACTGTAAAAACTTCTATAGGTATGTAAAAAGGAAAAGATTAGCAAAAGTAAATGTGGGTCCCTTACAGACTGAGACAGGAGAAATTATAATAGGGAATAAGGAAATGGCAGAGAAATTAAACAAATACTTTGTATCTGTCTTCACGGAAGAAGACGCAAAAAACTTCCCAGAAATAGTGGAGAACCAAGGGTCTAGCGAGAATGATGAATTGAAAGAAATTAGTATTAGTAAAAAAAAAGTACTGGAGAAATTAACGGGACTAAAAGCCAATAAATCCCCTGGACCTGATGGCCTACATCCTAGGGTTTTAAAAGAGGTGACTATAGAGATAGTGGATGCATTGGTTGTCATCTTCCAAAATTCCATAGATTCTAGAACGGTTCCCACGGATTGGAAGGTAGCAAATGTAACCCCGTTATTTAAGAAAGGAGGGAGAGAGAAAACGGGGAACTGCAGACCAGTTAGCCTGATATTAGTCGTAGAGAAAATGCTAGAATCTATTATTAAGAATGTGGTAACAGGGCACTTTGAAAATAACAATAGGATTGGGCAGAGTCAACACGGATTTATGAAAGGGAAATTGTGTTTGACGAGTCTATTTTTGAGGTTGCAACTAGCAGAGTAGATAAGGGGGAACCAGTGGATGTGCTGTATTTGGATTTTCAGAAGGCATTCGGTAAGGTGCGACACCAGGTTATTAAACAAAATTAGGCCTCATGGGATTGGGGGTAATATACTAGCATGGATTGCGGATTGGTTAATGGACAGAAAACAGAGAGTAGGAATAAACGGGTAATTTTCGGGTTGGCAGGCTGTAACTAGTGGGGTACTGCAAGGATCAGTGCTTCGGCCTCAGCTATTCACAATCTATATCAATGATTTGGATGAGGGGACCAAATGTAATATATCCAAGGTTGCTGATGATACAAAGCTAGATGGGAATGTAAGTTGTGAGGAGGATGCAAAGAGGCTACAAGGGGATATAGGCAGGCTAAGTGTGTGGACAAGAACATGGCAAATGGAATATAATGTGGAGAAATGTGAAGTTATCCACTTTGGTAGGAAAAATAGAAAACCAGAGTATTTTTTAAATGGTGAGAGATTGGGGGGATGTTGGTGTTCAGAGGGACCTGGGTGTCCTTGTACACGAATCACTGAAAGTTAACATGCAGGTACAGCAAGGAATTAGGAAAGCAAATAGTATGTTGGCCTTTATTACAAGAGGATTTGAGTATAAGAGTAAAGACGTCTTACTGCAATTATATAGGGCCTTGGTGAGACTACACCTGGAGTATTGTGTGCAGTTTTGGTCTCCTTACCGAAGGATGGATATACTTGCCATAGAGGGAGTGCAACGAAGGTTCATGAGACTAATTCCTGGGATGGGGGGATTGTCCTATGAGGAGAGATTGAGTAGACTAGGCCTATATTCTCTCGAGTTTAGAAGAATGAGAGGTGATCTCATTGAAACATGCAAAATTCTTACAGGGCTTGACAGGGTAGATGCAGGGAGGATGTTTCCCCTGGCCGGCAGTCTAGAACCAGGGGTCACAGTCTCAGAATAAGGGGTCGGTCATTTAGGACTGAGATGAGGAGAAATTTCTTCACTTAGAGGGTGGTGAATCTTTGGAATTCTGTACCCCAGAGAGCTGTGGAGTTGAGTATATTTAAGACAGAGATCGATTGATTTTTGGATATTAAGGGAATCAAGGGATATGGGGATAGTGCAGGAAAGGAAAGTGGAGTTGAGGTAAAAGAACAGCCATGATCTTACTGAATGATGGAGCAGGCTCGAGGGGCCGAATGGCCTACTCCTGCTCCTATTTCTTATGTTCTTAACCTCAGGTGGGGCGGGCATCAGGTGAAGACAGAATCAGGCTGGGAGAAAATTAGTAAGTAAAAGAATGAAAACTATGGCTGCTCGTTTTGTGAAACTCAAGCTTGGTTGCAACACCCTAGCTAATGGACCCAGCCAGGTACAATCTACGCATCTTATTCAAGCTGGGAGATGAAATTTTAGATCTTGCTGAATCAACTAAACTTGCTGTTCTTGCTTTCCTGGGCAACGGTCCCACGCTGGACAAATGGCCTGTTATGCCAAAGTGGTGTAAATTTGATTCAAGTTCATACTGTTTTCGAAGTGATTTGATTGTAAACTGGCACCTCTTTAAACACTGGATTGGATGTGGTTGTGTGCTTCTGATGCAGTGCTGGTTCATTTGTTATGTTTGTAGAATTGTCTCTCATCTAGGTGATGGGCTGGGATAGAAAATGGCATTTGTTGCTGTTGTTCTCAGACTTGTTCCTCAATTGCAACTACATCAGTGATATGAGTTGGAACAGTATGTATTATAAACGAGATGATTTCTAACATGATTCTCTCTTACAATAAATCCTTTTAATTTTCACACTCATCACAGTTTTGAAATTGTCTAGTTTAGATTGATGTATTCAAAGATATTAAAACTTTTCCTGCCTTAGTTAAAAATGGTGTATTTTTGTTCATAGTTTGGCCCTCTAAACTCTTTTAATAACCTCCACCAAAAACTGCCCAATAACATATCCCTTTTGAATGAGAGGTGATAAACACTGGACACTGCTCCAAATGTGGCCTCGCCACGACCAGGTACTATTATAAAATCATCTCTCTTGTTGTATAAGTTATACATTTCGAAACATAACCTGCCATTTTGCTTTCTTTATCACTAGGAAACACTGTCCTGATAGTGTTAGTGACCTGTCCACCAATATTCTAAGATCTCTGTCCTGTTATAATACTTCCAGTACCTTTCCACTAAGTACATATGTTCTTTTTCTTCATTTTATACCTATCTGTGTTGAACTCCATCTGTCATTTTTCTGCCTCAAATGCCAGTATCCCAAACCCTTCTGAATTTCCACTCCCTGGTTCTCATCACTTCTTCCTGCTGCTATACTTGTGCCCTCTGGAAAATGTAGACACCTGTGAACTGACACCACTTTCTAAGTTAGTGATGAAAATGATTAAATTACCATGGTCCCAACACCAACTCCTATGGTACTAACACTGGCTCCCAGTCAAATAGCTTCCCATTTGCTCTTACCCATTACTTGAAATAAAGCAATGAGTATCAGTTTGCAGCACTCTCACCTGGAAAGCAGAAGGTTTTGGGTTCCAACCCCAGCTCCATTATCTAGGCTGACATAATAGCGCAGCACCGAGGGAGTGCTGCAGTGTCGAAGGTACAGTCTTTCGGATGAGACTTCAAACCGAGGTACCGTCTACCTGTCTAGGTCGATGTAGAAGATACCCTGGATTATTTGAAGAACAGATAATTCTTCTGCTGTCGCAGCCAACATGTCTGCCTTTGCTATCACCACCAAAAACAGATCATTCACCTCATTTACTGTTTTTGGGATCTTGCTGTGTGCATATCAACTGCCGCATTTGCGTGCACTACTGTGGCTACATTTCATTGGATGTGAAGTGCTTTGGGATAAGGGCATGACCAAGAGCAATATATGCACAAGTTCTTTCTAGCCATCTTCAATTCAATACATTGCCATCTAGCCCATGCACCTATCACTTAAGCAGTGGTCTTTTATGTGGGACAGTGCAAAACACCATTTAAAATTCAGGTAAACAGCATCTGTGTCTCACTTTTATCTAAAAATTCTAAGACGTTGCCAATCATGACCTCCCCTCTTAAGGTGATCCCTTAAAACTCCCTCAGCATTGTTTCAAGAAATCTTCTCACAATTGATGAGACATATCGGTCTGTAATTAGCCTGCTCCCACCTTCCTTTCTGAAGATGGGAGTTAAATTTGCTATTTTCGAATCACCTGGGAGCTGTCCCTTCTCCAGTGAGCTCAAGAAAATATCTGTAAAGAGCCCATATTCAACTGACTTATGTGCTTTTAAAACTGGGATAGATTGTCAGGTCAGGGGCTTTATCCACCTTCAGTATCTGTAATCTACTTAATATCAGTTCTTTTGTGATTAAAAAAAAAAAAAATAGCCAGTCTGCAAAAACACTGAAAGCTTAACCCCCACCTCTGACATCTCTCCTCTCACTTCCGATAGACTTTATTTCCCCTTCAAGTATTTTGTCCCAGTACAATTAGACAATAAAGAATTATTTCAAAACACTGTTATCTGCAAATTGTTCGGATCCAAACAGCTTTTAAGGTAAAGTGTGATAACCTTGTGGAATTGATACAATTGACTCAGTGAGCAGGAGTGCATTTTGAAGATTTGTAGCTCAATAGAGGAAACCCGTTTCTCAGTGTCCCCCTCCCACGCTCCTTCTCTCTGTGTGGGAGACCAGCAGTTAATGTGCAATAGTCACGTTTCTAACAATAAAAGTCAATGAGGAGATGTACTATTTCAATAATATCATCAGTGTGGATGAAGCTCTTCAGGGCAGCTGTTTGAAGAGGTGTTGCTCTTGCCCGACAGTTTCAGTAATTGTAATTTGGTTTTATTGATTTAGGAGCATCTTAAGTGTAAACGTCTCAGAAAGAAACCTCTTTCACAATAAACTCTACTCATAGTAAATGTGTATTTTTATTGACTTTATTTTGCAAGTCTCTCTTGCTCCAACTTAATTGTAATCTATTCATCACGGTGGTACTAACATGCTATGTTGTCAAGAGAACGATTGGAAGGCAATCTCACATTTTCCAGAGATATTCTTTAGTTCTAATATTTTTGTGAGAATGTCACATGACATCTACACAAATCTTTTTATTGCTTTTGCTTTGTAAATTGCCGTGTTTCAACCCAGTCATAATCCTGGATGTTGAGACATTTGATTGTCGAGAGAATAGTGAGATGGCAGTGTCATACTGCCTTACTATTCTTAAGTGCAAACGCTTTTTGTGAGAATAACACTGTACAAGTGTATTTATTATCTTTTGTCTTGTACCATCATCCCTTTTGTCATTTAATTAGCCCTGCCTTCCACCCTATCACAGACCTTCCCTTTTGTTCTTTCTTCCCCTCCCCCTTTCCCTGCCTTGGCACTTCCTTAAAACATGTATCTCTAACTTTTTCCAGTTCTGATGAAAGATCATCGACCTGAAACGTTAACACTGTTTCTCTTCACAAATGCTGCCTGACCTGCTGAGTATTTCCAGCATTTTCGGTTTTTATTTCAGATTTCCAGCTTCCACAGTATTTTGTTTTTGTATTTATTATCTTTGCCCCTCACTCAGTTACTTCAACCTATCACTATCTCGTAATATGATGAGATCTGATGGCATCAAGATGATAAAGGATAAATTTATGTTCTCATTTAGTAATAATTTTCCTAAAGATTGAAATAAGTTGTTATAATTGATTTTCTGGCACGCCATCAATTGTTCACTAGGTCAGTGCACCATACGGACCAGGTAGGTCTTGGGTTTGGTTCCTGACCAGTATTGAGTTCGCTGATCTCAGGGTAGCAATGGGTATTGTCAGTATCCCTAGGCAAACGGGCGAAGGAACATAGTTCTGCTATGAATGCAAACATTTTGGGTAATGCAGACTTTTCTTTTCTCCCAAATGATTTTATTGAGTTGTGCAAAAATTTACATGGTTTCTCAGGTCATGGTACAATACAGAATACATAGAAACATAGAAGATAGGAGCAGGAGTAGGCTATTCGGCCCTTCAAGCCTGCTCCGCCATTCAATGAGATCATGGCTGATCATCCAAATTCAGTACCCTGTCCCTGCTTTCTCCCCATATCCCTTGATCCCTTTAGCCTTAAGAACTATATCTAACTCCTTCTTGAATATGTTTAATGATTTGGCCTCAACTACCTTCTGTGGTAGAGAATTCCACAGGTTCACCACTCTCTGGGTGAAGAAATTCCTCCTCATCTCCGTCCTAAATGGCTTACCCCTTATCCTTGGACTGTGACCCCTGGTTCTGGACACCCCCGCCATTGGGAACATCCTTCCTGCATCTAGTCTGTCTAGTCCTGTTAGAATGTTATAAGTTTCAATGAGATCCCCTCTCATTCTTCTAAACTCTAGCGAATATAAGCCTAATCGACCCAATCTCTCTTCATACGTCATCCCTGCCATCCCAGGTATCAGCCTTGTGAATCTTCGCTGCACTCCCTCCATGGCAAGAACATCCTTCCTCAGATAAGGCGACCAAAACTGCACACAATACTCAAGGTGTGGTCTCAGCAAGGCCCTGTACAACTGCAGCAAGACATCCCTGCTCCTGTACTCGAATCCTCTCGCTATGAAGGCCAACATACCATTTGCCTTCTTAACCGCCTGCTGCACCTGCATGCTTGCCTTCAGCGACTGGTGCACAAGGACACCCAGGTCTCGTTGCACCTCCCCTTTTCCCAATCTATTGCCGTTCAGATAATCTGCCTTCCCGTTTTTGCCACCAAAGTGGATAACCTCACAATTATCCACATTATACTGCATCTGCCATGCATTTGCCCACTCACCCAACCTGTCCAAATCATACTGGAGTTTCTCTGCACCCTCCTCACAGCACACTCGCCCACCCAGCTTTGTGTCGTCTGCAAACTTGGAGATATTACATCTAATTCCCTCGTCTAGTTCATTAATATATATTGTGAATAACTGGGGTCGAAGCACCGATCCCTGCGGTACCCCACTAGTCACTGCCTGCCACTCGGAAAAAGACCCGTTTATTCCAACTCTTTGCTTCCTGAGTGCCAACCAGTTCTCTATCCAAGTCAGTACCTTACCCCCAATCCCATGTGCTTTAACTTTGCATGCTAATCTCTTCTGCGGGACCTTGTCGAAAGCTTTCTGAAAGTCCAAATACACCACATCCACTGGTTCTCCCTTATCAATTCTACCAGTTACATGCTCAAAAAATTCCAGTAGGTTTGTCAAGCATGATTTACCTTTTGTAAATCCATGTTGACTTTGTTTTCCAAGTGCTCAGCTATTACATCTTTTATAATGGACTCTAGCATTTTTCCCACTACCGATGTCAGGCTTACCGGTCTATAATTTCCCGTTTTCTCTCTACCACCTTTTTTAAATAGTGGGGTTACATTAGCTACCCTCCAATCCATGGGAACTGTGCCAGAGTCTATAGAATTTTGGAAGATGACCAGCAATGCATCTACTATTTCTAGGGCCACTTCCTTAAGTACCCTGGGATGTAGATTACCAGGCCCTGGGGATTTATTGGCCTTCAATCCCGTCAATTTATCTAACACCATTTCCCTACAAATACTGATTTCATTCAGTTCCTCCCTCTCATTAGACCCTATGTTCCCCGCCCTCTCTGGGAGGTTATTTGTGTCCTCCTTTGTGAAGACAGAACCAAAGTATGTATTTAATTGGTTCACCATTTCTTTGTTCCCCCTTATAAATTCCCCTGATTCTGACTGCAAGGGACCTACGCTTGACTTCACCAATCTTTTTCTCTTCACATATCTATAGAAGCTTTTACAGTCAGTTTTTATGTTCCCTGCAAGCTTACTCGCATACTCTATTTCCCCCCTCTTAATTAATCCCTTTGTCCTCCTTTGCTGAATCCTAAACTGCTCCCAATCCTCAGGTTTGCTGCTTTTTCTGGCCAATTTATATGTCCTCTCCTTGGATCTTATGCTATCCCTAATTTTCCTTGTTAGCCATGGTTGAGCCACCTTTCCTGTTTTATTTTTATGCCAGACAGGGATGAACAAATTCTGTAATTCATCCATGTGATCTTTAAATATTTGCCATTGCCTATCCACCGTCAACCCTTTAAGTAACGTTCCCCAATCCATCCTAGCCAACTCGCGCCTCATACCATCGTAGTTTCCTTTATTTAAATTCAGGACCCTAGTCTCTGAGTCAACTACGTCACTTTCCATCTTAATGAAGAATTCCATCATATTATGATCGCTCTTCCCCAAGGGACCTCGCACAACAAGATTGCTAATTAATCCAGTCCAACCAGTCCCCATCCACCACCACCCTCCTCCGCCTGGCTGAACTTGTTCTCACATTGAACAACTTCTCCTTTGACTCTACCCATTTCCTCCAAATTAAAGGTGTTGCTATGGGTACCCGCATGGGTCCTAGCTATGCCTGCCTTTTCGTGGGATATGTGGAACACTCTTTGTTCCAGTCCTACTCGGGTCCCCTCCCTCACCTCTTTTTCCGGTACATTGATGACTGTATCGGTGCCGTCTCCTGCTCTCGCCCTGAACTAGAACATTTCATTCACTATGCTTCCAATTTCCACCCTTCCCTCACCTTCACATGGTCCATCTCCGACTCTTCCCTTCCCTTCCTCGACTTCTCCATCTCCATCTCTGGGGATAGGTTATTGACTAACATTCACTACAAGCCCACCGACTCCCACAGCTACCTGGACTACACTTCCTCCCACCCCGCCTCCTGTAAGGACTCTATTCCATTCTCCCAGTTTCTCCGTCTCCGCCGCATCTGCTCTGATGATGCCACCTTCCATACCAGTGCTTCCGACATGTCTTCTTTTTTCCTCAACCGAGGATTCCCCTCTACCGTGGTCGACACGGCCCTCGACCGTGTCCGTTCTATCTCCCGCACATCTGCCCTCACCCCTGCCCCTCCCTCCCGGAACCACGATAGGGTTCCCCTTGTCCTCACCTTTCACCCCACCAGCCTCCACATTCAACGGATCATCCTCCGCCATTTCCGCCACCTCCAGCGTGATCCCACCACCAAACACATCTTCCCCTCACCTCCCCTTTCAGCATTCCGCAGGGACCGCTCCCTCCGCGACACCCTAGTCCACTCCTCTACCACCCCCAGCACCCCTTCCCCTTCGCCCGGCACCTTCCCGTGCACGCGCAGGAGATGCAACACATGCCCTTATACCTCCCCTCTTCCCACTGTCCAGGGCCCCAAACACCCCTTCCAGGTGAAACAGCGATTTACTTGTACTTCCTGCAATTTAGTATACTGTATTCGCTGCTCACGATGTGGACTCCTCTACATTGGGGAGACCAAACGCAGATTGGGTGACCGCTTTGCGGAACACCTCCGTTCAGTCCGTAAGGGGGACCCCGAGCTCCCGGTGGCCTGTCACTTTAATTCACCGCTTCACTCCCACTCTGACCTCACCGTCCTCGGCCTATTACACTGTTCCACGGAAGCTCAGCGTAAGCTCGAGGAACAGCACCTCATCTTTCGTTTAGGCACGCTACAGCCCTCTGGACTCAATATCGAGTTCAACAATTTTAGATCATAACCTCAGCTCCAATCACATTTATATTTTATTTTATCCACCCTTTTATTTGTCCCCCCCACCTTTTTTTTCCTCCTAGAAGCTGGCAGCTGTCCTTCATTCTGCCAGTGGATTTCACACTTCATTCAGCCTTAATCTGTCACATTAACACCACCTCTAGCCTTGCATATCTCTTAATGTCTCTTAATGTCTCTTCATCTCCTCCTTTGTTCCTTTATCCCCTCCCCCTTTTCCCAGCTTTACCCTGGCCTTAAATCTATTTGATTTCCAGCTCTTCCCAGTTCTGATGAAAGGTCATCGACCTGAAACGTCAACTCTCTTTCTCTCTCTACGGATGCTGCCTGGCCTGCTGAGTTTTTCCAGCGTTTTCTGTTATTTCGGATTTCCAGCATCTGCAGTATTTTGCTATCGTGCTAATTAATCCTTTCTCATTACATAATACCCAGTCTAAGATGGCCTGATCTCTAGTTGGTTCCTCGACATATTGGTCCAGGAAACCATCCCGTATACACTCTAGGAATTCCTCCTCCACAGTATTGTTATTAATTTGGTTAGCCCAATCTATATGCAGATTAAAGTCACCCATGATAACTGCTGTGCCCTTATTGCACGCGTCTCTAATTTCCTGTTTAATGCCATCCCCAACCTCTCCACTGCTGTTTGGGGGTCTGTATACAACTCCCACTAATGTTTTCTGCCCCTTGGTATTTCGCATCTCTACCCATACAGATTCCGAGCTAATATCCTTCCTTACTATTGTGTTAATCTCCTCTTTAACCAGCAACGCTACTCCACCTCCTTTTCCTTTTTGCCTGTCCTTCCTGAATACATTATAGATTAAATGGTACTTGCAGATACATATATTAATCGTCTTATATGGTTAAACACTTCTGCAAGGTAAAGAAAGGACTGCAATGTGTAACAGCAGCTTCCTACTGTTCAAGCTTGTAACTATTAATAATGTAAACTGCACCCCCCCCTCCTCCTGACTGGCACTTAGCTCAAATGCTTCCCGGCCTGCTCTTCTGCCTGTGCAGTCCAAGTGTTTCTAAGCCCACCTGGCTGCTTGAGTGCTGCTCAGCCCACGCCACCTCAGAGTGTTTCCAGGCTTACTTCCTCACCTCCTTCAAGTGCTTCCTGACTCTCTTGCGCAGAGAGAGAAAATCTCTAGAGATTGTAACAAATTGAAAAATCAGTCCAAACTGTGATAGACTCCAAATTGTTTCTTTGGAACACAGACAAATATTCCAAAAATTGCCTATCATATCCATTAGCCATTGAAGCTCCTGATTGTTTTTATTCAGCAGTTTCCTTACCACCTTGATCATTCTTGTACTTGATTTCTTCTGTTTGCTAGTAACTGTCCACTTCATTTCTACTTCTTTGAGTTCTTTTTGATTAATTTATTGTGCATCTCCCTACTTGTCATTTATTTATTTACTGGCTGTTACCACTTGGAGTTCTCCTTTCTCAATATAGTCTTGTCCTTTTTTTTACCTTGTTAATTTATGTTATTTGCTTCTTTTTTCTGATTTCCCAATTCCTTAAAAGGCAAAATTGGGTGGCATAGTGGGCTAGACCATTGTCCTTTCACAGTGGAATTGACGTGGAATCTGGCCCAGAATGCTGGGGTGATATTCTCCCCTCTCTCTCTGCCAGCTGTGAGGGTCCCATGTAATTTGAGTTTAGGGTAGCCTCAGTCCAGTTCCTTGTGGACACATATCAGCAGTATAAAAGTCCTCATCATTCAACACAATTTGGCAGTCTTGCTCAACTGCTACAACAGGGCAGTTGTGCAAGAAATGGAAGTATGTTGGTGCAGTGTGTGTTGCTTTTTGGCTTGAGAGATTTGCCTTGCATCTGATCCATGCGGCAATTGACATGGGAGTGCTTGATGCAGACACTGTGTGGTAAAAGTGAAAAACTTTCAATATACGGTAAAAACATCTCTTGCCTTGATGGGCATATAGACTAGCTAAAGTACAGAGACAATTATCACGGTATATTTCAAGGAAAATAATTTTTATTATACAACATAGAAACATTTGGAGCGTAATGTTGGGTCCCATCAGGAATAATATTGTCTGATAGTAAATGAGTTAATCCACCCCCAGATAAAAATATATTTTCAGGGCCTTGGAATGATACAGTAATGACTGCATCTATTGATGCATGCTTTGGGGAAATAGAGTCTGAATGATTCTACACTCCAGAATCTTGAATTACAACTCTGTCTTTAGTTCTTATCTTCTACATTAGTTAGCAGATGTGATCTTGTAGCATGAAGAGAAGTTGCTAATTTTGAAGAGCAGTGCTTACCATGTTGCTCGCTGCTGTTCGCATTTACGGCCACCACTGGTCTCCACCAGGTTCTAGGCAGAGGATCAACTGAGCCTGGCTTTTTACTGAGCCCTCTACCGTGAAGAATTGGTAACCCACCTCTACTGCTTGGGCATGGTCTCTATCTGCACTATTTTTATTGGGAGCTACTCCCTCTAAGAGATCCACAGACTCCCTTGATCTAGCTCCCTCCCCCTAACTATATGCTTGGAACCGTAGCATGGAGTACAAGACTGAGTCAACTCCCTGAACAAGATCATTGGAAACAGATCTCTAATGCAGAGGAAGATGGTAATAAATTGGCTGAAGATGTGTTGTTGGACCAAAGCTGTAAATGCACAGATTGGGTTTAACACGAGAGTCACTGCATGTACTGGCTCCAGAGATGCTAGAGTGGGAACCATTTTTTGGATTTCATATAGACCACACAGAAAGCACCACACAGTTTCCCCACAATACAGTTTTAAGTCAGTCAATTTAGGTCAGAATGGCATAGGTCCATGGGCTATATTTTTATTTATTTATTCATGGGATGTGGGTGTCGCTGGCATTTATTGCCCATCCCTAATTACCCTTGCGAAGCCTTCTTGAACCGCTGCAGTTTGTTACTAGGCCATTTCAGGGGGCAGTTAAGAGTCAACCACGTTGCTGTGGGTCTGTGAGTCACATATAGGCTAGACCGGGTAAGGGCAGCAGGTTTTTATGACAATGCAGCAGTTTCATGGTCACCATTATAGCTTTTTATTCCAGATTTATTTAATTAACTGAATTTAAATTCCCCAGCTGTCATGGTGGGATTTGAACTCATGTCTCCGGATCATAAGTCCAGGCCTCTCGATTACTCGTCCAGTAGCATAACCACTATCTTACCATACACCCTGTATATGACAGCTTGAAACACCACCTATCTAAAAGTCACAGATATTTTCATATATGTGCTTGGCAGGCCATTGACCAGAACCTACCTCGTGGAGGTGCATTTTATTTGGAGCATGAAGAAAGTGATTAATCGCTTTATTACTGAGATGTTGCCACCATCTACTTAAAATTTCTAGGATAATTTAAAACATTTCTCCATGCTTGGACTGTAACATCTAGCAGTTTAATTTATTGATTAAACCAGCATCATGATAGCTAAATCAGTGCTCTGCTGTAGCTGTGTACAATAGCAATAGCAATCTTTGTTGGTGATATGCTTTGTAATATTTTTCTGTTGTACAATCTCCAGGCTTTCAAAAACAACATGCTTTGAATGCCCAAAGACTTCACCTCGGTTAAATATTAATACGTAAAGATTAGTGTTTTTTGGGTAACTGAGAAGTCTAAGGTTTGAAATGCAAAATGGAGAAACATTCATTGTAGCCAGAGTTTGTCTTGTAAAGTATCATCAAGAGATGAACATCAGAGGTACAGTCCAACTCTAGCAACATCAAAATGTCCGAAGCTGCTCAGTTTTTGACTCTGGTGAGCAAATATTTAACTTAGTTTGGCCAACACTGGTGGCCGGGTGTGGTGGATCCGAGAGTCTGTGCTGGCATGTAGGGCGATGTGGTAAACTGGAGTGTGTTGTTGGCATTAATGGAAACCTAAATTATGGTGTTGGCATTTGGTAAATTGTTAAGCCCTTTATGGCATAGAACATATTTTTCCCAATGCAGATGAGAAATTTGAATCACTGCCTTGTAATTTGAATTTTTTAACAACCTGGTCTTCCCCTTCCTCCCCCCACCCCGCCTCCTATTTTTCTTTCTTTATGCCTCATCTCTCAAACTTGAAAGAATGAGAGACATGCATTTATGTTGTGCCTTTCATGACCTCAGGCTGTCCCAAAGATCTTTACAGCCACTGAAGTACCTTTGAAGTGTAGTCACTGTTGTAAAGTAGGAAATGCAGCAGCCAAGTTGTGCACAGCAAGCTCCCACAAACAGCAATGTGAAAATGACCAGATAATCTATTTTTAGTGATGTTGATTGAGAGATAAATATAGGCCAGGACTCCAGGGATTAATCCTCTGCTCATCTTCAAAATAGTGTCACGGAATCTTTTACGTCCACCTGTTTAACGTCTCATCCGAAAGACGGCACCTCAGACAGTGCAACACTCCCTCAGTACTGCACTGGAGTGTCGGCCTAGATTTTTGTCCTCAACTCTCTGAAGTGGGACTTGAACCCACAACCTTCTGACGTGGTGGCGAGAGTGCTATCAACGGCTGACACTTGGTAACTTTGCACAGATAGAATTCCATTGATGGTGGTGGTGACCTTCTTGTCTCTATCCAAGTGCCCAATCTTCATGTGTGACCCTGGTTGAGTGAGTGTTGTAGGCTATTTGACTATCGGAGCACTGACCATTCTATTCCCACACAGTATTGACACAGAGGCATTGTTCAGATAACAATCAGAAGGAATGAACCATGGGCCTACCTCAACCTGCTTGCGGTTATCCTGGGCATCCTGGGATTATATGTAACCGTTTCCCCCTGCCTCAAAATGCCAGAAATTGATGAACTCGGGACAAACCAGAAATTGAACCTGGAGAGACACTCTTGTCAATGTGGCTCAGTGTCATTTCAGATGGTACGTTAACTCTCTAGCAATCAGGAGATGCAACTGTTGTGCTACCATTTAAGTCTGTAGTGCTCTGTGAGGAAAGAGGGCAAGAAGAATGAACAAGATTCATTGTCTGTAGATTCTCTGTGGTTGTCGTGGCCACTGTTGCTCTGTCAGAACTATAAATGTGAGTTTTGTTTGCAAGTCTTCAACACAGCAACAACATATTTGGCCTATTACACTGTTCCACGGAAGTGCAGCGTAAGCTCGAGGAACAGCACCTCATCTTTCGTTTAGGCACGCTACAGCCCTCTGGACTCAATATTGAGTTCAACAATTTTAGATCATAACCTCAGCTCCAATCACATTTATATTTTATTTTATCCACCCTTTTATTTGTTCCCCCCACCTTTTTTTTTCCTCCTAGAAGCTGGCAGCTGTCCTTCATTCTGCCAGTGGATTTCACACTTCATTCAGCCTTAATCTGTCACATTAACACCACCTCTAGCCTTGCATATCTCTTAATGTCTCTTAATGTCTCTTCATCTCTCCCTTTGTTCCTTTATCCCCTCCCCCTTTTCCCAGCTTTACCCTGGCCTTAAATCTATTTGATTTCCGGCTCTTCCCAGTTCTGATGAAAGGTCATCGACCTGAAACGTTAACTCTCTTTCTCTCTCCACGGATGCTGCCTGGCCTGCTGAGTTTTTCCAGCGTTTTCTGTTGTTATATTTGGAAATGTTTGCCCTGTGATGTTATTAATGAAATCTTCCTTATGACATACCCATTGTACATCTTTTTTCTTTTGTGCATAAAATAAAACTAAAACTTCTGTTATATAATTTCACTTCAGTGAATTTGGGTCATTGAGTTGTATTGGGTGTTAGTTAATGCCCACTATTAAAATTTACTAGCAAACAAATAGCACATTAAACTGTGTTATTCAATATCAGTACATTACAAGTCAGTAGGGGAAAATGCTATTGTTAAATATGAACCCAGCAGTGAATAAGCACTACATTGAAGTGTACTTTAAGGAAATATTGATGGAATTACTATCCAGGAACAATTGATAACTAAATTAACTAAAATATACTACAAAAGTAATAGAAATAGGATATAGAATAAACATTATTATTACCAATAAGTTGTAAAGTGCCAGGCATCTTTCTAGTAACTTAGTAAACACATTTCTTGAAATGACATAGCAATAATCGCAAGCATTAAATGAAAAATAGTGAATTGTGGTAATTTGTTTAATAGAATTTGAATTTTAGAGGCAATCGGCAATTCGATAATATGTGAATAAAGCTGAAGAAGGAATAGTTGATAAAAGTGACTATGATGGGAAGTGGTTAGAGTTTCTTAGTATATCTAATATTTTATCTTGACTTCTGATCTGAAAATGGCATTGTAACTCAGCTGTCAGACCAAGCACAAAGATGTATTGCGCCTGTACAACATGTACTGACTGTTATTTTCTTGTTATTAACTGTTGACTATCGCTTGACAATCTTGCAGTGATAATGTCCAATATAGACAAAAATCACGCATCAACTGCCTGTAGCATCTGACTGCCACTGGCCAAAACAAACCAAAAAGCTGAATAAAACTGCTCTACCAATCCCACAGTATGTATTATTGAGAAGAATGAAGATTTGGAATCGATTTCTGGAATGTAATCTCATTTTGTGGTTCAGATAACACTTGTTAACTGCTGCAGCTTTGCTCTGGTGGTTTATTATGTCATCTGAAGCCCCTTGATAAGATTACTGCTTTGTAATCACCCCTCGGTATCCCATTATTCTGCATTCATCTTGTTGCCACTTAGTGCAGAATTGCTATCATGGACAATCATGCTGCATTACAAAGCATATGTATATACTGTGAAACATAGTGTGCTCATATCCCTCGGTTGGTTGAGGAAATTCACTGAAGACTTGCTTTCAATTTGAAGTGGAGGTGAGGTGATAACAGACCTCTGAGGAAGAAAAGAAAACAGCTTGACATTGAGGAGGTTGATTTGGTTCAAATTAATTTTTATTTGCTAGCTTTCAATTCAAACAATTGTTTGCTAATTATTTTACTTTCCTTTTCTGCCATTAATTATCTCCATTTTGTACAAAGAAAAAAAGACTTGCATTGATGTAGCATCTTGCACAACCTCAGGACGTCCCAAAGCGCTTTACAGCCAATGAAGTACTTTGAAGTTTAGTCACTGTTGTAATGTGGGAAACGCAGCAGCAAATTGTACAGGTACAAGGTCCAACAAATAGCAATGTGATAATGGCCAGATAATCTGTTTTAGTGATGTTAGTTGAGGGATAAATGCTGTACGGGTAATGGGGTAGAAGGAAACTTGCTCTCAACCCCCAGTAGAGCTGCTGTATAGCTGTCTGCTACAAGTCGTATATGAGGGCAGCTGTGAATCACTGGACTTTTCATTTTTTTTCTCTTTGTGAGAAAGCACCCAGCCGACACATGGTTGAAGTGCAGTATGGGAATCTCAGATATAGACCATGTCCTGTTGCCCCTTGATGTGTTCACATTGGAATTCCAGTCATTTGTACCACCGTCTCATTCTCTTTTGATGGATTTTAATATCAGGGTAGTTATAATGCTGGTGATGCTGTAACTGGTGGTCTTAAAAAGATCCTACAGCTGGGTGCCCAAGGAAACAAAACAAGTAATTAAGGGAAAACTAATGTGGCACCTAGCAACGTTATAAATTTTCTCTGCGGCCTATTTTAAATCAATGTTTACCAGCACCAGCAGAATGAGATTTCAGACCAGGTCTTGAACAATAAACCCGATTCTTCACTGAGTTATGGAATATCTGAAAGAAGGCAATATAATCTAATCCTATCTGTTCCCATATGTGTGGTTGCAAGTACTTTGAAGAAAGCTGATGTAAAGAAGCTGAAAATTTGAGCTCCATTTATTTAAAAGATGAGGCTTATTCTCCCAGATTCTTTTGGATCACTTTAACAGTTAATGTCATTCACTGCAACCAAGTATTCCTGGGAACTGTTTGAGAGCCTAAGGAGGAAGCAAAGCAGAATTTTAAGTCTTGTAATCTTAGCGTTTGATGTTTTGTAGGCTCGTGATGGGATGAAATGCATCTTGGATTCTTATGACAATGAATTGGTGGCCAATTATTCGCCACAGCTGAACCGGCGGGTCCGTGAAGCGGAGGACATGGCTCAGGAACTACATGCCCATATTTCTGAGCTGCAGGTAAGCAACGACTGGTTCCTCCATCGCGAATTAGACAACAGTTAGAATGGATGAGATTCCTGATCTTTTGAATTTTGAGAAGTTTGGAATTTACTTAAAGGGTTGTAGTCTTCATGAAAAAGTATTCATAAATGTACACCTGCATTAAAATTAGGCCGAGATTGCATTGGGAATCAAAAGTTGAATAGCTCAAATAAAAACAGAAACAGGTGTGGAACTTGTGTAAGGTGTGGGATGTGCAGTGTATGATCTTTACAATATTAATAGTCACTAATAAATCCAATAAGGAATTCAGGAGAAACTTATTTACTCAAGAGAGTGGTGAGAATGTGGAACTTGTTCCCACATGGAGTAGTTGAGGCAAAGCGAATAGCATAGATGCATTTAAGGGGAAGTTAGAAAAGTACATGAGGGAGTAAAAGGAATAGAGAGATATGTTAGGGTGAGATAAAGTAAGGTGGGAGGAGGCTCGAGTGGTGCATAAACACCAACGTAGACCAGTTGGGCCGAATGGGCTGTTTCTGTTCTGTAAAATTCTATATCATAAAATTGTCTCAAAATGCAATTATGTTTTTGCATGTGATATGGTGGAGGAAAATGGTGTATGATTGTTTTCTCTCCATGAAGATTTGCCAAATGCTTTTCGTGTCGATGGTGCCCTTAAAAGATTGCAGCATTGACTTAATTCCAAGCTATTTTTGATTATTGAACTCCTTTTCCGTGAAGGTCGAGTTTATGATAGGTATCGAGAAGTATTTCTTTACAAAGAGGGCAATCAACAATCAGAATGGGTTGCCAGGAAGAATGGATGTGGCCGTATCCTGCCATGGGAACAGAGTAGGGTTAATATTCTGGAAAGATGAGGTCCAATGGGCTGAACAACTTTCTTCATCCAAATCAATCTAGCATTTTGATACAATCCTGCAAAACTGTGTTACAACAAATGGATGATGAAAAATGACACATTTTTTGGATTGTGTTATACTTACATTGTAATTACCATTTAAAATTGTGCTTTAAAAAGAAAAAGAAGAAAGAAGGACTTGTATTTCACGACCACCGGACATCTCAAAGTACTATTTGAAGTGGAGTCACTGTTGTAATGTGGGAAACGCAGCAGCCAATTTGCGCAGAGCAAGGTCCTACAAACAGCAATGTGATAATGACCAGATAATCTGTTTTTGTTATGTTGGTTGAGGGATAAATATTGGCCAGGACACCAGGGATAACTCCCCTGCTCTTCTTTGAAATAGTGCTATGAGATCTTTTATATCCACCTGAGAGGGCAGACGAGGCCTCGGTTTAACGTCTCATCCGAAAGACGGCACCTCTGAGTGCAGCACTCCCTCAGTACTGCACTGGAGTGTCAGCCTAGCTTTATGTGCTCAAGTCCCTGGAGTGGGGCTTGAACCCACAATCTTCTGACTCAGAGGTGAGTGTGCTACCAACTGAGCCACAGCTGACACAAAAGTATTTTCAAGAGTGTGCCAATAAAGGAGAAGTGTATTCTGCATGGTCTCAAGATCCCCAAATTTTATCAAAGGAGGTACCTGTACACTTTCTGCAATCTCTTGTCACCTCTTGTTCTTTTTTGTGTCGTAGAATCTTGCTAGTTCCCCCACCAGTGTTATCAACTCTAAAATCCCATTATCCTACTCTTTCCTTGTATTTTTTGATGTCTTCCTTAAGGTGTTTATTTCTTTTAGAACTGATGGTCAAAAGCATTGTGACAGTATCTTCCAGTGACCGCATGCTTGATGAGTGCTGTCCACAGGCCACTGACCCCATTCACGCTGCCACTGCCGTAGAATATCAGTTTTACGTCTGAGGGAGCTTGACAAAAAATGTCTGTAACCAGGAGTTTTAAAGCATGAGACACTAACTCAGGATAACTTGAGAGATGCCAATGATTGTGCAGATGGCTCCTTTTATAACAGGGGAATTATAGGGCAATTCAGCAGAATACAATTTCCTTTTAAGTGTTCCACAGGGTTTGGTTTGTTTCGGAATCGTGACTTCTTAATCAGAGCTTCAGAAGTATAAAGCATTTTAACTGGGCATTCTGTCAAAGCTTAAAGTGCATTATAGATCGTTCTGTTTGCAGTGGTCTCCACAATTATGTGTATGTATAAGATACATTCAGCAAAAATATCGAATGATAAACTGAGATGATGCTAGTTTTTGTGCCGAATCCAGTGTCAATTAATTATTATCTTAAAGATACGACCAAGTGAGTAAAATTTTATAATGAACTTCCCATACTTTGAAGTTGCACTTGGAATATTTTAAGCATTTCAGAACAGATCCCAATTACTTGGCACATGATGCCTAATTAACATCCCACAGTGAGCTCCATTTCTCCTATCAAACATCAGATAAGCTTAGATCAAAATATTTTCACTTAACACTGTTCTCTCAATCTCGCCCAACCCCCCCCCCCCCATATAATCCTTAAGGTTTAATTGTAGAACAGTAGTACTGGACTACTTTGTCATCACGTTGCTGTCTGTGCCATGAGACTATCTGCCAGTTAAGGCAATTATGCAAATTTATGCCAAGTGTTCACCTTCAATTTTCCCAGTTTTAGAATGAGATCTGCTTGCTTCATGAATTTTTCCACTTGTTTTAAACAAGTTCTTTTTAAAACCTACACCAGTTATTTAATCAGATCATTATTTACTTCTTTTAGATATTAATCCGTGGCACTGAAATTAGTACAATACTTCAATTTCTATAACTTGGAAATATACTCTTTACCTTCCGCCACCCCACTTAATATTTCAGGAGCAGTAATTTGGGTGGCAGGAGTTGCCAGGGATCCGTGGGAACGGGCCAGGCAGTCAGATAAGTGGATTGGGGAGGAGCCGACTATGATGGGTGGGGGGGGAGGGGGCGGGTTGGGGTGCTCCTACCCTCCTGGTCCACAAGGAACCCGAAAACAAAAATATTAACTTGCCTTACTGGGCCTCTTCTGGCCATTAATTTGGCCTGGCAGGGAAATGATCAGTGCTGAGGCCTCTGGTTAAAATAGCAGATTGTGCCCCGATTTGAGCTTCGCAACCCGATCTGCATATTTGAAGATGACCACGCTGACCTGGGGCAGTGTCCTTGCCGCCTGCAATTTTAAATTGCAGGTGGTTGAAGAGTGGGCATGACCCCCACTCCATTTTAACTGCCTGTCCTTCCTGGTTTCTGCCAGGTGGTGGAAGTTAAAATCGGAGTGTGAGACTTCTTCCTGCAGGGAATCTTACTCTGCTTCACTCTGGAGTCAGGTTCAACCCCTGAATCTGGATTTAGACTGTAACTTTCAGCATTAGTGTGAATCAAAACGATTTTATGCCTACACTAGAGGTGCAGTGTAAAACTCCACGACCGCCACCACCTTAGAAGGAAAAAGGCAGCAGTTGCATGGGAACCTCACCACCTCCAAGTAACACACCATCCCTACTTGGACATATATTGCCGTTCCTTCATCGTCGCAGGGTCAAAATCTTGGAACCCCCTACCTAACAACATTGTGGGAACACCTTCACCACACGGATTGCAGTGGATCAAGAAGGCGGCTCCCATTCTCAGGGTAGCGAGGGATGGGCAATGAACTCCAGCCTTGTCAGTCAGGCCCATACCCCAAGAATGAATTTTAAAAAATCTTAACCTAGATGATGAGAGCTGGATGGGCTGAATGTTTCCACATATTTTTAATATGAGAATGTGAATCATTTATTTCTTTCCACATCTTTCGCTCTTCCCTCACCCCCACAAAACTCCCTGTGCTACTTGTATCTTGAGACCAAGAGGTCAGATGACTTGTACCCAAGTTACCAAGATGATTGTCAGCTTGTCACTAGAAGGTGTGTAACTGTGGTCTGATGGCTTCCTGTCTGTTTTTTCCTCTGTTCACTTGGAACTTCCTCACTGCAGCACAGCTGGGATTGGTAGCTCGCAAAGTGGGGGAGGGGAAACTCAATCATACTAGCAAGTGATTATCCCAATATGCTATTCCACCTTGTCCCTGCATTCTTGTATGGTGCAGTGCGCTGACACTACAAAGTTCTGACAAAGGGTCAGCGACCTGAAATGTTAACCCTACCTTCCTCTCTCCACAGATACTGCCTGACCTGCTGAGTGTTTCCAGCATTTTCTGTTTTCTTTATTGATATGACAAGGTGTTGTACAGACAAAGTTGCCAAAAGTCCTCATAATTGAGGCGGATAGAGCAGAGTGCCAGACAGGTCTGGAATTTGAGCTTGTGACCTCTGAATTATGAAAGACTATCAATATTATGATGTATCTACTTCAAAATACTGTACATACAGTACATTTGAGGTCACAAATTGTTTCTACAGATGGAGGCTGAACATATAGCATTTAAGAGCAGAAGAACATAAGAAATAGGAGCAGGAGTAGGCCATTTGGCCCCTCGAGCCTGCTCCGCCATTCAATAAGATCATGGCTGACCTTCTACCTCAACTCCACTTTCCTGCACTATCCCCATATCCCATAATTCCCTTAATATCCAAAAATCTATCGATCTCTGTCTTAAATATACTCAACGACTAAGCCTCCACAGCCCTCTGGGGTCAAGAATTTCAAAGATTTACCACCCTCTGAGTGAAGAAATTTCTCCTCATCTCAGTCCTAAATGGCCGACCCCTTATTCTGAGACTGTGACCCCTGGTTCTAGACTCCCCAGCCAGGGGAAACATCCTCCCTGCATCTACCCTGTAAGAATTTTGTATGTTTCAATGAGATCACCTCTTATTTTTCTAAAGTCTAGAGAATATAGGCCTAGTCTACTCAATCTCTCCTCATAGGACAATCCCCCCATCCCAGGAATGTCCTAGGGGGAGTGTTTGCTAGTGCTGTTGGGGAGGGTTTAAACTAAAGTGGCAGGGGGTTGGGAACCTGAGCAGGGAGACAGAGGAAAGGGAAACAAGGATAAAAGCTAAAGACAGGAAGGAGAAAAACAAAAGTAGAAGGCAAAGAACTCAATGGTTTAAATCAAACATGGTCACAGTAAATAATAATTCATATAGGTCTGAGAGCGTTAAAAAAAAAAAACCAAGCCTGAATGCTTTGTGTCTTAATGCAAGGAGCATTCGGAACAAGGTGGATGAATTAGCTGCGCAAATAGAGGTAAATGAATACGATTTGATTGGGATTACAGAAACATGGCTCCAGGGTGGCCAAGGCTGGGAACTCAACATCCAGGGGTACTCAATATTCAGGAAAGATAGGCAAAAAGGAAAGGGAGGTGGGGTAGCATTGCTGGTTAAAGAGGGGATTAACACAATTGAAAGGAAGGATATTAGCTCTGATGATGTGGAATCTGTATGGGTAGAACTGAGAAATAACAAGGGGCAGAAAACGTTAGTGGGAGTGGTATATAGACCTCCAAACAGTAATACGGAGGTTGGGGACGGCATTAAAAGGGAAATTAGAGAAGCATGCAGTAAGGGCACAGCAGTCATCATGGGTGACTTTAATTTACATATAGATTGGGCTAACCAAATTAGTAAAAATACTGTGAAGGAGGAATTCCTAGAATGTTTACGAGATGGTTTTCTGGAACAATATGTCGAGGAACCAACTAGAGATCAGGCCATCTTAGACTGGGTATTATGTAACGAGAAAGGATTAATTAGCAATCTTGTTGTACGAGGCCCCTTGGGTCAGAGTGATCATAATATGATAGAATTCTTCATTAGGATGGAGAGTGAAGTAGTTGAATCAGAGACTAGGGTCCTGAATTTAAATAAAGGAAACTACGATAGTATGAGGCGCGAATTGGGTAGGATTGATTGGGGAATGTCACTCAAGGGGTTGACGGTGGATAGGCAATGGCAAACATTCAAAGACTGCATGGATGAACTACAGAATTTGTTCATCCCAGTGTGGCATAAGAATAAAACAAAAAGGGTGACTCAACCGTGGCTAACAAGGGAAATTAGGGATAGCATAAGATCCAAGGAGAGGGCATATAAATTGGCCAGAAAAAGCGGTAGCCCTGAGGATTGGGAGCAGTTTAGGATTCAACAAAGGAGGACAAAGGGATTAATTAAGAAGGGGAAAATAGAATATGAAAGTAAACTTGCTGGGAACATAAATACTGACTAAGAGCTTTTATAGATATGTAAAGAGAAAAAGATTAGTGAAATCAAGTGTAGGTCCCTTGCAGTCAGAAGCGGGGGAAGTTATAATGGGGAACAAAGAAATGGCAGACCAATTAAATGCATATTTTGGTTCTGTCTTCACAGAGGAGGACACAAATAACCTCCCAGAGATGTTGGAGAACATAGGGTCTGATGAAAGGGAGGAACTGAAAGAAATCAGTATTTGCAGGAAAATGGTGTTAGGGAAATTGACGGGATTGAAGGCCGATAAATCCCCAGGGCCTGATAATCTACATCCTAGGGTACTTAAGGAAGTGGCCCTAGAAATAGTAGATGCATTGCTGATCATCTTCCAACATTCGATGGAATCTGGAACTGTACCCATGGATTGGAGGGTAGCCAATGTTACCCCACTATTCAAAAAGGGTGGTAGAGAGAAAGCGGGGAATTACAGACCGGTAAGCCTGACATCGGTAGTGGGGAAAATGCTAGAGTCCATTATAAAGGATGTAATAGCTGAGCACTTGAAAAACAGTGACAGGATCGGACAAAGTCAACATGAATTTACAAAAGGTAAATCGTGCTTGACTAATCTACTGGAATTTTTTGAGGATGTAACTGGGAAAATAGATAAGGGAGAACCAGTAGATGTGGTGTATTTGGACTTTCAAAAGGCTTTCGATAAGGTCCCGCATAAGAGATTAGCGTGTAAAGTTAAGGCACATGGGATTGGGGGCAAGGTATTGACTTGGATAGAGAACTGGTTGGCGGACAGAAAGCAGAGAGTAGGAATTAATGGGTCTTTTTCCGAGTGGCAAGCAGTGACTAGTGGGGTACCGCAGGGATCGATCCTTGGACCCCAGCTATTCACAATATACATTAATGATCTAGATAAGGGAACTAAATGTAATATCTCCAAGTTTGCAGATGACACAAAGCTGGGTGGGAGTGTGTGCTGCGAGGAGGATACCGAGAAACTCCAGTATGATTTGGACAGGTTGGGTGATTGGGCAGAAGCGTGGCAGATGCAATATAATGTGGATAAGTGCGAGGTTATCCACTTTGGTGTCAAAAACAGAAAGGCAGACTATTATCTGAATGGCAATAGATTGGGAGAAGGGGAAGTGCAACGAGACCTAGGTGTCCTTGTGCACCAGTCGCTGAAAGTAAGCATGCAGGTGCAGCAGGCGGTGAAGAAGGCAAATGGTATGTTGGCCTTCATAGCAAAAGGGTTTGAATATAGGAACAGGGATGTCCTGCTGCAGTTGTACAGGGCCTTGGTGAGACCACACCTTGAGTACTGTGTGCAGTTTTGGTCGCCTTATCTGAGGAAGGATGTTCTTGCCATGGAAGGAGTTCAGCAAAGATTCACAAGGCTGATACCTGGGATGGCAGGAATGACATATGAGGAGAGATTGGGTCGATTGGGCTTATACTCGCTGGAGTATAGAAGAATGAGAGGGGATCTCATCGAAACATATAAAATTCTGACAGGTCTGGACAAACTAGATGCAGGAAGAATGTTCCTGATGGTCGGAGAGTCCAGAACCAGGGGTCATAATCTAAGGATAACGGGTAAGCCATTTAGGACAGAAATGAGGAAGAATTTCTTCGCCCAGAGAGTGGTGAACCTGTGGAATTCTCTACCACAGAAGGTAGTTGAGGCCAAGTCATTAAATATATTAAAGGTTGAGTTAGATATATTTCTTAAAGCTAAAGGTATCAAGGGATATGGGGAGAAGGCAGGTACAGGGTACTGAGTTTGGATGATCAGCCATGATCTCATCGAATGGCGGAGCAGGCTCGAGGGGCCGAATGGCCTACTCCTGCTCCTATCTTCTATGTTTCTATGAATCAGTCTTGTGAACCTTCGTTGCACTCCCTCTCTGGCAAGTGTATCCTTCCTTAGGTAAGGAGACCAAAACTGTACATAATACTCCAGGTGTGGTCTCACCAGGGCCCTATATAATTGCAGTAAGTCATCTTTACTCTTATACTCAAGTCCTCTTGTAATAAAGGCCAACATACCATTTGCTTTCCTAATTGCTTGCTGTACCTGCATGTGCTCGCTGACCTACATTGGCTCCCGGTTAAGCAACGCCTCGATTTCAAAATTCTCATCCTTGTTTTCAAATCCCTCCATGGCCGCGCCCCTCCCTATCTCTGTAATCTCCTTCAGTCCCACAACCCCCTGAGATATTTGCGCTCCTCTAATTCTGCCCTCTTGAGCATCCCTGATTATAATCACCCAACCATTGGTGGCTGTGCCTTCTGTTGCCTAGGCCCTAAGCTCTGGAATTCCCTGCCTAAACTTCTCCGCCTCGCTACCTCTCTTTACTCCTTTAAGACGCTCCTTAAAACCTACCTCTTTGACCAAGCTTTTGGTCACCTGCCCTAATTTCTCCTTGCGTGTCTCGGTGTCAAATTTTTTGTCTTTAATACTCCTGTGAAGCAGCTTGGGACGTTTTACTACGTTGAAGGCGCTATATAAATACAAGTTGTAGTTGTTGTTAACTTTCAGTGATTCGTGTACAAGGACACCCAGGTCCCTCTGAACTCCAACATTTCTCAATCTCTCACCATTTAAAAAATACTCTGCTTTTCTATTTTTCCTACCAAAGTAGATAATGTGCCAACTTTGTCAAACTTCCAATTAACTGATTGCGTGCACATATGGCACCGTTAAGACATAAATCACTTCAGCACAAATGTAGTGCAATTTTCACATTAACCTTCTCACCAGCCGAGAAGTATTAAAGGGGATTGAATCCCAGCACAAGCTGAGAGGGGACAGACTATGGTGAATTTAATGCAGATACTTAAATATGTTGCATTTCTGCATTCAACACTCATTGAACAATCAAATTTCATATCTCTAACAGCTGAAATTTTTGTTGTTGTATTTTATCATTTTCTTCTCGCCTCTCCTGAAGGTGGTGCTGCCAAGCCCACCTGAGGTTCTTGGCCCAAGTGACTGTTCCACATATATGTGCCTGGACAGTGAACGTTGCTCGACTTATTGAACAGTGAGAGGGCATCATAGCTGAGCCCATCCCAATCTCACCTGACGTAACAACAGTCACAGTTTTCTGCAGGATTCAGTGGAGTTCATTAAAATTACGAAGCGGTTCAATAGGGTAGGTGTAGAGAAGTTGTTTCCACTTATGGGGGAGACCAAAACTAGGGGCCACAACTATAATATTGTTACTAATAAATCAAATAAGAAATTCAGGAGTAACGTCTTTATCCAGAGAGTGGTGAGAATGTGGAACTCGCTACCACGTGGAGTAGTTGAGGCGAATAGCATAGATACATTTAAGGGCAAGCTAGATAAATACATGAGGAAGAAAGCAATAGAAGGATTTGTTGATGGGGTTAGATGAAGAAGAGTGGGAGGAGGCTCGTGTGGAGCATAAACACCGGCATGGGCCGAATGGCCCGTTTCTGTACTGCAAATACTATGTAAATCAATGCCCGGGATCAGAGGCAGGAACCCTGGCTGATTATTTTGTTTCCTTTTGCCTCACCTAGGGACATTGAAGCTAATTGTGATAAGCCGAATGCCACCTTGGTGGGTATCAGCTGACTCAACACACACCAGAGCACCAGAGACTGATGCTGACACTTCCCTCATCTGTATGGGTCAGAAGGTGCACCAGGCATTACGTTTACCCCAATGCATTTACCCCATAGAAATATCAGAGGAGGTGTGATTTCCTCTATTTTTGTTATTGCCTATTCATTTACCCCAGATTAATCAAGAAATTCCCAAAATAGAAAGCTGATTTTTTTTTTTCAATAGTAAAAAGGTTGGATAAGGTTAGTAAATCCCACAAATTGATTTTTCCCCTCATTTTGTATCACTGTGAACAAACTTAAAAAAATAAAATTCACAAGATTGCAATTCTACCTCTCCAAGGTTAATGTGGTACAGTGTGATAAATAGTAAGTGTTGAGTAAATGAGGATGAGTTTATGGCCCGGGGGTACTTCAGAGCTTCAACCGCGTGAGTTTAGTTGAGATGAGACAGGAGGCTGATTACAGCATTATAACACAGCTTGAATGTGAAGTACCAGTGGGACAGTATATTAGCTGAAACCACACCATTCAATAAATGCAGAATTTTCCGTTTTTAGGTTGCAGCAATGTAAGTTTCATTCTGAAATCTGGCATGAGTTGATTCTTGTCACACACGTTCCTGTGAAAAGGTCACAGCAACAAAATCAGTGAGTCTTTTGAGTGAATATAACATTAAAAGCTCCTCTGCCCATATATTAAAGAAAGACTTGCATTTCTGTAGCGTCTTTCGCAACCTTAGGATGTCCCAAAGCGCTTTACAGCCAATGAAGTACTTTTTGAAGTGTAGTCACTGTTGTAATGTAGGAAATGTGGCAGGCAATTTGCGCACAGCAAGCTCCCAGAAATAGCAATGACTAGATAATGTGTTGGATGAGGGATAAATATTGGTCAGGATACCGGGGAGAACTCCCCTGCTCCTCTTCGAAATAGTGCCATGGATTTTTTGCATCCACCTGAGAGGGCAGACGGGGCCTCGGTTTAACATCTCAGCCAAAAGACGGTTGAGATTTGGAGTTGTTTCAGTTATAGTGACTGGTTCCCTCTTTGTGGATTTACATTGTTGCTAAGCAATATAAATGAGTAAGTTTCCAGATATAATGCCCGATTTATGCTGATTTAGCTGTCCACAGCCAGGGGGTGGTAGGGTTTCTGCAGTTAGTCTCGGTGCCTCTGGATCAGGGAGCGGAAAATCAGCCAGGTTTCCCACTCCCGATCATTTCCAGTAGTCTTTGCCAGAAGTGTAGATTTGCAGCCCCAGTAGCACAATTGTTGTTGAAGCTCACACATGAATAGTGGCCACTACTGGAGTGGAAACCCTTGTCTGTGGAACTGCCAGGCGTCGGTGCTTTCAGGAGAGGAAAATTGCAAAGAAAAAAAAAGCTTGTTGTATTTGGCTGGCTGACATTCAGCACTAATTATAATGTCAATGGTTTAGTATTACCTGTGAGGGAAGGAGGGAATTGGGAAAGGAGAGCTTTCTTAAATGAAGTACTTTGGGCTTGAAACAGCTTAAACCTTTATGCCGAGCTTATACTGCAGAATTGCTTCTACTTGAAATGTGCTGGCACTCCTGGTCCAGCAGCCTCATCAACCCTATAACAACAACTTACATTTTTATAGCGTCTTTAACATAGTAAAACGTCCCAAGGCGCTTCACAGGAGCGTTATCAAATTAACACCGAGTCACATAAGGAGATATTAGGGCATGTCACCAAAAGCTTGGTCAAAGAGGTAGGTTTTAAGGACGGTCTTGAAGGAGGAGAGAGAGGTAGAGAGGCGGACAGGTTTAGGGAGGGAATTTCAGAGCTTAGGGCCTAGACAGCTGAAGGCACAGTCACCAGTGGTGGAGCGAAGAAGACTGGGGATGTGCAAGAGGCCAGAATTGGATGAATGCAGAGATCTCAGTGTGTTGTACGACTGGAGGAGGTTACAGAGATTGGGAGTGGTGAGGCCATGGAGGGATTTGCAAGCAAGGATGAGAATTTTAAAATCTAGGCATTGCAGACCGGGAGCCAATGCAGGTCAGCGCGCACAGGGGTGATGGGTGAATGGGACTTGGTATGAGTTAGGATGCGGGCAGCAGAGTTTTGGATAAGCTCAAGTTTATGCAGGGTGAAAGATGGGAGAAGTAAAAAGGCATGGACAAGCGGGTTTCTGAAAGTATCAATTACGGGCTGTGTTTCCACCAGGCCAGCAAGAGAAAGCATTTCTGGCTAGTATTAATGTACTGAGCAAGGAGCCTGCTGATGGTCAGATAGCATTAGGCTCCGTTGCCTCCAGGAGCTTTGGGAACTCATCTCTTGATGGAGATAGCAATGTCACATCAATTACACTGCACCCGCCACCACTGAAGTCAGAACTGCTGCTAATGGCAGTTCTGTAAAGAAGATGCAGCATTAGATTATTGAGGTTTGTCCTATGTATGATCCTGTCTTCTGAACAAGTTGGATGTAAAATTTGCCACATGATGTATAATTTAATGCTAACTCGTATTGTAATAATATGCTAAAATCGAGGCTTTGTGGTGAACTTTTGTGTGCAGGTATGCTTTATATGTTACTCTTATTTACAAACTGCACAGCACCACAATTTAATCTAAAATAAAAACAGAAAATGCTGGAAATACTCAGCTGGTCAGGCAGCATCTGTGGAGCGAGAAACAGAGTTTCAAGTCAATGACCTTGCATCAGAACCACAATTTAGTCATCAGGTTCCAATATTTGTACTTCTTCCTTGACGTGATAACTGTGACAGTTTTGATGTGGCTTGGACACAGTCACAAAGTGAGCCGATCACGAGGGACAGAGGAGCGTTCAGAACAAAATCACTGCTTTCTACAGAAACTTTCTATGTGGAGACATGCCTGAGCATAGTTTGTTTTGCAGAATGTTGAATGAGGAGTCACCATGTGCTGTTCTCGTGTATTTTTAGCGATTGGTTTTGGATGGCCATTGGTAGAGGGTTGGGAGCAGCTCAGCTGCTTTCCCATAAGGATTATGAAACCTTAAATTTGGTGGGAGGCTTCATGTGAGAACACAATTTCTTGCCGAAGTGGTGCAGTGTCAAGGTAATGGAGGGCCTGCTTTCCCATAGAGCCCTTTGGTATTATCTATGCCACCCTGCACTATGGGAATACTTAATTCGCTGTTGTGTTTGTACCACTCAAGCAAAAGAACAGTTTGTTCCACCTGCATGGACTGTGCTGGGGATTCCTAGTTTCCCAGTCCAATGCAGATTTTCTTTTTTGCCCTGTATTCCAGCAAGAATTCTACGGAGCTAGAGTTATCCCAGCATCCATAGCGCAAATAAACGTGCTGTATTCACACTGCAGTCTATATTTAGAGTGACTGTGAGCAGATCACATTGTTGAATGTAACACTAAATATGTATTTTGTTAATTTATAAAACAGTAACAAAAATAGTTTTCAAATAAGTTGGAAATTCAAATAAGAAAACAGTATAGCATTTAACGATTAACGGTCAAGGTGCACTCTTTTTCTTTAAAAATGGTTTGCATTGACTTCCAAATGGAGTTATATGGCAATACTTTCAACAGAATGCTTTCACCTGCGCTATGCATACTGGGATATCTCCATCTACATAGCATTGTCTTTCTATCTTGCTTTCCAGCAAGAGAAAGAAAGAGGAAACATGGTAAATAGCAGTACCAGCAAAGGCCACAATCAGGTGTGCTGAGAAATGAGAATGCAATAGCAAGAAAAAAGGATGAGCGGAAGGGAAACTAGAAGCATAATGAATGGTTCTTTTACTGTTGGCTCTGTTTTCAGTAGTGAAGTAGTATTGGCTTTATTTTCATAGTGATACAGATGGCATCCATCTTTTTCCTGGTTCTTTGCATTGTTATGAAGTGGGGGAAGTCAGAGCTCCATTTAATGTACTCAAATACATGCTTTGGAGCATTGCTTAGAGACATTGTTCTGATGGTAACTAAAGGTAATGAATGACCAAAGAATAGTCGCATTGGACGCAAACTCAGATTAAAGCACAGACTACCGGCTCATGTGATTGACTCAGCTCGATGCTTTTAACGATGTTCATGTTTTTGGTGAGGGGTTATGCTTGATGTGCCGGCCAGCACCTGGTGGAAAATTCTCATGCCCCGATGTTGACTGTTAGGGGATGTGCGTGGTGTGGGAAGAAGGAACAATAACCACCAAATATGTGGGAGAGGCTGAAGGAGTTGCAACAAGTTTTATGATCATGTTTTCACTGAGCGGTTTGAGAGAGGTGGGAACAAAGGACTCCATGCCACGAACAGATTTAAAATTGAAGGACTGCAGCAGGGCATGTAATGAAGTGAGGGTTTAGCAGTAACCTTTTTTGAATATTTCCTCTACGGACAAGTTTTTACATCCTGCTTGCATGAATTAATAACGAATGGACACCATTTCCAATCAAAGTGGTGGGAGTCCGTTGTACTAAAGACCTTGCATAGCCTGTTGGAAGGGGCAGAATCAACGGTAAATTGTCCTCTCATTTTATACATTGCTTTTTGTTCTCCAGTGAGGTGGTCGGCAGACATCACTCCCAGACATTACTTGCTGTTTGTAAACAGGCCACGTTCTGGTCCATGCGTAGCAGCTTGGGATGACCCACCATTCCATATTATGTGTCAGCTGTGGCTCAGTTGGCAGCGCACTCGCCTCTGAGTCAGAAGGTTGTGGGTTCAAGTTCCACTCCAGGGACTTGAGCACATAAAGCTAGGCTGACACTCCAGTGCATTGAAGGAGTGCTGCACTGTCAGAGGTGCCGTCTTTCGGATGAGACGTTAAACCGAGGCCCCTTCTGCTCTCTCAGGTGGACATAAAAGATCCCATGGCACTATTTCAAAGAAGAGCAGGGGAGTTATCCCCGGTGTCGTGGCCAATATTTATCCCTCAACCAACATAACAAAAACAGATTATCTGGTCATTATCACATTGCTGTTTGTGGGACCTTGCTGTGTGCAAATTGGCTGCCACGTTTCCCACATTACAACAGTGACTCCACTTCAGAAAAAAAAGTACTTCATTGGCTGGAAAGCGCTTTGAGACATCCGGTGGTCGTCAAAGGCACTATATAAATGCAAGTCTTTCTTTTCTTTGTGCGCCATGGGCAGATTTATTGGGCGCAGGAGTAGGGGGACAGGATTAGTCTCCACTTGGAGAGGCAGGGATTAATCAGGGATAGTCAGCATGGCTTTGTCAGGGGGAGATCATGTCTGACCAATTTGATTGAATTTTTCGAGGTGGTGACCAGGTGTGTCGATGAGGGTAGTGCAATTGATGTAGTCTACATGGACTTCAGTAAGGCTTTTGACAAAGTCCCACATGGGAGACTGGTCAAGAAGGTAAGAGCCCATGGGATCCAGGGCAATTTGGCACATTGGCTCCAAAATTGGCTTAGTGGCAGGAGGCAGAGGGTGATGGTCGAAGGTTGTTTTTGTGACTGGAAGCCTGTGTCCAGTGGTGTACCGCAGGGATCGGTGCTGGGTCCTTTGCTGTTTGTAGTGTACATTAATGATTTAGATATGAATGTTGGCGGTATGATCAGTAAGTTCGCAGATGACACGAAAATTGGTGGAGTGGTAAATAGCGAGGAGGGAAGCCTCAGGCTACAGGACAATATAGACGGGGTGGTTAGATGGGCAGAACAGTGGCAAATGGAATTTAACCCTGAAAAGTGTGAGGTGATGCATTTTGGGAGGACTAACAAGGCAAGGGAATACACAATGAATGGTAGGATCCTAGGAAGGACAGAGGATCAGAGGGACCTTGGTGTGCATGTACGTAGATCCCTGAAGGCAGCAGGACAGGTAGATAAGGTGGTTTAAAAAGGCATATGGGATACTTGCCTTCATTAGCCGAGGCATAGAATATAAGTACATACAGACGGCAGCTTTTGACACGTTAGACCCCCTGCGACTCCACCTCATTGTCTCAGTTGTATCTTGCTATGTCTTTGATGTGGTACCTTCCTGGCTGACCTGATTAACTTTATCACACCTCGGCAGATAAACAGTCAGGATGATTTAATTTAGTTGTCTGCAATTGTAAGGTACACATGCATTGTTCTCTATCTATATATGCTTTGGCGATTCTGTATCTCTTTACTTCACCCGACGAAGGAGTAGTAACTCCGAAAGCTTGTGATTTCAAATAAAACTGTTGGACTATAACCTGGTGTTGTGCGACCTCTCAATAGAATATAAGAGCAGGGAGGTTATGATGGAGCTGTACAAAACGCTAGTTAGGCCACAGCTGGAATACTGTGTGCAGTTCTGGTTGCCACACTATAGGAAGGATGTGATTGCATTGGAGAGGGTGCAGAGGGGATTCACCAGGATGTTACCTGGGCTGGAGCCCTTCAGCTATGAAGAGAGACTGGACAGGCTGGGGCTGTTTTCCTTAGAGCAGAGAAGGCTGAGGGGGGACCTGATTGAGGTGTACAAAATTATGAGGGGCATAGATAGGGTAGATAGAAAGGAACTTTTCCCCTTAGTAGAGGGGTCAATAACCAGCGGGCATAGTTTCAAGGTAAGGGGCAGGAGGTTTAGAGGGGATTTGAGGAAAAACCTTTTCACCCAGAGGGTGGTTGGAATCTGTAACTCACTGCCTGAAAGGGTGGTAGAGGCAGGAACCCTCACAACATTCAAGAAGCATTTAGATGAGCACTTGAAACGCCATAGCATACAAGGCTACGGACCAAGTGCTGGAAAATGGGATTAGAATAGATTGGGCTTGATGGCCGGCGCGGACACGATGGGCCGAAGGGCCTCTTTCTGTGCTGTATAACTCCATGACTCTATCTATGACTATGAGTACTTCTTGGTGTGGTTGTGATTTTCACATCAAAGACTGACCTGGGATGTGAACATCAACATAACTATGATTGTGAGCATGGTTGAAGTATTTACATTTTAAAATTTTTATGTAACCTTGTTTTTCATGTGTTGAGTTTAATATTACACTAATTACCATATTAATGTTTGAGTAACCATGTTACTGTAGCTCAGCATCTCAATGCAGGAGCTGAAAACGATTGGGCCAAGAAGACTTGAGATTCCCTGAGCCTGCCACGGTTTAAATGTTAGGTAGTCCCTGGCAACCATATTGTGATCTCATTGTGTGTAGGACCAGTGACTTAACATTCTGATTCACTCATACAACCATGCATTTTACCTGCCTCTGTGACTTTTACACAAAATTGTGGCATCAATTTGTGCTGCATATTAAAAATTAGCTAGATGTTGTGTAACATCAAATGACTTACCCTAGTTATGTAGTGATCTTTTATTAAAACATAAAGTGTTCTATTTATTGAAATGACTTTGAACTCTGCACACCCTGTTTTGTTCAAGTCTGTGTTGTAATTTGTTGAGCCTGGCAACTGCACGTCAAGGAAAATACTGATTCAAAATCCATCCTGCCAAGCATTCAGCCACCTTCATTAAACAGATCTCTAATTTTAAAGTTTGTTTTTCCATTTTCCTTCCCTCTCCCCCGTGCCCCCCCCCCCCCCCAAATGTCAAGTCGTTGGCTAATCAATGGTAACGCAACTAAAATACACAACACTCCAGATGCCATTGCTCCAGGTCTGGCTAGAGGTCGCAGTCAGTTATAGTGGATCTAATATTATAGATGGTCGTTCTCTACCGCTGATCCTGCATGACACAGAAAATTACATTGATATTTCTTGTAGACTTGAACAAATTGCACTATAAAAATAGAACCAGATGGCTCTTTCGCAAAGAAACAGATTGTTGATGGGTTTTTCACAGCAGGTTTTATAATATAATGATTTTCCTGATAAACTGACTTGATCTGGTTTGGGAATTTCTTCTTTTCCTCTTCTCCCCCACCCCAAAACAAAATATAGTGGGACTAATTGGACAGCTCTTTCAAAAGAGCCAGAATGGCAGCCTCCTGTACTGTAAGATTCTATGATTCTATAGTTTCTCCCCCTCTTCTGTGCCTCACCTTTCCTATGGTTGAGGGTGGCAGATATACTGCCCTCCTCATGTTAACTCTCACACACTCTAATGTGTTTTTGTTTCCTTCTCCCAAACTGGGAGCAATCAGTAAATATGTGGCAATGCAAGGCGAGGACCTGTATCTCACCACACAGTGCAGCATGTTAGTTCAGCAGTGTTCTGCACCACCATGCCACTTGTTATTAGATTTTAAATGTTGTGAATCGTCAGACATTTTTTGTATGGACTGACTTATGTGTGCATCCATGTGATGGGATTTCCTACTTTTAGCATTTGACATTCACATTATACATCAACAGTTCATGCATACATCATGGGTTGGATGTAGAGCTAAACCTCCCGACATTGTGCCCTAAAGCCAACCTAGGCAGAGCCTCTCCTGCTATATACATCACTGATATTTCCATTTTCTATACCAACCAGTCCTTGGCCTCTCTGACCACGAATTCCATCCTATGGGTCAGTTTGAAAGTTGGGTCCAACTGTCTAATCTAATTTTCCATGGGACTCTTATAGCCAATAGTTTAGACAAGATTCCACCTAGCAATGGGATATTCAGACCCTATTGGTAAGCAGCAGAGAAAACACATCACTTGGTCCTGGGCTCAGTACACGTGGATCAGTGGACTTGCAAAGACTGCCTGATGCTGAAATCTACTCGTTATTACATGGCAGAAATGTTGGCCAGACTGTCAAGGTATTAAAAGTTGGCAATTGTAGAATGTTGTACCTATATCTGGTTTTGGTCTTCTCACACGGTGGGTCATAAGTTCCTGGAAAATATTCAGAGGAGGGCCACTAGATTGATACCTAGTTTATAGACCCACAGTTACCATGACAGGCTTAAAGAGGTGAGGCTTTTTACTCTAGAAAAGCATACACTTCAAGGATATTTGATTGAAGTCTTTAAAATAAAGAGGGAGGAACAGGGGACAAAAGAGTAGGTTACGTAAGCGTAGAAGTAGGTTAGATGTTAGGAAGCACTTCTTTTTGCAGAGAGTTGTGAACCTCTGGAACAAGTTGTCAGAAAGTGTAGTGGGCATGGATTCACTCCAAGCATTCAAGCAGGAGCTGAATGAGTTCCTGAGAATGGTTGACATAATTGCCAAGAGAAGGTAGGTGGATACTGGAAGGCAGTCACTGTGGTCTCCTAGAACTTGTTTGATTGCCTTCAGGGGTCAGAGAGGAATTTCCCAGGGTTTTTTGCTAAGTTGGCTGAAGGTTTTTTCTCTCTTTTTCTGCCTCTGGAGATTCTGTGTGGCTGGTGGAGAAATGATGGTGTGGAGAATTACACCAAGACAGTATAGGATTTGGTTTTCACAGGTTCATAACGTCTGATCTTCATTGTTGTTCGAAGATTGATTTCTTCAGGAAGCTTTGATTTACGGTCTCCAAAGCCTCATCAGTTTTATTACTATTTGGACAGCCAAATCTGAGCGGGGAGGGGGATAAAACTGACGCTATCCATTTGATTATCTGCATTTGTGCCTTGGTTTAAATTATATCTGTTGGCTGATGGGGGGAGGGTGTTGCTTATTCTGATGGTTTAACTCTGGGGTCTTGTGATTGTGCTATTAACTTCATTTGGTGTTGTTTATACATAATGCAGCATTAAATTAGGAGTGGAAGTCATGACAGATATTTGACCAGATTTCATTGTTGGATATCCTAAATGTTCTGCATGTTGGAGAAAATGACCTGGGCAAGACGAGGGGGGAAATTGACATGTGATATCTCAAAAAGATTTTTATTTGTGCCTATAGTGTATGATTGCAATAACATCATGGCCAGTAGAGCGATGTGATAAATATCTCCACTCATGAGAGTGACCTACCATAACTTAATCATCAGTTTGTGATTTGTGGAGATATATATATGTTACACCATACTGCTGGAGAGAGTGAGGACATGTCAGAGACAATGTGATAACCATCTGTACGAATATACCCAAATAAGTAATTCTTGGCTGATGGTTGTCAGGTTATTTTTAGCAGAGCTTATTTATTGTTACACTGATAGCTGCAATGTATATACTTGCATTTTGTTTTCAATTTGTAGGATGGTTGGTGTTTGTATGAATTACTTCCTCTGCTATTTTAAAGAGGTATTTTAATACTTAATAAAACATTTTTTTATTATGTACAAAATAATGTCTCCATCAATGTTCCCTGTAAGCTGCGCTTTGTTCTACGCAGCCTGTTTCTTTTAATGCGCGGTCCCTTTAAATTTCTGCGCATATGCGGTATTTACAATGTAAAAGCCGGTGAGCGGTCTGCGCGGGACCTTTCCCATTACTGCTTAAAGGGAATGTTAGTCTCCATCATTAAGAATTGGTATCTTAGCATCCCACGGTGTGATTTCAAGACACATGTATTTAGAAAAAAGGAGAAAACAAAGGAGACAGATAGTTGCTACATTTGTATAATGTACATGCTTTGTTTAAATATGTGGAGCAATGTATCAGAGAATTTAATCTCCCATAGAGCTTAAACAATCGGGGATAATGTATTTTTTTCCCCTGTGGCATGTTGTCAAAGACAACTACAGGCATCAAAGAGGTTACGGCACACACACAGGTACTATTTGGGATATTAATGAATTGACTGTTGCACATAGAGTCACAGTCATAGAGCCATAACGGCACAGAAGGAGGCCATTTGGCCCATCAAGTCTGTGCCGGCTCTCTGCAGAGCAATTGAGTCAGTCCCATTCCCCCGCTCTATCCCCGTAGCCCTGCAAGTTTATTTCCCTCAAATGCCGATCCAGTCTCCCCTTGAAAACATTGAGTGTGTCTGCTTCCACCACTTCCGTCGACAGAGAGTTCCAGGTCCTCACCACTCGCTGCGTAAAACAGTTTTTCCTCACATCCCCCCTGTATCTCTTGTCCAAAACCTTAAATCTGTGTCCCCTAGTCCTTGTACCATCAACTAGTGGGAACAGCCTTTCCCCGTCTAGCATATCCAAACCCGTCATAATAAAGGAAAGGTATGAGGCGCGAGTTGGCTAGGATGAATGGGGGAACGTTACTTAAAGGGTTGACGGTGGATAGGCAATGGCAAACATTTAAAGATTGCATGGATGAACTACAGAATTTGTTCATCCCTGTTTGGCATAAAAATAAAACAAAAAAGGTGACTCAACCGTGGCTAACAAGGGAAATTAGGGATAGCATAAGATCCAAGGAGAGGGCATAAATTGGCCAGAAAAAGCAGCAAACCTGAGGATTGGGAGCAGTTTAGGATTCAGCAAAGGAGGACAAAGGGATTAATTAAGAGGGGGAAAATCGAGTATGAGAGTAAGCTTGCAGGGAACATAAAAACTGACTGTAAAAGCTTCTATAGATATGTGAAGAGAAAAAGATTGGTGAAGTCAAGCGTAGGTCGCTTGCAGTCAGAATCAGGGGAATTTATAATGGGGAACAAAGAAATGGCAGACCAATTAAATACATACTTTGGTTCTGTCTTCACAAAGGAGGACACAAATAACCTCCCAGAGGGGTCGGGGAACATAGGGTCTAATGAGAGGGAGGAACTGAATGAAATCAGTATTTGTTGGGAAATGGTGTTAGGGAAATTGACGGGATTGAAGGCCGATAAATCCCCAGGGCCTGATAATCTACATCCTAGGGTACTTAAGGAAGTGGCCCTAGAAATAGTAGATGCATTGCTGGTCATCTTCCAAAATTCTATAGACTCTGGAACAGTTCCCATGGATTGAAGGGTAGCTAATGTAACCCCACTATTTAAAAAAGGTGGTAGAAAGAAAATGGGGAATTATAGACCGGTAAGCCTGACATCGGTAGTGGGGAAAATGCTAGAGTCCATTATAAAAGATGTAATAGAGCACTTGGAAAACAGTGACAGGATCGGACAAAGTCAACATGGATTTACAAAAGGTAAATCATGCTTGACTAATCTACTGGAATTTTTTGAGGATGTAACTGGTAGAATAGATAAGGGAGAACCAGTGGATGTGGTGTATTTGGACTTTCAGAAGGCTTTCGATAAGGTCCCGCATAAGAGATTAGCGTGCAAAGTTAAAGCACACGGGATTGGGGGTAAGGTACTGTATTGGATAGAAAACTGGTTGGCAGACAAAAAGCAAAGAGTTGGAATAAACGGGTCTTTTTCCGAGTGGCAGGCAGTGACTAGTGGGGTACCGCAGGGATCGGTGCTAGGACCCCAGTTATTCACAATATATATTAATGATCTAGACGAGGGAACTAGATGTAATATCTCCAAGTTTGCAGACGACACAAAGCTGGGTGGGCGTGTGTGCTGTGAGGAGGATGCAGAGAAACTCCAGTATGATTTGGACAGGTTGGGTGATTGGGCAGATGCATGGCAGATGCAGCATAATGTGGATAAATGCGAGGTTATCCACTTTGGTGGCAAAAACAGGAAGGCAGATTATTATCTGAACGGCAATAGATTGGGAAAAGGGGAAGTGCAACGAGACCTGGGAGTTCTTGTGCACCAGTCGCTGAAGGTAAGCATGCAGGTGCAGCAGGCGGTTAAGAAGGCAAATGGTATGTTGGCCTTCATAGCAAGAGGATTCGAGTACAGGAGCAAGGATGTCTTGCTGCAGTTGTACAGGGCCTTGGTGAGACCACACCTTGAGTATTGTGTGCAGTTTTGGTCGCCTTATCTGAGGAAGGGTGTTCTTGCCATGGAGAGAGAGACAACGAAGATTCACCAGACTGATACCTGGGATGGCAGGAATGACGTATGAAGAGAGATTGGGTCGATTGGGCTTGTATTCGCTCAAGTTTAGAAGAATGAGAGGGGATCTCATTGAAACTTATAAAATTCTAACAGGACTAGACAGACTAGATGCAGGAAGGATGTTCCCGATGGTGGGGGAGTCCAGAACCAGGGGTCACAGTCTAAGGATAAGGGGTAAGCCATTTAGGACTGAGATGAGGAGGAATTTCTTCACCCAGAGAGTAGTGAACCTGTGGAATTCTCTACCACAGAAGACAGTTGAGGCCAATTCATTAAATATATTCAAGGTTGAGTTAGATATATTTCTTAAGGCTAAGGGGATCAAGGGATATGGGGAGAAAGCAGGGACAGGGTACTGAATTTGGATGATCAGCCATGATCACATTGAATGGCGGAGCAGGCTCGAGGGGCCGATTGGCCTACTCCTGCTCCTATCTTATATGTTTCTATAATCTTGTACATATTTATGTTTGATCACAAGTTATATAAGTGTGGTATTATGAACCCCTGTAATAGCCTAGTTAAATACAGGAAACTTTCGTTTATCCAGCATTGACGGGACCGGCGTGGTGCCGGTTTATCGAAAGTACCGGATAACGGAGAGTTATATCTACCGAGGCTATTTTTAACAAAGAGACTCCAGGCAGCGCGGGAGAATCAACTCCTGCTACTGCAGTGTTTCGGACTTCCGACAGCGCCAGGAGGCCGAGTAGTGGCACTTTTGAAAAGTACCCCTACTGACTAAATCGGCGTTCGCGGACTCGGACTCGGACTCGGACTCTGGATCGGCAACATTGCCGGTTATTTGAGAGGAGTTTTCGGAGCACTCGGCGTTCGCGGAGACTCGACTGCGACTCGGCAACATTGCCGGTTATTTGAGAGGAGTTTTCGGAGGATGATTTTTGCCGGTTAAGCGAGAATTCCGGATATTTGGGTGCCGGATAAACAAAAGTTTCCTGTAGTGACGAAGGAACCGGAACTAAGATTTTTTAAAATGCTTTGCGTTTATAAGACAAAAATGAATTAACGTGACGATTTGGCCAATTGAATTTATTTGCCTCAGTTTTAGCACTTGCCTCTGAGCTAAGCTGCATGACTTGAGCACATATTCCAGGCTACACTTCAGTGCAGTATTGAGATATTGTTGCATTGTTAGAGGTCTTTCAGATGCATGAAGTTGAGGCTGTCTGCGCCTGCTAAGCTGAACATAAAAAGATTCCCATGGTACTGTTCGAAAAAGTACATGGAGGTGTTCTGGCCAACATTCCTTCCTAAACCAAAACCACCAAAGGCATGCTATTTATCCATTCATTTGTAGTCTGTGAGACCTTGCTGTGTGAAATGTGTTTGTCTACATAACAACAGTGACTGCACTTCAAAAGTAATCCTTTGGCATCCGAGGACCTGATCAGGTTCTATATAGATGCAAGTTCTTTCTAATAATTTCAGGTGAGTCTTGAAAGACTGTGTGACTTGGTTGCTCGAAAGGCAATTTGTGTTGGCTCACTGTGCTGTGCAAATGTTAGGTCCATTGTGGAAAGAGGGCATCATGGGGTGTAGTTCAAGATTCGTTATTGATGGTGGGTTGTAGCATAGTGCACAATATTTTAAAGCAATATTTTTTTTCACAGTTCATGAAGATAACTGACTTTCTGGGATGTTTTTGAGTTTTGTTTCAGTTGGGGTTTTCCACATCAATGGATTTTAAAGGAGACTGTTGCTACACAGGGAATGCTTTCAATATAAAATACTTCCACTAGTTATGTTTCTTTTTTAAGTTCATACTTCCTATCAACAAGGTCATAATAGCATTTTTATTTGCTATGATGACTCTCTAATTTATAGTCCACCTTTTCAATGTTTAGTTTAGCCTCCATGGATTGTGAAGTTGGATCACATTGTGCAGCAGTTAGCTCATAACAGTCAAAAGTAGTTCATCAATAAATGGTCTCCCATCGGTGATGTGCTGCTCAAGTGAACCAGGACACAAACTCTAGGCCACATGAAAAATTGCTAGGTGAGAGACGGTTAACATATTTTGGATCTTGGCAAGTAGTTCAAAACCAGCAGTTATAGGGACTTTATAAAGGTATGTAAGTTGACAGCACTTTCAATCTTCTAAGTTCTACTCTCTGGAGCACCCTCCCTAAATCATATTGCCTTGCTGCTCTCCTGCTTTTAAAAGCCTTTTGAAAATCACGGCAAGTTGTGAAATTGAATTTTGAGGGACTGCCCATATATTACTGAAACACCTGATGCCAAAGTCTAATTTTAAAGATTGAGGTCAGATCCCCCCGGTCGGTGCTAGGAACCCAGTTATCGGTGCTAGGACCCCAGTTATTCACAATATATATTAATGATCTGGACGAGGGAACTAGATGTAATATCTCCAAGTTTGCAGACGACACAAAGCTGGGTGGGCGTGTGTGTTGTGAGGAGGATGCAGAGAAACTCCAGTATGATTTGGACAAGTTGGGTGATTGGGCAGATGCATGGCAGATGCAGTATAATGTGGATAAATGCGAGGTTATCCACTTTGGTGGCAAAAACAGGAAGGCAGATTATTATCTGAACGGCAATAGATTGGGAAAAGGGGAAGTGCAACGAGACCTGGGAGTCCTTGTGCACCAGTCGCTGAAGGTAAGCATGCAGGTGCAGCAGGCGGTTAAGAAGGCAAATGGTATGTTGGCCTTCATAGCGAGAGGATTCGAGTACAGGAGCAAGGATGTCTTGCTGCAGTTGTACAGGGCCTTGGTGAGACCACACCTTGAGTATTGTGTGCAGTTTTGGCCGCCTTATCTGAGGAAGGATGTTCTTGCCATGGAGGGAGTGCAGCGAAGATTCACCAGACTGATACCTGGGATGGCAGGAACGACGTATGAAGAGAGATTGGGACGATTGGGCTTGTATTCGCTAGAGTTTAGAAGAATAAGAGGGGATCTCATTGAAACTTATAAAATTCTAACAGGACTAGACAGACTAGATGCAGGAAGGATGTTCCCGATGGTGGGGGAGTCCAGAACCAGGGGTCACAGTCTGAGGATAAGGGGTAAGCCATTTAGGACTGAGATGAGGAGGAATTTCTTCACCCAGAGAGTGGTGAACCTGTGGAATTCTCTACCACACAAGGCAGTTGAGGCCAATTCATTAAATATATTCAAGAAGGAGTTAGATATATTTCTTAAGGCTAAAGGGATCAAGGGATATGGGGAGAAAGCAGGGACAGGGTACTGAATTTGGATGATCAGCCATGATCTCATTAAATGGCGGAGCAGGCTCGAGGGGCCGAATGGCCTACTCCTGCTCCTATCTTCTATGTTTCTATGTCTCCACTTACTTCTGTGTCTTACAATGTGGAGGCATTTAATTTTACATTTTCCAAAAAAATTCGTAAGCAGTAAAGAAAACCTCAAAAGTCAAATCACAATCCCACCCTATCTCACCCTCCCCCCTTCCCACTACAGCTCGAGTCTCAACTTGGGAAAAAGTGTTAACCCTACTGCCGAGACCATTCAGTTTTTCCAGGTATAAGGTGAGATGTGATCGCAAGAGAGAAGGGCATAAGAAATAGGAGCAGGAGTAGGCCAATCGGCACCTCGAGCCTGCTCCGCCATTCAATAAGATCATGGCTGATCCAATCTTGCCCTCAACACCACTTTCCTGCTGTCACCCCATACCCCTTGACTCCCTTGTAGTTCAAATGTCTGTGCGTCTCCACCTTGAATATATTCAATGCCTCCGCCTCCACAGCTCTCTCGGGTAGAGAATTCTAAAGATTCACGACCCTCTGAGAAGAAATTCCTCCTCATCTCCGTCTTAAATGGGCGATCCCTTATTCTGAAACTATGTCCCCTAGTTCTAGATACCCCCACTAGAGGAAACATCCTCTCAGCATCCACCCTGTCAATCCCCCTCAGAATCTTGTATGTTTCAATAAGATCACCTCTCATTCTTCTAAACTCCAATGAGTATAGGCCCAACCTGCTCAACCTTTCGTCATACGTCAACCCTTCATCCCAGGAATCAACCAAGTGAACCTTCTCTGCACAGCCTCCAGTGCAAGTATATCCTTCCTTAAATATGGAGACTAAAACTGTACGTAGTACTCCAGGTGCGATCTCACCAACGCCCTGTAAAGTTGCATCAAAACTTCCCTACTTTTATACTCCATACCCCTTGTAATAAAGGCCAACATTCCATTAACCTTCCTAATTACTTGCTGTACCTGCATGCTAACCTTTTGTGTTTCAGGTACTAGCACCCCCAGATCCCTTTGTACCGCAGCATTTTGTAGTCTCACTCCATTTAAATAATAATTTGCTTTTTCATTCTTCCTTCCAAAGTGAATAACCTCACGTTTTCCCACATTATACTCCATCTGCCAAATTTTTGCCCACTCACTTAACCTATCTTTCTCCCTTTGCAGACTCTTTGGGCTCGATTTTGTCATGGGGCGGGCTGGGGTCGTGTCATCCGCTTTTCGTGTTAGCCACCCGACTCCAAGTCGAGGTGGGAGAATTATTCGATTTTCCCCTAATTGGACACTTGAGTTCCAGCATGTGGGAACCCATGGCCCAATTAGTTTTTTCAGTCTGAAAGTCGCCTCCGATGACGTCATCATTGCTGCTGCATTTAAGGTCTGCAAGAAGCCTTGCTTCTTCTGCAGACTGCCAACCTTTTGTCTTTTGCTGTGAGAGGGACCTGGAGGCAAAATAAGCAGCAGGGGACCTAAGTCTGCTCCCAGATTTGATGACGTCGCCCTGCAAGCTTTGGTGGAGGGAGCAAGAGTTAATAAGGAGGTGCTCTTCCCTTCAGGGAGGAAGAAGCCTCCCCAGCAGATGAAGGCTGTGTGGATCCAGGTGGCACAGGAGGTCAACTCGTTGTCGCTGATCCGCAGAACCTGGCTTCAGTGCAGGAAGAGGTTTCATGACCTGCGCACTGGAAAAGTGAGTATGACTTTTCCATCACCCTCAATCTGATCCCCATTGCCTCTCCTCACCAGCGCTCAGCTTTAGTAACCTCTTCCTCCACATCCCACTTGACACTGACATCCCTGCACCCTTACCCAATCCCTCTCTCTGTATGTTCACATTCACCTAACTATTTGACTATGCAGCCCTCACACTCCCTATCACTGTGATGCTATGAAAACAACTTGCAACACACAGGGAGGGCCCTTGGTCTTGCCACCTCACTCCTTCTAAGCATCTATGCTATGGATTCTCTACACTCACTCCTTCATTCTCACTCAAACTCCACTTGTCTCCCTCATTGCAGGAAAAGAGAGCTCACAATAAGAGGGAAAGAGCAAGGACAGGAGGAGGGCCACCCTCAGTAGCCCACCTCACCCCTTGGGAGGAGGCGGCCCTGGAGATCGTGGGAGTCGAGGACGATGCGCAAGTGGGGGGACAGACAGACTGGTGCATCAGAGCAAGCTGGTGACAGAAGAGTTTTTCATCTCTCTCATTGACATTGCATGAGTCACTGATGATGATTCTGAAGCTCTAACAGATGGACTTCTGACCATCTGCAATATGCACTGTGCATGTAACCTTGGCCTCACATCTCTGACTCTTTCCTTTACTCTCCCACAGGACCATCGCAAGCACCCGTCCCCACTATCCAGGAGGACCAGCCTGAGCCTCCAGACTCCTCAGAGGAAGCTGCAACCTCTGAGGGCGCAGCGTCAGCAGAATTCAGCCAACACAGCACCAGCGCAGACACTCACACCTCAGTGGGACCATCGCGAGATAGAGTAGTGTTGTCACCTGGTGTATCACAGCTCACAAGTGAGCATCAGCAGATGGTGGAGACAGGGACAGCAGTGGAGAGTCCTAGTCTGAGGGTGCAGGACTCTCCCATCTCGGCTCAGCTACATGTCGACCCTCTGCCTCTGGGTCCATCCAGAAGAACAGCGGTGCTGGAACTCCAGGAACAGGTGCAGGAGTCTCTGGCAGGTTTTGTCTCCAGGGTCGCTACGAGTGTGGAGCAAGTGGAGGAGTCCATCGCGAACATGAGCAGAGCCTTTGTGGAGGCGTTGGCGCATGAACGCATCACCGCGGAAAGGATGGCAACCTTCATGGAAAGGATGGCTACCTCCATGGTGAGGCTGGCTACCGTAGAGGAGAGGATGGCTACGGTAGAGGAGAGGATGGCTACGTCCATGGAGGAGCTTAGTCGCCAGGGTATGGAAAACATGGTAATTGTTCAGAATAGACTGACATCTCTTGAGCGATGGTCAGCTATTGAGCATACAAACCAGACCTTCATGCAAGTCCTCGGGAGTAGGACTTCCAGTACAGAAACGGGTCCTCATGGCCCCCCTGAAGTGCTGCAAGGTGCTGTCAAGCCACTTGCTAGCTCTGAGGTGGAGCTGACCCATGAGAGGGATGTTGGTGGCAGAGAACAAGGAAGTGGGGGCTCCTCTCCAAGCGCTCACACGACCATGCCACTGCAAAGCCCTCAGTCAGAGCCCCACCAGAATCCCCACCCAACTGAGATCGGCATCTCAACCCCTGCACAGCCGCAGGAGCAGCAGACTGTTGCCGAGCCCTCACAGGTTCGCAACCACAGAGGACGCCCGCCAAATGTGTCGAGACACGAGCAGCAAGAAAGTGAGCAAGGGGCCTCCACATCTGCTGATGCCAAGGGGGAACCACCACGTAGGAGCACGCGTAAGAGAAAGATACTGCACAAATAGTCACAAGGGCAGTCACTTGGGTGAAATGTGATGTTTAATGTTGAAAAGCCATCAGTTGGTTACTGTAAATAAAAATTCTGATGGCAACTGTTGCAGTTGTGGCGTGTGTCATATCGCTAATGGGACTTCCACATTGAGGGCTTAGGATGACTTGCAATTGTCAGTATGGTGGTCAGAGTGCTAGGATTCCGCTGGTTCTTGGCCATTGTCGATGCTCTGGTAAGAAGCTGCGAGGCAAAAGTGCTTGATTGGTTAGGCTAAGCAAATTTGGCCACGATGAGTGCGTTCCTTGCATCCCGGGCAGCAATGTTCTCGCGTACTGCTGCCGCTGGTTGATGCGCCTCTGCAAGATGAGCGTTTTCATCCTCCTCCTCCTCCTCATCTGAGGAGGATATGTGAGGAGCCACTTGGTTCTCAGGAATCTGCAAGCCACGACGCTGTGCCATATTGTGAAGTGCACAGCAAGCCACGACGATTCTGGAGACCCTGGCTGCTGAGTACTGCAGGGCTCCACCTGATCTATCCAGGCATCTGAAGCACATGTTAAGCAAGCCGATGGTTTGCTCGATTATGGATCTGATGGAAATGTGGCTGTAGTTGTAGCTCTCCTCAGCTTCGTTGGATGGGCTCCTAAACGGCGTCATTAGCCACGTCTTCAGGGGATAGCCCTCGTCTCCAAGTAGCCATCCGTGAAGTTGGTCTGGCAGACTGAAGAGCGGAGGCACACTAGACTGGCGCAGGATGAAGGAGTCATGGCAACTGCCAGGGTACTTGGCGCAAACATACAAAATTTCCTTCTTGTGGTCACACACCAGCTGTACGTTGAGCGAGTGGGAGCCCTTGCGGTTGACAAAAATACCTGGATTGTGATGGGGTGCCTTAAGGGCCACGTGTGCAGTCAACGACGCCCTGCACCCTTGGAAAGCCTGCCAGATTGTCAAACCCAACCACTCGCGCAGTTACACTGGCTTGATCCTTAGAGAAATGGATGTGATTGTGCGCGATGGCAAAGAGGGCATCGGTTACCTGCGTGATGCAAGGGTGTGCGGCCGCCTGGGAGATGCTGCTGATGTCTGCTGCTGATCCCTGGAATGAGCCTGAGGCAAAAAAATGTTGAGTGCGGTGGTGACTTTGATGGGCACTGGTAAGGGGTGTCCACCTGCTCCTCTGGGCTCCAGGTCTTGCTGCACCATTGCGCAGATGTCACCCACTATCTCTCGCGAAAGTCGTAGCCGCCTTTGGCACTGCTGCTCAGTCATGCTGAGGTAGCTGATCCTCTGTCTGTAGACCCTGTTTTGGGGGTATTTCCTGCGCCGACGTGCTTCCATGCGCTGGCGCCCTCTGGCCTGTGCAGCTTCAGGTGGGTGAGCAGCAGCTTGGAGCTGCTGCTGTTGCTCCTGCAGTTGGTGCTGCTGGTGTTCAGGGTTCTGCTGCTGCCGTGGCTGGTGTTCGTCCTCATCTGATGTCCAGGAGGAAAGGAAATAAATGGTTCCCATGCTTCTGGTATATGCCTCAGTTGAGGAAGCGCTCATTCAAGGTGGCGACAGGGGTTTCCCAGAAGGTCACACTGGAGATAGGTGTCAGGCTCCAAACTTCCACAGCAATGGTTATGCCTGCTAAAAGTTCCCCCAGACCTGAGACAACAAAGTTCTGCCACCTGCAAATGATGATTGATCAAATCTCCTTTTTAATGGTGGAGCTGCAACTGATAGTCAGCAATCCAATTCTGCTACCGCCAGGTTTCACTGTCGTGTTTCAGAGGAGGCGTGCATCACGTGGGAAAAGTGTTAAAATCAGAAAGGCCTCTCAAAATGGGATTATTGAGGCATTTAAGTGGTTGTTAAGGGCCTTAAGGGCCTATCCCGACTCCTGGAGGCGGGACGGAGACGGGATCAGAAACCACGCATTGGGGAAAATTGCTCGGAGGTGGGGTCGGACCCGCCCGCCATTTTTTGCAATTTTAACACCCCACACGTCTCCATTCCCGCCTCCTCGGGCCTGGCAAAATCGAGCCCTTTGTGTCCTCCTCACATGTTGCTAACCCACCTATCTTTGTATCATCAGTAAATTTGGCTACAGTACACTCAGTCCCTTCATCCATGTCATTAATATAGATTGTAAATAGTTGAGGCCCCAGCACTGATCCCTGTGGCACCCCACTAGTTACTGATTGCCAACCGGAAAATGACCTGTTTATCCTGACTCTCTGTTTTCTGTTAGTTAGCCAATCCCCTATCCATGCCAATATATTACCCCCAACCCCGAAGGAAAGCAAAAAGAAGATTTTTTTTTTTTTAGGATGCTTTGGAGAAATACGACCAAGTCCTTAAATTATTAGAGGTTGGAAATGTATTCTGTAACTTATTATCTAATTACAAGTTACTTTTCAACAATTTCAACAAATTGAGTCTAGGTAAATCTTTAGAAATATATTTGTACTGCAGACGATAATGTATTTCTTTTACGAATTGGCGGCTTTAATAATGAATAATGATTAATGTGTTCCAGAATGCATAGGCGATACAGTTCTGATGAGATTAATTCGATCTCTGTAAATTGGAATTTGATGAAGCAGTGATCACTATCTGCCATACCATTGGAAACTGATTGAAAAACTGCTTACTTCAATTAACATTTGTTCAGTTCTGCCTTGACTCCAACTGGAAAATAAGAGAGACCAGAAAGTCTAATAATAGATACTCTCGAGGTCACACAATCTCTTTAGGAACATGGTATTGAGCTATAAATATTTTTTTCCAAACTCGCTATTTTTTTGTCTTAAAATCTGTGGTCTTATTGAATAAATTAAAATCTGATATCAATATTTTTTAATTATTGTCTTTATTCAGATATCAGACACTTGGCTGTGACTAGTTTCAGACTTGTTTGAGACAGTATTAATTTTTTGCTCCAGAAAGTGGCTGTACATCAGTGACGGAAGCTTCATGACACACATCTCATGAGGTGATGTCGGAACTTGCAACCTAAGACTTTCTGCGATTTGTATTCTGATGTGACAGAAAGACTTTTAAAATTACCTCTGTCTGGCTGACTCATTTGACTTATGCTTTTAAAATATTACGCATATTGATTTGTGCTTAGCAAGATGAGGATAGCTGTGTTGAAAAACAGAAGACCAGGTTCCACTTTGCCCTCAAGCGACAGCATTGAGCTCTCCCAAGTAATTGCACAAGTCAATTGCAGGATGGAGATGCCTTAACACATAAACTCGGCAGTGATTCTAATACCCAACTTTAGCACAGCACTATACTACATGAGCATGAATTTAGCAGGTTATCGTGTCTTAACATGATATTGCTAAACCGTGGTGTAAATATCCCCTTTTTGTATAAAAAAGTAGTATTTTCAATTTGTTTTTAGTTCACACGTGTAGAACTCTATGACCAAAATGGGTAAACTGTTTCTATTTTTCAATTTAAAATAAAATGCTTAATATCTATTTTTAGTGATTTTTGGTGGCTAAACTAGAGAGTGGATGTCATAGCTAACGAACTGAACATATTTCTACTTTACATATTTGAGAAGAAACTAGGAAAGGTCATCCAAGCTCAGCCTTCCTGTTGCTGGTTCACTCTTTCTAAATTTTTAATTTGCATATTAAGATCTTCCTCAGTTTAATAATTGGAGAATCTACATAATGTATGTTTTGTGTGTTTGCAGTGACTTTTTGTGTAGCCAAGCTCGTCCATTTTTCCTGCTAAATACTTGGCCACTTTCCAATTCGTATTTTTCATTGGCAGAATTTATCTGCTGTGTGGAAGTACAGTACATTGCAAATAAGTAAGTGTAGTGGTTATGTTGCTGGATTAGTAATCAAGAGGCCTGGACTAGTAATCCAGAGAACGTGAGTTCAAATCCCACCACGGAAGTTTGAGAATTTGAATTCAGATTTTAAAAATTTGGAATCAGTGAAAGTGACCATGAAGCTGTCGGATTGTCATAAAAAACTCACGTCTTTTAGGGAAGGAAACCTCCTGTCCTGACCCGGTCCCGCACTAATGTGGTTGACTCTTAACTACCCTCTGAAGTGGCTTGGCGAGCCACTCGGTTGTATGGGCACTAAATGCCGGCTTTGCCAGAGACACCCACATCCCAAGAATTAATGCAAAAAAAAACATTTAAATCGAAAGAATTTGTTGGTTAGTGTCTTTTACAGTCAGGTGACTGATGGAAGCAGGTTTTAGTGTATTTGCCCATTAATACCTGCATGAAAAGCTTCAGTATTTAAGGCTAAACCAGCATGTGGCGCGGTTTGTGTGCTCGCCCTACTTGTGCCAGCAGTCCCATTTGTTTTGCAAATTACAGTGCAGACACAGTACTATGTACTGTATGAGTGAAAATTTTATTTACACACCCGTCTTCCTTGGGGACAGTTGGAAACAGAGCTTATTAGACTCTGGTAATTGCTGTCATAGCGAAACCTATTTGTAATGGAGGAAGCAGCACAGTCTTGTACTCCACAGGAAATATCAGTACTTAGAGATTATATTAGAACCCCTAGTGTTAGTCCCCAGGCTTCTGTAATAAGTAGTAAAATACTAAATTAAGTTTGTGGGAACATTGACTGATATGCAAGGTGGATATTACATGGGACCAAGAAATATTTGAGCTTCAAACTATATATTAAAGTTTAAAACTTTAGAATTTCTTTATCAGGTCATGTGTTATTGCAGACTGACTGTGTGAAAATGATGTTTTTCTTTGGACTGAGCTCAGTATCATCCTCATGATTTGTTAGTTTCTGATGCTGGAAACACACCAATAGCCGAGTTGGGTGAGGGACTGACTGATATGCTGCATGGTTGGTGGATTTTGGTAAGGAATTTAATATGGGGGATTTTGAAGTAGCAATCGCATATCTATTCTTTATTAATGACCCTGCAGGAGTTCAGCTTTTGATGACAACTTTACATCCACAATACATTATAAGTGATTTTCTTTTTAAAAGCGAAGGTCAATGACGTTGAATATCAATTGAAGTGTATCGTAGCTCATGAATGGTCTATTGTGGATATGCCACGAATCCCAAAATTGGTATGAGAGTGGGCTGAATACAGTCTATTCTTGATGATGCAAGGTCATTTTTTTGTGCGACAGATATTTGAATTATCAAATTATTTGAATGAAGCAACATGAATAACACAGCCAAGTGGGAATTTAGGACTAAAAAAAATGAATTCGATCATTTGAATCGAGAAAGTTTGAATTAAGAGAAGACTATAACTACTGTTGATAATTTAAATTTGGAATTTAAAAATTGCTCTTAATTTTGCGAAATGTTTTGCTCCTACCACATAGACACTGGCGAGCTTAAATATGTAGCTACGATTAACCCGCCGTTCCTCTTGGCTCTTTTGAAAAAGACCTTAAGATTGGCGGGGTGGGAGGATGAGAAGAGTAATCGGAATGTTTGAATTAAATGTATATGTGCGTGGATTTCTGCACTTAAAAAAAAAACTCTCTTCAAATCACATGAGCAGGAACAGTCCAAATTGGGTCCCCATAGTCAGAATAAAAGTAGGAAACAGGTTGCAGGTGGCCATATTTTCCCAACGTACTGTTGATGAAATGTATGAATGCACAAAGCCACATACTGTTATGGGATTTGAGAATAAATGGGTTATTACAACAGAAGCAGTTTGAAAGATTTGCTGATTTCAAATTGCTATCTTCCATTATTTTGACCTCAAACCGTGGTTTAAATAAACATACATTTTTTTGGTAAATGTTTTCCATAATTAATTTATACAGAGCAGCTTTATTTATCTTGTGTTGGAAAAACTATTGGGATTTCTCGGGGTAGGGGGGGGCGGGTGGATAGAAGTAGCATACTTCTGGCCTCAGGGGCGCTTCTGTCTTCTGACTGGCTGAACACACTGGTATCTCGTGGTGGACTAATTATTTGTGAAATGGTTTGTTCAAGTTGACTGCCGTGTTTAATTGCATTTGAAAATCAGCCTCTTAAAGATTCTGATGCAATGCCTGAAGTGTGCCGATGTGCTGAGGTTGCAGAAAAATTCCACCCCCAACTCCCCATAGTGTTTAACTAATTTCTGTGGCTCCTAGAATTATATATTTATGCCTTCCGTTTTTCCAGTTTGTAAAACTTCAAATCTTTTTGTAATTGCACTTTTCCCCTCGAGTTTCAGTTGCTACGTGTCTTAACCTTATCCACCTAATCTTGGAATGTGAGATCTTGTATGAGTTCAAGAATGAAATATTCTAAGTGCAATGTGATCAATAGCTTAAAACTGAATTGGTATTGCAATAATAGGCTGACTTTAAAAGTTGAGCATTAGCTGATTTTTATACGGCTCTATCAATGTTTAATTAAATTTTCTAATGTATCATCAAATGCTATGAATAAGCGAAACTGTGCAACTGGGAATTGCAAGAATGCTTGCATTATGAAAAAACCTATGTGACTTTCCCCTTTCTATGTCCCGACTTGTAATCTTTAATTTTTTTCCCTTTACTGAATGGACTAGCTACTAATGTAGTGTGTGAACGAAGTCATTTCCCAGTTAATTTCATGTCTTGTTTTTGACCCATGGAATTGAGATTATTATGCTTTTAACAGTTTCAAATTTATGCTTGATTAATTTCCAGAAGATGCTTCACTGATGTCTACCTCTTTGATTTCTGTCAACTACAGAGTGGATTTTTTTTTGCACCTTACTTTGCTTTAGGCAAATTCTCTCATTAGTTTTGAGAAAGGTTTAATTAAGACATTAACATTTGCAGGAACTGAATGTTACGGGCACCTGCCTGCCACTTTTTTGATGGGTACAGGAACTGAGCGCATAAATGTACCTTGGGACAGGAGGAAGAAAATAAAAATCAGGCAGATCCTCGCACTGTGAGTGCACTTAATAACACTGTCCACATGCCCGGGCAGCCATCATTCAGGCATTGAACCCAAGGAATAAGACTAATTGTAGATCAAAAATACTCAATTTCTGACAATGTTTCGGAAGTGCATTGTTTACAGCGATAGTACAGGTATAAAGTACTGTCTTTTAGCATGATCTCAGTACTCCTTCTGGAGTTTCCTACATTACAGCAGTGTCTACACTTCTAAAATACTTCATTGGCTGTAAAGCACTTTGGGGCATCCTGAGGTCGTGAAAGGCGCTATATAGATGCAAGTCTTTCTTTCCTTTGGAGTACTCCTTCACTCAGTTGGTTTTGTTAGTGAGCAAGGAGAAGTTTCAAATGAAACCTTCATAGCCTTCAAGCCCCTTTATACAGTCATAGTGAGGCATTGTCAGGGCACATTCCCTGGCAAAGGAACATTAGGAAACCAGTCGGAGCACGCAGACAAGTTGCAATAAAAGTCTTACTTAAGACCCCACAGATTGATGCCAATCCTGATTTACATCCTTAAGTGATTTAGTTGTGGGGTCTTCCAACTACCACTTTCTTGGAACCAGGTCTATCAGCAGGCTTGCTGGTAAAAGAAAGTCAGGAAAAATTCTAATGAATGTGAATTTCAGGGTTCTGTGAAAATCATAGAATGATACATCACAGAAGGAGGCCATTTGGCTCATTGTGCCTTTTTTTTGGAAGAGCTATCCAATTAGTCCCACTCCCCTTTCCCCATAGCTTTGCAAATTTTTCCCCTTTCAGATTTATCCAATTCCCTTTCGAAAGTTATTATTGAAGTTGCTTCCACCGCAACTTTGCAAAAGAAAAAGCTAAAAAAATTAGTCTCTCCTCTGTTAAATGCAGCTTTCTTCCTGTAGCTTGGGAAGTTTATGGCACAGGAAAATGCTTTAAATGGGATTGTTTTTCATTTCTCATTACTAATATGATTTGACTTGAAGGGCGCAAAATAAAAATTATGATGAGGCGCTTTAGATTTTTTTTGGGCCTGTGACTTTGGGCACATCTTTGCTGAGCGCAGGCTGGCAGATGATTATACTTTGTTAGCAGCCCAAAGGGGACAAGCCCCCTCAAGTAATCAGTTGCGAATGGCCTCCTTCTGTACTGTATGATTGTATAAGAGCAGGGGATGGGACTAATTGGATAGCTCTTTCAAAGAGCTGGCACAGACACGATGGACCGAATGGCCTCCTTCTGTGCTGCATGATTCTATGAACTGCTTTGGGGTAGTTGCTGCTACATAATACAGATTCAAATGTATGGTTGTAACATGAAGTGATTGGATTAAACTGCAATAGCTGCTACCCTAACCAGGTTGGTCCTGCCTTCTAAAGATGGCACATTACTGATGTCAGATGAAGGGCAACAAATGGCGAAGGAACCTAAATTGTTTATCTTTTAGTTATGTTGGTCCTTTTTGAGTGCAAATTCTACTGTGTTCCATATTTTCAATGTACTAACCAACTGGACCTCTGTGTCGTCATGTCTGCTTCCTCACTGCTAGCTTTGAGGCTTTGACATACCTGCATTAGAGTACCGGGCGGAAAAATCATGAGAAAGAAAGACTTGCATTTAGATAGCGCCTTTCACGACCACCGGATGTCCTAAAGCACTTTACAGCCAATGAAGTATTTTTTTTTAAATGTAGTCACTGTTGTAATGTAGGAAACGCGGCAGCCAAATTGCGCACAGCAAGTTCCCACAAACAGCAATGTGATAATGACCAGATAATCTGTTTTTTAGTGATGTTGATTAGGGATAAATATTGGCCAGGACATCGGGGATAACTTACCTGCTCTTCTTCGAAATAGCACCATGGGATCTTTTACATCCACCTGAGAGAGCAGACGGGCCTTCGGTTTGACATCTCATCCGAAAGTACGGTACCTCCGACATTACACTCCCTCAGTACTGCACTAGATTTTTGTGCTCAAGTCTCTGGAGTGAGACTTGAACCCACAACCTTCTGACTCAGGCGAGAGTGCTGCCAACTGAGCCACTGGCTGACACGACAAGATACTAGATTTTTAATCAGTTGCACTGATTAAAAAGGATTGGTTCAGAAAATTCCCAAGTGATAAAATCTATTGAGATTACGGGAGGGTTCAATTTCCTTTTGTGGAACGAGTGCGTCAGACTAGCGTGAGACTGACCTAATTTAACACGAGGCAGTTGCAGTGTTTATTTTAAAATTTTATTGGAATACAACCAGGAAGTACCAGCACATGGAGTCCTCAGAGCCAACTTGCTTATTCCTAGGACAGTAGTAGTAGTTCCAGCTTAGTCCAAATGTTTTGACTACCCATGGCTGATCATGTCCAACATTAAGCTGGGCTGAGTTGCTCTCATTTATCTCTTTGACTCTGGCGGTTATTTCAGAGAAGCCTAACTACTGCTGTTGGGGTTGAGACTGCTGTTTTTTTCTGTACCTGAAGCACATGAGGTGTTTAAGATGATTAAAAGATTTGATAGGGTACATAGGGAGAAACTATTTCCTCTGGTGGGGGAGTCAAGAACAAGGGGGCACAAGCTTAATATTAGAGTAGGCCATTCTGGGGTGATGTCAGGAAGCTGCTCTTCATACAAAGGGTTGTGGAAATCTGGAACACTCTTCCCTCAAAAAGCTGTTGCGGCTGGGGGCCAATTGAAAATTTCAAAACTGAAATTGATAGATTTTTGTGAGGCGGGGTAGTAAGGGTTATGGAACTAAGGCGGGTAGATGGAGTTGAGATACAGATCAGCCATGATCTAATTGAATGGCAGAACAGGCTCGACAGGCCGACTCCTGTTCCTATGTTGCTATGAAGTTGGTAGGTCACAAGCTAGAGTGATTTTTCTGGCTAGTTTGTTTTATTTAAGCAGTATATGCAATGCCAATGATCTTTTGTTGATGGGCAGCACTGGGACTTTTAAACAGACGTGTTTGCACCATTGTACATTGTGGTTAATATGTAGCCTGAGTGCAACACGGTGGCATAGTGGTTAGCACTGGTGCCTCATAGCGCCAGGGACCCGGGTTCGAATCTGACCTCGGGTGACTGTCTGTGTGGAGTTTGCACATTCTCCCCGTGTCTGCGTGGGTTTCCTCCGGGTGCTCCGGTTTCCTCCCACAGTCCAAAAATGTGCGGGTTAGGTTGATTTGGCTATGATAAATTGACCCTTAGTGTTAGGGGGGGATTAAATATGTGGGGATAGGATGGGATATGTTAGGGGGAATTAAATACGTGGGGTTACGGGGGTAGGGTGGGATATGTGTACTGTGGGGATTAAAGCAGGGACAGGGTATTGGATTTGGATGATCAGCCATGATCGTATTGAATGGTGGAGCAGGCTCGACGGGCCGAATGGCCTACTCCTGCTCCTAGATTCTATGTTTCTATGTTTCTATGTTTCTAACTGTGCAGTGTAAGTTGTCACCAGTTTGATAGTTTGTCTAATTAAAGTGTGTTTTCTGCCAAAATATGTGGGATGTTTAATTTATTTAGAAAATAGAGTAAGCAGTATAGTAGGGTATCTGATCTTGGAATGAAGAAGTGCTGGAAAGGTCTGACACTTATGATTGATTCTTGACCCCAAAGCACTGTACAAATTAATAACCTAGTAATAAAGATCAGAATGGCGTGATTAGCCAGATCTCCTAACTCCAAGAGCGAGAATAAACTCGTGATACTGTAATTTCAAATAATGTAGACAGATATCTGTAATTGGATGTCAGCTAACATCCTTGCTTAAAAGGCACAGATAATTCAATTTATTTAGATTGTATTAATCGGAGGAAAGAAGTGAAGTATTAATTGTATATAAAATGTACTTGAATTCATAAGTTTGAAAGTCAATACGTTTCTTTTATAAATACGTGCAGCATTAAAATTTTGCACTTCGTTCATGGGAAATCTTGCTTTAATGCAAAACATTTGTGCGTGATCTTCATTACTCTAAACGAGTTGGAACTCTTCCGGTTCGGTCACAATGCAAGGTTTTCAGTTTTTCCTGAAATTATCTCATTTACTGTTTCCCTTTGGTGAGGATATCTAAAAGCCAAAATTTAATGTAAATTAAGCTTCGAATTGCACATAACATTTTATGGAACAAAATGTAGTGGTCGGGCATAAACTCTTTGTTTGAAGTCAGTTGGAATTGCTTTCCTCTTCAAGGCAGAGTTTCTTCATAATTTAGAATCATAGAATGGTTACAGCACAGAAGGAGGCTATTTGGCCTGTCGAGCCCGTGCCAGCTCTCTGCAAGAGCACTTCAGCTACTCCCACTCCCCCGCCCTTTCCCTGTAGCCCTGCAAATTTTTTCCCCTCCGGTACTTATCCAATTCCCTTTTGAAAGCCACAATTGAGTCTACCTCCACCACCCTTTCAGGCAGTGCATTTCAGATCCTACGTAAAAAAGTTTTTCCTCATGTCGCCTTTGGTTCTTCTGCCAATCACCTTAAATCTGTGTCCTCTGGTTCTCAACTCCGCCAATGGGAACTGTTTCCCTCTATCTACTCTGTCTAGACCCCTCATGATTTTGACCACCTCTATCAAATCGCCTCTCGAACTTCTCTGCTATAAGGAGAACAACCACAGCTTCTCCAGTCTATCCACGTAACTGAAGTCCCTCATCCCTGGAATCATTCTTGTAAATCTTTTCTGCACCCTCTCCAAGGCCTTCACATCCTTCCTAAAGTGCGGTGCCCAGAATTGGACACAATACTCCAGTTGAGGCTGAACCAGTGTTTTATAAAGGTTCATCATAACTTCCTTGCTTTTGTACTCTATGCCTCTATTTATGAAGCGCAGGATCCCGTATGCTTTTTTAACCGCTTTCTCAACCTGCCCTGCCACGTTCAACGATTTGTGCACATATCCCCCAGGTGTCTCTGCTCATGCACCCACTTTAGGATTGTACCCTTCAGTTTATATTTCCTCTCCTCGTTCTTCCTACCAAAATGTATCACTTTGCACTTTTCTCAGTTAAATTTCATCTGCCACGTGTCCGCCCATTTCACCAGCCTGTCTATGTCTTCTTGAAGTCTATCGCTATCCTCCTCCCTGTTCACTAGCCTTCCAAGTCATCTGCAAATTTTGAAATTGTGCCCTGTACTCCGAAGTCCAAGTCATTAATATACATCAAGAAAAGCAGTGGTCCTAGTACCGACCCCTGGGGAACACCACTGTATGCCTTCCTGCAGTCTGAAAAACAACCGTTCACCACTACTCTGTTCCCTGCCACTTAGCCAATTTCATATCCATGCTGCCACTTTCCCTTTTATTCCATGGGCTTCAACTTTGCTGGTAAGCCTATTATGTGGCACTTTATCAAACGCCTTTTGGAAGTCCTTGTACACCACGTCAACCACATTGCCCTCATCAACCCTCTCTGTTACCTCATCAAAAAACTCGATCAACTTAGTTAAACACGATTTGCCTTTAACAAATCCGTGCTGGCTTTCCTTAATTAATCTACACTTGTCCAAGTCATTGTCAACTTTGTCCCTGATTATAGTTTCCAAAAGCTTCCCCAGTACCGAGGTTGAACTGACTGGCCTGTAGCTGCTGGGTTTATCCTTACACCCTTTTTTAAACAATGGTGTAACATTTGCAATTCTCCAGTCCTCTGGCACCACCCCTGTATCGATGGAGGATTGGAAGATTATGGCGAGTACCTCAGCTATTTCCTCCTTAACCTCCCTCAGCATCCTGTCCTGGTGACTTATCAACTTTAAGTTCAGACAGCCTTTTTAGTACCTCCTCTTTATCAATTATTATCTCATCCAGTAAGTCCACTACTTCCTCTTTCACTATGACTTTGGCAGCATCTTCTTCCTTGGTGAAGACAGATGCAAAGTACTCATGTAGTACCTCAGCCATGCCCTCTGCCTCCATGCATAAGTCTCCTTTTTGGTCCCTAATTGACCCCACCCCTCCTCTTAACGGTTTATTATTTATATGCCTATAGAACATTTTTGAATTCCCTTTTATGTTGGCTGCCAATGTATTTTCATACTCTCTCTTTGCCCCTCTTATTTTCTTTTTCACTTCCCCTCTGAACTTTCTATATTCAGCCTGATTCTCACTTGTATTCTCAACCTGACATCTGTCATACTCGCCCTTTTTCTGCTTCATCTCTCTATCTCTTTCGTCATCCAGGGAGCACTGGTTTTAGTTGCCCTACCTTTCCCCCTCGTGGGACTGTACCGAACCATCTCCTCTTTAAAGGCAGCCCATTGTTCGATTGCAGTTTACCCGGGCCAGATTCGTTCTCAACCCACTGAAATTTGCCTTCCTCCAATTAAGTATTTTTACTTGAGATTGCTCCCTGTCCTTTTCCATAGCTAATCTAAACCTTATGATACTATGGTCACTGTTCCCTCAATGTTCCCCAACTGACACTTGTTCCACTTGACCTACCTCATTCCCCAGAACCAGATCCAGCTATGCCTCCTTCCTCGTTGGGCCGGAAACGTACTGATCAGGAAAGTTCTCCTGAACACACTTAAGAGATTCTTTCCCATCTCTGCCCTTTACACTATTATTATCCCAGCCTATATTAGGATAATTGAAGTCCCGCGTTATTACTTCTCTACTTCTTGCACCTCTCTGTAATTTCCCTGCAAATTTGCTCCTCTATATCTTTCCCACTAGTTGGTGGCCGATAGAATACACCTAGTAGTGTAATGGCACCTCTTATTTCTTAACTCTAACCAAATAGATTCTGTCCCTGATCCCTCCAGGACACCCTCTCCAGCACTGTAATATTCTCCTAACCAATACTGCAACCCCACCTCCTTTCTTTCCTTCCCTATCTTTCCTGAACATCTTGTATCCAGGAATATTTAAAATCCAATCCTGACCTTTTTTGAGCCAGGTCACCGTTATCGCCACGACATCATATTCCCATGTGTCTATTTGCACCTGCAGCTCACCAACCTTATTTACCACGCTTCGTGCATTTACACACATGCACTGTAAACCTGTCTTAGACCTTCTTATATTCTGTCTTAATCTGACCCCACCTAATACCTTTCTATTTCTTACTCCAGTGCTATCTGTCTCTCCCCATCCTTTGTGCACTTTGTTTCTCCTTTCTAATGCTACATTTTGGTGCCCATCCCCCTGCCAAACAAGTTTAAACCCTCCCCAACAGCACTAACAAAGTTGGGATTGTGAATCTTGAAGTCCAGATATCTTGAAATTTTCCATGACAGCTCCTCATTGTATATCGCTGTAAAGGAAAAAAAATAATTGGGTGGGGAGAAGGGGTACTTTATAAGATATAAATGGCTCGTGAAGAATGATTGTTGACAGTGGGATTCCTTGTAAAGCCTTGGTTGCTCCCATTTTCTTAGCTGCAAACTTGGTGGGAGCAGGTTTTGAATGAAAAGGAAGAAGAAAGAATGAACTTGCATTAACTAGCGCCTTTCACGACCTTGCAGCATCCCAAAGTGCTTTACAGCCAATGAAGTACTTTTGAAGTCTGGTCATGTTGTAATGTAGGGAAATGAGGCAGACTATTTGAACGCAGCAAGGTCCCACAAACAGCAATGAGATAAATGACCGGGTATTCTGTCTTAGTGATGTTGGCTGAGGGAATAATATTCTGGACACCGGGGAAAACTCCCTGTCCTCCTTTGAAGAGTGAAAAAGTAGTGCAAAAACCCATGTTTTGAGTGATCTCATTAGTCTTTGCAAATGACATGATTAGTTCCTGCTAACGAGCAATCAGATGTCAGAAGTTTTTAGCGTTATCCATCAGTTCTCCATGCGTTTCAGTTTATGCAGTAGGAGCCATAGACCATTTGGTGAGAACTGCAGGGATCAGCATTCCGATGGATCACTAACACTGTTTAAGGGATTCTGAAAAGTAATGGGCCGGATTTTGCTTTCAGCAGTGAACGAATGGCGTCAGCCATTCATTACATTTGGACTTGCTCACAGACTTTTGATGGGATTTTGCACTGGAACTTATTGTAATTAGAAAGCCATTTCGGCGCAGCGCCCTCTACTGGGGACCTGGGAACTGTGTAGCTCCATAACCAATCAGATTGAAGAATTGTTAATGAGGAGTGCAGAGTCTGAACGAGGAAGTGTCAGTTAGACTAATAAAACATAAGACATAAGAAATAGGAGCAGGAGTAGGCCATTCGGCCCCTCGAGCTTGCTCCGCCATTCAGTAAGATCATGGCTGATCTGATCTTGGCCTCAACTTCACTTTTCTGCCTGTTCCCCTTGAATCCTTGAATGCCCTGTAATTCAAAAATCTGTCTATCTCAGCCTTGAATATATTCAATGACTCAGCCTCCACATCTCTCTGGGGTAGAGTATTCAAAAGATTCACGACCCTCTGAGAGAAGAACTTCCTCCTCTACTCCGTCTTAAATGGGCGACCCCCTATTCTGAAACTATGCCCCCTAGTTCTAGATTCCCCCACGAGGGGAAACATCCTCTCAGTATCTGCCCTGTGAAGCCCCCTCAGAAACTTATATGCTTCAATAAGATCACCTGTCATTCGTCTAAACTCCAATGAATATAGGCTCAACCTTTCCTCATAAGACACCCCTTCATCCCAGGAATCAGCCGAGTGAACCTTCTCTGAACTGCCTCCAATGCAAGTATATCCCTCCTTAAATAAGGAGACCAAAACTTTTTTTTATTATTTGTTCATGGGATGTGGGCATCGCTGGCAGGGCCAGCATTTATTGCCCATCCCAATTGCCCTTGAGAAGGCGGTGGTGGTGAGCCGCTGCCTTGAACTGCTGCAGTCCATGTGGTGAAGGTACTCCCACAGTGCTGTTAGGGAGGGAGTTCCAGGATTTTAACCCAGCGATGATGAAGGAACGGCATATACTTCCAAGTCAGGATGGTGTGTGACTTGGAGGGGAACTTGGTGGTGTTCCCATGCGCCTGCTGCACTTGTCCTTCTAGGTGGAAGAGGTTGCGGGTTTGGGAGGTGCTCCCGAAGAAGCCTTGGCGAGTTGCTGCAGTACATCTTGTAGATGGTACACACTGCAGCCACGGTACACGGTGGAGGGAGTGAATGTTTAAGGTGGTAGATGGGGTGCCAATCAAGCGGGCTGCTTTGTCCTGGACGGTGTCGAGCTTCTTGAGTGTTGTTGGAGCTGCACTCATCCAGGCAAGTGGAGAGTATTCCATCACACTGCTTACTTGTGCCTTGTAGATGGTGGAAAGGCTTTGGGGAGTCAGGAGGTGAGACACTCGCCGCAGAATACCTAGCCTCTGACCTGCTCTTGTTGCCACAGTATTTATGTGGCTGGTCCAGTTAAGTTTCTGGTTAATGGTGACCCCCCAGGATGTTGATGATGATGGTTGAGGATTCAGCGATGGTCATGCCTTTGAATGTCATGGGGTGGTTTGACTCTCGCTTGTTGGAGATAGTCATTACCTGGCACTTCTGTGGCGTGAATGTTACCTGCCGTTTATCAGCCCAAGCCTGAATGTCGTCCAGGTCTTGTTGCATGCGGGCATCGACTGCTTCATTATCTGAGGAGTTGCAAATGGCACTGAACACTGTGCAGTCATCAACGAACATCCCCATTTCTGACCTTATGATGGAGGGAAGGTCATTGATGAAGCAGCTGAAGATGGTTGGGCCTTGGACACTGCCCTGAGGAACTCCTGCAGCGATGGCTTTGATGATTGACCTCCAACCACCACAACCATCTTCCTTTGTGCTAGGTATGACTCCAGCCAGTGGAGAGTTTCCCCCCTGATTCCCATTGACTTCAATTTTACTAGTCCTCCTTGATGCCACACTCGATCAAATGCTGCCTTGATGTCGAGGGCAGTCACTTTCACCTCACCTCTGGAATTCAGCTCTTTCGTCCATGTTTGGATAAAGGCTGTAATGAGGTCTGGAGCCAAGTGGTCCTTGCGGAACCCAAACTGAGCATCAGTGAGCAGGTTATTGGTGAGTAAGTGCCGCTTGGTAGCACTGTCGATGACACTTTCCATCACTTTGCTGATGATTGAGAGTAGACTTGCTTTCCCACCTATCTTTGTATCGTCAGCAAATTTGGCTACCGTACACTCGGTCCCTTCATCCAAGTCATTAATATAGATTGTAAATAGTTGAGGCCCCAGCACTGATCCCTGTGGCACCCCACTAGTTACAGTTTGCCAACCTGAAAATGACCCATTTATCCCGACTCTCTGTTTTCTGTTAGTTAGCCAATCCTCTATCCATGCAAATATATTACCCCAACACCGTGAGCTCTTATCTTGTGCCTTTTATGTGGCACCTTATTGAATACCTTTTGGAAATCCAAATACACTACATCTACTGGTTCCCCTTTTTTCACCCTGCTCGTTACATCCTCAAAGAACGCTAATAAATTTGTCAAACACGATTTCCCTTTCATAAAACCATGTTGACTCAGCTTGATTGTATTATGATTTTCTAAAAGTCCTGCTACTACTTCCTTAATAATGGATTCCAGCATTTTCCCTAATGACAGATGTTAGGCTCACTGGCCTATAGTTTCCTGCTTTCTGCCTCCCTCCTTTCTTGAATAGGGGCGTTACATTTGCAGTTTTCCAATCCACTGGGACCTTTCCAGAGTCTAGGGAATTTTGGAAGATTACAACCAATGCATCCACTATCTCTGCAGTCACTTCTTTTAAGACCCTAGGATGCAGGCCATCAGGTCCAGGGGACTTGTCAGCCTTTAGTCCCATTAGTTTGCCTAGTACTTTTTCTCTAGTGATTGTTTTAAGTTACTCCCTCCCTTTTACCCCTGATTTTCCACTATTATTGGGATGCTTTTAGTGTCTTCTACCATGAAGACATATATAAAATATTTGTTCGAAGTCTCTGCCATTTCCTTGTTTCCCATTATTAATTCCTCAGTCTCATCCTCTGGGTTTCCTCCGGGTGCTCCGGTTTCCTCCCACTGTCCAAAAATGTGCGGGTGAGGTTGATTTGGCTATGATAAATTGACCCTTAGTGTTAGGGGGGGATTAAATATGTGGGGTTATGGGGATAGGATGGGATATGTTAGGGGGAATTAAATACGTGGGGTTACGGCGGTCGGGTGGGATATGTGTACTGTGGGGATTAAAGCAGGGACAGGGTACTGGATTTGAATGATCAGCCATGATCGTATTGAATGGTGGTGCAGGCTCGACGGGCCGAATGGCCTACTCCTGCTCCTAGATTCTATGTTTCTATGTTTCTATGTTTATCCTCTAAGAGACCAATGTTTACTTTAGCTATTCTTTTCCTTTTTATATACTTGTTGAAGCTTTTGCTGTCTGTTTTTATATTTCTTGCGAGTTTTCTCTCATCATCTATTTTCTCCCTCTTGTTTTTTTAGTCATCCTTTGCAAGTTTCTAAAAATTTCCCAATCTTCTGACCTACCACTAATCTTCGCAACATTGTATGCCTTTTCTTTCAATTTGATACCCTCCTTAACTTCCTCAGTTAGCCATGGATGGCTCATCCTTCTCGTAGAGTCTTTCTTTCTCACTGGAATATATCTTTGTTGAGAGTTATGATATATCTCCTTAAAAGTCTATCATTGCTTATCCACCATCTTACCTTTTAATCTATTTTCCCAGTCCACTTCAGCAAACTCTGTCTTCATACCTTTGTAATTTCCTTTATTTAAGTTTAAGACACTAGTTTCAGACCCAAGTTTCTCACCCTCAAACTGAATGTGAAATTCTATCATGTTATGATAACTCTTCCCTAGAGAATCCTTTACTACGAGATCATTAATTAATCCTGTCTCATTACACATTACCAGATCTAAAATAGCCTGTTCCCTGGTTGGTTCCACAACGTATTGTTCTAAGAAACTGTCCTGAATACACTCTCTGAACTTGTCCTCAAGGCTACCTTTGCAAATTTGATTTGTCCAATCTATATGAAGATTAAAATCGCCCACGATTATTGCAGTACCTTTCTTACAAGCCCCCGTTATTTCTTGATTTATATTCTGTCCTACAGTGTAGCTACTGTTAGGGGGCCTATAGACTACTCCCACCAGTGACTTATTTCCCTTATTATTTCTTATCTCCACCCAAACTGATTCTACATCTTGATCTTCCGAGCCTCGATCATTTCTCACTACTGTACTGATCTCATCCTTAATGAACAGAGCTACCCCACCTCCTTTCCTTTCTGCCTATCCTTCCGAAATATCATACCCCTGAATATTCAGTTCGCAGCCTTGGTCACCTTGCAACCACGTCTCTGTAATGGCTATCAGATCATACCCATTTATTCCTATTTGTGCCATTAATTTATCTATCTTGTTACGAATGCTGCATGCATTCAGATAAAGAACCTTTAATTTTGTCTTTTTTACCATTTTTCCCTACTCTGACCCTATTTACTGGTGCACTCTTATGTTTGTACGCTCTGTCCCTTCCTGTCACACTCTGGTTATCATTACCCCTATAGCTACCCTACACTATTGCCTTGTCCTTTCTCTTTAACTTTCTAAGTTTCCCCCTCACCTGAACCCCCCCCCCCCGACTATTTCATTTAAAGCCCTATCTACAACCCTAGTTATTCGATTCGCCAGGACACTGGTCTAGAAAGGCTAGCAGAATGGGCAGACAAGTGGCAGATGGAATTTAATACAGAGAAGTGTGAGGTGATGCATTTTGACAGAAGGAACAGGGAGTGGCAATATACACTAAATGACACAGTTTTAAAGAGTGTGCAGGGACAGAGGGACCTGGGAGTTAATGTGCATCGGTCCCTGAAGGTGACAGGACATATTGAGAGAGTGGTTAGCAAAGCATATGGGATCTTGGGTTTCATAAATAGAGGTATTGAGTACAAAAGTAGAGAAGTTATGCTGAATCGTTATAAAGCGCTGGTTAGGCCACAACTGGAGTATTGCGTCCAGTTCTGGTCACCACACTTTAGGAAGGATGTGAAGGCCCTTGAGAGGGTGCAGAGGAGATTTACCAGAATGGTTCCGGGGATGGGGGATCTTGGCTACAAGGACAGGTTGGAGAAGCTGGATTTATTTTCATTAGAGCAAAGGAGGTTGAGGGGTGATTTGATAGAGGTGTACAGGATTATAACGGGTTTGGATAGGCTAGATGGGGAAAGGCTGTTCCCACTAGTTGATGGTACAAGGATTAGGGGACACAGATTTAAGGTTTTGGGCAAGAGATTCAGGGGAGATGTGAGGAAAAACTTTTTTACGCAGCGAGTGGTGATGACCTGGAATTCGCTGCCGACAGAAGTGGTGGAATCGGAGACACTCAATGTTTTCAAGGGAAGACTGGATAGGCAGTTGAGGGAAATAAATTTGCAGGGCTACGGGGATAGAGTGGGGGAATGGGACTGACTGGATTGCTCTGCAGAGAGCTGGTACGGACTCGATGGGACGAATGGCCGAATTAGCACCCCCGCGCCGGAAATTGAGTGGTTGCGCCCCAAGAGGGAAGCGGGGCCCTACTGGAAGCGCCCCGCATCCCTCTTGGGGCGCTGCGAGTCAATATCGCGGCGCTATGTGGCGCTGCGGCATGTCGCGCCACGGTATTGCAGGCCTTCCTCCCCTTCTTAAAGGGGAGGGGCCTTGCGCAGCGCGACCCGGGGCCCAGCTGGACCCCCGGGGATTGGGAGTGCCAGTAAAAGAGCCCGGCACTCGAAGTGCCGGGCTCTTGGAGCGCAGCCGGCACTCCGCGGGGGAGGCCGTTCAGGAGGCCGGGGACGGGAGCGCAGGCAGGTGCTGGCAGGCGGCCAGCAACAAAAATGGCCGCCCCCGCACCTCGCCTTTAAATTTCGCCTCCCCGGCCGCAGGTAGGCCCTCCTGACCCCGTCGGACATAGCGTCCGGCAGTAAGTCAGGGGGCGCTCCTGAAGATCGCGGCCAGGGAGCTGCGCACGCCGATGACGTCATCGCCGGCGGCGCAGCACCGCGGGGCACTACCGGTTAGCGCCGCCGCTACCCTCCCGCTGAATTTCGCGTGGGCGGCGCCACGCCCGGGCGCTAGTTGCTTTGCGCCCTGTTAGCGCCTTTAGGGCACTAACTGGAGGCGCAAAGCAACCCAATTTTCCCCTCTATGACTGGTCCCAGCACGGTTCAAGTGAAGCCCGTCCCAAAGGAACAGCTCCCTATTTCCCCAGTACTGGTGCCAGTGCCCCATGAATCGAAACCCATTTCTCCCACACCAATCCTTGAGCCATGCATTCAACTCTTTGATCTTATTGACCCTATGCCAATTTGCTCGTGGCTCAGGTAGTAATCCAGAGATTATTACCTTTGTTGTTCTGCTTTTTAATTTAGCTTCTAGCTGCTCATACTCCCTGAGCAGATCCTCTTTCTTAGTCCTACCTATGTCATTGGTACCTGCGTGGACCACGACAACTGGATCCTTCCCCTCCCACTCCAAGTTCTCTCCAGCCCCGAGGAGATGTCCTTACCCATGGCACCGGGCAGGCAACACAGCTTTGTGACTCATGGTCTCGGCTGCAGGGAACAGCATCTATCCCCCTAACCATACTCTCCCCTACCATTAGTACATCCCTTTTTACTCCCCCAACTTGAATGGCCCCCTGTACCACGATGCTGTGGTCAGTTTGCTCATCCTCCCTGCAGTCCCTGCTCTCGCCCACACAGGCTGCAAGAACCTCGTACCTGTTGGACAAGTGCAAGGGCTGAGGCTCCTCCAATGCTACCTTCTGGATCCCCATACTTGCCTCACTTGTAGTCACACCTTCCTGTCCCTGACCACGGACCAAATCTGAAGTATTTAACCTAAGAGGTGTGACTGCCTCCTGGAACAAAGTATCCAGGTAACTTTCTCCCTCCCTGATATGTCGCAGTGTCCGAAGCTCGGACTCCAACTCATCAACCCTGAGCCGAAGTTGCTCGAGCTGCAGACACTTACTGCAGATGTGGTTGCTGTGTATCACACTGGGGTCCACCAGCTCCCACATGCTACAGCTGCATCACATCACCTACCCTGCCATCTCAGTTGTATTTTACTTAACTAATTAGGTTTTCAAGTTTTGAAATACTCAATTGTCTATTAAGTTTTTCATCTAGGTAATAACCTTGTTTAATTTATTAAATTTAGGTATATGCTTTAGGTCTTTACTGTAACTTAGCCCACAGTCTTGATTTAACCCTAGTTGTTTATATATTTTTTTATGTATCAAGCAGCACCTCTTACCCCCACCTCACCGGATTCACTCACTCACCAAATTCCTCAGTTTAGTACTCTGTAGAAGCAGTACTCCGTAGAACTGGACTCCGTGCTACTTACCTCCGTGCTACTTACCTCCGTGCATTAGCAAAAGCCTCTTGTTTTTATCATTAATTCAATGTCAAATCATGTACAGAAAGCAAAATAAAGAGAGGGAAAGAAAGATGGGATTGAGAGAGAGAAGAGACAGAAAAAGTTTTTAAAAATTAATTTCTATTTTTTTATTTTTTTTAAATCTCCAACAATAATTAAAATCTGAAGGAATGAGACTCAGCACTTATAAAAGTTAGTTTTCAGTGCCAGAGAGGTTGTTTGGCAGTAATTAAGACTTAACACGCTGCTAATAATCTACTTACACTGGAATGGACAAGCCCAACTTTTTCTGGCGAGTTTAGTATGTATCTATCACGTAAGCACAGCAAGATACTGTTATAGCAAAGCTTCTGGAGCAGCAGGGCAACTCGGAGAGCAACTTCCTGATTTCCGTGTTGAACTGCGCATGTGCGGTCGCTGGAAGTTGCTGTCCGATTTACACTTGAATAACGGTGAGCGCTGTTAGCCTCACCGTTATTTCTACTGCACAATCTGGCCCATAGTGTTTTAATAGCTGCTTATTGATAAACCCAGCAAGCTGGCTCCTCCCTGCCTGGGACCTGATTATTTTCTGCGTTATAGACGTATAGATAGATTTGCATTTAAATAGCGCCTTTCACCACCTCAGGATGTCTCAAAGCGCTTGATAGTCAATGAAGGGTCTGGAGCTTGAACAGCTGTGAGGATTTTGTTCATCAAGTTCTATGCTGTGACGTACGGTAACTAGAGGGTTCAATGATGGAGTGAAAGAATATTAAAAATGATCCAAACTCCACAGAGGCAGATTGATTTTGTATTGTATCAAAAGCTCCGTCTTAGTTTATAATGCAGTTGCCAAAGTTTGAGGCGAAAACCCTACTTGAAAGTATTTTCCTCAGCTACCGCTTGGCTGATATTTGTGATTCTTGGTTTCCCTCACTATAATGGGACTGTAGTGATGCTGATGGATTTTCTTTTTCTTTTCCAGGAACAGCTGTCGCAGGCCCTGGAGGATGTTGGCAATCACAAACTAAAAGCACAGACAGTAAGTACCAGCTTTTAAGGTCGCAGCGCCTGTCTGAATGCCCCTAGAGGGGGAAAGCATCTTGCAATGCATATTGGAACTGGTGGGGTTGAGCGAGGGACTTCTAATTCAGCCTGAAAGGGTGGAGCTAGTGACATGCCGTTCATTTTGTGAGACATAGTGCAATTAACGTCAATTTTTGAAATAACTTAAAATATATAGTCACATCATATTCCAATCACAATCTCTGCAATCTTCAACTGGGGAATTATAAAATGGACTATTTTGATTTTATTTTTTTTATAAATGAAAATACATTTTTTTTACCTGTTTCCTTTCAGTCACTGGCATGTTTCAGGGTTGTGCAGTTTAATTACTTTCAGAAATGCAATTACTGCTAAGAATAGCAGTTATAAAAGATTTGATGATCAAATTTACAAAATTATACCGTTCACATTTTTTATATCAGATTTTTAAGAAGTTGTTTCTTTTCTGTTAGCAATTTTCTTCCATTGCTTCCTCTTCTAAAGGCTTTGACTCCTTGCTGAACTTTGGTTCTTGTGCTGGTTGCCCTCTAGTACTTAACCAATTGGTCATCATTTATGTCTGAGTCGGAACAGTGAGTTTCAGTAGGCACTCATCATTGGGAATAGCTTCTATTTTCCCCTCCATATGTGCACTTCCGAGAGACGCTAGATGGCGATCAAGAGCAGTAATTCTGGATGAAAATCCCCTCCCTAATTCAGGAATTCTGGGACCACTGATGGAGCCTTTACTGCTACCTAGGTAGACATCTGATAGCTCAGCAGATAATCAGGCATTGAACCTGGAAGCTTCCTGGTCTGTAGTCGGGTTTCTGCCCCTGCCACAGCACCGAAACAGTCCAAATCAAAGTCACTCATGACATTCTCTGTGATTGTGACAGTAGTACATTATCCCTCCTCATCGTCCTCCACCTCTCTGCAGCTTTTGACACAGTCGACCACACCACCCTCTTCCAACGGCTCTCCTCTGTTGTCCAGTTCAGTGGGACGATCTGTTGTTTGGTTCTACTCTTATCTATCCAATCGCAGAAAGAACATCTCTGGAAATGCCTTCTCTTCCAAACCCTTCACCATTATCTTTCGAGTTCCCCAAGGATCTATCCTTGGCTCCCTGCTCTTCATTATCGAAATGCTGCCACTTGGCGACATCATCGGCAGATATGGGGTCAGCTTCCATGTGTACGCTGATACCACCCAGCACTACCTCTTCACCACCTCTCTGGAACCCCTTAACTGCCTCTTGTGCTGTCAAGCTGTTTGTCCGATGTTTAGTCTTTGATGAGCTGCAATCTCTTCCATTGTTCTCGACCCCAGCCACCAATTCCAGCCCCCTCCTCAGCCACTGTCTGAGACTGAATCTGACTGTTCACAGTCTCAGTACCTATTCAACCCCAATACGAGTTTGTGACCGCATCCATTTGCCGTTCTGTTGGGCGGCCATGCCTTCAGCCATCCAGTACCCACAATCTGGAATTGCCTCCCTAAACCCCTCTGCTCCTCCACCTCCATACTTCCGTCTTCTCCTTTCAGACCCTCCTTAAAACCCACCTCTCCTCGTAATATCTCCTTTTTTGACTCGGTGTCCTTTTTTAAAAATTATGCTTCTGTTTAGCAGCTTGAGGCGTTTTTCTACGTTAAAGGTGCTGTTGTCGTTGTATGGCTCGGCCACTCATTAAATGTGCTGAGCCATCAAAGAGCCCTCAGGGTTTCAGATTTAAAGGAACTGAACTACTTGAAGACAATTCTACTGGAATATTTGCTGTAACTTTTGTTGAGAAAGTGCAAGATTGTGTCTATTTTAGGATTATCTTAAAAAAAAAAAAAAAAATTCCACGGGGATTGTGTTGACATGTTGTTAATGAAATGGCATCAGTAAACATACTGATGAACAATGCTCTGAGTCCAGGACACTTGAAACGGAATTAAATTTTCAATCGAGGACAGACACCCACGGTAGGCCAGGTTGAAGAAGCCAGAATCTAATTCAATTGTGATTCGCAACAGCTTGTCTGTGAAAGAAAATCCATTTCCTTTTTTTTGACCAGATTTGAAAGCTGGTCTCTGGAGGGTGCAAGATACTGATCGAAACTACTGCCTTAGCCAAATGCACTAACTAGTTAAGTACAACTTAACTGTCTGACATGATTTGAGCAGGTGGCCACAACAGATGTCAGGAATAACTGGACAGGTGATTGTTTAGGAAGTTACATTTCAGCACATAGCAAATAAAATGCTCTGCGTTTCAAATTAGGTTGGTGTGGTGGAGATATGACCAAGCTGCTCTCAGCTGTGAATTGAGAGTGTCTAGGCTTCAGCAGATGAGACTGAAGTTCTGTTTTAACACTATTGAACCCTGGATTTCAATTTTGCAGCTGTAGTATTCAATACTTGTATTAAACGAAATGAAGAAGCGGCTTGGGACTAGGTCGTGATAAAAATAAAAAAACTGAGAATGCTGAAAATCTAATAAAAACAAAGTGCTGGGAGTACACAGCAGCCCTGTCGGCATCTGATGGAGAAAAGATGAGTTAATATTTTGGGTAGAACCTGTCATCAGATCAAGGGTCTTCACCTGAAATATTAACCCATCTTTTCTCTTTCAGATGCTGTATTTTCTGTTAACGGACTGGCCAGTGCAGTGTGTTTGAGTGCTGTTCTTTTGCCTGTTGGATCCTAGTATCAGAGGTATGCCACACTAATGGGGTGTGGAAGATGCCTGCCTGAGACAGTTGACAGAAGTCTCGAGTGAAATGAGTTTGGTCTCAATCAGACCTGTAATACTGTGGAGGATGCGCAATCCATCTGGAAGAGTTTGTGGTTTTATACCTGACGAACGTACAAGAATAATTGAAAAGCAAAAATACAAGATGGAATGAATTTGAAGTACAGCCAACTAACTCACTTAATTGCAGTTTCTGTTTTAACGCAACCATTTCTATAGTCCTGTTTTTCCTCTATATTTCCAACTATGAAAGGCTTAAATGCAAATTTAAGAAAAGAAAAGGGTGTAAAAGAAAGGACAGTCATCCGTGGCTAAGTAAAGAAATTAAGGATAGTATTCGACTAAAAACAAGGGCATATAAGGTAGCGAAATCTAGTGGGAGGACAGAGGATTGGGAAAACTTTAAAAGGCAGCAAAAAATAACAAAAAGATTGATTAAGAAAGGGAAGATAGATTATGAAAGTAAATTAGCAAAAAATATAAAAACAGATAGTAAGAGTTTTTATAGTTATATAAAAAGAAAAAGGGTGGCTAAAGTAAATGTTGGTCCCTTAGAGGATGAGACCGGGAAATTAATGGTGGGAAATATGGAGATGGCAAAAACACTGAATGAATATTTTGTATCAGTCTTTACAGTAGAGGACACTAAGAATATCCCAACACTGGACAAACAGGGGGCTATAAGGGGAGAGGAGCTAAACACGATCAAAATCACTAAGGAAGTGGTACTCGGTAAAATAATGGGACTCAAGGCGGATAAATCACCTGGACCTGATGGCTTACATCCTAGAGTCTTGAAGGAAGTGGCGGTAGGGATTGTAGATGCATTGGTAATAATTTTTCAAAACTCCCTGGATTCCGCTAAGGTCCCGGCAGACTGGAAAACTGCTAATGTAACACCCTTATTTAAAAAGGGCAGTAGACAAAAGGCTGGTAACTATAGACCGGTTAGCCTAACATCTGTGGTAGGTAAAATTTTGGAGTCCATTATTAAGGAAACAGTAACAAGACATTTGGATAATCATAATTTAATAGGACAAAGTCAGCATGGTTTTACGAAGGGGAAGTCATGTTTGACAAATTTGCTGGAGTTCTTTGAGGAAGTAACATATAGAGTGGATAAAGGGGAACCAGTGGACGTAGTGTATTTAGACTTCCAAAAGGCATTTGACAAGGTGCCACACAAAAGATTATTGCTTAAGGTAAAAAATCACGGGATTGGGGGTAATATTCTGGCATGGATAGAGGATTGGCTATCTAACAGAAAGCAAAGAGTTGGGATAAATGGTTCATTCTCAGACTGGCAATCAGTAACTAGTGGTGTTCCACAGGGGTCAGTGCTGGGTCCCCAACTCTTCACAATCTATATTAACGATTTGGAGGAAGGGACCAAGTGTAACATATCAAAATTTGCAGATGATACAAAGATGGGAGGGAAAGTAGTGAGTGAGGAGGACATAAAAAACCTGCAAGGGGACATAGACAGGCTAAGTAAGTGGGCAGAGATTTGGCAGATGGAATACAGCACTGGAAAGTGTGAGGTGATGCACTTTGGCAGGAAAAATCCTAGAGCAAATTATTATCTTAATGGCAAGAAACTGGAGAGTACTGAAGTGCAAAGGGATCTGGGGGTCCTGGTACACGAAACTCAAAAGGTTAGTATGCAGGTGCAGCAAGTGATTAAGAAGGCAAATGGAATGTTGGCTTTCATTGCTAAGGGGATAGAATATAAAAATAGGGAGGTATTGCTTCAGTTGTACAAGGTATTGGTGAGACCGCACCTGGAATACTGCATACAGTTTTGGTGTCCTTACTTAAGGAAAGACATCCTTGCTCTCGAGGCAGTGCAAAAAAGGTTCACTCGGTTAATCCCGGAGATGAGGGGGTGGTCATATGAGGAGAGGTTGGGTAGATTGGGACTCTACTCATTGGAGTTCAGAAGAATGAGAGGCGATCTTATTGAAACATATAAGATTGTGAAGGGGTTGGATCGGGTGGATGCGGGGAGGATGTTCCCGATGACGGGTGAGACGAGAACTAGGGGACATAGTCTTAGAATAAGGGGCTGCTCTTTCAAAACTGAGATGAGGAGGAACTACTTCACTCAGAGGGTGGTAGGTCCATGGAATATGCTGCCACAAAAAGCTGTAGAAGCTACAACATTAATTAAATTTAAAACAGAAATAGACAGTTTCCTAGAAGTAAAGGGCATTAAGGGTTACGGGGAGCGGGCAGGAATTTGGACATGAGTCTAGGTTCGGATTGGTCATGGCCCTGTGGGTAGTGGAGCGGGCCCAGGGACTGTGTAGCCTGATTCTGCTCCTATTTCGTGTGTGCAATTCTGTTAGATGCAGGAGATGTTTCTGTGATAGATAGTAGATTGGCGGTTAGGATCAGATCAGCCATGATCTTATTGAATGGCGGAGCAGGCTCGATGGGCCGATTGGCCTACTCCTGCTCCTATTTCTTATGTTCTTATGTTCTTAAATGTGGCATGCAGAAATCCCACTTGAACAAGACTTTTCGCCTTGATTAACTGGTTACAACATTTGGACCTACTGTGATTCTCCCACATTTGACAATCAGTGTTGGCTTGCATCAACAAGGAGATGATGTCAGAGGGCCTCTGGATCCCATGTAACATCTTGCGGCATTGGTTGTAAATTGTCCCAACACATGGATTGGGCTCTGAGTCAGAGTTGATTATCGGTGAGTGACCAGACTGTCTGGGTCTCTGATTACTACTCAAGATCTCGGAACCCTCACTGGCCTGAAGCTGTTGTTTTGGCTCCAGAACAGGTATGATCCAGATTGACTTAGATACCAAGCCTTATCAGAACACCGCCTGACCCATTGAGCAAACCCTTGCCACTAGCATTTTCCTGCAAGGAAGGAGGAGGGTAAGGGAACCCTCAACTGTGACACTGCTACATGTTTCAATGAATCCCAGTGCAATGTCATTAGTCACCTGAGGCAAGGGAAGCCCATGTCTTCAATCAAGTTGCAAGCAGCTGCTTTGCAGAACGGTCAACAGACTTCACCATCTGAGAAAGAGGACGAAGTTGATGGTAGTGGGAAAAGGGGCAGGGAGGAAGGATGACATGGGGGACGTCCTCTCTCTCAGGTCTCAGCATTGAGTCCTGAGCAGGGTGTTGAGCATAAAACTGTGATTGCTTGTTAATTGTTAAACTGTGGGTGAGTATGGATGCTATAATTGACCATAAATCCTTATGTAAAGCCATCGTATATATTGCTGGAGTTTACTGCTCCCATCAGTCATTACATCATCCAAATAAGTTAGTTTGCAGTTTCTGAGAGTGCGATAAGTGAGCCTTTTAAAGGGAAATATACCGGATTATTTTCTTCCCCAAAATTTGATTGGACAAGTGAGTTAATCTTTGTGAAAATGTTTGTAAGGGAGTGGTGGTGACTGCTTAGATATGGAAAGTCTGCTGGGTTTGGAATGTCTTGACAGAGGGTAACCTTCCATTTCAACACCAGTTTTTCTCGATTGAACTAAACAGTAGTTTAACGGTGGCTGTAACTCAACTGGAATAACTACCTGTCGACTGTGATCAGATCTTGTGTAGTGTGATGCAGCAAAGCCACTCAAAAGGATAGAGAGAACACAGTGTCAGACATTATAATGTCTGGGGCATACACACTTGAACATCTCATCCTAATGGCAAAGCTGTGTGGTGATCTGCAATAGATAGCATTACTTCGAGTGGCTAAACATCTCCATAAATATCAAATGTGATAGGCCTTTTACTTTCTGTTATCTGTCAATCGGGGGAAAAAGGAAGTACTTTCAGCCTTACTCTCTCCCTGCTAGGCACTTAGTGATTTAGCACAACTGTCTCCATATTGTTTATGGCCAATCGGTAGTATCTAGATATTGCTTTAGTATTGGCCGGATGTACATTTTAATTGTAGATGAAAAGCAGCCACTGACTGCTGGGTTGATGCCATTGGCTGCCCTTAACTTAGGTGGCCAATGATGTTGCATTGATTTCCTTTGGGATTCAGTGGCTTAGAAATTGGAATGTGCCTGAATTGGAGCGCGATCCCGATGCAACGCATGCTGTACGTGCCCAATGTGGATGCTGGCAGCACCACGGCAGATTTCTCCGCTAGCCTCGTTAGGATACTGTCGTCGAGCTGTGGGTGCTATTCGCGGCCCTGGAGGCAGCTCGCTGATCACATGGAGGCAGCACGATCGGCTTCCTAGAACGCCGGTCGAGGGCCTCGGGAGAGTCCAGGGAGGGGGGAGGCAATCGTGGGGTGGGGGGAGGAGGGGCGGCGGGTGGGTGGTGTGAGCGTTGGCTGGCAGGGGACCGCGGTGATGATGTGCAGCTGGGAGGAGCACTCCTGCTCCTCCTGGCTCCACAATAAGAAAAGTTTTTTTAAAAACTTATAACTTATGACACATGCTGCGGTCATTCGCAGTCCAAGTTTGCAAAGTAGCCTGAAACTGGTGCTGGACCTCCACTTTGCATGTGCAATGGGCCTAACATCAGTTCCAGGCATGTGCCCTGGACACTACTGGAGGAGCCCTAACCAATATGCTGAATGGTGCACTTCCAGCACGGAATGAGCTTTTGCACACACCTGACCATGTTAGACCCTTGGGTGCCTGCTTTATGTCTATAAAACAGCAGCAGCTCAGGCCAATTTCCAGGCCAGTATGTTTTCCCTGTGTAAAGCATAGGCAAGTCCCTCCAGTTTCCTCCACGTAATGCTCTGCTCAGTTGCTAAAACTTCCCTCTGTATATTGTTTAGGTCAGTCCTACGAGTGTCAGCCATGGCTTAGTGAGTAGCACTGCATTTATATAGTGCCTTTCATTATCTCAGGATGTCCCAACGTGCTTTACAACCAATGAAATAGTCACTGTTATATAGGAAACTCGGCACCCAAGGTCCTACAAACAGCAAGTGATAGATAATCTGGTTGAGGGACAAACATTGGTGAGGAGACTGGGAAGAACACCCCTGTTCTTTGAAATAGTGCCATGGGATCTTTTATGTCACTCAGTACTGCACTGGAGTGGCAACCGAGATTATTTGCTCAAGGCTCTGGGGTGGGACTTGGAACACTCAACGTTCTGACTCAGAGGCAAGAGTGCTACGGCTGACACTATGCAAAATTACAATGGAACATCTCCCCTACACAGTGCACTGGTCAGTATTTAGAGTCTTCTATTCCTCTCACTTCTCAATAATGTGTGAGCTGTTTACAACGTTGAGCTTTTTTATATAATACAATTTGAATACATTGGCAGGTATCTCTGGAATTCTGTATTCATTCCATGCAGTTGGTATCTGAGCTTCTGTGAGCACTTTCATGAATAAAAGATCGTGCAAGGTTTTTGAATTTCTTGCTTAAATGGTTTTCTTAATTCCTGTTTCAACTGATACAGTAGTTCAGTCATCAGAAGATCATTTTTGCCTGGAAGCATTTGGATCTTAGATTGAGATTTCTAGCAACTGATGGAAAAACTTCATCGAGCCAACTTCTGTGGAATGCTGTAAATCGCAGGGATGCCAACCTGTCGTATCTGTACGCATTCCGAGTGTCTCTGTAAAATCTGGCTGTCTCAACTTTTCATGCTGAATGTCCAAAATTCCAAATTTAGGTAACTGACAAAATTCAGATACTCCGATTTTGCAGGAAAACTTCGAGTCTCTGTGTTCAATATGACAAGTTGGCGTTTCTGATATCACCATGAGTCAAGGAACTAGTGAGCAGTTGTGTGTGCACACTCAAAACAATTTGATACATTGGTGACCAAAATGATGGTAAAATTAAAATGGCTAGAGTTAGCATTTCGTGGAAAAGCCTTGGACCATGACGAGCAATTGGAACAGAAGAAAAGGCTGAAATAAAAACAGAAAATGCTGGAAATACTCAGCAGGTCAGGCAGCATCTGTAGAGAGAGAAACCGAGTTAACGTTTCAGGTCGATGACCCTTCGTCAGATTGGGCCCATCAAACTCTTTCCTTCCACACATCACGAACAGTTTGCTCTATCATGCACTGTACTTGACCTATTTAATCTCCCATGGACAGGCTGTGCAAAGTTTGTTGTCTTCAAAACTAAACTCCAGAATACCTATCTAACCTTGTATGTTGTATTACATGCTCCTTGTGTTGACTGGTTCCTTTCCTTGATGTGACTGTACCGTGGAATCCAGAAGCTCAGGTTATGTTCCAGCCAGTATTTGTTCATCTTGATTTGCACTTTCCATTCTAGCCCTCAATCCTCTTCCTAACCAGATATTCATTTAGCTCTTTATTTTAGAAGGTATAAATTGACACATTAACTGTGTCAAGAGCAAAACCATTGTACTGTAATAATAATATCACAAACATGCTTTGCTGTTAAAATGTTTTAAAATTCATGTTGTAATTTTTTTTTAAGTACTTTTATGCATTTGACAAAAGACAGCTCAAACTGTAGAAAATAATTAGGAAGAATGAGACAGAAGACCAGTTGAGCTTGTTTAAACCTACATTTGAAGCATCTACTTAGCAGGGAGTCACAGCCACGTGATGTTCAGAAAGTAAAGATTATGAGCTCTTTACCTAATATTTTAATGTAAAATCCTGAGTACTAGAAGGCCTAAAAAATGGGTAATCTGCCCTACTCATTTATCTTTATTCTCCCGCACCCCCTCCCACCTTTCATCTCTGAAATCTGTAATCCCCTTATTCACTTGTTTGGGCCATCTGGGTTTTCATGACAACCATTTACTCCTAATAAATCTGCAATATTAAATGACTACACTGAATGTTAGTGCACCTTATGTAAAAATACCTAATGTCCCCCCCCAAAAATCTCATGGAATTAATATGATGTGATGTGTTCTGTCTTATTCTAGAAATATTAGGGCTCAGTGACCATGTATTTTGAACAAAGAAAATGTATGACAACCCATAGAAATGGCAGTAGAATCATCTTGAGTAAAATGTTGAGAAAAAATATTGATGCAATGAAAGGACCAATTTATCAAGTGGAGTTGGCTTCTCTCTTTAAATGACCAAACTTCCTTCAGATCCATCTATATCACTGCATTCTAACAGCTAAGGTGGAGAGTAGATGTGATCACATTGGGAAAGAAGAGGTTAATTGTTACTGTGCTACTATAACCTTTAAAAAAAATTGCTAATGAAATCATTTACAAGTGACAAATGTACACTGTCACCAAGGCATTAATTAGATCAATTAGACCTGATGGACTTTGTTTTCCAACATTTGAATAAAATCTTCTCCAATAAGTTATTCTGATCACCGTTCCTCCAAGCAGTGAAAGGTTATGAAAATGGCTCATTAGAGAGTTCTTCCTTATTTAGGAATGTCAACTGTGAGAAAAGCAAAGACTTCTCAATTGTGTCATATCAAAGTAATTCTTTTATTACAATTCCCAAATTTTCTTGGCTATTTTAAACTAATATAAATGTGTAAAAACATTTTGACCCTGGTATGTTTTAGCTCATGACTCATGGAACCCAAGAGCTTCAATATAAAGCGATTTGTGGGGAAAAAAATCAAACAATAGCTTGACTGAAGAGATTATATCTGCAGAAATTAAGCAGAAATTCAGCAGAATGCAGAAATGGAACCACGACATATGTCTGGACAGCAGACATTAACACGTAATTGTTAACAGGCTACAGTGAGTCTTTGGCGGTCTATGCTAATGAAATCTCAACCTCACCATATAAATGCTGACAAATTTCAGCATTAGTATTGTGAGCTTCTTCCAAATACAGGCACACACCTGTAGTGGTTAATTGCCATTGGAGTGTTTTTTCTTACATGATGTAAATAACATTCCTGCAAATATAGGCACATTGGTTACTTGTCCAGCGCATGAGACACCCTAGTCCACTCCTCTATCACCCCCAGCACCCCTTCCCGTACAAGCGCAGGAGATGCAACACCTGCCCTTATACATCCCCCCTTCCCACTCTCCAGGGCCCCAAACACCCCTTCCAGGTGAAACAGCGATTTACTTGTACTTCTTGCAATCTAGTATACTGTATTCGCTGCTCACGATGTGGTCTCCTCTACATTGGGGAGACCAAACGCAGATTGGGTGACCACTTTGCGGAACACCTCCGTTCAGTCCGTAAGGGTGACCCCGAACTTCCGGTCGCTTGTCATTTTAATTCACCCCTCCACGCCCACTCAGACCTCACCGTCCTCGGCCTCGTGCATTGTTCCACAGAAGCTCAGCGTAAGCTCGAGGAACAGCACCTCATCTTTCGTTTAGGCACTTTACAGCCTTCCGGACTCAATATCGAGTTCAACAATTTCAGATCATAACCTCGGCCCCTACCACACATATATACATTTTATCCACCCTTTTGGTCCGTGCCTTTTTCCTTTTCCCTTTTTTCTCTCTCTCCCCCTACGGCAGCTGTCTCTCATTCTGCCAGCATTTCACACCTCACCTTTTGTTTCTTAACCTGTCCTATTACCATCTCGTCTTGCCTTGAGCATCTCTTAATGTCTCTACTTACCATAGACCACCCCTTTTGTTCTTTTATTCCTCCCCCCAGCCTCCCCCTTGCATTTTTATCTGTTTAATTTCCTGCTCTGTTCTCAGTTCCGACGAAGGGTTTCGACCTGAAACGTTAACTCTGTTTCTCTCTCCACGGACGTTTTCTGTTGCTATTTCGGATTTCCAGCATCCGCAGTATTTTGCTATCGCATATATATTCTTGCTTGATATTACCATATATATTCTCTGCAAATTCCGCCCCCCCCAACTCCACCTACGATGTCTAAAGGTGTGAGATCAGTGATTGACATTTAGCCCCTGTGTATAGCCACAGCAAATATATAAATGATGCCTCCTGTAACAGGGATGCACCTTCCCTCTGACATCTCCCTAATGGCTCGGATGAAAACAAGAGCTTGCCATGTCGGGAAAGGTGGGCCTGAATTTGGATTGCACCAAGGTATTGGTGAATATGAAATCCTGTAGAATACAATGATAGATAATTGTCAGTGTATACTTTATTTTGAATGAATAATGGGGTCATTCATTCTAGTAGAGCATTCTAAAATATGCTCTTGTGTAGTATTTCCAGCACAGAAACAGGCCAATAGACCCAACAGGTCTATGCCAGTGTTTATGCTCCACACAAGCCTCCACCCACCCTTCTTCATCTAACCCCATCAACATATCCTTCTACCCTTTCTCCCTTAAATCTATTTATGCTAGTCACCTCAACTACTCCTTGTGGTAGCGAGTTCAACATTCTAACCATTCTTTGGGTAAAGAAGTTTCTCCTGAATTTCCTATTGGATTTATGAGTGACTATCTTATATTTATGGCCCCTAGTTCTGGTCTCTCTCATCAGTGGAAATATCATCTCTATGTCTACCCTATGAAACCCTTTTGTAATCTTAAAGACCCCTTGGTCATCACTTTTCTAGAGAAACGAGCCCCTTTAAGGAGGAAGACCATTTCTCGTTTTCTCTCATGCCTATTTGTGCTTTTAAATCAGGCAGTATTTATATACTTTCTTTGATCAGTATATTCTACATTATATATATATATATATATATTTATTTATTTATTTATTTATTTTTTAACCCCCAGCATGGTGGTGAAAGAGTCAACGAGTAATGCCACAATGTTGAGTGAAGTCAGGGTGGTTAGTTTATGTTTGGTGTGGGTGATCAGGGGTGACAGGTCCATGCATACAAAAGTACCCAAGGGGCACCCTTGACAAAGAGAGAACTGGAATAGAGATGCTATGGTGAGCTGGAGATCCAAATCACAGGATTAGCACTGAAACTCTAGAGTGCAGCAGTATTGGTTATCGATCTTTTTCATGCCAAAATGAAATTGGACTGATGTGTCATGAAGGCTCAAGGATGTCAGCAGTGGGCAAACTGGGCTTTGTTCTCCCAACTTCCATTGTTTATCCAGTTTTGTTATCATTTTCAAATATGCTTTGAAAGGGAAGCCACAATTATATTTCAATGGCGTTTTATCAATCCAGGTATTAAAATGGCAAGAAAACACTTCCATTACTTGAGAGTCAGAATGGTAGTTTGAAAATATATGGGGTGATCTTAACTCTCCTCGTTCGGCAGCAACGGAGAGGAGAAGCAGTTAAAATGGAGCGGCTCCATTTCCCGCTCCATTCCTGCAGATCTATGACTTTAACACCGCTAATTTGAGTGGCACTTAACACAAATGCGGTTGCTCGGGAGCTCGTTGGTCTCCACCAACTCCCACATGCTGCAGTTACGACACACCACCTGCACTGCCATCTCTATCGAGACTTATTTTATTTATATAATTAGTAACAGTATTTACATAAATGATTATTTTTACTTTTAATTTTTAGTTTTAATTGGTTAATTTAGTTTAAGTTATTAATTCAATAAAGTTATAGTAGTTAATACTCTCCCAGTTCTGAATTTAATCCATTTACCTAACCTAAAGAGCAAAAGAGCTGTAATACTCACCAACCAACCATCTACCTGCTGTCCTGTGATGTCACTCCTTGTTTTTTTTGGATTTTTTAAGTCACCGCTCGGCTCCCTTTATGCTGCTGCCGCTTCCGCTCAGCTGCGCGCTGTGTCCTGGACCTTCTCTGGTGCTCCCCTTAAACCGCCACCGCCACTCCCGCTCATGTCTGTGCTGTGTCCTGGGCCTTCTCTGGTGCTCCCCTTCAGCCTCCGCTCCCGCTCATATCCGTGCTGTGTCCTGGGCCTTCTCCGGTGCTTCCCCACAGCCTCCGCTCCCGCTCATATCCGCGCTGTGTCCTGGGCCTTCTCTGGTGCTCTCTTTAAGTCGTCACCTCCGCTGCCACCGCTCCCGCTCAGCTCAGCACTGTGTCCTGGGCCTTCTCCGGTGCTCCCTTTAAGCCATTGCCTCTGTTGCCGCCGCTCCTGCTCAGTTCCGCGCTGTGTCCTGGGCCTTCTCCGGTGCTCCCTTTAAGCCGCCGCTGCCCCCGCTCAGCTCCGCACTGAGGTTGCTGACTATCAATCAGAAACCACAACACCTCCCTAACTCAGGGACACAGAGGCAAATTGTAATGCACTGCCCTGCATTCCAACTGAGATCAGCTAATGGACTCCACAAGGAACAAAAAAGGTAATTGGTCTCGAAATGGAATCAATGCCTTACAACCAGTCGGATAGGCTGACTCCTCCAATCCTTCAGTAGGTAAAACCACCAGAGGTGTTGTACTGAACCACACAATACAATGAAGGGGTCCTAGTTTGAAAAGGTGGAATAGGAAGAGATTTGCATGCGATCGCTGAATGTCAGCATTCTTCTTCTTAGGCAGTCCCTCGGAACCAAGGATGACTTGCTTCCACATTAAAAATGAGTTCGCAGATGACTGATGAGTCCAATGCGGGACCTACAGTCTCTGTCACAGGTGGGGCAGATGGTGGTTGAAGGGGCGGGTGGGTGGGGTGCTTGGGTTCACGTGCGCTGCCTGCGCTTGGCTTCCGCTTGCTCCCGGCGAAGAGACTCGAGGTGTTCGGCGCCTTCCCGGATGCTTCTCCTCCACTTTGTGCGGTCTTGGGCCAGGGATTCCCAGATGTCGGTGGGGATGTTACACTTTTTCAAGGAGGCTTTGAGGGTGTCCTTGAAGCATTTCCTCTGCCCACCTGGGGCTCTCTTGCCGTGCCGGAGCTCCGAGTAGAGCGCTTGTTTTGGGAGTCTCTTATTGGGCATGCGGACAATGTGACCCATCCATCGGAGCTGATCGAGCGTGCTCAAAGCTTTGATGCTGGGGATGTTGGCCTGAGCGAGAACACTGACCTTGGTGCGCCTATCCTGCCAATGGATTTGCAGGATCTTGCGGAGGCAGCGTTGGTGGTACCTCTCCAGTGCTTTGAGGTGCCTGCTGTACATGGTCCATGTCTCTGAGGCATACAGCAGGGCGGGTATCACTGTTGCTCTGTAGACCATGAGCTTAGTGCCGGGTTTGAGGTCCTGGTCTTCAAACACTCTTCCTCAGGCGACTGAAGGCTGCACTGGCAAACTGAAGGTGGTGTTGGACTTCGTCATCGACATCTGCCGTTGTTGACAGTAGGCTCCCGAGGTATGGAAAGTGGTCCACGTTGTCCAAGCCCTTGTCGTGGATTTTGATAATCGGGGGGAAGTACTGTGTGGCGGGGGCAGGTTGGTAGAGGACCTTTGTCTTATGGATGTTTAGTGTAAGGCCCATGCTCTCGTACGCTTTGGTGAAGGTGTTGACGATGGTTTGGAGTTTTACCTCCGAGTGAGCGCAGACGCAAGCGTCGTCTGCATACTGTAATTCGACGACAGAGGATGGGACGACTTTGGATCTGGACTGGAGGCGACGGAGGTTGAACAGTTTCCCGTTTGTTTTGTAAATTAGCTCCACTCCAGTGGGGAGCTTACTGAGGGTGAGATGGAGCATTGCAGCAAGGAAGATCGAGTTGAGCGTTGGCGCGATGACACAGCCTTGCTTGACCCCGGTTCGTACGTGAATTGGGTCTGTGGTGGAACCGTTGGTCAGGATCACGGCTTGCATGTCGTCGTGAAGCAGGCGGAGGATGGTGACAAACTTTTGAAGGCAGCCGAATTTGAGGAGGACACTCCATAATCCCTCACGGTTGACAGTGTCGAAGACCTTTGTGAGCTCAAAGGCGGCCATGTACAGCGGTTGGTGCTGTTCCCTGCATTTCTCTTGTAATTGACGCGCGGTGAAGATCATGTCCATTGTGCCCCTTAGTGGGCGGAATCCGCATTGCGACTCTGGGAGGAGCTCTTCGGCCACTGGGAGAAGGCGATTGAGGAGGATTTTTGCGATGACTTTCCCTGTGGCAGACAGTAGGGAAACTCCTCTGTAATTACCGCAATCGAACTTATCACCTTTCTTGAAGATGGTCACAATTACGGCGTCTCTGAGATCCCCTGGCATGCTCTCCTCCTTCCAGATAAGAGAAATGAGTGAATGAATTCGCGTCAGTAGTGCTTCTCCGCCATGTTTTAGTGCCTCGGCGGAGATTCCATCTGCTCCTGACGCCTTGTTGTTCTTCAAGTTGTCGGATGGCCTTTTCAACCTCATGCCGGGCTGGGGTTGTGCTGAGATGGTGGCGGGTAGCATGCTGCGTGATGGAGTTGAGAACATTCGCGTTGAAGACAGAGTCTCGGTTAAGGAGATTACTAGTTTGCTCTCAATGAATAAGTCAAATTCTATTATTATTACATAAGAGTACAAGATTATCCAACAATTTTACAGGCTTTTTGGAGATCAAATATTAGAATTCCATCGGTGTGTGAAGACCGTAAACCAGCAGGCTTGCCAAACATTCATTGAATGTTTTAAAGCAATGTGAAGCTGTTGTAAAGTTTCATCTCAAGGGCATGAGATTGTAAATGAAAACCGGTTTACTTTAACTTTTTATCGGTGACTGGTATGTCCACAGTTAGAATGCTGCGTGCAATTTTGAACACTCTGCCTTCAAAAGGAGAATAAGGTTTTGGAGCGGCTTCAGAGAGGAACAGGACTTAGGGCTCCAAGTTATGAGGAGACATGGTTTTCTTCTTTTCACTTACCAATTTTCTCCCCTCCTGGAACTCATCACAGCAAGCCTGATGTTGTACTCACCTGACGCCCACCTCACTGGATATCGATCAGAAACCAGAACGTCTCCCCAACTCAGGGACTATTGTAATGCATTCCAGCTGAGATCAGGTAACTCAGGACAGACTACAACTTAAACCTTGGTTCTTCCTGGCCTGTATAGCTTAAAAAAGAAAGTCTTGTATTTATATAGCGTCTTTCACGACCTCAGAATGTCCCAAAGCGCTTTGCAGCCAATGAAGTACTTTTGAAGTGTAGTCACTGCTGTAATTTAGGAAACATTGTACTTGAGACTCCCAGGCAAGCCGAAACTTGCTGTTATTTGAGATGATTGGGAAAGAGACGGATGCATGATCCAGGTCTTTAATAAAAAAAGACTTGCATTTATATAGCGCCTTTCACGACCACTGGACATCTCAAAGCGCTTTACAGCCAATGAAGTACTTTTGAAGTGTAGTCACTGTTGTAAGGTGGGAAACGCAGCAGCCAATTTGCGCTCAGCAAGGTCCCACGAAAAGCAATGTGATAATGACCAGATAATCTGTTTTGGTGATGTTGATTTGAGGGATTAATATTGGCCAGGACACCAGGGATAACTCCCCTGCTCTTCTTCGAAATAGTGCCATGGGATCTTTTACGTCCACTTGAGAGAGCAGACGGGGCCTCGGTTTAACGTCTCATCCGAAAGACGGCACCTCTGACAGTGCAGCGCTCCCTCAGCACTGCACTGGAGTGTCAGCCTAGCTTTATGTGCTCAAGTCCCTGGAGTGGGACTTGAACCCACAACCTTCTGACTCAGAGGCAAGTGTGCTACCAACTGAGCCACAGCTGACAATCCCTGCCAGTTACACATGTAAGGCAGTTTCTTTTACTTTTTTCACAGCCAAGCTGATGTACAGATCTTTTCTAGAGCAGCTCCTCTGGGGCAGGAGAATGTGATCATAAACGTTGAAACAGATTGTGAAAAGAGAAATACTGGAAATGCACAGGTTGATCAGCATCAATATTTCAGATGCTGCCATTCATCTGAATGGGAATGGGCCAGGCTAGAGAATCTCCTTTTACAGGACTAACAAGGATACTAAGAGAGGATGGGTGAATCACAGGTAAAGGTCAAGGATTCAAATCTACTAACTACTTTCACAAGGAGTTAGCTAATGTATTTAATAGCTGTTGGCGTATTTCAAAATGCTTGAAAAAGTTACATGTGCTGAACACTATAGTAAGGTCAAAAAATACCAGAGGTATTTAATAAGAACATTTAGCCCCTCAAGCCTGTGCTGCCATTCAATTAGATCATGGCTGATCTGTATCTTAACTGCATTTATCTGCCTTTGCTCCATATCCCTTGATACTGTTTAATAAGCACGTTGCATCGGTCTTTACTAAGCACAAGGATATCAGTGAGGAGGTGAATCCTGAAGGGGTTTAGATAAGTTTGTTAGGCTAAAGGAAGACAAATCCCCAAGGCCAATAGGAGACATCCTAGGACCTGAGGGAGGAAATTGCCGAGGTCCTGGAAATTATATTTCCAGATTCCATCAAGTGTGGAGATGTTACAAAAGACTGGAGACTGCAATGTAGTACCTATTTTAAAAAAGGAAAACTGAGATAATCCAGGCAATTACAGGCCAGTTAGTTAAATATCTGTGTTAGGGAAAATATTAAGGGGCTATTGGATAGCCCCGAAAACGGCCTGTTCAATGTCATGCAGGCAGCACCCCATCTTCGTGCTGCCTGCTCATTATCATGATTTCTGCATGCAGCCAGCGCTAACTGCACTGTTCATTGGCTGCACGCATCAGCAGGGGGCCTAAAATCAATACTTGCTGGCACTAAAAGCTAGCCTACACCTCTTAAAGGGAAGATGCATTGTGACTGCTGGAGGTGTTGACACCATTCGGAATAGTGCTGTGCAACAAAGAACAATGGCTGACCGTGGGAGAGTGTGTGCACCAAATTTTTCTGATCAAGACACACGGTGAGAAGGCAGTGGGAGCAGATAGCTGCGGAGGTCATTGTCAGGAGTTTAGCCCTTAGGACCTGGATGTAGTGCTGCAAGAAGTTTAATGACCTCAGACGAGTGTTCAAGGTCAGTGAATGCATCTTCAAATGTCATATCCTACCAAATGCAGCACTAGCCTCAGCCACTGCTCAACTTACCACACCCCCATCACTCACCTACCAACAATCTATCAATCAAGACTCATACCTAACATTCATAAGCCTGCGTTCAATGTCAAGGAGCATGGAGGAGTCCGGCACCAACTTGGCACAGGGCTTTGCGCAGAGTTTAGAACCCATCCTTTCAAGCATGGGAACTGGTGGCCAACTCCATCAGCACCCTTGTGGACACAACCATGATGCAGTGTCTGATGGCCGATGTCTCAGCTTGCATTGCAGCACAAGCCGCTTCCTGAGTGCTGCAGTGGAAGCTCAGACTGCTCTCCTGCAAACTCAGCTTTCTGTAATGCAAGCTCAGCTTGCTGCCATGCAAACTCAGACTACTGCCATTACGACTGTGAATACCAGTGTTCAAAGAGGTTTGCAGGATGTCACAGCAGTCCAGCAATCTGTCCTCCAACAGATTACTAGGATTGCTGAGGCGCCATTGAGCATGAACCTGCTGTCCTCTCTTCGGATAACAGCATTTGTGATCCCATCCCTGCCACTCTGCCAGTGCCCTTGCTGTTGCCTGACAGCCAGCCTGCCCAGACTGCTGCCACCCATGACAAGATGGTGCAGTCTGAAGCCGGGCCTTTTAGGCCCAGAGCTGCTTGAGGTCATCCTCCAAGGCCATCTGCAGTCTACTCCACTAAAAGTCAACAGCCTTCTACCAGCCGTGCTGCAGCCACTGGGGTAGCACTGCTTAGGAGCACTAGGACAGGCAAAGGCACATGGAAGACAGGCACTAAGGGAATGCACAAAGGTGATTAGTTTAAGTTTGTATGCAATATGGCATGATTTAATATATAAATTTGGTTTGGAATGTGTATTTTGTGTTGGCTTTTATTTTTGCATTGTGGCCAAGAGGGCAATACGATGGTCAGTGACAAAGGGAAGGTAAGGGGTGTTGGATTGTTGGTCAGTGGGGAATTGGGGTTGAGGTTACTAGTATCGCACTTGAATTAGTTCTTCACATACAGCTCGGGCAGAAAGGGGCTGTCTAGGTTTTCAGTCTCCCTTCCTCTTCCGCTTCTTCCTCCTCCACGTCCTCGTCTTTCTCCCCATTTTCCTTCACCCACTTCTAACAGCAGGGGGTGGGTTGGGGTGGGGTTAGTCCTTCATGCTGCTTAATGCGTGTTCAGCTGTGCGAGGTTAAGAGAGGGCATAGGCTGGAGAGTGCAGTTCCAAAATGGCAACGTGGCGTCAAATCGTCATTGCACGCTGATTGATGTCATGATATGCATGCTCTGCGTACATCTGGCGGACGTTAAGTGCAGCGTGCTAATTCCTTTACCAAGATGGCGTCTGGCGCACTTTGCGTCAGAAGTATGCGCACGGCCGTGGACGACATTATGGAACTCTAAGGGCACTTGTAGCGCCCAAAAAACGGGCGCTACTGAACCCAATTTATCGTCCTCAGTCTTTAATTAAGGATGAAGTTACAGTGTATCTAGATAAAGAGGAAATAGCTAGAAGTAGTCAGCACGGGAAAATGTAATGAATATAGTGTACATGGACTTTAAGAAAGCCTTTGACAAGGTACAACAGAGGAGATTACTAGAGAAGATTAAGGGGCATAGAATTAGGGTGAAGGATAGGAAACAGGATTAAAAATTAATTAGAAGGGAGAAAACAGAAAGTAGGAGTTGAGGGCAGTTTGTCAGTGATTTGAAGTGGGTTGTGTTGTCCCACAGGGTTAAGTTCTGGGGACTACGTCTGTTCACCTGTGTATCAGTTAATTGGACATAGGCCTTGGGGAAGTGGTGTTGAAATTTGCATTTGATACCAAAATAGGAGGTTCATCCTTTTGAAAACCAGAGGAAGCTGTAAAGAGATATTGATAAGATAGTGGAATGGCTGAAAAGTGGCCGATGGAATGCAGTGTCATTAAATGTGAATGATGCATTTTAGTTTTTAAAAGAACAAATTATTCTCTGCTTGGTGCTGTGGAAGAGCAGAGGGATTTTGGGGGGAGGGGGTAGTGGGGAACAGGTTTATAGGGCATTAAAGGCAGTATCTCGGGTTGGTGCACCTGTTTTTAAAAAAAAAGCTAATGGGATTCTAAGTTTTACCACGAGGTATAGAATATAAAAGCCATGAGGTAATGATGAGCCTATATAAAATATTAATAAGCCCTCAGTTAGAGTACTGTGCAATATTGTGCTGCACACTATAGGAAGGATATTGAGCTTTTAAGAGAGGGTACTGCACAGATTCACTAGGATGCTACCTGGTGAGAGGAAATACAAATATGCTAAATGCCTTGAAAAATTGTCTTTTTTCATTCGAACAATACAGATTACTGGACAATATGACAGATATGTTAAAATTATGAAAGGATAGAACAGGATAGATAGAAGGAGACTGTTTCCACACACTTTAAAAAAGAAAGTATACAGGAATAAAGGCCGTCATTTGTCAAGCATAGAAAAACTCTCCAGGAACAGAGTGCATCAGAGCCACAGAGACTTCTAACTGACCCGTGTCATAAATAAAGCCAGTGTTCTGATCGCCAGCCTGAGTAGGAATTAATCTTTGAATTAATTTATCCAGTGTTTACTTAATTTTAATCAGACTTTGGATCCTTAAAGAGGTACACATCAACATTTCAGCAGCAGATTAGTGAATTGTGTTTTCAATGGTATAATGTTTCTACCCTTATAAATGTCATATCTTCTGACTTACCGTGAGAGGAATGCTACTTGAGATTTGCTTGTGTTTGGTTTTTATTTTATTCAGTCTCTGGATGTTGGCATCGCCGGCAAGGCATTGCCCATCCCCAGTTGCCCTTGAGATCGTGGTGCTGAGCCGTCACCTTGAACTGCTGCAGTCCGTGTGGTGATGGTGCTCCCACAATGCTGTTAGGTATGGAGTTCTAGGATTTCGACCCAGCGACGATGAAGGAATGGCGATATATTTCCAAGTCAGGAAGGTGTATGACTTGGAGGGGAACTTGGAGGTGATGGTGTTCCCATGTACCTGTTACCCTTGTCCTTCCATGTGGTGGAGGTTGTGGGTTTGGGAGGTGCTGCTAAAGAAACCTTGGTGAATTACTTGGTGTAGATAATACACACCCCTCGTCCGCCCATCTCGGACCCTTGTATAGAGTTGGCAAATACTGCAGTAGAGTATTTTGAGTTTTAAACTAACTAAAACAGAAAAACTGGCTGATGCCTCGTTAAGGCAGTAAAATATCTTCAGGGTTGAGAAGGGTAGCTGAATTCCCTAAAAGGGCTGGCCGACACCTTGTCACATTACATTCTGTCTCTCTTCCTCTTCAATTCATCACCATTACCCATCTCAACACTGACATACTACAGCCCTTTATTGCTATGAGACCCTTGTCCCCCATGCCATCTGATCCTAGCACCCACTTCAATGCTCCCGTCCTCTAGGAACCCCTCCGACTCAACACTGGGGGCCACCTCCAAATACTTACGGACTCCAGCGTCACCCCCCAAAATCTCCAAGACACTGCATGATCTCTCCCACTAAAAGAACTTGGGACCCCATCCTCAAATTGCTTAGACTTCTCAGGAATACCGCAGTACTCATAGTCTGGAATTGTCCCCCCTGCAGTTCTCCCAGACTGCACCCCCCGCAGCTTGAAACCCTTGCATCACAGGACCCCTTTCCAATCCTCCCGCACCCTGAACCCCTGTCTCATACACTTCTCAGATTATTTCTCTTCTCTTCCTCCCTCCCCCACCCCTCACTGGCCTAACAACCCATGGCACCCCCTTCTCGGTGCTCCCGGAGCCCTTCCCAGCACTCCCAGATCTTGCATCTCACCCACCCATAGTTCTCTCGCAGCCGCCCATGCTCCTGGTCCCAGTGCTCGTAGCTCCCAGCCTCTCAAGTATTACCACACCTCAAGACTCGCTTCCCATAGCTCTCCCAAACAATAACCTTTCTCCTCTATCATCACAGACCATACCACCTCCCACTGGTCCCACATTGCAGGACCATTGTAATAACACCACCAAACCACACACCCCACAATACCCCCACTCCCCAATCCTACTAAATACAGCATCTATAACTTAACTCCCACCTTAAACCCAGAACATCTCTCCTACTATCTTGCTGTAAGAGATAATATTACTTACAAAGCTAAACGAGCATCTTAATAATCAAGGTGCTGATTTGCAGTTTACATGGCAAATATCAACATAATTGTGGAACTGAAATGTACTACTAATACTGGCATAATATGTAATTTAAATGCAAGTTCACTGATTCAATCCTGATTATAAATCAGTGGCCCTGATTAATAAATTGCATGTTACATGGGATAAAATAGTGTGTACCCTTTGACTCAGTGAGCATTGCCATGGGAGAGGTGTATATAATTTAATATGATCAGTCCTAGTTTTTCCCCCCACAGCGATGGAGATACTGCACAGAACTGCTTGTTTGCACGGAAGTCGTAGTTTACAATAACTTGCAGCAGTTTTTAAATCGTGAAATTACAATAAATTAGTAAATTGGCCACCAGTATAAAATGAAAAGGAAAACTCAGATTGTGCCATTTGGTATAACACTTAGCTATTTGTCATGTCTGGGAAACAGATTACACAGAAATCTGTTAACATCACTGAAAGCTTCTTATTGTTAAAAGGCTGGAGGGTTAACTAAATTCACTCTGACTCTCTAATTCTCTGTAGTTGATGGAGGTTTTTGACCCCCCAGTTGAATGGAATTAGTCTGCCATTGTAGTGAAAAAGCTTGCATCCGACCTACAGTAGGCAGAAAGCCATATAGGTATAAATTTAATAAGTTTATCTTTGCTGACCATTTTGATAAAGCATTTCTTTTCCAGTGACCTTTGGATTAAGTTCATGTGTTCCTGGGATCAAAATGCCCAATCTGGGAGGGAAAAATACATTGGGATATGGAGGATTTGCTGTTGTCTATCTCTTTGACGAGCAAGTCAGGTCCCCATTGTTTTGCTCACAAATACGATTGTTGTAGAGATATGAAAAGAATGCTGGAAATCTGAAATAGAAACACAAAATTCTGATGGAAGCTGGGTGGTGTTATGTGTTACCGGCACTAGCCTTTTACTTTTGGGATGCCGCTCAAGTTCAGCCCAGACTAATGGGATGAAATGGAAGTCTTCGTTGTCTGCTTGTTGTAAAGCTCCCGGGTGAAATGATTTGGACGATTTCAATCCATTCTCTCGTGGGAATGAGCCTTAAGTGCAAAACTGCTCCTAATTTGTCACCAATCTCACTCAGGCCACAGGATTGGGGCAGATGTGGAGGGAGCTTTACTCTGAATCTGGCTGTGCCGTACATAACCTGGAAGTTCCTTTTCTTGATGAGCACAGTAACTTAAAAAAATCAAAAACACACAACATACTAAAATCAAAAATAACAACAGAAAACGCTGGAAAAACTCAGCAGGCCAGGCAGCATCCGTGGAGAGAGAAAGAGAGTTAACGTTTCAGGTCGATGACCTTTCATCAGAACTGGGAAGAGCCGGAAATCAAATAGATTTAAGGCCAGGGTGCTCGCTGCTCACGATGTGGACTCCTCTACATTGGGGAGACCAAACGCAGATTGGGTGACCGCTTTGCGGAACACCTCCGTTCAGTCCATAAGGGGGACCCCGAGCTCCCGGTGGCCTGTCACTTTAATTCACCGCTTCACTCCCACTCTGACCTCACCGTCCTCGGCCTATTACACTGTTCCACGGAAGCGCAGCGTAAGCTCGAGGAACAGCACCTCTTTCGTTTAGGCACGCTACAGCCCTCTGGACTCAATATCGAGTTCAACAATTTTAGATCATAACCTCAGCTCCAATCACATTTATATTTTATTTTTTCCACCCTTTTATTTGTCCCCCCCCCACCACCTTTTTTTTCCTCCTAGAAGCTGGCAGCTGTCCTTCATTCTGCCAGTGGATTTCACACTTCATTCAGCCTTAATCTGTCACATTAACACCACCTCTAGCCTTGCATATCTCTTAATGTCTCTTAATGTCTCTTCATCTCCCCCTTTGTTCCTTTATCCCCTCCCCCTTTTCCCAGCTTTACCCTGGCCTTAAATCTATTTGATTTCCGGCTCTTCCCAGTTCTGATGAAAGGTCATCGACCTGAAACGTTAACTCTCTTTCTCTCTCCACGGATGCTGCCTGGCCTGCTGAGTTTTTCCAGCGTTTTCTGTTGTTATTTCGGATTTCCAGCATCCGCAGTATTTTGCTATCATACTAAAATCAAACACTGAACACAAAGAACCATCAGGTAAATATTTTGGTTGGAGACCCTGCATCACAACAAGTTGTGATCAATTATTTTATTTTTATTTCTATTGTAGTTGGAGCTTGTTTTGGAAATTATTTTTAGAGCCTCTGCCTTGATCTCAGTGTTTGGACTGGCCAGATTTTATTGGGTCAATTAATTAATGGCAAAGCTTTTTATCAATTTTTTTTAGTATAATTTATTGCTTTTTATTCTACTTTTTTTTTCTAATTATGGGGGCATTTTTTCTCTCCTGTGTGTTAAAAATGCAGAGCAGAATTTTGGGCTTAATGTTAGTGCAGACTCTAGGAAGCCACCACCAGCGTTTGGGGAAGAGGACAGACTGGCTGTGCAGCCACTTGGATCCTGCACCTGCTGCTGTAATTTTCCTTCCCACAGCAGATGGCATTGGTGCTGATACAATATGCTGGAGTCACTTATAGACTCTTATGCTTTGAGATTCCTATGTTCGTTGTTTAATTAAACATCATAATGTGTAGATAACACCAATCTGAATCTTGCCTGATTACTTCCTGTATTTTCCCCTCTTCATAGATTAGACATTTAAATGATGTCCTAAAACCAATCTCCTTTTGGACCATTGGTGTTAAATTTGCATAACAATGACTCCACTAATTAGAGGAAGTGTGCTGAGATTGTCCCTTGCTGTGCCAAGGATAGGTTTCGTTTTGCAGATTTGCTCCTTCACAGTCACCTTCGGTGCACAAGACAGGACAGGACAATCTCGGCTTGTAGAATTATCTACAATTGCTGCTGTCACAGTAGCTTCCCGTGATGTGCTGGCAACTGTTGGGATGTCTGCTTTCGTCTCACTTCTCCTCCCCCACACCCGAGATGCAATGCGCTGTCTTTTGTGGCACTCTCTTTTGTGGGTTTGGAGAAAGTGACTGCAATTGCTGACCTTGTTAAAGAATTGAGTTTGAGGCCACCAAGTATACTGGCTTTCATTTTGAATTCCTCCTTCCTCCACTGTCAAGTCAAACAGTTATTTTATTTTGTGCTTTGGTTGGTTTAAAAGCTATTGGATGTTTAGCAAGTAGGTCTGTTGTAATGTTTAACATAGCTTTTAATCGAAAAATGTTACTAATTTCTTGATTGGGCTTGTAATCGCATGTTATTTTTTGAACTAAAAAAAGAAAGAACTTGCAAGGTGTGAGTTCAAGTCCCACTCAAGACTTGTGCGCATAATATCGGCTGACACTCCAGTGCAGTACTGAGGGAGTGTTGCACTGCCAGAGGTGCCGTCTTTCAGGTGGACGTAAAAGATCCCATTTCGAAAGAAAAGCAGGGGAGTTCGCCACGGTGTCCTGGCTAATATTTACCCCTCATTTAAAAACAGGTTATCTAGTCATTATTTCATTAGCTGTTTGTGAGAGCTTGCTGTGCGCAAATTGGCTGCCATGTTTCCTACATTACAACAGTGACTGAACTTCAAAGATACTTCATTAACTAAAAAGCACTTTGGGACGTCCTGAAAGGCACTATAGAAATGAAAGAAAAAGAAAGACTTGCATTTATATAGCGCTTTCACGACCACCGGACGTCCCAAAGCGCTTTACAGCCAATGAAGTACTTGTTGAAGTGTAGTCACTGTTGTAATGTAGGAAACGCAGCAGCCAATTTTGTGCAAGCAAACTCTCACAAGCAGCGTGATAATGACCAGATAATTTGTTTTAGCGATGCTGATTGAGGGATAAAAATATTGGCTAGAAACTCCCCTGCTCTTCTTCAAATTAATGCCACAGGATCTTTTACGTTCACTTGAGAGGGCAGACGGGGCCTCGGTTTAACGTCTCATCCGAAAGACGGTCCAAAGCACCTTAGTAGTTTTGTTTAGTGAGGTGCAAACCATTAGTAAAATTGACCAGATCCAAAATGCTTCCAGCAGAATATTTTTTTTCTGGCATTTAATGAAATCCATCTTTTTTTTGAAAGCCATACACTGTCCACCTCTATTTGAGAAACACTGTTAATGTCATTTAATTTAAAGACAGATTACCAAAAACTAATAAATAGTAATATATATTGGTCATTGTTTCCATATAAATCAGCTGCTGACTATATATCTAGATCAATCTTTTAAAGTAAACATTTCTGCAGAGCAGAGTGGCCTGCGCAGAGTGGGATTAAACGGAGTGGACTTGAACAGAGTGTTTTATTTGGGAATTTCTGGTAAGTATTGGGTAAGTAGAAGCTGTAAAAAGTGAAATTTAGTTTAAGATTTTGATTTTAACCTCGAACTTTAAAAACTGTAGTTAACAGAAGCTGAGTGCCAGTGGCAGTTAACAGTCAGTCAGCTGTAAGTGTTGGTCTTGAATAGGCGCTAATCACCAGGAGCAGGGGAGCTGAGTCAACACTCGGTAAATTGGGTGAGGCTCCAAGTGTATAAAAGTAAACATTTCTGCAGAGCACAGAGCAGGATTAAACGGAGTGGACTTGAACAGCGTGTTTTATTTTGGAATTTGGAAAGAGTGGGAATTCAGAGAAGAGGGGAAGGAGTTGCTGCTTTTTGCCTACACTACTTGTAGTGCTTTGTGTTACAGGGAGATATATATGGCCCTGAAATTCGCCTCTCCGGCTTGCCGCAGGGGGTAAGGATTGCACTCGCACTTACCTACCGCGCCTGCCGTTGACCTCTGGGCCCACGGGAACTTCAGCTCCTGGGCCTGCTCCAAGTGCCGGCGCGCAGTGCTTGCGTGTCCCAGGGGCGTAGTTAGTGCGATGCGTCCCCTGGGATCACGTGGGCCATGGAGAGCCAATGGCAGCAGACCATCTTTCATTCATAGATTTGACAGGGACCTGTCAAATCTATGAATTGAAATCGGCCCCAAAAGAACAGCTAAACTTAAAATAAATTTTTAAAAAACCATCACATTTATAAAATAACTATAAGTTAAATAAATTAACTACAGGAAACTCTTGTTTAACCGGCACCTAAATATCCGGAATTCTCTCTTAACCGGCAAAAATCATACTCCGAAAACTCCTCTCAAATAACCGGCAATGTTGCCGAGTCTGAGTTCGAGTCTCCCGCGAACGCCGAGTAATCCGAAAACTCCTCTCAAATAACCGGCAATGTTGCCGAGTCCGAGTCTCCTGCGAACGCCGAGTTAGTCAGTGGGGGTAGTTCTCCAAAGTGCCACTACTCGGCCTCCTGGCGCTGTCGTTAAAAATAACCTCGGTAGATATAACTCTCCGTTATCCGGAACTTTTGATCAACCGGCACCACACCGGCCCTGTCGGTGCCGGATACCAAAGAGTTTCCTGTACTTTAAACAAAAATTTTAATTTTTGAAAAAATTAAAATACTTTTTAAGAGTGCTAAAAATAAACTTACCTTTCTTTAAAGTATCTAAAAAAGATAAACCTGTTGAAAAATTTTTAAATTTATAATTAATTAACCACTTACCTTGTTGAAAACGGATCCTGCGCCTCCTTTTTAAAAGCGCAGGTTCTTCAATACTTACCCTCCCGAAGAAACCTGAAAAAAAACCTAAGTTTGCTGCGTGCGCGCTGCCTCTACCGCGCACGCGGTTCACCTATGAACCGCCCCCTTCACCAGACCGGAAGTTCCGGTTTCCCGCGCATGCGCAGTGCATGCAGGAAAGCGGCACTTCAGGACGCCTTACGGGTGAGTACACAGTGCGTACTCACCTGGCAAGTGCCGAATTTTTGGCCCATAATTTCAGTACCCTTAACTTAATCTAGATCAAGTAAGTAGTCAAGAAACTACACTGTAAACTAAGTTAACTAATTACAAATGTAATTAAATTTAATTAAATAAAACAAGTCATATAAGGATGGCAGTGCAGGTGGTGTACCACAACTGATGTCTGGGAGTTTGTGGAGAGCGTTGTGATCCCGGACAACCACGTTTGCAGTAAGTGCCTGCATCTTAAGGAATTTCAGCTCAGAGTTTTTGAGCTGGAGTCTGAGATGCAGACATTGCGGGGCATCAGGGATGGGTAGAGTTACCTGGACACTTTGATCCAGGAGGCAGTCACGCCCCTTTGGTTAGGTAGTGGTACAGGTCTGGATAGTGGTCAGGGACAGGAGGGTGCGACTGCAACTCAGGCAGGTAAGGGGACCCCAGGTGCAGTGCTGGAGGAGCCTCAGCCTTTGCCCTTGTCTAACAGGTATAAGGTTCTTGCTGCCTGTGTGGATGAGGGAAAAGCCTGCAGGATGACTGTGGTGCAGGAGGCCATTCAAATGGGGGGAGTGAAAGGGAATGTAGTTGTGGTAGGGGACAGTATAGTCAGGGGGATAGATACTGTTCTCTGCAGCTGCGACCGAGTGTTGCCTGCCCCGGTGCCAGGGTTAAAGACATCTCCTTGCGGCTGGAGAAGAACTTGGAGTGGGAGGGGGAGGATCCAGTTGTCGTTGTCCACGTAGGAACCAACGACATAGGTAGAACTAGGAATGCGGTTCTGCTGAGGGAGTTTGAGCAGCTAGGATCCAAATTAAAAAGCAGAACCTCAAAGGTAATAATCTCTGGATTGTTACCTGAGCCACGCGCAAATTGGCACAGGGACAAACAGATTAGAGGTTTAAACGCGTGGCTCAAAGAGTGGTGTGGGTGGAAGGGGTTTCAGTTCATGGGACACTGGCACCAGTACAGGGGAAAGAGGGAGCTGTTCCGTTGGGATGGGCTCCACTTAAACCAGGCTGGGACCAGTGTCCTGGCAAGCCGAATAACTGGGGCAGTAGGCAAGGCTTTAAACTAATGAAGGGGGGTGGGAGGATTCAGGAAAGAGTAAATTTAAAAGCAGTGAGAGGAATGTCAAGACTCTAGAGCAGAGTAGAGTTTTGGGTAAAAATAAGCAGAGTGGGTCAGGAAGGGACAGAGAGAATAACAAAGGTAATAAGGCATCAGTGACTAAGGTGACATAAGGGAAAAATAGAAATAAATCAAAGCTAAAGACACTATATCTGAATGCGCGAAGCATTCGCAACAAAATAGATGAATTAATAGCGCAGATAGAAATTAACAGGTTTGATCTAATAGCCATAATGGAGATGTAGTTGCAAAGTTGCCACGGTTGGGAACTAAATATTCCAGGATACTTAACTTTTAGAAGAGATAGTCAAAATGGAAAAGGAGGATGGGTAGCCCTGATGATAAAGGATGGGATAAAGACAGTAGAGAGAAAGGATCTTAGCTCCGAAAATCAAGAAGTAGAATCCATTTGGGTGAAGCTAAGAAACAGCAAGGGGCAGAAAACATTGGTGGGAGTTGTTTATAGGCCATCAAATAGTAGTTGTAATGTAGGGCAGAGTATAAATCAGGAAATTAGAGGCGCATGTAACAAGGGTAATACAGTAATCATGGGGGACTTTAATCTACATATAGACTGTGGAAACCAAATTTGCAGTAATAGTGTGGAGGACGAATTCATGGAATGTATGCAAGATAGTTTTCTAGATCAGTATGTTGAGGAAGCAACTAGGGAACAGGCTATTTTAGATCGAGTATTGTGCAATGAGAAAGGGTTAATTAATAACCTTGCAGTAAAGGGGCCTTTATGGAAGAGTGACCATAATATGATAGAATTTTATATTGAGTTTGAAAGTGATTTTGTTAAATCTGAAACTAGGGTCTTAAATCTAAACAAAGCAAACTACGTAGGTATGAGGGGCGAGTTGGCTGAGGTAGATTAGGAAACTACATTAAAAGGTATGATGGTAGACAAGCAATGGCTACCATTTAAAGAATTAATACATAATTTCAACAAATATACATTCCTTTAAGGCACAAAAACCCCACAGGAAAAGTGGTCCAACCGTGGCTAACAAGAGAAGTTAAAGATAGTATTAGATCAAAGGAAGAGGCTTATAATGTTGCCAAAAAGAGTAGTAAGCCTGAGGATTGAGAGGATTTTAGTATTCAGCAAAGGAGGGCCAAGAAATTGATGATGAAATGGAAAATAGAATGAGAGTAAACTAGTGAGAGACATAAAAACAGACTGTAAAAGTTTCTATAGGTATATAAAAAGGAAAAAATGAGCAAAAGTAGATGTGGGTCCCTTACAGGCTGAGACAGGCAAAATTATAATGGGAAATAAGGAAATGGCTGTGGATTTGGTGTATTTGGATTTTCAGAAGGTATTCGATAAGGTGCCATAGAGGTTATTAAACAAAATTAGGGCTCATGGGATTGGGGGTAGTATACTAGCATGGATTGAGGATTGGTTAACAGACAGAAAACAAGAGTAGGAATAAATGGGCCATTTTCGGGTTGGCAGGCTGTAACTGGTGGGGTACCGCAAGGATCAGTGCTTGGGCCTCAATGTAGATTCACAATCTACATCAATGATTTGGATGAGGGGACCAAATGTAATATATCCAAGTTTGTTGTTGATACAAAGCCGGGTGGGAATGTAAGTTGTGAGGAGGATGCAAGGAGGCTTCAAGGGGATATCGACAGGCTAAGTGAGTGGGCAAGAACATTGCAAATGGAATATAATGTGGAGACATGTGAAGTTATCCACTTTGGTAGGAAAAATAGAAAAGCAGAGTGTTTTCTAAATGGTGAGAGATTGGGAAAAGTTGGTGTTGAGAGGAACCTGGGTGTCCTTGTACATGAATCACTGAAAGTTAACATGCAGGTATAGCAAGCAATTAGGAAAGCAAATGGTATGTTGGCCTTTATTACAAGAGGATTTGAGTATAAGAGTAAAGGCGTCTTGCTGAGACCACACCTGGAGTATTGTGTACAGTTTTGGTCTCCTTACCTAAGGAAGAATATATTTGCCATAGAGGGAGTGCAGCGAAGGTTCCCCAGACTGGTTCCTGGGATGGGGGGATTGTCCGATGAGGAGAGATTGAGTAGACTAGGCCTAATATTCTCTAGAGTTTAGAAGAATGAAAGGTGATCTCATTGAAACATACAAAATTCTTACAGGGCTTGACGGGGTAGATGCTGGGAGGATGTTTCCCCTGGCTGGGGAGTCTAGAACCAGGGGTCACAGTCTCAGAATAAGGGGTTGGCCATTTAGGACTGAGATGAGGAGAATTTTCTTCACTCAGAGGGTGGTGAATCTTTGGAATTCTCTACCCCAGAGGGCTGTGGAGGCTCAGTCATTGAGTATATTCAAGACAGAGATCGATAGATTTTTGAATATTAAGGGAATCAAGGGAGATGTGGATATGCAGGAACGTGGAGATGAGGTAGAAGATCAGCCATGATCTTATTGAATGGCGGAGCAGGCTCAAAGGGCCAAATGGCCTACTCCTCCTATTTCTTATGTTCTTAATTTGTAATAATGGTGTCAAAATGATCAATACTGTTGTATGATTGTTATCATTCATCAAGGATATGGAGTGCACTGACAGGTGAAGTGCACGCTGACGACCAGTGCCAGCATAAAAACTGATCAAACACAGAATAGCTCTGGCCTATAAAATTGAAGCAATGGCATCTGGGAGTGATTTCAAGACTGTAATATGGACCCCATAAACAGTTTGTTTATATTTATGTAATTTGAACTCTGCAGTATAAGGCAGTCGAAAGTTTGCTTTGGTGAGTTCTGTCATTTGAAATCCCAACTTAAATTACTTCTGCAGTGAGTTAAAGAATAGTATGCTGTAGCTGAGATCACTGCTTTCACTAAAGTGATCCTGGAAACCACTTATTAAGGAAGGGATAGGGAGTAATCCTTATACCGTTAACAAACATTAATGTGTAGCTTTTGCGGCCGAAGTGGATTATGTACTTTGAAAATTCGGTGTTAGATGAAGGACTGTGTTTTGTATTTTACGGTTCAGTGTGTATCCACCCCTCAAGTAAATGGACACTAGTTGCAAATAATTCTATTGTACTTCGAGGATGGAAAGGAGAAAAAAAAAATTCTTTTCGCTCTATTGTTCACATCCCAAGCTACCCAGCCCCCTTTTCTTGACTTCCGTTCTTTTACCATCCAATCTGTTAGTAGTTTATAAATGGCGTAACTACTATTCAGATCTATTCCCCATTGTGCCCAAAGTTCTAGTCTGTTTCTCAGAAATAAAGGGAACAGAGCTGGCATCCAGGAGTCAACTTAATATAGAAATTGACTTGGAAGAGGTCACCACTTGATCAGGATGTAAAAATATCACAGGCTGTTGGACTAATAGGCTTATTGTTTGAATGTGGACCATTAGACAACTGGGCTTCATTCTTGGGTGTATGGAGACCATGCTAAAATTCCTATCCATTGCAGGACCCCATGTGCGCCTAAGTAACCTTGGTGCCTAATTACTCTTACAGGAGATGATTTAAGAAGATGGTGGCACAAACAACCCCGGCAGCTACAAAGTTCTTCTTTGTACATGCATTCTGCGTCATTCATCACCACCATTTATCTGTCATTATTGTCCTTCCAACAGATTAACTGTAATGCCACAAAATACTGTCATGTTCTGCAGAGTGGAAATGGGAGTAAAAATGTTAGCAGACCTTGAATGGACTTCCTTTTAACCTTCCACCTGTGTGTAATTTCAACTTCTGAAACTTGTTTTTGAAATGCTAAATGTACTCTCCCTCTGACAAGCTCATTATACTTTTGTGTGTGTGTAAAAACAATTGAGGAGATTTGGTACAAGGCAGGCAATTGACATTGTCACCTGGAAAAATAAAGGGGCATTATACGGCGTAAGAAATGCTGAAGAGTGGAATATTTGAACTAATTTTACATAAAGTTACCAGTCGCACTTCCTTCTGATCCTTTAAATTTGAGCTTATGGCAGAAATACAACTTCCATAAGTGGACTGAGTTTTCTGAGAACCGAAACCCGCACTATTTATGGGTGCTGGAAGTGGATAGCATGCCACAGGACTCAATTACCCCTTAACTATGGTAAAGTACACCAGCGATCACTTGTGATGCCTACCACATGTATTCTTCAAAAGGCAGTAAATAACTTCTTTACCCAGAGAGTGGTTAGAATGTTGAACTTGCTACCACAAGGAGTAGTTGAGGCGAATAGTATTGATGCATTTAAAGGGGAAGCTAGATAAGTACATGAGAGAGAAAGGAATAGAACGTTTTGATGATGAGGTGAGATGAAGTAGGGTGAGAGGAGGCTCATGTGGAGCATAAACACCAGCACCCCTCTTCATCTAACCCTATCAGCATATTGCATGTGCCTCCCTCACTGACCAGGACGCAAGCAGTTAGCCATCAGAAGACATTGGAAGTAGTTATCGGGGAATATAGGATGTGTGGCTGCCTCTTTTCAGCTATTGACTTTCTTTGCTATTGCGTAAAGTTCTACATAAAACCCTTGAGAGTCAATGGAGCAGAGTGAACAACAGTGGCTGTTGGTCTGCAGAATGGCAAAATTGGGATGTGATAGAACCGACAGAGCAGAGCTGAGGTGTGCCTGTGGGACGGAATGCTCCTTGAGCCACGGTGCGTGTCTGTCAGATGCAGTTATGTAATATTGGGAGTTGGTGCTAGTTTTTTATTTGATACAGAAGCATGTGAAAAAGAAAACAAAATAAATTCTTAGCCTTTAAGTTAGACACATTTTTAAATCTCGATGCATAAATTAAATCTCTAAATTAAAATATAAATTAGAACTTTTATGTAGCCATTTCCTGTGCTCTGCATGAAATTTTAAAGTTATCCATTTCTAATTGAGTGACTGGCAACTTATTTTCTTTTTATATTTTGTGTTCTTTGATGTTTCAAAAGATTTGATCTAATATTCTTAAATGCATGACTGCATTGGTAAGATGTCTAATTTGGACCCAGCTCAAACAGAACTGAGTCCTGCAGGTACTTTGTCTCGCTTGTTTCTAACAGATACACATTTTAATCCCTTGTTTGAGGCTCTCTAGCCAAGCGTTACAACCATTTTCTGTGACTTACGAGGACATTAAGACACGTGGCCCATCCAAAAAAATCTGTTTACTATCCTGATCTAATGCCACTGATTCAATGCCCAAAACAGTTAGTGCGATGTAATCAACCCTGCAGTTTGGAGAGGTTACAAGCAGCCTCTGATTCCACTGGCGTTCTTACTGTATGTACACAGTACCTTGGGAATCTGAGAGACTGGCAATACACTGCACAGATATTTCAGGTGGAAGGCTACCTTCAAACTCTTAATCACTAGCCCTTTGTGGCTGGCTGTAACTGACAGTGAAAGACTGGCCTCACCTGGGCTTAATCATTCGTCCAAGTAGCTATCTTTATTTTAGGAGCAGCAGGAAAATCCATGTATTTATTTATTTGGAGATTACGCTCGAAAAATAAATTGAATGACATTTGCAGTAGATTCCAAAATTGCTGTGCAGAAGTGGAGATTGTAACCGAGTGTCTGTATTCCTGGCGAGAAAGCATGCTGGTGGCCCGCAGGGGCATTCAGCTGCAGCCTATTCATCTTCCGTTGTCAGTGTAGGTCTAGAGAGCCTTTCACAAAGCTAGAATTGCAGCACTGGTAATGAATGCTATATTAACCTTCCCTGCAGCATCCTAGGACCCTATGTGTAATCCAAAAGTATCTTGATATTGGGAGGAAGAACAGGCAGATAAATTTCTGTTTTAAGGGGGGGGTCTGGTTGAGGCTAAAATTGACTTTCCCCTTTCTGATTAAGAACCCTGAATAGAATTAGGTAGGTAGGCTGACTAATGTAGTTGACTGGAGGTGGAGAGTCGTTCTTTGCTGCAGAGGTCTTTGTGCATAATTCATTGCCTCTCGCTTGTAGCAGGTGCTCAGTTATTTAGAATTTTCTTTCACTTCATTTTTGACGGAGTTGCCTTGTCTGGTTCAAGGGTCCATTCTTTTCTTGAACTCACGAGCGAGGAGATTGATGTATTGGTTTTCTGCTTAGACAGGTTTGCACCAAAAGTAGTCCCAGCTATCTTTATCTGGTAAATCAGTAGATAATGTGAGGGATGCGGACATGAAAACAAGGGAAATACGGTAAATCTCCATGTGAATCCAGCTTCATTGACAATCCCGAACATTTTGGGAGGAAAAATAACTTGCTCTGTTTTTAAAATTGGTTTTCGACTCTGTTTACAGAATCCTGTGTTGATCAAATATTTTGTCTCCATCAGTCATTGTGTGTGTGTCTGTGTGTGTGTGTATATCTGAGTTTGCGCAGAGCTGTAATATCTCATTTCCATGGACAGGATTTGACACAGTGTTCGATCAGCAGAAAGTGGAGAAACATAAGAACATAAGAAATAGGAGCAGGAGGAGGCCAATCGGCCCCTCGAGCCTGCTCCGCCATTCAATAAGATCATGGCTGATCTGATCCTAACCGCCAATCTACTATCTATCACAGAACCATCTCCTGCATCTAACAGAATTGCACACACGAAATAGGAGCAGAATCAGGCTACACAGTCCCTGGGCCTGCTCCACTACCCACAGGGCCATGACCGATCCGAACCTAGACTCATGTCCAAATTCCTGCCCGCTCCCCGTAACCCTTAATACCCTTTACTTCTAGGAAACTGTCTATTTCTGTTTTAAATTTAATTAATGTTGTAGCTTCTACAGCTTTTTGTGGCAGCATATTCCATGGACCTACCACCCTCTGAGTGAAGTAGTTCCTCCTCATCTCAGTTTTGAAAGAGCAGCCCCTTATTCTAAGACTATGTCCCCTAGTTCTCGTCTCACCCGTCATCGGGAACATCCTCCCCGCATCCACCCGATCCAACCCCTTCACAATCTTATATGTTTCAATAAGATCGCCTCTCATTCTTCTGAACTCCAATGAGTAGAGTCCCAATCTACCCAACCTCTCCTCATATGACCACCCCCTCATCCCCGGGATTAACCGAGTGAACCTTTTTTGCACTGCCTCGAGAGCAAGGATGTCTTTCCTTAAGTAAGGACACCAAAACTGTATGCAGTATTCCAGGTGCGGTCTCACCAATACCTTGTACAACTGAAGCAATACCTCCCTATTTTTATATTCTATCCCCCTAGCAATGAAAGCCAACATTCCATTTGCCTTCTTAATCACTTGCTGCACCTGCATACTAACCTTTTGAGTTTCGTGCACCAGGACCCCCAGATCCCTTTGCACTTCAGTACTCTCCAGTTTCTTGCCATTAAGATAATAAATTGCTCTAGGATTTTTCCTGCCAAAGTGCATCACCTCACACTTTCCAGTGTTGTATTCCATCTGCCAAATCTCTGCCCACTTACTTAGCCTGTCTATGTCCCCTTGCAGGTTTTTTATGTCCTCCTCACTCACTACTTTCCCTCCCATCTTTGTATCATCTGCAAATTTTGATATGTTACACTTGGTCCCTTCCTCCAAATCGTTAATATAGATTGTGAAGAGTTGGGGACCCAGCACTGACCCCTGTGGAACACCACTAGTTACTGATTGCCAGTCTGAGAATGAACCATTTATCCCAACTCTTTGCTTTCTGTTAGATAGCCAATCCTCTATCCATGCCAGAATATTACCCCCAATCCCGTGATTTTTTACCTTAAGCAATAATCTTTTGTGTGGCACCTTGTCAAATGCCTTTTGGAAGTCTAAATACACTACGTCCACTGGTTCCCCTTTATCCACTCTATATGTTACTTCCTCAAAGAACTCCAGCAAATTTGTCAAACATGACTTCCCCTTCGTAAAACCATGCTGACTTTGTCCTATTAAATTATGATTATCCAAATGTCCTGTTACTGTTTCCTTAATAATGGACTCCAAAATTTTACCTACCACAGATGTTAGGCTAACCGGTCTATAGTTACCAGCCTTCTGTCTACTGCCCTTTTTAAATAAGGGTGTTACATTAGCAGTTTTCCAGTCTGCCGGGACCTTAGCGGAATCCAGGGAGTTTTGAAAAATTATTACCAATGCATCTACAATCCCTACCGCCACTTCCTTCAAGACTCTAGGATGTAAGCCATCAGGTCCAGGTGATTTATCCGCCTTGAGTCCCATTATTTTACCGAGTACCACTTCCTTAGTGATTTTGATCGTGTTTAGCTCCTCTCCCCCTGTATTTCAAAGAAACTGAATGATAAGGAAGAAAGACTCATTTATATAGTGCCTTTCACAACCTCAGGATGTTCTAAAGCGCTTCACAGCTAATGCAGTATTTTTGAAGTGTAGTCAATATTGTAATGTAGGAAATATGGCAGCCAATTTGCGTACAGCAAGGTCCCACAAACAGCAATGAGAAAATGATCAGATAAACTGTTTTAATGATGTCAGTTGAGGATGAAATATTGGCCAGGACACACAAGAAAGAATATAAGAACATAAGAAATAAGAGCAGGAGTAGGCCATACGGCCCCTCAAGCCTGCTCTCCGCCATTCAATAAGATCATGGCTGATCATCGACCTCAACTCCACTTTCCCGCCCGATCTCCATATCCCTTGATTCCCCCAGAGACCAAAAATCTATCTCTCTCAGCCTTGAATATACTCAACGACTCAGCAGCCACAGCCCTCTGGGGCAGAGAATTCCAAAGATTCACAACTCTCTGAGTGAAGAAATTCCTCCTCATCTCAGCCTTAAATAGCCTACCCCTTATCCTGAGAGTATGCCCCCTAGTTCTAGACACTCCAGCCAGGGGAAACAACCTCTCAGCATCTACCCTGTCAATCCCCTTCAGGATCTTGTATGTTTCAATGTGATCACCTCTCATTCTTCCAAACTCCAGAGAGTATAGGCCCATTCTACACAAACTAGGACAGCCCTCTCATCCCAGGAATCAATCTAGTGAACCTTAGTTGCACCGCCTCCAAGGCAAGTATATCCTTCCTTAGATAAGGAGACCAAAACTGTGCACAGTACTCCAGGTGTGGTCTCACCAAGGCCCTGTACAATTGTAGCAAGACTTCCTTACTCTTATACTCCAACCCCCTTGCAATAAAGGCCAACATACCATTTGCCTTCCTTATTGCTTGCTGTACCTGCATGCTAGCTTTCTGTGTTTCTTGCACGAGGACACCCAAATCTCTCTAAACACCCAACATTTGAAAGTCTCTCACCATTTAAAAAATATTCTGTTTTTCTATTCTTTCTACCAAAGTGAATAACCTCACATTTCCCTACATTATACTCCATCTGCCACCTTAATGCCCACTCACTTAGTCTATCTATATCCCTTTGCAGACTCTTTGTGTTCTCCTCACAGCTTACTGTCCCACCTAGCTTTGTATCATCAGCAAACTTGGATACATTATACTCGGTCCCTTCATCTAGGTCATTAATATAGATTGTAAATAGCTGAGGCCCGTGGAGAACTCCCCTGCTCTTGTTCGAAATAGGACCATGGGATCTTTTGCCTCCACCTGAAAGAGCAGACGGGGTCTTGGTTTAACGTCTCGTCCGAAGGTTGGCACCTCCGACAGTGCAGCGGAAAGTACTGCACTGGAGTGTTAGCCTAGATTTTGTGCTCAAGTGTCTCGAGTGGGATTTGAACCCAAGACCTTCTGACTCTGAGGAGAGAGTGCTACCAACTGAGCCAAGCCATCTAATAAGGTACTTTTATATTGAAGAGACCCGTTCCGGTGCTGCTGGTCCCTGATTAGTTGGCGGAGATTTGCCATGGCCGGCAGCCAGGAAGACATGGCAAAAGCAGCAGGTTTCCTGGCCACCAGCCTCAGTGCATCCGAACGAGTTTACTTTTGGGTTGTCGCTGACTGTGCGGAACCAGCATGTTGGAAACTGGTGTCGCTAAAATCAATTGTAGACGTATTGCATAAACGTTGTAATTTGCATTGTACATTTACAGCGCGTCTGCATTGGGTAGAGAATGTATATAAAAATTGCGTGTGTATACATGGAAAAAAGTGCGCACATATAGTGTGCTTATGCTCCATCTCCAGTATGATGAGGCCTTTCAAGATTTAGTATCACTAAATCAGCTTATTTTGCAGCCAAATTGAATGAAACTGACTTTTTATAGCCAATTGTATATGGTTGAATAGTACTTTAAGTAAAAATTCAACAATTGAAATTACTTAATGACTCCATTTATTTAAAATCAAGTTAATTATAAACAAATGTTGCAGATGTAACTTCTAGAGGAGGTTTTTTAATTATATTAGCAGCTGCAATCCTGATGAGAAAAGACCTGGAAGCCCCTGTCCTAATAAGACACAAAGATGTGATCTGGCCAATCCGATAGAATTGTTTGAAGAAATAACAGAGAATAGATAAAGAAAATGTAATGCATGTGGTTTACATGGACTTACAATATTTGATAGGGTAGCACATAATAGCACATGGAATTTAAGGGCATGTGGCCACATGGATAGAAAGAGGGTTGGTGGGGAGAAAGCAAAGGATAGTGTTTCTTCTACAATAGCGAAATACTGCGGATGCTGGAAATCTGAAACAAGAACAGAAAATGCTTGGAACACTCAGCAGGTCAGGCAGCATCGTGGAGAGAGAAACAGAGTCAACGTTTCAGGTCGATGACCCTTCGTCAGAACTGCTGACGAAGGGTCATTGACCTGAAACGTGAACTCTTGTTTCTCTCTTCACGATGCTGCCTGACCTGCTGAGTGTTTCCAGCATTTTCTGATATTGTTTCTTCTCCTTGTTTCTCCTCCTCCTCCTCTCCTGAAGGTGCTGACTTTGCTGGGGAACAATTCCACAGGCAGTGTAATTTCTTTGGTATGTTGCACAAGTCCCGATTCTTAATGTCTGATCCAAGACTATTCCATCATGTAAAGAATTGGAGTCAAACTCAAATCCGATGTGCACATATGCATTTCTAGCAGATGTTACTGGATAACAATCAGGAACGGGAACCCTGACTGGTGTTTCCCCTGAACAGCAACATGCATTTTATATGCATGGGTGCTGATGCGAACTGTAGCACCCCATTAGCTAATTTAGCACAGACGAGGGATTGAAATCATGAGCCCTAGTTTGTATACTATAGTACTATACTAGTATGGCACTGCAACCACTATTAATTTCAATATAGGGTACAATATTAAGAATTGTTGCTCAGATTACAATAGATGCATTCAAGATTGATCTTTATTATGAGCATGATTGTCAATTATTTTTCTTAATTGCTTAGCCCTTCTGTGCAAAAGTAAGTGAATTCGGTCTGTGGCATATTTTCTGTGTTATTGATTGATATAAAAGTGAAAAATGCAAATTAAATCCTATCCCTGTGTAAGAACATATAAATTGGCTCCCTCAACTCTTGTGAATTAGAGCTTGTCAACTTATCTTGATGAAAGACATCCTCTGGCTTTGAAGTAACTGTCTCCCATAATATTTGATATTGAATCATGTGTACCACTGGGAACTGGGCTGGCACTTTGTTTCATCTTGTGCCTGAGCCTTTTTTTTTAGAAAGCAGCTTCTCTGACCACGACTGCCAGACGTAACTCCAACAGCCTGAAAATACCACCTCCACCAATGGCAAGCTACACAAAGTAGTTCTCATAAAGTTATGCACTTTTATATTAAAAAAATCAAATACCAAAGAAACTTGTAACCTTACATGGGCTGAAGATTTATTTCTCAAAGTAGAAATTAATTCTTTGACAGCTGTTGTAACGTACTGAGTTGAATTTCTGCCTATATTTATTTACTTCAAACATGTGTTGGTTAAAATGAGTTAATCCCTCTGTTAAAGTAGCAGATTCAGGAGTTTAATAAATGTTAAGTGTTTACTAAGTATGAGGGGTGACCTGATAGACATCTTTAAGATTCTGCAAGAGTTTGAGAGGGTAGATTTGGAGAAGATGTTTCCACTTGTGGGGGAGACCAGAACTAGGGGCCATCAATATAAGATAGTCACTAATAAATCCAATAAGGAATTCAGGAGAAATTTCTTTACACAAAGAGTGGTTAGAATGTGGATTGCGCTACCACAAGGAGTAGTTGAGGCGAATAGCATAGGTGGCGAAAGGGGGGGGATTGGTACTAGGGAGATGCAGGGAAGATGTTTCCCCTGGCTGGGGAGTCTAAAACCAGGGTTCACAGTCTCAGAATAAGGGGTCGGCCATTTAGGACTGAGATGAGGAGAAATTTCTTCACTCAGAGGGTGGTGAATCTTTGGAATTCTCTACACCATAGGGCTATGGAGGCTCAGTCGTTGAGTATATTCAAGACAGAGATCAATAGATTTTTGAATATTAAGGGAATCAAGGTATATGGGGATAGTGCAGGAAAGTGGAGATGAGGTAAAGATCAGCCATGATCTTATTGAATGGCGGAGCAGGCTCGAGGAGCCGAATGGCCGACTCCTGCTCCTATTTCTTACTAGCTGAAGTGCTCTTGCAGAAGGCCGGTACGGGCTTGACAGTCGGAACATAAGAACATAAGAACATAAGAAATAGGAGCAGGAGTAGGCCAATCGGCCCCTCGAGCCTGCTCCGCCATTCAATAAGATCATGGCTGATCTGATCCTAACCGCCAATCTACTATCTATCACAGAACCATCTCCTGAATCTAACAGAATTGCACACACGAAATAGGAGCAGAATCAGGCTACACAGTCCCTGGGCCCGCTCCACTACCCACAGGGCCATGACCGATCCGAACCTAGACTCATGTCCAAATTCCTGCCCGCTCCCCGTAACCCTTAATGCCCTTTACTTCTAGGAAACTGTCTATTTCTGTTTTAAATTTAATTAATGTTGTAGCTTCTACAGCTTTTTGTGGCAGCATATTCCATGGACCTACCACCCTCTGAGTGAAGTAGTTCCTCCTCATCTCAGTTTTGAAAGAGCAGCCCCTTATTCTAAGACTATGTCCCCTAGTTCTCGTCTCACCCGTCATCGGGAACATCCTCCCCGCATCCACCCGATCCAACCCCTTCACAATCTTATATGTTTCAATAAGATCGCCTCTCATTCTTCTGAACTCCAATGAGTAGAGTCCCAATCTACCCAACCTCTCCTCATATGACCACCCCCTCATCCCCGGGATTAACCGAGTGAACCTTTTTTGCACTGCTTCGAGAGCAAGGATGTCTTTCCTTAAGTAAGGACACCAAAACTGTATGCAGTATTCCAGGTGCGGTCTCACCAATACCTTGTACAACTGAAGCAATACCTCCCTATTTTTATATTCTATCCCCCTAGCAATGAAAGCCAACATTCCATTTGCCTTCTTAATCACTTGCTGCACCTGCATACTAACCTTTTGAGTTTCGTGCACAAGGACCCCCAGATCCCTTTGCACTTCAGTACTCTCCAGTTTCTTGCCATTAAGATAATAAATTGCTCTAGGATTTTTCCTGCCAAAGTGCATCACCTCACACTTTCCAGTGTTGTATTCCATCTGCCAAATCTCTGCCCACTTACTTAGCCTGTCTATGTCCCCTTGCAGGTTTTTTATGTCCTCCTCACTCACTACTTTCCCTCCCATCTTTGTATCATCTGCAAATTTTGATATGTTACACTTGGTCCCTTCCTCCAAATCGTTAATATAGATTGTGAATGGCCTCCTCCTGTGCTGTAACGATTCTATGATTCTCGTTGTATTGAAAGAGAAGCTAGATAAGTACATGAGGGAGAAGGGAAGAGAAGAATGTGCAGATATAGGGTCAGATGAAGTAGGGTGGGAGGAGGCTCGTGTGAAGCATAAACTCCGGTATAGACTTGTTGGGCCAATTGGTCTGCTTCTGTGATTTTATGTATGATATTGCATAGTATAAATTCCAGGATACAATTGATGGGTTTTCTTTTTTAAAACAAACCATTGCGTGAGGGCAGTAGTTCTCTAATTTTGCAATTTCCTTTCTTCTCCTTGTTTCTCTTCCTCCTCCTCCCCTGAAGGTGCTGGCCCTTGCTGGGGAACAGTTCCACGGGCAGTGGCACTTCTTTGGTATGTTGCTCAAGTCCCCATTCTTCATGTATGATTCCTGATTATTCCAGCACAGAGAGAATCAGAGCCAAGCTCGGGAGCGGGAACCCTGGCGATTTCTCCCCCCCGCCCTCAATAACAACTTGCATTTATATGCAAGGGTGCTGATGCGAACTGTTGCACCCTATTAGCAATCCTGGTTGAGATTAACTAATTCAGCACAGACTAGGGGTTGAATCTATGAGCCCTAGTTTGTATAATATGGTACCAGCTCATGCAGTGCACTTTCCATTAAACCACTGGGGTGCTCACAATGTCAGGTCGCACAATTAAGTGTCTGTTACAACAGCGACACATCAAAGGCTTTGGGTGGCCTTGTATACCTTGAGAGCAAAGCCCGAGTAGCAGTAATTGTTGAAAATACAATTGTTTGTGTGTGTGAGTGGTGGTATATAATATACAAAGACAGAAGTGCTTATCTTTTGTGAAATATTGTTTGCAGATTTCACTTGTAAATTCTCCTACAACTTGTCATGTAACTCATACTGCAGCGTTGTGAACTTTTATTTCCCTGAGTTTAAGAGGTACTTGATGTGCCTTGTGTGTATTGCAGGGGTCGTGAGTCAGGTTTATTAGATTTTTTCCTGAAATTTCAGTTGTTAAATAGGAGTATTTTTAAAATTACTTGCAAGATGCGACTAGTACGCTGAATGTTACAGCTTCTTTCCATCAAAATTAAGTTTGAATTTTTAAAGATTTTAAAAAAAAGGCAATACGACAAATAAATGGTGGGGTATACTGTGAAGTGTAATTTTTTTCTCCAGATATCACAGGTTCTCCCAGGGAGCTCCCTCCAGAAAATTGTAACATTCAATTTTCTATGCCAAGGACATGTAATGCACAACATATTATTCTGCTGCTAAGGCGGAGCTGTGTATAACTTAACTGTCCTTTTAATTGCTGTAATAGGCACATACTGAAGGCAATTGTTTTACACTACAAATAGCTGTTGAATGCAACCCGATTCCTTTCAAAGGTTAGAAAAAAAGCAGGAAATTACTTCAAACCCTTTTAATCTCTGTACTCTTTTCCTCCACTCCCCAATCTCACCCTGCCCCTTCCCATTCTCGCCCCCCCTCACCTCCCTCCCCCCTCCCCTCTCCTCCCCCCTCCCCTCTCCTCCCCCCTCCCTCCCCCTCCCTCCCCCCTCCCCCTCCCCCTCCCCCTCCCCCTCCCCCTCCCCTCCCCCTCCCCTCCCCCTCCCCCTCCCCCTCTCCCTCCCCCTCTCCCTCCCCCTCTCCTCCCCCTCCCCCTCTCCTCCCCCTCCCCCTCCCCCTCCCCCTCCCCCTCCCCCTCCCCCTCCCCTCCCCCTCCCCTCCCCCTCCCCCTCCCCCTCCCCCTCTCCTCCCCCTCCCCTCTCCTCCCCCTCCCCTCCCTCCCCCTCCCCCTCCCCCTCCCCCTCCCCCTCCCCCTCCCCCTCCCCCTCCCCTCCCCCTCCCCTCCCCCTCCTCCCCCTCCCCCTCTCCTCCCCCCCCTCCCCCTCTCCCCTCCCCCTCCCCCTCTCCCCTCCCCATCTCCCCCCCATCTCCCCCTCCCTCCTCTCCCCCTCCCCCTCCTCTACCCCTCCCCCTCCTCTACCCCTCCCCCTCCTCTACCCCTCTCCCCCACCCCTCTCCCCCACCCCTCTCCTCCCCCCCCTCCCCCACCCTCCTCCCCCCCCTCCCCCACCCTCCTCCCCCCCCTCCCCCACCCTCCTCCCCCCCCTCCCCCACCCTCCTCCCCCCCTCCCCCACCCTCCTCCCCCCCTCCCCCACCCTCCTCCCCCCCTCCCCCACCCTCCTCCCCCCCCCTCCCCCACCCTCCTCCCCCCCCCTCCCCCACCCTCCTCCCCCCCCTCCCCACCCTCCTCCCCCCCTCCCCCACCCTCCTCCCCCCCTCCCCCACCCTCCTCCCCCCCTCCCCCACCCTCCTCCCCCCTCCTCCCCCCCTCCCCCTCTCCCCCCTCCTCCCCCCCTCCCCTCTCTCCCCCCCATCCCTCTCTCCCCCCCCCTCCCCATTTCTCTCTCTTTATAGGGTTTTGTCATTACAAATGTCCTTAAGGATATCTCTCTTCAATGTTAAATGTTGACATAATAAAATGAGGCGCAAAATCATTACATGCAAAGTAAGGCTTGTTAACAGCAATTGCATACCATATACAAGATTTAAAAAATATATGTGTAGATTTTATTTGCATAATATAAATGGAATTGATCCTGCCGAGCAGGGAGGTCTGATCTGTTGCTGGTTATTTATGTGGTGAGTTCTCTAGTTTCAGTTAGTGATCATCTTGTTGTCAAGCCTTGGTGCATGCGTAAGGCTGCTACTTTTCAAGGCGTTGAATCCATTTAAATTGATCCATGGTTTAGACTTTTATATTTGACATTTATCGGCTTTTTTAAATGGAACGAAAAATGTTTTTGAACTATGCCATGCATAGTAACAGATTTTCAGATGTTACAAGAAAAATTGTAATAAATTATTCCATCTGTGCTATAGAGATTGCTGCATATTTAATTTAGTTATTGTAATGTTAAATAAATCATTTTATAAACAAACACCGTTACATAGCAATTGCTTGGATTAAAGTGTCACCTGAATTGTCACAAAGCTTATAAATGTTCTAAACGGTGATAGTGGTATACATTTACTGTTGTTAATCAGTCCTATAGTTCTGTACTTTGTGTTCTAAAATGGCTGGTCAGAAGCATTTTGGAAGCAGATTATTTTGTGTCCTTCAGTGAGTGACACCATGAACAGGTCTCGTGATCCTGTCGCATTCCATGAGGAAATCCCAGTAATTTCTGCACTCTGTGTGGAATGCAATTTTCCCCGAGTGTTGTGACTTCATGTAAAAAGTCCTGGCGCAATGCAGACACTGTTGACTGGTTCCACCTTTCAACATTAAATCTGAGTTGGTGTGCGCACTCCGGAAGTGTGAGTGGCAAAGAGCAGAGAGAAAGAACGAACGAATCTACAGCATGCTCCGTGTTCAGCACAGATAGACCGAGTGGAAATGGAAGAAAATCTGGCCCGGTGAGCTCAGGAGGACAATGAGAGGGGAAGAGATCAGTGCAGCGATCCCCACCCCAAGACGTGCACTGAGAGACACCACAACTTACCCACAAATATTGTCCTTTTTGTTGCAACAAAGCACTTACCCTAATCCTGATGTTCTTTCTGTTAGTTGCTTGAAAGGGTAGATGTCTGTGGGGAACACACTCTCATGATGCCATTGAAGAGTTGGTCCTGCACATAGTGCTTGCTTCCAGGCCATTTATGACTGGCAGTTTAGTAGAAAAACCAGTTAATGTCCAGGTGTTGCCTCTTTAGAACACTTTACTGATTCAGTAAAATAAAGTATTTGTTTAATTCATCAAGTCTGCATTTGAAAAGCAGTATGAAGTTGGTATATCTGTGACAACACTGTCTGATTGGAACATGTGCTGCTAGATGGCAGTCGGACCCACTCCAGAGACTTGAGCACAAAAATCTAGGCTGACACTCCAGTGCAGTACTGAGGGTGTGCTGCACTGTCAGAGGTGTCGTCTTTCGGATGAGATGTTAAACCGAGGCCTCGTCTGCTCTCTCTGGTGGACGTAAAAGATCCCACGGCACTATTTTGAAGAAAAGCAGAGAAGTTCTGCCCGGTGTCCTGGCCGATGTTTATTCCTCATTCAACATCACTAAATCAGATTATCTGGTCATTATCACGTTGGTGTTTGTGGGATCTTGCTGTGCATAAATTGGCTGCCGTGTTTCCTACATTACAACAGTGACTACACTTCAAAATGTACTTCATTGGCTGTGAAGCGCTTTGGGACGTCCTAAGGTCGTGAAAGGTGCTATATAAATGCAAGTTTCTTTTTAGGGTGTTGGACCGTCTTGATTATTGGACCTTGTGCATCTTGAAGGCATTGTGAAATTGAAACTTGCGCATTCTGAGAGCAGTGAAGTGGTTAAATCCGACTGGATAGCAGGGTTAGGCGACACGATGGGATGACAGCGTGAGATTGGCGTGTCTTGGTGGCAGCATAGGATTGCCGTGTCTGTGTCTGGTGGTATGATGCTGGAAGTGCCCGAGCATGTCAGTAGCAACCTGTGGTTGGAGTGTCAGTGGCGACCAAGGGTTGAAATATTTGTCTCGCTGGCAGGTTGAGGTTGAAGCATATGCCTATGGTGACATTGAAGTTTTGTAAAGTTTTTCTGAATTTTGAATCGTATTAGAATGTTTTTAAACTAAAAATGTTATCTTTAATGTTTTTGAATTCAAATCAAGTCTTTTTTGAAAAATCAGTCATTCTAAATGATCAAAGTGGCATTTCCACATATGGAGCTCTGAAACATTCTAGAGGCATTTCGTACTGGAAGGACTGACTCGGTCCAATCATCCAGTTAATTTTATTTTGGTTTAAAAAAAAATAGCTGCGTGGCATGGACTTGTGATAGAAAGCTATAGGGTTTTTTTTTGTGTATTTTGGCTCCTTTTATACTTTCAGTAAACACAGCTGCTTGATTTGAGAAGCACTGAAATTTTCCAACTGGCAAGATTTCTGAGCGGGAACTAGATGGCACCATCTGCACTCAATTCATTCAACCTGTTTTGCGTATCTGTTCAAGGACAAGAAATCACAGTTCAAATAGACTTAGTTCTATTGCATAAGACTATCCCAGTTCAGTCACCTCTGCTCTGAAAGACTGACCATTTTATTTTTCTGAATTTTGAATCCTTAAAATTCTTATCTTGTCCACCGAACCAATACAATAGACTTGCATGGAAGGGTGCAATCTTCTACAGTGCGTCAATAGTTTTGGACACAAGAACCCACACACAGCTCTTTCCTTGCACAGTGCAAGTTCAAAGTATTGAAAAATTGTGGAAACTACTCCCTCATCTTATGATTGTTACTTGGCTTAAAACCCCTACAAATTCCACCCTTATATTTACAGAACATGGTAAACATAAATGAATGTGTATCTTGTACATCAGATTTCATAGTACATATAGCAAATCCTATGGCCAGAATGTAACTTTACTTGGAGTGGAATTTCCTGGATGGAGTGACACACTAAACAGAGCTGGGGAGATTTCTGTGGTTCTATGTTCGCAATTTACAGTCAGCATTAACATAAAACTAAATTTTCGCATTTTTACGCAGCGTTTAATGAGGAAACTTCCCTTTGCATTCAACAAACATGGAATAATGTACAGGTGTTCCCAGTTAAGTATCAGATTGTAATGGTATTAAGAGTTACGAAAAGCAGTCACTGATGACCATTTATTCCTCAAACTGTATTGTATATCTTACGTCATGCTTTGCTCTGTACCGATTTATATTTTACTATGTGCCGCCCTTGCCACTGTATTTTTCCATGGCATTTATATCGATAAAGTCATATATTTTGAATTGCTTAACACGATTTCACAACAGAGCCTATATTTTAAACTCTGCGTTTTACTGGGAGTGCTTACCTGTAGACCCCAAACCTACAGCACCACAGCATGCAATATGTTGTTTCAATTACTTATTAAGGACTATGTTGTATATGAGCACAGGGTGGAACGTGGAAGAATGTTGGATTCTCGGCACTGTCATTCCTCTGCTTGACAAACACACAGAACAGTGATAGTCCTTTTGTTTGTGGGTAAGCTGCATCATTCCTCCTGAAATAAGTAATTGACATATTCTCTCTGTTTATTTTCACAGCTTGAAGCAGAATTGAGTGTTCTTCAGAGCCAGGTTGCTATAACTGACAGGAGCATCACCAATGAGGAGGGGAATGTGCTGAGGTATGAGAACAGGGCAGCAGCCATTACAGACAAGGAAGATCATCTTCGTAATTACAGTTGATTCAATATAGTTCATTACTATAGAGATAGTAAGTGTTTGATAGCAAGGTGTGCCTTTTCGCAAAGGCATGGTAATATTATGTTTTAAACCGATATGTAATACAGAGTGTGATGGAACTACAGTGTCGTTTAGTCAGGTAGGTTAATATTTTGTATTCAGCACTTCATCAGGAAGTTAACCTGTAGGTATTTATCCTGTCCTATTCCATTCCGCCACATCCCATCCAAGCCACATGTATTTGCTGTTGGTTTCATCTAACCTCTAATTGGTCTTTGGTAGATCCTCGGGTCAGTGAGCCTCTAATTGGCAGCAGACACCATAGCAGTTAGAGCTTGAGGCCTTAAAGGGGCACACCAGTTACACACAGCTGTGCCTTAGCCGCAGAATAATACACGATGCATTACATCTCCAAAGAGACTTGGGGGTCCATGCACATAGATCGTTAAAATGTCAAGGACAGGTACAGAAAACAATATCTAGAGGACTAGAATACGAGGGGATAGAAGTTATGCTACAGCTATACAAAGCCCTAGCTTAGACCACACCTGGAGTACTGTGAGCAGTTCTGGGCACCACACCTTAGGAAGGATATATTGGCCTTGGAGGGAGTGCAGCGTAGATTTACGAGAATGATACCTGGACTTCAAGGGTTAAATTACGAGGAGAGATTATACAAACTAGGGTTGTATTCCTTGTAATTTAGAAGGTATTGGGTGATTTGATCACAGTTTTTAAGATATTAAGGGAAACTGATAAGGTAGATAGAGAGACATTGTTTCTGCTGGTTGGGGTGTCTAGGACTAGGGGGCATAGTCTAGAGCCAGATCTTTCAGGAGTGGTTAGGAAACACTTCTACATTAAAAGGGCTGGCAGAAGTTTGGAACTCTTCTGCAAACGGCAGTTGATGCTCGGTCATTTGTTAATTTTAAATCTGAGATTGATAGATTTTTGTTAACCAAAGGTATTGAGGGATATAGGTCACAGATCAGCCATGATCTCATTGAATGGCGGAACAAGCTCAACGGGCTAAATGGCCTACTCCTGTTCTTATGTTCCTATGATATAATGTGCCTGTTCCTTTATAATACATATCCTCTTGAGTTGCTACAAAAAAAACCCACAGGAGATCTGTTAGTATTAAATATATTTTTTGTTAATTTGTTGTCTTACTGGAACAGTTCTGATTTGGGTGAAATTGGAATTTTGTTTTGCTACTTTTTAAATTTTTACCTCTATTCCACCACTGCCAAAAATACTGGGTCAATGTGGACATCTTCACAGACCTATTGAAACGCTGCATTTTAGATTCAGGGATAATGGGCCACCTGGTTTTTAATTTAATTTTCTTGTTTATTAGTGATGCCTTTGCCTGTGGGTCACTTTTTTTCTCCTGATCACCTAGCCAAGATGATGAAATGAATGTTTGCGGGAAGTTCAAGCAAACATACCAGCTGTGATTGTTATTGAACCATGTTTTTCAAGACGGTGATGCAGTTTGTTGAAGTGCTGTGACTCCAGGCCTCCATACATTGCAGTATTTTAACTGTATATTTTTTCCACGTTAAATTTACTTCACCACATACTCAAACAGACTTTCAAGTTTTGCGAATCTTGTCTTGGAGCCTTATTTTGTAGTCAGGATGGCTTTGCTGAATGCATTCCCATTCTTCCAAGGGCTGGCCGAGCTTGAAAGTCACATGCTACCTTCCCTTGGAAGCCAAATTCCCTCCAAAGGTTAAAAGAACCTCTATAGGTTATGGTCTGAATGACTTGGAACAGGAGATCTGGTCGGAGGAAGGCGCTGAAGTCATGCTCACTGACCTTCAAGTTAAGTCCATCTCTGCTCCTCTCAGGAATGGAAGTTCTGTTATTGAATGGACAGAGAGTTACATGTAGGTCTTGTGCTTTCATTGGTGGGCGCTATCTTTACATACAAAGATTCTCTGCTCTAAAACCATATATAGTAAAAAAAGATAAATTTTATGTGTCAAGGCAGTATTTTAGTCATAAATTGTCATATACCAACAGTCTTGTTTAATTTGTAACACTTACATAGAATTTACAGCACAGAAACAGGCCATTTGGCCCAACTGGTCTATGCCGGTGTTTGTTCCACACAAGCCTCCTCTCGCCCTACTTTATCTAACCCTATCAGCATAACTTTCTATTCCTTTCTCCCCCCTTCAAGGCATCTATGCTATTCGCCTCAACTACTCCCTGTGGTAGAAAGTTCCACATTCTCACCACTCTCTGGGTAAAGAGGTTTCTCCTGAATTCCCTGTTGGTTTTATTCGTGACTATCTTATCTTTATGATCTGTAGTTCTGGATTCTCCCACAAGCGGAAACATTTGCTCTACTTCTAACACTTATTCAATCTGAGCATTAAACCTACCTACATTAAAGTTTGTCCACGGGGCACTCCATCCCTTTATAACTGGAACTTGTTAACTACAGTTTGATTTTAAAATTGTGAGTTCCACCTTTCTCTGCAGAATTGTTATCCTTAACAAATGAGGAAAATATAATAAACACAGAGAATTAATAATAAATTTGCCAACAGACGTTCTATCATTAGGCCTAAAATGAAATAAAATAGAAAAGTAATAGAATTTTCTTAATGGATACCAAAATTTTAAGTTAAGATATTCTATGAATCTAAAACCTAAACTAAAATTTGACAGCTAAATTACTAAACTGCAATTAAAACATGAAACTAAAGCCACTCTGTTACTTGGAGATGGAACACAGATTTAATTGTGCATTTTTAAATACCTGGCAAACTACTTCAATAGGACTAAAGAGTTGCATAAATCTGGATAGTTATCCAATTAAAATGGTGATAAAACATCAGAGTCGCCAACCTCAAGCAGTGTGTTGCTACAGGGACTGCATGTACATTTGTTATGATCGAGCAAGTCAGCAACTACCAGGTAAAATAAAAGCTCAATCCACTTGAACTTGAGCCATCTGATGAGCCAACATAATAATGTACTGTATTTGATGCAAATATCGTGATTTACTAAACAATAATACCTTGCAAATTAGATATAAAAATGAGGACAAAAGTAAGACAGCAACAGTTGGTTTTCCTCATTCTTGGAATGTAGTTTAACTCCCATGTTTTCCAGTCCCATTATCCTTCCTCACTATTTCCAATATTGATTTGCAGTGTTTGGATGTTATTAATTCTGACAGTGTTCCTTTGCTGTGTACCATAACCTGCCTAGACTGTAGACTGGCTCTGATGAAAAAAGCTGCAGTATGTGATTGGAAAGATTGCATGATCTCAGAGAATATAAAATTACTACCTCCCCCCCTCCCCCCCCATAGTAATTGGGTCTGTTCCCAGCAAAGTTCCCTCTGATTTATTTTTGGGTGCGCATCCCCTTTAGCTCAAATTTCCACGCATGCGCAGTTTTCCCATTCAAAAGCCGGTGACCGGCCTGCACGGGACCTCCAGGCCGCAGCGCGGCCGCGCAGATTAGCAGGAAAATTGTTCCCCAGATATGTGGAAAATAATCTATGTTCAAATAATGATGAAGACCCTTAAAATCTTACTTTGGGTTTTTATAAGCTTGATTGGGTCTTTTACTCTTTTGCCCCTTGGCTTCTGTCGAAATCAAGAGACATAAAGTTTATGTATACTTGTGTGTGTCCATGAATACTGAATAGTCACGCTTTAATGAAAAACATGCTTGGCTGGAAGTTGGACATGGATATTGACTCACTGATACTTTCAATACCTGTTTTGAGCTCTATATTTAACTGAGGTAGATTTAACAGCAGGAGCCATTGTTGATGTGATCTACAAGTTTTGGCTGGTTGTTTTTGCAAATTACAGGAATAAACTTCATCGTTTGTCAGGCCAGATTAATATGTGAGTTTGAATTTCTGTTTAAAAAAAGGGAGTTTAAAATGCTAAAGTCAATTGAATGCAAACTCATAGGTGGTGTTCTGTCATATAGTGTCTTGGATATTGGCTGTGCAACATGTTGATTGCCAGCTGGTCACATGTTGTTCAAAGTACTTCACCAGATCAATAAATCAAACTGATCGATTACATTCCAAATGTCCTAGGTGATTGACATCCTAGGCCAAAATTTTGATTGCCGGTTGTGTCTGGGGTGAAGGTGTGGGTTGAGCATGCGACAGTGGGAGTGGCAGTGACTCGTTGTAGTTTCTTCGACAGACAGCTCAGTGCTAAGGGTTTCCAATTCTCGGTTTGTCCGTGCAACACTGAGATACATTATAATCGAGTACTGTTTTCATGGATTAACCTGTCTTGAGCAACAGCTTAGGAGAAACATCTTTGTTTTTGATATATTGAGGAGAATAATCAAGTGTATAATTACTATAACAAACTATTTATACTGAATACTGTTGATTTACCTGTTCTTTGTTAAATTAATTGTCTGTGGGTTATAGCCTGAGTCTCCATCTCATGGAGTGTATATTCATCTGCCTACCAAAGATGAGGAGAATCACGTGATAAGCCGATGTACTGTGGTAAGGATTCTCTGTTTGACCCCGTGTCTCCCTGTTCTTCACCTTGGTATTGATATTTGGAACCTTGGTTAGACCACAGTTTTAGAGTACTGTGCACAGTTCTAGTCTCCATATTATAAAAAAGATATAGAGGCACTGGAGAAGGTGCCCAAAAGATTTACAAGGATGATACCAGAACTGAGAGGTTATACCTATCAGGAAAGACTGAACAGGCTGGGGCTCTTTTCTCTAGAAAAGAGAAGACTGAGGGGTGGCCTGATAGAGGTCTTTAAGATTATGAAAGGGTTTGATAGGGTAGACTTAGCGAAAATGTTTCTACTTGTGGGGTGAGTCTAAAACTAGGGGTAATAAATATAAGGTAGTCACCAATAAATCCAATAGGGAATTTACGAGGAACCTCTTCACTCTGAGGAGTAGCTGAGGCAAATAGCAGAGATGCATTTAAGGGGAAGCTAGATGAACACATAAGGGAGAAAGGCAGAGAAGGATATGCTGATTGGGTTAGATGAAGAGGGGTGGGAGGAGGCTTGTGTGGAAGATAAACGCCAGCATAGACCAGTTGGACCAAATGGCCCATTGCTGTGCTGTAAATACTATGCAAGGCACGCTCTGGTTGGTAACTTTTACCGTAAATGTTCTGCTTGGTCACAAACCATTTCTGTAAGCCAATCTTGTGTCCACTATGAACTAGAATGTGTCAGGTGAAAGTTGCTGCAGCAGATCAATTAGTTCTTTCGGGAACTGAAGTGTAGCTTTATTTAACTCTCTTTAATGCAGGGTTCTTCACTGATAACAGCACTATCGCATCCTGGTGACATTCTAATCAAGGAAGCACTGCCAATCTTAATGCATGACAAGAAAGAACTAACTACAAATAAATTTAAATGTATTCAGTAAATATTTTATGGAAGGAGATAATTAGGAATGGGTTGCAGTTTTGCGCTGGAATAAGATGGCTTGAGTTATATAAAAGAATATTAAGTAGAATAAACTGAGACCATGAAAGGTGGGTGTCGAAGGCTAGAAGATAGAAGGGATACCAGTGATCAGACAGTTTAACTCCAGTAATCATTACTGCTTGCGTATCTTTAGACTTCCTTGGTGTTGGCCTGCCTACATGACATCTTGTAATGTCCATTTTTAAAACTCACCAAAAGATTTAATTTATTACTTTGTAACTCCCCAAACCCACTTTTTCTTCTGAAACCCTGAGAGCTGATCACACATCTCCAGTACAAGATAATTGGTGCACTTCTGTCCTTTTCTGTAATATTTTAACATGCCTTTGTAGTATGTTCTCATTAAGTTGAGATGCGACAGTCTGTGAAACTGAGCTCTTTCCACTTTTCATCCAGTGACACCACCAAAATAGTCTTGGGTTAGACCTGGTCAGATTCATTGCCCCGCCCCCCCCCTCCTCCAGGCTTTACCTACCCCAATTTTGGTATATGCCTCACTCTTGCAAAGAATAAAATGTAATTCGCTCTCTGTTATATGAATTGGAACAGTTTCAATTTCTGGACTGTATTCTTGTGACCTTTTAGCTGTCTGCCAGCCCTAATGATCTTATTTTCTCCACTGGGCGTCTTGTGATTGTTGTGCTTGTGTGTGTCTGTCCCAAGTAATCCTTTGGAGGGATTTCGTTCTGGAAAAGTGTCCATTTTCCCCCAAAATCCCAAGTGCAGCTGCTGGGGCCCTCCATTTGCTCAAATAGTGGAGCAAACGCACTCTTGTAAAATCAGCCAAGAGTGTCCCTTTGGAACGCATCTCATTTTTGATATTGCACTAAATAAGTTTTCACACCCTTGTGTCTCGTCTCCCCTCCACCTTTCGTATTTGATGTGTTTTTGCAGAACATAGGAAAATATCTGGAGAACCTGATGAGGAAAGGATGGCAAAATCTGTGACACTAATGGTAAATGGATCTATTCGAAGGTGTCAGAGAATCTTACAGCACAGAAGGAGGCCATTTTGTCCATCGTGCCTGTGCTGGCTCTTTGAAAGAGCTGTACGATTAGTTCCACTCCCCTGTTCTTTCCCCATAGCCCTGCAATTTTCTCCCCTTCAAGTCTTTATCCAATTCCCTTTTGAAAGCTACTATTGAATCTGCTTCCACCGCCATTTCAAGCAGTGCATTCCAGATCGCCATAACTCACCTTGTGTTTCTGGAAGTCTTCATTTTTGAACTAAGGAAGTGAAGGACTAACAGAGTCCAAGAAGAAGCCCTTAAATAGTTCTGATCTCCACGTTGGGGGAAAGCCCAGGGCAGCTGTTGGGTGAACACCATTGGCAATGCTTGTTGAGTCACCATCTCCTCGTAAGATTCAAGAATAGACTGTTCCAATAGTGAGAAGTGCATGATAAAGTATAAACGATCTTGATGATCAGTTTATTATAGTGGGGTGTTTGGAAAAGCATCTAGATTTCATGTTATACTGGCTATTAAGTGATGAACAGCAAAGAATTACATAAAATGTACAGTACGGAAACAGGCCATTCGGCCCAACTGGTCCATGCTGGTGTTTATGCTCCTCATGCGTGGTCAAAGTACTCTGAGGCATTGGGCATAATCTTTCAGTAATAAAACTGAAAGGTACAGCATTATAAAGCTGTAATGTATTTTAGTAGATGACTCATGGTCACAAAGTATAACAAGTATATGAAGCGTTTGCAACCATCTTCAGCCAGACGTGCCGAGTGGATGATCCATATCGGCCTCCTCCTGAGGTCCCCACCATCACAGAAGCCAGTCTTCAGCCAATTCGATTCACTCCACGTGATATCAAGAAATGTCTGCACGCACTGGATACAGCAAAGGCTATGGGCCCTGACAACATCCCGGCTATCGTGCTGAAGACTGGTGCTCCAGAACTAGCTGCGTCTCTAGCCAAGCTGTTCCAGTACAGCTACAACACTGACACCTATCCAACAATGTGGAAAACTGCCCAGGTATGTCCTGTCCACAAAAAGCAGGACAAATCCAATCCGGCCAATTACCGCCCCATCAGTCTACTCTCAATCATCAGCAAAGTGATGGAAGGTGTCATCGACAGTGCTATCAAGTGGCACTTACTCACCAATAACCTGCTCACTGATGCCCAGTTTGGATTCCGCCAAGACAACTCTGCTCCCGACCTCATTACAACCTTGCTCCAAACATGGGCAAAGGAGCTGAATTCCAGAGGTGAGGTGAGAGTGACTGCCCTTGACATCAAGGCAGCATTTGACCGAGTGTGGCATCAAGGAGCCCTAGTAAAATTGAAGTCAATGGGAATTGGGGGGGAAAACTCTCCACTGATTGGAGTCATACCTAGCACAAAGGAAGATGATTGTGGTGATTGAAGGTCAATCATCACAGCCCCAGGACATCGCCACAGGAGTTCCTCAGGACAGTGTCCTAGGCCAAACCATCTTCAGCTGCTTCATCAATGACCTTCCCTCCAACATAAGGTCAGAAATGGGAATGTTCGCTGATGACTGCACAGTGTTCAGTGCCATTCACAACTCCTCAGATAATGAAACAGTCCATGCCCGTATGCAACAAGACCTGGACGACATCCAGGCTTGGGCCGATAAGTGGCAGGTAACATTTGCTCCACAGAAGTGCCAGGCAATGACTATCTCCAACAAGCGAGAGTCTAACCACCGCCCCTTGACATTCAATGGCATTACCATCGCCGAATCCCCCACCATCAACATCCTGGGGGGGCCACCATTGACGAGAAACTTAACTGGACCAGCCACATAAATACTGCGGCAACAAGAGCAGGTCAGAGGCTAGGTATTCTGCGGTGAGTGCCTCACCTCCTGACTCCCCAAAGCCTTTCCACCGTCTACAAGGCACAAGTAAGGAGTGTGATGGAATACTCTCCACTTGCCTGGATGAGTGCAGCTAGACCAACACTCAAGAAGCTCGACACCATTGAGGACAAAGCAGCCCGCTTGATTGGCACCCTATCTACCACCTTAAATGTTCACTCCTTCCACCACCGGTGTACCGTGGCTGCAGTGTGTACCATCTACAAGATGCACTGCAGCAACTCGCCAAGGCTTCTTCGGCAGCACCTCCCAAACCCGCAACCTCTTCCACCTAGAAGGACAAGGACAACAAGCGCATGGGAACACCACCACCTGCAAGTTCCCCTCCAAGTCACACACCATCCTGACTTAGAAGTATATATCCGATCCTTCATTGTCGCTGGGTCAAAATCCTGGAACTCCCTCCCTAACAGCCCTGTGGGAGTACCTTCACCACACGGACTGCAGCGGTTCAAGAAGGCAGCTCACCACCACCTTCTCGAGGGCAATTAGGGATGGGCAATAAATGCTGGCCTTGCCAGCGGTGCCTACATCCCATAAACTAAAAAAAAAAAACAAATGGGGAGGAAATGGAAAACATTTTCTTTCTGGTATATTGATGGATCCTTGTAGAAGCAGCTGAAACACAACAATAAGATTCCTGCCGATCACATGAATAGCAGCAACTCTTGTTATGAGTTGATAGTTCTGAGGTAGGCTCCTGTGTTGGAATACATTTGGTAGTTGAGGATTCCATCTTATTTTGACCGGGAAGTGGTGGTTGGGGGGGCGGGGGCGATGGGAATAAAGCCTATCTCGACAACTGGGTCTCTCTTATTCTGAGCTGGTTTCACTTGTTTACCAACCTACCTGCTTGTTTTTTTTAATAATGTAAATCAAAATTACAATTAGTTGTGTTGAGCAAAATAAAACAACTGTAATATTGTTGTTAGTCCAGAGGAAGCTGTGACTTTCTCTATTCAAAGTGGAATTGCGCTAGTTCTTTTCTAAGATTCCTAATAACTGTGCAGTACTTCATAGTAAGCAGTAATTTTGAAGATAGCTGTACTGTGGCTGAGGTTACTTGCCATATTTTAAGGTGTATCAGAAACAGGTTATAACGATTCAGTTTAGCCTTGAGATTGTGCAGTTATGTTGTTTGTCATTCCAATAGGTCTACTGTCTCCAGTAATAATGAATGAAAAGGTGTTAATTTATCCCATAGCATAAGAACATAAGAAATAGAAGCAGGAGTAGGCTATGCAGCCCATGCGCCTACTTCGCCATTCAATAAAATCATGGCTGATCTTCGACCTCAACTCCACTTTCCTGCCCGATCCCCATACCCCTTGATTCCCTTAGAGTCCAAAAGTCTATCGATATCAGCCTTGAATATACTCAATGATTCAATATCCACAGCCCTCTGAGGTAGAGAATTCCAAAGATTCACAACATTCTGAGTGAAGTAATTTCTCTTCATCTCAATCCTAAATGGCCAACCCCTTATCCTGAGACTATGCCCCCTAATTCTAGACTCCAGCCTGGGGAAACAGCCTCTCTGCATTTACCCTGTCAAGCCTTCTAAGAATTTTATACATTTCAATGAGATCACCTCTCAGTCTTCTAAACTCCAGCAAATATAGACCCATTCTACTCAATCTCTCCTCAGGATAACCCTCTCATCCCAGGAATCAATCTAGTGAACTTCATAATAATAAGCTTCACACTCAAGGACATCTGGCAAGCGGTAAGCCCAAGGACGCCCACATCCCGTGAACGAAAAGAAAATGGATGTGAGACTGGGTAGAAGTGGTCGGTTTTTACAAAAATATGCCTGGGGGCATTTTTTTGGGGACTAACCACACACAACCAGATTTATTGAATTTGATTTCATAACTTACCATGCTGAGATTTGAACTCTCAACCTCTGGGTTCCTAATTCCATATGATGATCATTATACTAGCATACCAATATAAGGCTATGAGTCATAGAGATGTTTACTTAGGGAAAAGAAGTGGTTTGGAGGTGAACTTATTGAGATATTTAAAATCCTATTGGGAGTAGATGTAGAATATTAACACAGCTCTTGGACAAAGGAACAGATGTCAAAAAGTTAATACATATTTGAGAAATAACTTCTTCATGCAGAGGGTGGTGAATATATGAAATAGCCTACCCAGGGAGCCAGTGCAAGTTATACATTTCAAAAGAGTGATGGATACATTTTTGACAGACAGGGTTATTGAAGAGTGCAAGAGATCACAAAATCATTACAGCTGAGGAAAGCCACTCACAGCATCTTATTTCATCCATCCACAAAAACCCTAAAGTTCCCCCATCCAATTGTTTCTTAAATTAATCTGGGGTTTCACCTCCACAACTCTCTCTAGAAGTTCATTTTATGTGTTGATTCCTCCATATATGAAGAATTCCCTGAATTTACCTTTTACTAGATTGAGCTCAAGTTCCCTTGTCCTACTTTCTCAGTTCAATTTGAAGTAATATTCCAGATTTACGTTTTTCATTCGCTTAACTATCTTGTACACTTTTCAGATGCCGTCTTTCCAAACTGAAAATTAAAATTTTCTCCAATCTATCGCCATAATTCTATCGCCATAATTCAGACCTTTGACACTAGGGATCAGCTTTGTGCTTCTTCATAGGAACAAGAGAAGGCCAATCAGCCCCTCAAGCCTGTTCTGCCATTCAAGTAGATCATGGCTGATCTGTATCTTAACTCCATCTACCCGTGGCACTGCCTTCAGTATTTGAATCGCTTTCTTGTGTCTTGTCGACTAGATCTGGCCAAAGTATTCTGGGTGCAGTCTGACCAATGTACAGTTTGATCACAATTTCCTCTGACTTGCATTCTACTGTTTTGGCTGTGTTGTGCAACTTTCTTTTGACTTTGTTGATTGCTGCTTTGTATTGGTTGGACATGTTGAGTGGCAAGTGTACTAAGACTCCAAGCTATCTTTCAACTTCATCCTTAATTCTTCTAACACCATTCATGCGGTATGTATGCAACTCATTTTTTCTTCCTCCACCTGGTGCTACAATTGTCTGCGTTAAATTTAATCTGCTATTGTTCTGCCCACTGATGTATTTTGCCAACAGGAAGTTTGTAACTTTTTGGATTGGTCTGAAGGATTGCAATCTTTTCCAGTTCTCCATTCTATGTTCCGAAGGACATTGGAACATATCGGGGGTGGTCAGGAGGGGGGTGGGTGGCGGTTAGGTTAATACATCTAGCGATGTGTCATGGTCTCCTGGAACTTGCTTGATTGCCATAGGGAGTTGTGGAGAAATTTTCCAAAATGTTCCTGAAATTGGTTACAGGTTTTTTGCTTCACTGAGCTAGTGTAAGTATTGATTGGGGAGGGTGATGCAGCATCAAAGTGGTGAGCATTGATAGGGCAGATGGTCTTTTCTTGCCCTTCTCTTTGTATATCCATGCTTATCAATTAAGAAATGTTTGCAAGGTTGAGTGATTCAAGAAACTATTTTTAAACTTTGATTCTCCTGCAGTTTATTCATTGATCTGAACCTGACCTGGCTTTCAATATCAACACAATAAACACAGAAGCAGTCTTGTTTTTATAATATGCTGAATATATAAGCAGAATGGAGTTTTAACCTCATTCTATCCTATAGGTTTCACTCCTATTTCTTCCTATAGTGCGTTTACTTCTATTTTTGGAGTTTTCATTAAATTTTCACGTTGGATGTATAGGTATAACTAGCGATGCACCATTCAGAAGGATTTGGAAATGGCTTATGTTTTCAAAGTATGGAGTTAAAAACGCTTATATGGTGACCACTGAGCGATTGGTGATTTGCATGTGTACGATGGAATGGTTTATTGAGAGATTTTTGGATCTTGATCCAGCTAAAGAGAAACCCCTGCAGTTGCGGAATAATAGGTGGGACAGGTGGAAATCATAGAATGGTTACAGCACGGAAGAAGGCCATTTGGCCCATCGAGCCCGTGCCAGCTCTCAATGCCAACAATGAAAGGATTAATGAAATTGATTTTTAACCCTTTTAAAGACAATAGTTTTCCAAAAGCAAAAAGCAACAGAAATTTTTGTTACCAGAATACTGTACCTTACCAGATAATAGGTGTCTTATAGCGAGTCGTGCTGCAGTAATTCAAGTGAATAGCTGTGGTGGCATCTTAAAAAAGAATGAATCTCAAGTGACTATGAATGTCAGCACAGCCCTGAGATTTAATTACTGCTTTATACTTGCTGCTAGGTAGGTAATTCTTTATCAGCTATATTGAATAGCTCCTTTTTAAAAGTGACATTTTATTTTTTGACTTACTGTTACATGCTAGGCAAAATGAGTGATGATAGAGAAAATGTACTGTCGGTGAAAGGAGAGATGATGAGGAAGTGAGATTTGAAGATTTATGACATTGGGCAAGCTACTGTACTCGTTTCCTGCAGTGGAATACCATTGTATAAACTATTTTGTCTAAATTCTACAAGGTAGAAATTAATGCTGGGGATGTGCTGCACAAATTAACACACTTGTACCAAATTTCTCTCTCTTTTAACAGAGGCATTAACTCAATATTTTAAATTAGTTAATGCCTCTGTACAGCTAGCAGGGGAGGAATATTGTCACAACTGCATTACATATTCGTTTAACATCGCCAAAAGTAAACTCTACCCTCTAGTTTTATGGTCCTGGAATAGCAGTAGGCCATTCAGCTCCTCCAACATGTTCTGCCATTCAGTGAGATTATGGCTGATCTGTATCTTAACTCCATCCACCCGCCTTGGCTTCATATCCCTTAATACCCTTGGCTAGTAAAAATCTATCGATCTCATATTTAAAATTATTAATTGAGCTAGCATCTACTGCTTTTTGTGGGAGAGTGTTCCACATTTCTACCACGCTTTGTATGAAGAAGTGTTGACTTCTCTCCTGATTGGCCTGGCTCTGATTTTAGTACTAGTACTAATCACATTTACCCACCCTGTTCCCATTATCCCTTTCTCCCCTTTCCCTTCTACCTTTTCAATCAACACTTGAATATTGACATTATTTCTGCCTCAACCACTAACCTTGGAAGTGAATTCCACAGCCTCTTAATTCTCTGTGTAAAGAAGTTTCTCTTTCTATTCTAAATCTTGTATCAATGGCCCCTCATTCTTGACCCCTATACAAATTGAAGCAGTCTGCTTCTATCTACTCTGTCCCATCCTTTCATAATTTTAAGCACATCTGTAATATTGCCCTATAATCTGTGTTCTAATGAAGAAAGCCCCAATTTTTCTAGTGTATTTTTGTAGTTGTATTTCCTCACACCAGGCAGCATCCAGGAGAATCTGCGCTGTACCCTCTCTAAAGTTTCAATATCCTTCCTGTAGTGTGGAGCCCAATACCGCACACAGTACTCCAATTGAGGTCTTACTAAGATTTTATATAGGCTTTTATATTCCATACCACTTGTGATAAAACCTAGAATTCCATCAGCTTTTCTTTACAGCCTTATCAACCCTGAGGTGCTGCTTTAATGTCCTGTGAACCTATACCCGCAAATTTTTCTGTTCTTCTATAGCACCGAGCTGACTTCCATTCCGATTGTAATCACTACTTTTTACCTCGCGCTTACTGGCACTGATTCCATCTGCTACTTTATAGCCCATTCCTCGATCTTATCAAAATCCCTTTGCAGCTTCCTTTGGTCTTGTAAATAATTAATTACACCTCCTACTTTGGTATCATCTGCATATTCCAGCACCACTCCTCCTAGGCCTATATCCAAATAATTGATGTGCTGCTTCTGCTATTTTAGTGTCATGAAGCTGCTAGTATCCTCTTCCAGGTCATTTCTAACAATGTTGTGGAGCACTAGTTCCAATACCGAGCCCTGTGGCATTCCACTCATCACACCTCTCCATCCAGAATGCTACCCATCCACACAGACCCTCTGTGCCCTATCACCCAGCCAAATTCCCTACATTTATCTCTTCTAAACAGTTGTATCTCATTTGTGCTCCTCTCGCCATCAGGTTTCCCATAACTATTACGTCCAAGCATTCTGTGCGCGTTTGCCCTTTATAGCAAGGGGATTGACTATGTCAGCCATAGGCTGACTAGGGCTCTGATACCCCAATAGGGTATGGCCCCTTTAAGAACCTCCCCTTTAAAGATAATTGAACCTGCATTGGGAGGAGACTTTCCCCAGCCAGGTGAGCCTAAAAGGGGAAGTTCAGGACAGGTAGAAGCTGAAAGAGGCTGGGAGTTGGAGAGCTGAAAGACGTACTGTGTGGTCTGACTTTGTGGTCTACAGAGCAGTAGTGATTCCCGCCCTCCTGTATGCTTCAGAGACATGGACCATGTACAGCAGGCACCTCAAAGCACTGGAGCGTTACCACCAACGCTGCCTCCGCAAGATCCTGCAAATCCATTGGCAGGATAGGCGCACCAACGTCAGTGTTCTCGCTCAGGCCAACATCCCCAGCATCAAAGCTTTGACCACGCTCGATCAGCTGTGATGGACGGGCCACATCGTCCGCATGCCCGATACGAGACTCCCAAAACAAGCGCTTTACTCGGAGCTCTGATACGGCAAGAGAGCCCCAGGTGGGCAGAGGAAACGCTTCAAGGACACTCTCAAAGCCTCCTTGAAAAAATGCAACATCCCCTCCGACACCTGGGAATCCCTGGCCCAAGACCACGCAAAGTGGAGGAGAAGCATCCGGTAAGGGGCCGAACACCTCTAGTCTCCGCCGGGAGCAAGCGGAAGCCAAGCACAAGGAGCACACGTCAACCCAAGCACCCCACCCACCCGCCCCTTCAACCACCGTCTGCCCCACCTGTGACAGAGACTGTAGGTCCTGCATTGGACTCATCAGTCACCTGAGAACTCATTTTTAGCGTGGAAGCAAGTCATCCTCGGTTCCGAGGGACTGCCTAAGAAGAATTTGCATTTTTTTAAAAAAAGGTGTTTTGAACTTGGATTGTTCAAAGACTACTGTTTGTAAAGGAAAGGAAGCTTTGAGACGATAGGATCTTGTAACACCTTATAATTCTGCCATCTTTGTTGTTGGACTTATAGATTTTGTACAACCATTTCCTATTCCTTCCTGTTGCCTCATTTGTGTTTGATTTCTACCTTTTTTTGTTTATTACATATCTTGCCTGTGATTCTGTATAGGTCTGCATTGTTTCCCTGTACGGTGGTGGACTGTTTATTAAACTATTTTAAACTTACCGACTACCTCGTACAGTAGGTACAAGTCTGAGTCTATCTTTTCCATCTATCTGTCTGTCTGACCGTACCAGTGTCCCGTCTCCTTCTGACTTGGTCAGTACAGGCTTCCTCTTTCCCAGAAGTCTCCCTGGTACGCTAGAATTGTAAAAGGCTTGAGGAATGAGCATGAGAGTGGGATTACTGCATAGCTCGTGGAGAAAAACACAGGTGCAGACTGGGCTGAATTCCAATGCTCTCCTGGCCTGCCTCCCATCTTCCACCCTAGATAAACTTGAGCTCACCCAAAACTCTGCTGACCATATACTACCTCGCACCAAGTCCCGTAGTCCCGTTCACCCATCACCCCTGTGCTCGCTGACCTACATTGGCTCTCAGTCCGGCAACGTCTCAGTTTTAAAATTCTCATCCTTGTTTTCAAAATCATCCATGGCCTCACCCCTCCCTATATCTATAACCTCCTCAGCCGTACAACCCTTTGAGATTTCTGCGCTCTTCTAATTCTGGCCTCTTGTGCATCCCCAATTTTCATCGCTGCACCATTGACGGCCGTACCTTCAGCTGCCTAGGCCCTAAGCTTTAAGACGCTCCTTAAAACCTACCTCATCTGTCCTAATATCTGCTAATGTGGTTTGGTGTCAAATTTTGTTGGATAATGCTCCTGTGAAGTGCCTTGGGATGTTTTACTACATTAGAGGCGCTATAGAAATGCAAGTTGTTGTTGTTCTGAATGGCCTGTTTCTGTACTGCAACAGCCTGTTATTCTAAGATGAATCCTTTTTACGGCATCCTGTGTGTACTATTTTATATTGTGATACCTTCAAACGTCACTTAAGATTTGGAATTCTGCCTTGATTCAAATTTGAAGTACTTATAAATCCACCTGTGATAAGCTGTTAGAAGGGAACAGTCCTCTTGGAGGTTGAAATGCAGTGCCCCTGCATTCCCAAACACAACCAGCATTCAGTCTTGTGTCTGGACAGGGGACAATTGTTCATCCCTCTGAGATTACAATACCTGATGGCTGCTGTAATTGCAGCAGATCCCCTGATACAGGTTTGCAACTTTTCCGAGCAAATGCATTAAAAATAATAGTGCAGTCCTACGTTTGTTGGGAACCTTTCTTAGGTACAGGTCACTGGTTGATGAATGTTAACACTGTTGAGTTACAGTATCATTTTATTATTGAATGTTCAACAATCATACTTTGATATGCACCTTCTTCTATTATTTATCTCGGTATATGGGTTAGGTTTCTTCTTCCACTCAAGCTAATCCTTTGTGGATACAGATGGCAGCATAGTACCAGTAATGCTCACGAGCTGCAGTGAAGGAGGAGGACTTGGTCCAGCTGTTAGCACATTGGAGGTGGTGCAAAAATCTATTATCTTTTGTGATCTGAGCATTTTTAAAACTGCACAATATCAAGCTTTCACTGACCAGTTAGGAATTTAAAATGGCAGAGTGACCACATAATGTAATTGCAGTTTGCCCAGATGGCAGTGTGTGCCACTGACATTATGGTTTTATGCCCTTCCTACATTACAACAGCGACTACACTTCATAAACAAAGTTCTTAATTGGCTGTAAGTACTTTGGGGCGTCCTGAGGTTGTGAAAGGAATCGAAGGATATGCTGATGGGACTAGATGAAGTAGGGTGGGAGGAGGCTCGTGTGGAGCATAGACCAATTGTGCCAAATGGCCTGTTTCTGTGCTGTTAATTCAACATCTACCCTGTCAAACCCTTTCATAATTTTAAAGATCTGTATTAGGTAATAGAATGGTTACAGCACGGAAGAAGGCCATTCGGTCCGTCGAGCCCGTGCTGGCTCGCTGCAAGAGCACTTCAGCTAGTCCAACTCCCTTGCCCTTTCCCCACAGCCCTAGGTCATTAGAACAATTGGCACAAAGGCTCATGCCGGTTAAAAAAAAATAAGAAAATTGGACCTGAAATGACCTAAGAACTGTTGGATGAATCTTTGTACTGACCCTTCCAACTTAATTCTGGATACAGCTCAGTGACGAGCACCCCGAGATGGCCATTTATATGGTTGGTAATTAGTAATGGTACAGAGCCAACATAAACGCAGCAGAATTACATATTACATCATGACCATATCATTTATAAGCTTCTAATGAATTACTTTTGAAGTGTAGTCACTTATTACATAGGCGGAAAAAAAAATCTGCCTTCAGTCATATTAAGTCTGCATAATAATAAGACTTGGGGGTAAAAATTCACTTGGTTGCGCCACCCGTTAGCGCCTTAAGAGGGCGCTAATGGGGCGCAAAGCCGCTAACGCCCGGGCGCAGCGATGTTTGCGCCGCTCGAGAACTTAACTTGAGATTGTGCGGCGGCGCTAAAACTTACCGCTGCGACCACCTGCGCGCGCAGATTGTGACGTCATTCCATGGTGCAACGCCCTTGGGGCGCCCCGTAGCGGAAATTGAGTGGCGCCCCCTGCCTTACCGCCTGGCGCTTCCAACGACCAGAAGACTGGAACGCTATCAATCGCTGTGGGGCTGGGGGGGGGCGCTATTTAAAGGGGGCCTCTTCCTGTCTTTTATTGTTGGTGGCATTTTTGAACTACGCATTCTGAGAGAGAGAGGGAGAGACTTCTGGAGAGATTCAACGTTGTGTGAAGGAGTTTTGGGTACTTTGCAGGTTCATTTTGATTTGCCATTCCTTGTATCGATTTAGCAGAGACTGTGGGAGCTGCACTCTGAGCTCTTTGCCTGGTGCTCTCCATTGTTCTTTCCAGCACATTTGATGTGCAAGTCTCTCCAGGCCGAGATTCAAGGTAGCAATGAACAGGATGTGGATGGAAAGCAAGATTAACCATCCCCTTTAAGAACTGGCCCGTGCCATTGTGTGTGTGTTCCATTGCTGACTGACATTACATGAGCTTCGCCAGCGCTCCGAGTTAGCGCCTCACTGCTCGGCCTTTGCGCCTTAAGAGAGGTGTGCAGCGCCTGATTTAGCGCTCCACTCACCTCCCGGGGCGGTAAAAGTGAAGTTTCCCGTCAGTCCCGATAATTAGCGCCAGGCGCTAATATTTGCGTCCGGACGATATTTGCGCCCCAAATGGGGCGCGACCTAATTTCTACCCCTTGGTGTTTTAAAAAAAAAAGCTTCCCTGAGAGTTACTTTCTGACTTTCGATCCGAATGTTCTTAAAGTGTGTTGCAACCCAAGCGCTAATAAAGTCTGCTATTACTTCCCTTGCCTTTTTGCCTCTGCAAATGACATTTCACGGTGTGTGTTTCGGTGGAATTTATTTTATTGTACAAGTGTGACAGTTCTCGGTGCTGGGGGGGATCTGTTTCCTGTGGATACTTGGAAATGGAGATTGGTAAGGCCCCAAGGAGTGAGTCACTGTACTTGAAGTTTTAAGACAGACAGATTTAATATTGAATTTTATATCGCGTCCCTCATTGTATTTGCAAGTGGCTTCTATTGCACAGAACGGCTTAAGCGATGCATTGGAAACTGTGGGTCTTCAGCGCTTTTCTTTAATTCTTGTACAAACATTGTTTTTCTGTAACTTTTTTTTAAAAGGTGAAACGTGAAACTTTTCGATATCATTTTATTTCTTGTAAACCTATGGTTATGCCTTTCCATGTCCTGACTGGAGACATTTCTCTTATTAATGTGTGCGGATTTATTGGAAATGAAACATTTTGCAAGGCAATTCTGTGCAGTATATTAAGGTCAGAATATCAGATTTTGGAGATTATTAGCTCAATATCATATAGAGATAGAAAGTAATGGCACTGAGTACAAGGTTGCAATCTCATTTTCGGGTTTCAAATGGCTCTAAGCTGCTTGAAATTCTCTTGCACTTTATGACATCATATGAACACTGATGAGATTATTACCTTGTAATCACTCACATGGATCCATTATGTTTTATAGCATGTACTGCAGAGTTCATGGGATTAAAGGTGGCTACTGTGTTTATTAATGTGTGGTGACATACTCAGAAGTAATGATTACGATTTAATTGCTGTGAGTTTATACGTTAATAATTTGTAGTTTGTAACTGAAATAATTTTATATGTCATGTGACTTTAATGCATGCTAGTGCAACTCCTGTGGCAGTGCCAATGGCATGTCAGAGGCTATGCTCTTTTATAACAGGGCTCTTATGCCATATAATGTACAATGTTTTATCAGAGTCACTAGGGGCCATAAATATAAGATAGTCACTAATAAATCCATTGGGAAATACAGGAGAAACTTCTTTGCCCAGAGAGTGGTTAGAATGTGGAACTCGCATTTAAGGGGAAGCTAGATAAACACATGAGGGAGAAAGGAATAGAAGGAGATGAAGAGGGGTGGGAAGAGGCTCATTTGGAGCATGAACACCAGCATAGACTAGCAGTTGGGCCGAATCGCCTGATTCCGTGCTGTAAATTCTATGTAGCCGCTGATTTATGGTGACTGAATATGTGAAATTCTGTTGCTGTTGCATTATCGCAGCGTTTTAAATTCAGAAACTGACTATTTTCCGTCAAACCATACATGAATTACCTTGAATAATATGTTTCTTCACTTAAGAACTTTTTTAAATCTCTGACCTTTTATAAAAACACAGGATATACACAGGAACATGGTTGGAAAGATGCTAGCATTTCTGGGTAGATGGAAGGTGCATAGCAATGGTGGGGAGAGGGTTCTTCGGGTTTGTCAGTAATGGGCAGGTCTTGAGTTCAGGTATTATAGAGATTGGGTTAGCTTTGGTTGAACTGAGGTTGGGGTGCTGGATGTAGTGATACTGGGGGAGTGGTTAATACTGGAGCTTGGCAGTACTATAGTGTGAAGAGATGATGGGTGTTTAGGGTGGGGACTGCAAAGTGTGATAGAAAAGTCAGGCGAGGCGGAGGGTATGAGAACCTGAGGCGGGAGGGTAAAGGCACAGGTAATTGGGTGGGTGGGGGTGAGAGCCGGGGGAAGAGGAGTTATGTTTCCTTGTAATCAACTGCAAACTGTATTTCACAATAAACTTGTAGTCATGACAAAGCAGTTGTTAATCCTACAGTGTGAACATCATTGTGCAGTGATGGGATGCACGGTCAAGGCTGCTGTTGGCAAAAAAAAATGCTAAAAGCAAAATCAAATCGCTTCATAAATTTCACTGAATATATATTTTTAAAAGTCGCCATGGAGTTCTTTGATTCAGGGCTGTAATTTAATCTTGGGATTCAGATGACAGTTATGAATTATTTGAGCTTTACTGTCACGATTCATGATGTCATTCAAATTTATTAATTAGATTACTGCTCAGTAATCTCTCCCAGGTATGTGTTAGTTCCCTGTACAACACAGGGCTGCCCATGTGGCATTACGTATCACGTCACCAAAAAATTGATATCTTGTTTAAAATATTATTTTCCGATATTCATGTTTCCGACCAGCTACCATTTACTGACCAGTTGGGTGCACAAGCAGATTTGCTCTCGGACACCTTCAGCTCTTCTCTTTGACTGGAGGTGTGGTGATTGTGGAGTTTAGTTTGTGTCCTGGAGATTCTCCTTTGCAGCTCCATCAACATGACCTGATTAAAATCAGGAACTCTAGTGTGTTGGGAATCACTTGAGGGTCAAACGTAGATTCAGGGCTATCATTTCCATCTGGGGTATACAACATGTCAGTATAGCCACTCAACACACCAATGATGTCTGTTTCTGAAAACTTCTGCAAGCCCAAAGTGAAATAAAGTACAGTATGCTTGAGTTCTTTGAGGACATAACGTACAGGGTGGATAAAGGGGAACCAGTGGACGTAGTGTATTTAGACTTCCAGAAGGCATTCGACAAGGTGCCACATAAAAGATTATTGCTCAAGATAAAAAATCACTGGATTGGGGGTAATATTCTGGCATGGGTGGAGGATTGGTTATCTAACAGGAAGCAGAGAGTTGGGATAAATGGTTCATTCTCGGACTGGCAACCAGTAGCCAGTGGTGTTCCGCAGGGGTCGGTGCTAGGTCCCCAACTCTTTACAATCTATATTAACGATTTGGAGGAGGGGACCGAGTGTAACATATCAAAGTTTGCAGATGATACAAAGATGGGAGGGAAAGTAGAAAGTGAGGAGGACATAAAAAACCTACAAGGGGATATAGACAGGCTGGGTGAGTGGGCGGAGATTTGGCAGATGCAATACAATATTGGAAAATGTGAGGTTATGCACTTTGGCAGGAAAAATCAGAGAGCAAGTTATTATCTTAATGGCGAGAAACTGGAAAGTACTGCAGTACAAAGGGATCTGGGGGTCCTAGTGCAAGAAAATCAAAAAGTTAGTATGCAGGTGCAGCAGGTGATCAAGAAGGCCAACGGAATGTTGGCTTTTATTGCTAGGGGGATAGATTATAAAAACAGGGAGGTATTGCTGCAGTTATATAAGGTATTGGTGAGACTGCACCTGGAATACTGCATACAGTTTTGGTGTCCATACTTGAGAAAAGACATACTTGCTCTCGAGGCAGTACAAAGAAGGTTCACTCGGTTAATCCCGGGGATGAGGGGGTGGACATACGAGGAGAGGTTGAGTAGATTGGGACTCTACTCATTGGAGTTCAGAAGAATAAGAGGCGATCTTATTGAAACATATAAGATTGTGAAGGGGCTTGATCGGGTGGATGCGGTAAGGATGTTCCCAAGGATGGGTGAAACTAGAACTAGGGGGCATAATCTTAGAATAAGGGGCTGCTCTTTCAAAACTGAGATGAGGAGAAACTTCTTCACTCAGAGGGTAGTGGGTCTGTGGAATTTGCTGCCCCAGGAAGCTGTGGAAGCTACATCATTAAATAAATTTAAAACAGAAATAGACAGTTTCCTAGAAGTAAAGGGAATTAGGGGTTACGGGGAGCGGGCAGGAAATTGGACATGAGGCTGAGTTCGGATCGGTCAAGGCCCTGTGGGTGGCGTAGCGGGCCCAGGGGCTGAGTGGCCGGGTCCTGCTCCTACTTCTTGTGTTCTTTAGATTTGAGGTTAGGATCAGATCAGCCATGATCTTATTGAATGGCGGAGCAGGCTCGAGGGGCCGATTGGCCTACTCCTGCTCCTATTTCTTATGTTCACACCCAATTTTATTCTTAGTTATACATCATGGCCCTGAATTTGCGATTGGAGGCTTCCCGCGGGGAAATGCCTCCGATCTGCAAATAAAATGCCTGTGTACCTGGTGCTCCGGGAGGTATGCAGATTCGTGGTCCTGGGCCTCTCCGGGTACCCGCGGGTACAGACCCACGTATCCCAGGGGCGCATGCATTTCGCAAGCGCCCCTGGGATCACGTGGGCCGGCCCAACGAATGAAAGCAGGGGATCCCCATTCATGCATGAATGGGGATACCCAAAAAAATACATGTACACATCAAATACATTTTTTTAAATTACATATTTAAAATTAATAAAATCCCATTTAATAAAATATTTAAAACAAAAATTTAATTTTTTGAAAAATAAATGTAAATGTTTTAAAGGGGCTAAAAAAAAGTAACTACCTTATTGTACAGGTTTTTTCATGCTTAAATGGTTGGGGGAAAAAATTTATTTTTATGTTTTTTTTAAACTTACGCTGGTAAAAGCAGGCCTTACTCCTGCTTTTACCAGCTGTAAGAATTTCACGGGCATTCGCTGAGCAGAAGTTGGGCAAATAGCCCAACTCTCCGCCCGTGGATGCCCTTTCGCTGGGGATGCGGTGGATCTGTCAAGAAGATTCTTGACAGATCGCAAGTTCCGGATTTTCGCGCGTGCGCTTTGCGCATGAAAACCTGAAACTTGCGCAACCCATACGCGCCCATAGGGGCCGCAAATTACAGGCCTCTAATTTTATGTGGATGAATTGCAAAATCATTTTGACACACAACTTTACAATAACACGTTTTTTATTTATTTATTCATTCACGGGATGTGGGCGCCACTGGCAAGGCCAGCATTTATTGCCCATCCCTAATTGCCCTAAGGACAATCCTAGTAACTACAGGCCGGTCAGTTTAACATCAGTGGTGGGTAAAGTTTTAGAAACAATAATCAAGGAAAAAATTAACGGGCACTTGGGGAGGTTTAAGCTAATTAAGGAGAGCCAACACGGATTTGTAAAAGGCAGATCCTGTTTGACTAATCTCATTGAATTTTTTGATGCAGTAACAGAGAGGATTGATGAAGGGAATGCAGTGGATGTTGTCTACATGGATTTTCGGATGGCGTTTGACAAAGTACCACATAGAAGGCTGGTTAACAAAATTGAGGCTCATGGAATAGGTGGGTCAGTGGCAGCTTGGATAAGGAATTACTTAAGGACAGAAAACAGCGAGTTGTGGTAAATGGCTGTTTTTCAGACTGGAGGATGGTAGACAGTGGTGTTCCCCAAGGGTCAGTGCTGGGGCCGCTGCTTTTTTTGATATATATAAATGACCTGGATATTGGAATACAGAATAGAATTTCTAAATTTGCCGACGACACCAAACTTGGGAGTGTGGCAAACAGTGATGATGATACCAATCGACTGCAACAGGACATAGAAAGGCTAGCAGAATGGGCAGACAAGTGGCAGATGGAATTTAATAGAGAAGTGTGAGGTGATGCATTTTGGCAGAAGGAACAGGGAGAGGCAATATACACTTAATGGCATGGTTTTAAAGAGTGTGCAGGGACAGAGGGACCTGGGAGTTAATGTGCATAGGTCCCTGAAGGTGGCAGGACATATTGAGAGTGGTTCACAAAGCATATGGGATCTTGGGTTTCATAAATAGAGGTATTGAGTACAAAAGTAGAGAAGTTATGCTGAACCTTTATAAAGCGCTGATTAGGCCACAACTGGAGTATTGCGTCCAGTGCTGGTCACCACACTTTAGGAAGGATGTGAAGGCCCTTGAGAGGGTGCAGAGGAGATTTACCAGAATGGTTCCGGGGATGGGGGATCTTGGCTACAAGGACAGGTTGGAAAAGCTGGATTTGTTTTCATTGGAGCAAAGGAGGTTGATGGGTGATTTGATAGAGGTGTACAAGATTATGACAGGTTAAGGCTGTTCCCACTAGTTGATGGTACAAGGACAAGGGGACACAGATTTAAGGTTTTGGGCAAGAGATACAGGGGGGATGTGAGGAACAACTTTTTTACGCAGTGAGTGGTGATGACCTGGAATTCGCTGCCGACGGAAGTGGTGGAAGCGGAGACATTCAATGTTTTCAAGGGGAGACTGGATAGGCACTTGAGGGAAATAAACTTGCAGGACTACGGGAATAGAGTGGGGGAATGGGACTGACTGGATTGCTCTACAGAGAGCTGGCACGGACTCGATGGGCCGAATGGCCTCCTGTGCCGTTATGACTCTATGACCCTTGAGAAAGTGGTGGTGAGCCGCCGCCTTGAACCGCTGCAGTCCGTGTGGCAAAGGTACTCCCACAGTGCTGTTAGGTAAGGAGTTCCAGGATTTTGACCCAGCGATGATGAACGGCGATATATTTCTAAGTCAGGATGTTGTGTGACTTGGAGGTGATGGTGTTCCCATGCGCCTGCTGCCCTTGTCCTTCTAGGTGGTAAGAGGCCACGGGTTTAGAAGGTGCTGTCAAAGAAGCCTTGGTGAGTTGCTGCATTGCATCTTGTAGATAGTGCACACTATAGCCATGTTTCTCTGGTGTTGGAGGGAGTGAATGTTTAAGGTGGGGTGCCGACAACGTTCCCCCTAAGGTGCGCGGCCGGACATCAATCGCGAGGTCCCACGCAGGCCGCTCACCAGCTGCTGTCGCTGGAAGGGATACCATGCAGCAAATTTAAAGGGCTCGCGCAGAAAAAAAATGAGAGGTAACATTGGGTGCCGATCAAGCGGGTTGCTTTGACCTCGATGGTGTCGAGCTTCTTGAGTGTTGTTGGAGCTGCACTCATCCAGGCAAGTGGAGAGTATTCCATTACACTCCTGACTTGTGCCTTGTAGGTGGTGGAAAGCCTTTGGGGAGTCGAGGGGTGAGTCACTTGCTGCAGAATACTCAGGATCTGACCTGCTCGTAGCCACAGTATTTATGTAGCTGGTCCAGTTAAGTTGCTGGTCAATGGTGATCCCCAGGATGTTGCTAATCGGGGATTAGAATATGGTAATAACATTGAATGTCATGGGGTGGTGGTTAGACTCTCTTGTTGGAGATGGTCATTACCTGGCACTTGTGTGGTGCAAATGTTACTTGCCACTTATCAGCCCAAGCTTGGATGCTGTCCAGGTCTTGCTGCATGCGGGCACAGGCTGCTTCATTATCTGAGGAATTGCGCATGGAACTGAACACTCTGCAAACATCAGCGAACATCTCCACCTCTGATCTTATGATGGAGGGAAGGTCATTGATGAAGCAGCTGAAGATGGTTGGGTCTTGGACACTGGCCTGAGTCACTCCTGCAGTGATGTCCTGCGACTGAGATGATTGGCCTCCAACAACCACAACCATCTTCCTTTGTGCTAGGTATGATTCCAGCCTTTGGAGAGTTTCCCCCTGATTCCCATTAACTTCAGTTTTACTCGGGCTCCTTGATGGCACACTCGGTCAAATGCTGCCTTGATGTCAAGGGCAGTCACTCTCACCTCACCTCTGGAATTCAGCTCTTTTGTCCATGTTTGGACCAAGGCTGTAATGAGGTCTAGAGCCGAGTGTTCCTGGCGAAATCCAAACTGAGCATCGGTGAGCAGGTTATTGGTGAGTAAGTGCTGCTTGATAACACTGTCGACGACACCTTCTATCACTTTGCTGATGATTGAGAGTAGGCTGATGGGTCCCTAATAGGCTGGATTGGATTTGTCCTGCTTTTTGTGGACACGACATACCTGGCCAATTTTCCACTTTGTCGGGTAGGGTCCAGTGGCTAGTTCTGGAGCACAAGTCTTAAGCACTTTAGCCGGGATGTTGTCGGGGTCCATCGCCTTTGCTGTATCCAGTGTACTCAGCCGTTTCTTTATATCACGTGGAGTGAATAGAATTGGCTGAAGACTTGCATTTGTGATGGTGGGGGCCCTCAGGAGTGGGCCAAGGTGGATCATCCACTTGGTAGTTCTGCCTGAAGATTGTTGTGAACACTTCAGCCTTGACTTTTGCACTCACGTGCTGGGCTCCGCCATTGTTGGGGATGGGGATGTTTATGGAGTCACTTCCTCCTCCCATTAGTTATTTAATTGTCCACCACCATTCACGACTGGATGTGGGAGGACTGCACAGCTTTGATCTGATCCGTTGGTTGTGGGATTGCTTAATTCTGTCTATAGCATGCTGCTTCCGCTGTTTAGCATGCATGTAGTTCTGTGTTAAATAAAAATAGAAAATGCTTGCAATACTCAGCAGGTCAGGCAGCATCTGTGGAGAGAAAGACTTAATGTTTCAGGTCGATAACCTTTCGCCAGTTCTGATGCTGCCTGACCAGCTGAGTATTTCCAGCATTTTCTGTGTTTATTTCGGATTTTCAGCATCCGCAGTATTTTGCTTTTGATGTAGTCCTGTGTTGTAGTTTCCCCAGGTTGGCACTTTATTTTTAGTTACGCCTGGTGCTGCTCCTGGCATACTCTTCTACACTCCTCATTGAACCAGGGTTGGTCCCCTGGTTAGAGGGTAGTGGCCATGAAGTTACAGGTGGAATACAATTCTGCTGCTGCTGATGGCCACTTCTTCAGCTGAGGGAAAGCAGTAGGTGGTAATCAACTAAGGGAGGGCAGTAGGTGGTAATCAGCAGGAGGTTTCCTTGCCCATGTTTGACCTGATTCCATGAGACTTCATGGGGTCCAGAGACAATGTTGAGGGAACTCCCTCCCGACTGTATACCACTGTGCCACCACCTCTGGTGGGTCTGTCCTGCTGGTGGGACAGGACATACCCAGGGATGGTGATGGAGGAGTCTGGGACGTTGGCTGAGAGATATGATTCTGTGAGTATGACTACGTCTGGCTGTTGCTTGACTAGTCTGGGACAGTTCCCCCAATTTTGGCACAAGTCCCCAGAGGTTAGTGAGGAGGACTTTGAAAAAAGAGTCGACTGGGCTGGATGTTTCTTTGTCATGTCCAAATCCGATGCCAAGCTCGATGCCGGGTGGTCCGTCTGGTTTTATTGCTCTTGTACATTTTTTGTAGTGGTTTGATACTACTGAGTGGCTTGCTAGGCCATTTCAGAGGGTAGTTAAGACTCAACCACATTGCCATTTGTCTGGAGTCACATATAGGTCAGACCAGGGCAGGAGTTTTCCTTCCCTAAAGGACATTAGTGAACCAGTTGGGCTTTTATGACAATCCGACAGCTTCATGGTCACCATTAGCTTTTTATTCCAGATTTATTTCATTAACTGAATTCAAATTGACAAACTGCCATGGTGTAATTTGAACTCTCGCCTCCCAATTATTAGTCTAGGCCTCTGCATTACTAGTCCAGTAACATAACCACTATGCGCTCGTACCCCTGAATGATAAATAACATTTATATAGGAGATGGCATAAGGAGATATTAGGACAGGTGACCAAAAGCATGGTTAAAGAGGTACGTTTTAAGGAGTGTGTTAAGGGAGGAGAGAGGTGAGAGGTTTAGGGAAGTTTAGGAACATTTATGTGTGCGTTTTTGGTGAGGACCAAGGAAGGAACGAGGTCAACAGAACAACACAGCAGTCGGCCATAGGTCCCCTCCGGACCTACATTAATCTCTTGCTGGTCCTTTCTTGAACTGAATTACTATTCCTTGGAGCAGTCTTATCATCAAAGATGTATTTGTTTAACCTGATTTATCCATCATTGTGCATTGGATGCCAACAAGTACTTCTCCAACCCTCTCACAATTGCTGTGTAGTGTCAATGTCAATACATACCTGTTCTTTCAACAGACACATAATGTGGAGGGATCCCCTTGAAACAAGAGTGTTTTCAAGCATAGTTGCCCCATTATTCAAAATCTTCTGTACACTTTTAAGACATTACACTGCACCATGCTATCTATAAAATCAATGTTTTTAGTGGATATGTTAAAATCACAACGTACAGCATGAAGAATAAAGCGTTTTCTAACACATTTCAAATTATACGGCATTTATTTTTAATATTTTGATGTAGTTGCTCACTTTAAATTTGATTACTGCATGCTGAGAGAGAATCTTTCAATTATACTCAAATTAGGGGATCAACAGGTGATGGTGAGAGGGAGTCCATGATAAAATAATGATGCCTGGATTCTGGGTGAAATGAGATTGGTTGCTGAATGGCCAAATGTTGCTCTGAGATTTCTTAAGTTCTTAACTGGCTGCTGTGAGAAGATGCATGATAATGGAATGGGAGCACTTCATCCTCACTTAATATGCTTTTGGTTAAATATTAGACGGTGTGGGCCCCAATTTTATTGGTTAAGATAATCCATGCTTGACATTTTTTTCATCTATTTAATATTTAGGACGCAAAGGATGTCTCCTTTCATGTCCCATCTGGATGCCAAATACATAACTAATTCATGTACAAATGGTACAGAGCGATATCTTACAAGAAAATATATATTTTTCTTAATTATACATAAAGTTTAGAACATAGTGGGAACTGGAAGTTCTCTAAAGTGTCTTAGATTTTCTGGTTATCGTTTGCTGTGGTGCTCTTGGTGCCAAACTCTCCTATCTCTCGGGCCACCCGCAATTCAGTCAATGAATAAACGGATACTATGGGCTTTATACAGCATTAAGATGTCCATGCCTCATTTTGAACTTGTTTTCACCACATTGGAGAGGATGCATATTGCTGCCTGATATGCAGAATGTCACTTCAAGGACAGATGATTACGACTGTTTAGATAGACGTCTTAATGAGGATTATGTGCCAAGTTCATATCGGTGACAGAAAACTTAATGTTGTTTATTTGGCTGCAGAGCTAAATCATTTGTGATTGTTTGTCACATCGAGGGGCCCCTCAAGGCTCTCACAGCTGGGTTTATCTTGGCAATAGTTGAAAGACTTGTGACAGGTTCAGAGGAGAGGGCCCTGATCCTTTGAAGTCACTTGATGAACAGTTATGTAGTCAGGAGCTGGCAATTCTGAGGATAAGTGTGACCGCCTTCTTTCAGTTCTTCTGAACTCCTCAAGATTGAGGCTGGAGGCTCTGGTGGTCAGGCATATTCTTGCGTTTAAGTTCTTTGTTACTGACGCTGGTCCAGGTTTAGTATTATGAAGGGTGTTAACAAAGTGTTATCTCTTACTTTCGTATGCCCAAAGAGTTTGTAAGTTAAACATGCTGTGACTATGAAATCTGCTGTATTGATTTTTTTTTTTGCTGCTGCTGTCTATCGTCTTAGCTTTAATAAATCTGATATGTAGTTTATGGCCAGAGTCACAGTATCTGATAGTGTTTATTCTTATGCTTTCTGAAGATTAGGATAACACGAGAAGACCCGTGTCAATTTTGTGAGCTGTTACAGTGATAAGGATTTCTGTTTGACCCCTGGGCAGTTCTATATCACCAGCTACTGTGTGTACAGAATCACTCTCTGGTTTGTAATTGCAAGAGCTCAGCACAGGAGAAATGTCCAGTGAAGCTCTTTTTTTAGAAAGAAAATCAGTTTTTAAAAACTCTGTTATTATAATGTGGAATTTCCAGGTGATAATTAGACCTTCCTCCAAAATCAGGACCTCTTGGTTGATATTTCTGACTAATCCAGTAGATAAAACTAAAAGAAAAAGCTACAAGAATGCAAAAAAAGATAGTAAGAGCTACGAAAAGGGAGTATGAAAAGAAACTTGCACCGGATATCAAAATCAACACAAAAAACTTTTACAATTATATTAGAGAAAAGAGAGGGGCTAAGAGCAATGTAGGCACCTTAAAAACTGATAATGGTGATATTATAAATGGAAAAAAAGGAAATGGCGGACGTGTTAAATAATTACTTTGCATCAATATTTACAGTAAAGGAAGAGGATAGCATGCCAGACATCCCAAGGAAACTAATATTGAATCAGGGGCAGGGACTCACCAAAATTAGCCTAAGCAAATTAACAGTAATGAAGAAAATAATGGCACTAAATTAATGTAAGTAAGTTAACAGTAATGAAGAAAATAATGGCACTAAAGATGACAAATCCCCAGGACCAGATGGTTTTCATCCCAGGGTTTTAAAGGAAGTAGGTGAGAACATTGCAGATGGCCTTACTATGATCTTCCAAGGTTCTCTCGATTCAGGAACCGTTCCTTTAGATGGGAAAATTGCACGTCACTTCGTTATTTAAGAAAGGTGAGAGGGGGAAATCAGGGAATTATAGACCAGTTAGCCTAACATCTGTTGTTCGGAAATTACTAGAATATTGGCGCCCGATTCTGACCCCATTTTCCTCTCCTTCACAAAGACCGCCTACTTCCATCTATGTAAAATCGCCTGTCCCCTCCCCTACCTTTGTTTAGTTGGAATTGAAGTCACAGTTGTTATGCAGGCGAATACAGCAGCGATTTTGTACACACTAATGCTCCACAAATAGCAATGTGATCAATGGTGAAGTAGGCAATCAAAGTTTTTGTTTCAAATTTCATTCTGAAGAATGGTACGTTTAAAAATGCTGTACTCCCTTAGTACTGCACTGAAGTGTTAATGTAGATTGTGCAGTCAAGCCTTGGAATGGGGTTTGAACCAACAACCTCCTGACTCTGAGATAAGAGTACCGCCAACTGATCCAAGCTGACATCATCGCATGAGCAGATAACTTGCTCCAAGACTCTGCCAGTCTTGCTCTGTTGTCAGGCCAGGAATTATGAATGAGTGATTAGAGCTGACTCGCACTAAATTTTGTTTTCTTTCCCTCCATGTGAGGTGCCTGCCACAGTTTAGTGTCTTCTCATAACTGTTCACTTGACATTAGAAACTTATGGGTAGGTGTCGGGAGGGACTTATGTCGTATTCCCCGGTGGTGCTCTGCTGCATCTCCTTTTTTAAATTAAAACTGCAAAGTATTCTGGCATTTATGTGTACTTTTCCTTTTCTTTCCTCTTTAATTAAATTAACTTTTTAAAAATATATTAAAAAGTATCAGGTTTCCCTTTTCATGGTTGTAATGCTACTCATCAGCCAGCATGATGACTGCGAAAGGAAAACATGGATCCACTGACTTTGAGGTTTCCGCTCTGTTTCGTTGCAGGCAGAAGATTGAAGAGCTGGAGGCTGAGAGAAGTCGTCTTGATGAAGCGAACAAGATCTTGGAAATGAAACTGGAGAGATGCACCCTGCAGGTACAGGCACGTGGGGTCTGGGAGGAGTGCACACTAACAGCACATGCAGTCACCTACTCGTGCAAAGCTAGCAGAGGGAATCGATCGGCAAGTGCCAGTAGAGGAAATTGCTCACTTTGGGTTAAACAGTAGATTTATTCTACACGGGAGGTGGAATAGCATTGTGAATCATTCACTGAAGAATGAAAAAAGATAGTGAATCACTTATCAGAAGTGAGATGAGGACAGTTTTTTTTGTGCAGTTAGTTGTTATGATCTGGAATGCAGTACCTGAAAGAGTGGTGGAAGCAGATTTAATAATAGCTTTCAAAAGGAAATTGGATAAATACTTGCAGGAAAAAAAATTGCAGGGCTGTGGGGACAGAGCAGGGGAGTAGGACTAATTGGATAGCTCTTTCAGAGCTGGCATAAACACGATGGACAAACATGGACAAAGGAGCTGAATTCCAGAGGTGAGGTGAGAGTGACTGCCCTTGACACCAAGGCAACATTTGACCGAGTGTGGCATCAAGGAGCCCTAGTAAAACTGAAGTCAATGGGAACCGGGGGGAAAACTCTCCACTGGCTGGAGTCTTACCGAGCACAAAGGAAGATGGTTGTGGTGGTTGGAGGTCAATCATCACAGCCCCAGAACATCGCTACAGGAGTTCCATAGGGCAGTATCCTAGGCCCAACCATCTTCAGCTGCTTCATCAATGACCTTCCCTCCAACATAAGGTCAGAAATGGGGATGTTCGCTGATGACTGCACAGTGTTCAGTGCCATTCACAACTCCTCAGATAATGAAGCAGTCCATGCCCGCATGCAACAAGACCTGGATGACGTTCAGGCTTGGGCTGATAAGTGGCAGGTAACATTCGCACCACACAAATGCCAGGCAATGACTATCTCTAACAAGCGAGAGTCGGACCACCGTCCCTTGACTTTCAACGGCATTACCATCACCGAATCCCCCACCATCAACATCCTGGGGGGTCACCATTGACCAGAAACTTAACTGGACCAGCCACATAAATGCTGTGACAACAAGAGCAGGTCAGAGGCTAGGTATTCTGCGGTGAGTGTCTCACCTCCTGACTCCCCAAAGCCTTTCCACCATCTACAAGACACAAGTAAGGAATGTGTTGGAATACTCTCCACTTGCCTGGATGAGTGCAGCTCCAACAACACTCAAGCAGCTGGACACCATCCAGGACAAAGCAGCCCGCTTGATTAGCACCTCATCAACCTCCTTAAACATTCACTCCCTCCACCACCGGCGTACCGTGGCTGCAGTGTGTACCATCTAGAAGATGCACTGCAGCAACTCGCCAATGCTTCTTCGGCAGCACCTCCCAAACCTGTGACCTCTTCCACTTAGAAGGACAAGGGCAGCAGATGCATGGGAACGCCACCACCTCCAAGATCCCCTCCAAGTCATACACCGTCCTGACTTGAAAGTATATTGCCGTTCCTTCATCGTCGCTGGGTCAAAATCCTGGAACTCACTCCCTCATAGCACTGTGGGAGTACCTTCACCACACGGACTGCAGCGGTTCAAGAAGGCGGCTCACCACCACCTTCTCAAGGGCAATTAATGCTGACCTTGCCAGCGTCGCCCACATCCCATGAAAGAATTTAAAAAATGGCCTCCTTCTGTGTTGTACGATTCTATGATTCTATTCTATGATTTTAAACCAATAACTTCATTTTGCATGAAAGGAACATATTTTTTGTTTCACATTATACCTTTTATCATTGCTAAATATTACTTTGACTTTCCAACTAATTGCATCAAGGTTACAGTAATGGCCAATAATTACACATCTATATATTAGATATAGATAAATAAAAGTTTCGAGTCACACTTCAAAGTGTATTTAAAAGAAAAAAGGGAATGGCAGTCATTTCACAATGTTTTTTTTTCTGACCTGGAGCCAGAATTTTATAAGCACCTGCCAATCTGCAAACATCTACAACAATTAACCTCGAATTGTTGCGTTGTCCTGTATAGACTGCATTTATACCGTGACCTTAAAGGGACCGGCCAGGTTAAATGCACCAGCAGCTCAACAGTAGAATTTTACATTGTGCTTGCATGGTATGAGCTCCTGCTACTTATCAAGAGCACTGGCTGGGAGATCTGCTTGTACCTTACAGTATGCTTCAATATATAGTGTCAGCTTGACTCACTGGTAGCACCCCTAAGTCAAAGGCTTGAGGGTTCAAACCCCACTCCAAGACATGACCACATAATCGGTAATGCCAACCCCACCGTCTCATAATTCATGAGACAAACTCTTAAAAATCATGAAATTTGCTAAGAAATCATGAGTTCTATTTTTTTCAAACATAAACCAATGTAGATCGACAGTTCGTTTATAAACCTCATTAGAGGCTTTATTTAATCTCTAACAGGTCACAGCTCTGTACAAAAACTATATTACTGCATCTGGAAATGCTTTACAAAAAACTTTTTAAAAATCCTACCCGTTATCACCACGCTGCCATGCATCTCAGTTTAAGGTTACAATGACTAATATAAATTAGTTATACAATTAAGCATATATATTTATTACTATTTTGTTTTACTTAATTAATGAAAGCGCAGGAAGGTGCCTGGGTTCGATCCCTGGCCTATGCTGAGTTACCAGATCTGAGCGAGGGTGGCAGTGAGTAGCAATGCTACAATTGGTCTTGAAGCCCTTTCCTAAAATCTCAATAGGTTATAGCCTTGTTGCAGACCCAGAGACTGGCGAGTCTCTCTTTTCATCGCTCCCCTTTGCACGCACTCTCCATTGATGGTGACAGACATCCCCTCCTGACCACCTTGAGGAAAGCCTCCACTGTCAGTCTCTTTTCAACCGCCGACCTGGCTGTCTTCCAACTCGCTGACACAGCCAGGGCTGCGGGCGGCTCTGCGATTCCACACAAGGGTAAAGAAGAAGGGTTGAATTTAAAGGAAAGCCGCTGGCTTGTACCTGGGCCCACTCAACGCACACCAGACTTACTAACTTATTTTCCCACGGCCCTCAACTTGTTCTTGAACTCCCAGTCCGGCTGAGTCGGAGTCCCTCTATTTTATAAGCAGTGGGCTATGTCCAATGTGGACGGAAGCCGAAAAAAAAAACTTGACTCACCGGGATAAATTATCCCAGAAGAAGCGCAACCGTTCAATTCGCCCAATGAACCACGCTGCAATGGTGTCGTGTATGTCCAACATGCACAGTATCTGGACTATTCCAACGGGAGCAGAGCGGAGAAAAACCAATGGCAATCGTGGTTGTCAAAGTAGCATAGGGCAACCCAATTTGCGGCCCCCGGACCCCCCTGGGTTGAGAACCCCTGCTTAACCCATGTGTCCCCAGCAGCCAATCATGACGAAGTTTAATAGAGATAAAAAATCAGGAGTCTTATGAGGTGATTCGCGAGATCGTGAGTTGGGGTAAATTTTCATTAAAAATCGCGTGTCTCGCAATTAAATCACGATTACTGTATAATGTAGGTTGACATTCAGTGCAATGCTGAGGGAATGCTACATTGTTGGGCATGCTGTCTTTCAAATTAGACGTTAAATTGAGACCCCGTTTGCCTCTTCTGGAGGATATAAAAAATTCCACAACATTCTTTTGATGGTGGGAATTCTCCTCGTACGCTGGGCAACATTTATCCCGTAACCAACACCACCAAAAACAGATTAACTGGTCAGTCATCTCATTTGCTGTGCGCATCATAGCTGCTACATTTGCCTTCCAACAAGAGTGACCACACTTCAAAAGTAAATCATTGGCTGTGAAGCATCTTGGGATGTGAAAAGTGTTATATAAATGCAAATCTTTCTTTTATATAGTTTGGGATTTTTGTATGCTGTATTCAGTATGTTAGGAATTTTCTTGTTTCGTATTGTTTCCTTTCACACTAACAAGAAAGGTTTTGAAGCATTTGTTGGAAGTAGAATCTTCTACGGTCAAGTTGGAATCCAGCATTGCATTTGACTCATGTTGCATCTGACCCTGACAATGTCCGTACCATCAATAGATGAAAAGTGCTAAATGTTGTTCCAGTAGTGCTATTCTTAACCCTGATGAGCACATACATTCATATTAAAAAAAAAAGGTACATTGCGACTGCTTTTTTTATGATAATGCTCTCTCCACAGGTTCATTTTTGTAGACATTTAGAAAATCTTCTATTTGAGCTTATGACAGAAAAGCAGTAGATTTGCTATAGCCCGTGACTCAAGAGGCCTGTTGATTTTATCTCGACATCTATTAGGGATGTATCTAATTTTTTTTTTATTACCAATTCTCAGGGAAGAGTTTGCTGGCAGTTCACATAAAGGGAGAAAAGACAGCACTTAGCTTCTCTGCCACTGAGCATTAGTGCACAGACCTGTCGATGAGTGTTTAATTGGTGAGCTCGTATCAAAGGATAAAAGTTAAAGTTATTGTGAAGTTGGTTTTGTAGCATGCAGCCCATCACTCTATATGATGATGCAGATTCATATTAAACCCTGCGTAAGTGAGGATACATGTTTGATGTTACTTACACAGGATTCATATTAAACCTTGTGTAAATAAGCATACATGTTTGATATTATTAGGTCTTTCATCTCTAACTAGGAAGAACTGAGCAGTTGTTTATGATTCAAGTCAATGATTTGATTGTGTAGGAAAGTTCTAGTAATATTGTGCAGATAAAAGCATCTGTTAGTTTTTTTTTGCTATCTTCTCTTTCAACAGTGTAGCAGCAGTTCCTATAAGTAGACTTCATCCTCTGCAAACTCAAAGGTGTACCTTTTCTAGATTCTATTCACATAACATAAGAGGTTGAGGAAATAATTGAACCAAGACATGTACATGTAATTCATTCCATTTTAAAGTCATACATTCTATACTTGTGTCTTATTCTACATTATAAATTCCTATGTCCACATTTAAAGTGGAAACTGCCTGTGTGTAAAAAAAATAGCACACTGTAATTCCAATCTCTCACCAGTTGACTGGAAGTGTGTGCAGATGCAAGATTTTGAATAGATTACTAACAGATCTCCCCTGCCATTGCTCACAGTAAGTTAGAAGTTTCAAAAAAATAGGACTGTTATCCAAAGATTTCATTTGTTTAGAGGGTCAATGTCAATTACAGGAAACTCTTTATTAACCGGCACCCAAATATCCGGAAATCTCTCTTAACCGGCAAAATTCTTGAGTAGGTAACCGGGGTTTTCCTTCATCTCGTTTAAAATTAACTTTAAAAAAAGCCCCGAGGCATTTGCCTTGTATCGGAGCGTGTAGATTGGGAGGGGAATGTGCAGCCCGGGTAGGCAGCGGACACAACAGATGGTCAGCTGGCGGTCCCCGGGGAGACGGAGCTCCGAATGCAGGCGCATGTCAATGTGTACGGGGCTCTCGTATGTTGGGAGATATAACTCTCCGTTATCCGGACTTTTTGATTAACCGGCACCACGCCGGTCCCATCGGTGCCGGTTAATAAAGAGTTTCCTGTATTGTGTTATGCCTTGAGTATGGGAAGTTCATGCAAGTTTCCCATCAGAATTTCATAAGAATTGCAATATTTTTTTCAGTGTCCTGTTTTCAAGCACTTAGGAGGCGAACTTCTTGTCTGCTACTTTTGGCGACAAAGGAGATGTGAATCAAAGGTGTTATTTCACCACTTTAAACGCACATCTGCTTTTTCCACCAATACAGTGAGGACCGGAGTTTTAACCCCCTCACCTCTTTTGAAGTCAGATTGCCAGACCAACTTTTACCTCATTGGATATATTACTGTCTGTAACTTAAAATTATGCATGAGGTATCATCTAACCATCATGGAGTCTCCAGCCTTTATCTCAATGGGCTCAGAAGAATTGGCATTATGCTGGCTGAGATATACCTCTTGTTTCCTCTGAAATTCAACATTGGGATGCAAGAAATAAAACAGGTCTTCCACAGATAAACAAAGTTTATCAAATCGAAGTGATGGGTTCAGGAATTCACCCAGATGCTAGATCCACCCTATTTGTTGTAGACCTTATCACAGCCATTTTACCTTAAATTGATTGTTTTCAGGACAAAGCAAGCATCAAACGTTGTTTGCATAGCAAATAGCCTTGATTCCTGAATCTGAAACGCCATGGATTTTGTTTGGTGAATACATGCATATTCAGCTCCACCATCTGTTGCAGTGAACAAAACTTAAAGTGACCAGCCATATCTGATAAATAGAAATTTAATATTTAAACGTGAAAGACCTTCCATCTGTTACAATCTGAACCCTTTGCATGTCTGTGCCAAATGTAAAAATCTTCACAATGGAACGAACTAGTTGTTTTCAATCAAATGAAAGTACTGCTAATTAAATCAAGGAAACAAGCCCCTGAAAAATGAAAAACAGCTGAGACTTCGTTCCAACTTCTGCAGACCTGCCTTACTGTTTATGATGTACGATGTACATATTATGAAGCATATCTCTAATGTGAACACGTTCAAGAAAATCCTTCCTTTCTTTTAAATCTTGCAAGTTTCATTTGTCTCAAGAAATGACTGTATCAAGGTTTTATCTTGTTTCCCTGCATTATGCATGCCAATCTGCTGTAGACACCTTCACAGGTTCAGGGGTATCAGTCGCTCCCGTAAGCAGCCTGAGCATCTAATTTTTATGAGGGTTGGTTCATACTGCCCTATATCTACATGCATGATAGTGAGAACAAGGCGTGTATTGTGACCTGAACTGGATATCCGTGTCTTTGCATGTGGATTTCTTCAATCTCTCTGATGGTGGACCGTGTTAACACTAGATGAGGCAAAGCTTGTTTCGAATCGTTGAGCTGCATAATTCCACAGTAAGGTGAACGTACAGAGAAATAGTTATGATCAGATTCAGTTAGTTCAATTTATACAACCGTATCTTTGCATAATGACACTAATCATGAACACGCTATGCTACCCAACTTGTCTTGATTGACTTAAACAGACCAACTCCTCTGCATTCTGATTTGTTGAGCCTTTTTTTTAGGGTTTTTGGCTCAGCAGCTTCTCTGTTGCAAAAGCTAGGCACTGAAGGGTCGAAAACCAGAGGGCACAGATTTAAGGTGATTGGCAAAAGAACCAGAGGTGACATAAGTAAAAACTTTTTTACGCAACGAGTGGTTAGGAATTGGAATGTACTGCCTGTTAGGGTGGTGGATACAGATTCAATAGTAGCCTCCAAAAGGGAATTGGATAAATACTTGAAGAAAATGTTGCAGGGATATGGGGAAAGAGCAGGGGGAGTGGGACTAACTGGATTGCTCTTTGAAAGAGCCGGCACAGACTCGATGGGCCGAATGGCGGCCTCCTATGCTGTATTATTCTATGATTCTACATGCATGTTTTGGTTTGTCTGGTAATATCTACATTCACAAGTAACGGGTGTTGTTTTTGACACTGAGAGGATTAAAAGTCTCCAATGTTACAAGTCTGGTATACTTCCTAGTTAAGTTATATGTGGAGATTAAATGAATGGTAGGTTGCTTACCACAAGTAGAGTCTTTCTCAATCTTCGAATAAAATTAACCTCCCTATATAATGTTCCCTCTCCTCTATTACCTCATCTTTCTTTCTGACCTGATAAAGCTTAAGAGTTGAAGGTGTGGTTTTTTTTCTCTCTCCCAGTAGGTGAACGCATTTCCTAACTGTATTTGGCAGTTGAACTCTGTTCATTTCTAGACATGATTGCTTCCAGTCACCATATAAAGTTAAATGGGTAGCTTCACAGTGCAGTCGTTGATATTGTATTTTCAGAAATGCATAGGGTACTGACTGTCCCTTGCCACATCTTAAATTTCTTTGACTTTCATTTCAATTTTCTTTGGAATCTCCTTGAGCAGAGAATGCAGCCCTTGGATGCATAATGGCTGTTCACTTCTGCTTATGATGTGGAGATGCTTAGACCTTCTGCTTAGACCAACCACAGTCCTGTAGCCTTAGGGCCCTGGTTTACCTCGTTTAGTAGGTGAAGCGTCTCGCACATCACCACACTATGTTCCTTATAAAGTTTCCCATGGAATTTATCGCCTTATGGCCTATGCTAGCTGTCAAATCGGATCCACTCGGTATCAAGGCCACTTTATCAGAGAGATCATGTTTGCAGTTTCATTGGAAGAAATGTAAGGATATGACTTGTACTTGCTTTAAACAACCCAGTCAAGTTCCAATAGGGGAGGCAGATGCGTACAAACACGCTGTAGAATTAATCAGATACTGTGAGCTTAAATCATTTTCTTTTGGGGAGAGTGGGAAATAAGTGATAAGAACAATTACAGTGAACTTGTAATCATAAGTAGCACTGCTTTGGGATTCTGTGGAAGACTCGGTAGGCATGAGAAGAAACTTCACTCATTTTAGTAACTCCAGTTACTAAAGGAGAGTGTTAAATGCAAGACACTTTTTCCATTTGGTTTTCCACCTACCTAGTTACTTTTAAAATAAATATCCATTGTACGAAATTACCTCTTAATTTGGCACCGTCACTCAGAGGTCAAAGGATGGCTGATGCTGGCAGGTTATTGATGGCCCAGTAGAGAGGAAAGCATTACACTATTTAACAGTGACCTTGGGAGTGTTTAAGGTTGACGGTGGGTACCTGAAATGGAAAAGCATTCCATTCCCCAGCACTAACATCCCTCACATTAATAGAAATTCACTTTTTGTTTTAAAAATCTGCATGTGGAAGATCCACTTTCGGAGAAACCAAGTTTGCTGAGGTGAGGAACCATCTTCTCGGGATGTTCCTCCAACGCAATGTTCATTCTAAAACATTGCCCTCTGTTAAGCACTGTTCTGTCCATAAAGCTCCACTGATGACCAGTAGCAGCCAGTCAATAGAGTGCCTTTATATAAGCCATTTTCACTCATGAGCCCCCTCTCCCATTGAATGCAATACTTAACCAAGAAACACCATTCTGACAACCAGAATTGGGGGAAAAAAAGCTTGCTGTAAGTACAGGGCTATTCACAGTCCTAAAGTGTATTTAATACAAACTGGCTTATTCAAAAAAAAAACTGTCAAGTTCAGAAATATATTTATGAATTAAAACAAATATTCCATTACTAGCATGGGATTGGACATACACAAACCATTACCTCAATAGCAGCTGGGGCTATTACAGAAAATATTTATTTTTCTGTTTTTAAGTTGCCTTTTTTTGCTATGCCCTTTATTTAGTTTGCTTGTATTTTTTCAATACTCATAAGGACATTGTGTGTGTGTATATGTATGTATATATGTGTAAATATATTGTGCATATGTGTGTGTATGTATATAATATAACATAATATATATATGTGTGTGTGTGTGTGTGTGATTGGCTACTATTGCTACCCAGTGGTTTAGTAATGTGTCCTTAAGAGAGGAACTGATTTTTTTAAAGCTCCTACCCCATTCATAGTTTATTTTGTTCAACTTTGTTATAGGATTGGCTAAATCTGACAGTTTGTTCGTAGCGCATCACAGAAGTGACCTTTAGTTGTACCCCATAAATAATCACTTTGAAACGGTAATCACTAATGCTGGTAACCAAGTGATCAGTCATGGCTATTATAGATAGAACTCTGACAGACTTCACCCACAGTGAAAGAGATAAATGATCACCCATCACCTGTACAACTTATTGTGATTCTTATCTAATAAAATGTATTGAGCTATTCCTTTAACAAACCAGCCACATCTGAGAGATCTAGAGAAATGGGTAATGTGAGTCTTCGTAAAATGTAAGTGTATTTTTTCCACTTCAATTCCCTTATAGCTGTACGTATTATACAAATATTGACTGCACTCGTGTTTGAACTATCGACCCACCTTTGGGCGTCACTACCGAAACCCGAGGGTCAATAGTTTAGCCACTATATCTGTCAGCTGTAGTCAATATTTGTATAATGGGTAGGAGGTAGGGGGGAAATGCTGAAAAATAATTGTAATTCCCAAGAAAATGGCTTACCTTAGAACTACAGTAAATTGCTACAGGAGGTAAGAAGAATTTTGCCAATGTTGAATTTATTTTCTTTCAGTTTATTTTAATCTTTCCCACTTGATTTGGATATTCTCCTTGACCCATTTAGTGAGCTACATTCATTCAATACTTCACAAGAAGTTATTCTTTTTAAGTGATAATGCACACTTTCTATTGGCTGTGCACAGGCTGATTTGTATTTGTTTTGTGTAGAGAAAGGGCTGGGAGTTGCAGTCATAGGTATTACGCTGCATGGCTTGAGTTTGTGCATGTGAATGAAGGTCACGCATAGTGGAAGTTGTAATTCATTTCTCATTCCTGCCTGCCCATGCTCCTCTCCCGAGTTCTCTCAGGTCAGAGCAATGCCTCGTACAAGTTATGCTGCAAGGTTGTGAGAATCAGGGCAACTGAAAGTGCTAGTTCCACAGCCTTTACTCAGCAAGTGGAGATATTGAACTATATGCAAAACATAATCCTTTTTAGAGGAACCCTGTCATAAGAGCATAAGAAATAGGAGCAGGAGTAGGCCATTCAGCCCTGCTCTGCCATTCAATAAGATGGAGTTTATGCAAAGTCTAAAAGTATTTCTTCTTGTGACAAAATTAAGCATTTTTGTCTATGATTCATTATTTATATAGAAGTGAGGGTGGATGGACTGGTAAAGGTGTATGGCCTGCAATCTGAATGGTAAGGGCTGGATAATTTGTGTTTTCTGGCTTCTTGAAGGTCTTTGATAGAAATAGTTAATACAGTATAGGGTAAATGACTGGTTGGCTACCTAGGGCAGGTTAGATACATAGATACATAGAAGATAGGAGCAGGAGTAGGCCATCCGGCCCTTCGAGCCTGCTCCGCCATTTAATGAGATCATGGCTGATCCTCCAATTCAGTATCCCGTCCCCGCCTTCTCTCCGTAACCCTTAACCCCTTTTGCCTGTAGAAATATATCTAATTCCCTCTTAAATATATTTAATGAGCTGGCGTACACTGCCCTCTGTGGCAATGAGTTCCACAGGTTCACCACCCTCTGAGTGAAGAAATTCCCCCTCATTTCTGTCCTAAATGGTTTAGCCCTTATCCTTAAATTATGTCCTCTAGTTCTGTTCTCACCCGCCAAGGGAAACATTCCTTCTGCATCTAGTCTGTCTAGACCTGTCAGAATTTTATACACTTCTATGAGGTCCCCTCTCAATCTTCTAAACTCCAGTGTGTACATCCCTAAACTACATAGTCTCTCCTCATAGGTCAATCCCGCCATTCCTGGTATCAGCCTGGTGAATCGCCGCTGCACCCCCTCCATGGCAAGAACATCTTTCCTCAGATGAGGCGACCAAAACTGTACACAGTACTCGAGGTGTGGTCTCACCAGTGCCCTGTACAGCTGCAGCAAGGTATCCCTGTTCCTGTATTCCAACCCTTTTGCTATGAAGGCCAGCATACCGTTTGCCTTCTTGACCGCCTGTTGCACCTGCATGCTCGCCTTCAGTGACTGGTGTACAAGAACACCCAGGTCTCTCTGTACTTCCCCCTCTCCCAATTTATTGCCATTTAAATAATAATTTGCCCTCCCGTTCCTGCACCCAAGGTGGATAACTTCGCACTTGTCCACATTATAGTGCATCTGCCATTTATCCGCCCAATCACCCAGTCTGTCCAAATCGCTCTGGAGCTTCCTGGTCTCCTCCTCTGAGCCCACCCCCCCTCCTAGTTTAGTGTCGTCTGCAAATTTGGAAATGCTGCATCCGACTCCCTGATCCAGGTCATTAATGTAAATTGTGAACAGCTGGGGACCCAGGACAGATCCCTGCGGTACCCCACTTGTTACTGCCTGCCATTCAGAAAATGAGCCGTTTATTCCAACTCTCTGTTTTCTATCTGACAGCCAGTTCTCTATCCACGTCAATACTTTCCCCTTTATCCCATGAGCTTCAATTTTCCCTGCTAATCTTTTATGTGGGACCTTATCGAAGGCCTTTTGGAAGTCCAGGTACACCACATCTACTGGCTCTCCCCCATCTATTTTACCAGTTACTCCCTCAAAAAATTCCAATAGATTAGTCAAGCACGATTTACCCTTTGTAAATCCATGTTGACTCTGTCCTATCCTGTCCCCATTTGCTAAGTGCTCCGCTATTTCATCCTTAATGATGGACTCCAGCATTTTGCCCACAACTGATGTAAGGCTTACAGGTCTGTAATTACCTGCTTTTTCCCTACCCCCCTTTTTGAATAGTGGGGTAACGTTAGCTACCCTCCAATCCATGGGCACTGTTCCCGAGTCAAATGAATTCTGAAAAATCATACTTAGTGCATCCGCTATCTCTAGGGCCACCTCCTTCAGCACCCTAGGATGCATGTTATCAGGCCCTGGGGATTTGTCCGCCTTCAATCCCTTTAGCTTCCTTAACACCATATCCTTAGAGATATTGATTTGCGTCAGTTCCTCCTTTGCAAATGTCCCTATTTTTCCCGATATCCCAGGGAGGTTTTTTGTGTCTTCCTTCGTAAAGACTGACCCAAAGTATGCATTTAGTTGGTCTGCCATTTCCTTATTTCCCGTTATATATTCCCCCGTATCTGACTGCAATGGGCCAACTTTGGTTTTCACCAGTCTTTTCCTCTTGATATACTTATAAAAGCTTTTGGAGTTAGTTTTTATATTTTCCGCCAGCTTGCTTTCGTAAGCTATTTTGCCCCTCTTGATTAAGCCCTTTGTCCTCCTTTGCTCTATCTTAAACTGTTCCCAATCTTCCGCTCTGGCGCTTTTTTTTGGCTATTTTATACGCCCTATCTTTGGATTTTATGCTGTCTCTAATTTCCCCTGTTATCCACGGTTGAGTTACCTTTTTAGATTTCCTTTTATGCCAGATTGGTATAAACAATTTTTGCAATTTTGTCATTCTATCTTTAAATGCTTGCCATTGTTTATCTACCTCCAGTCCTCCCAGGAACGTTGTCCAATCAGGTTAATGGTGTTGACCTTATAAATCACTGAAATTGCTCTTGACATAAGCTTAGTTGTTTCAGGAGAGTGAAGTTGCAGTCGCTTGATTGATGCCCCTTCCACTGAACTCCATATCCGCCACCTCCACCTCTGGTGCACTGTGGCTGCAGCAGTTCAAGGAGAAGACACACTATACCACCTTCCCAGGGCAATTAGGGATGGGCAATGAATGCAGTCTTTCTAGCATTTCCCACACCCCAAGAACAGGTTTTTAAAAATCTAATTCGGTAGGAACATTTGTATATGGCTCTTGGTTCTGTCCCTGTGGTGGTTCTTTGTTTTGATGTGTTGGTGAGCTTGGGCCTGGGTGAGTGTGAGGTTTGGATGAGTGTGTGTGAGCTTGGGTATGGGTGAGTGTGTGAGGTTGGATGAGTGTGTGAGGTTGGGTGTGGGTGAGTGTGTGAGGTTGGATGAGTTTCTGCGAGGCTGGGTGGGTGTGTGTGGGTGAGGTTGGGCCTGGGTGAATGTGTGTGTGTGAGATTGAAGGCTGGTGAGATTGAGTGATTGGGATTGTAAGCAAATTTGCATGCTGAATGATAACAGATGTCAATAGTTTTATTTTTAATTTCATGTTTTGATTCATATCCAGGTTTATTAACCTGGCTGTGATGATCTCACATGCGATCTTTAGATCCCGACACTATTTTATTCAGTGCAGGAAGGATAATTCATTGAAATTCCAACAGGAACTTGCTCTTTCACACAACGACTATGAGCACATTGTGATATAAAAATATTCTGTAACCTCATATTTACAAATTTTCTACAGTATTCACAACTTAATAGATAACTATCCCAAAGAATGCTACATCAACACTGATCCCAGAACCAGTAGCAAGATAATATTCCGATTAGAAAAGAGACATAACTGTGGAAATATTAAATATCACTTCGGGGGAGAAGTAGTAACTTTTTCCAATTCTAAGGGGTAATTTGAAGAGTCGACGCTACATGTGAGGAGCCTTGCTCACTGGCGTCACATATCAGAAGTTCGGCGTGTGGTGCCTAACATTAATTTTAGTGGTTGGGAAATCTTGGGCAGTGTGTGTCCCAGTCTCTGACAGGTGCTGCAGGTGGGTGAGACTCCCTGTTGGTAGCACATAATGGTCAAATTACCCCTCTAATGTTATACTGGGGGTGGAGGGAGACTCTACGGATCCTACTTTGTGTCTCGCAATATTTCCACAGGTTGTGTAGGAGGAATGTACATCTCCAAAGCTAAAACTCAGTATATCAGGAATGAATTATGCAGTTTCTATTTAATTGGGAAAGCAGGTCTGATTGCTTTTCTTTTCTTAGGCTAACATTTGAGTGCAGACCTGAGGGATTGCTTCATTGTCAGAGGTGTGGTCTTTCAGGTGAGACATTAAATTGAGGCCCCATCTACTTAATCAGATCGACACTATTTGACACAAGTGCCCCGTGGCACTATTTGAAGAAAATCAGGGTTTTCCTGGTACCCTGACAAACATTCTTGCCTTAATCAACATTGCCAAAAAAACAGATTAACAGGGCAATTATCAAATTTCCTGTTTGTGGGACCATCCTGTATGCAAATGGCTATCATGTTTGCCGACATAATAAATTTGATTCGCTTTAAAAGTGGCTGTGCTGCACTTTGGGACACACTGAGGCTGTAATAAGGCAAGTTTGTTTGTTCCTCTTTCCTTCCTCTGTATCACTCAGTTCACGACATAACCCCTGCACGTTTTGCACTTGCTAATAAGTAAAACGGGGATGTGAAAAATGAGAGATCTTACTTCAGTAGGTATTTTTTTTCCTATTTGCCCAGTTCTTCCCTGTGATGCCAGGTCTTGCTGCTGCTCTCCTGTGTTGCCAGCTTCAGGACTGGCATCACTGTTCCCAGCAATTTCAGCTGCTTCTATTCTGGCTGCCCTGGTTTTTCTTGTTTGAAGTTGGCTGGCCTGGAGGTTCGTGGAGCTGTGATTTCAGTGCTGTTGTTGGTGGATGTCAGATTTTATCTACCAACAGCAGCACTGAGAACCCAACTTGCCAGAGCTTCAGGGCTGTGACATTCAAACAGGAAAAATCAGCGGGCCTGAAGTAGGAGCTCAAATAGATTGAGTCACTTGGGGGTTTGAAAGATAAGGCCTACTGTGGAAGTCTCACTTTTGAAACAAAATGCCCACGGTTTATTTGGACTGTCTAAAAGTTATTGAAAAGGTTGAACATGAAAACCTCTAATAATTAACTCAAAACTTTGGGAATCCAGAGCAAAATGTGGGACTGGATAACAAGTTGGATTAAAAATATGAAATTGAGTACTAGTGAGGAGTGTGGTGTCAGACTGGGGAGGAGGGTGAAGGGGGGGTGGTGGATGGGCGGGTGTTGAATAGTGTATTGCAGGGGTCAGTGCACGGTCCCATGTTGTTTCATAACTGTTTTAGGTGCAGAAACCAATAATTTTGTTAAATTTGAAGATAAGAGAGAATGAGGTTGCAGTTAATGATTACAAGACCATTTAGTTAAGTTATGTAATTGTGCAGATATGTGAACATGTCACCCTGTAATTCCACAATTTGGCTGGTAAGTGGATTTTCCACACATCACTCAAAGTGCTTTCTGAAGTTTTTTTTTGAATAAGCACATTGATAAACTTTACCTGAATAAAGCTTGTCAAATTTGACCTCTAGCTTTTCTTCAAATAATTTTGAAAAATGGCAGCACAGAAACTCCTTGGCTTAATCAAGTCTAGCTCAGAAACGCTCAATCAAGAAGTGCAATTATTTTAATAATATAGAATATTGTAATACTTCAAAGATACTCAGCCCCTCCCCCTCTTCCTGCCGCCCCCCCCCCCCAAAAAAGAAAGGTATATCTCTATAATAGTAGAAGTCAGTGCTGATACTTCTGGTTTGGATCTCTTTGTGCGTTTTCTTCTGTTTTCTACATGACAACAGTGACTACACTTCAAAAAAAGTACTTCATTGGCTGTAACGCGCTTTGGGACATCCGATAGTCGTGAAAGGCACTAGATAAATGCAAGTCTGTCTTTCTTTTTGTTCTTCAATCCAAATGTTGACCCCTTGGTACAAAATATCAATGTCCGTCTATTTGTACCAAAGTAATTTAATTGTAAATTGTGACGAGTGGTTTGAATAAAAGAACTGTTTTTTTTTTAAAGAGGATTTACTTATAAAATAAGTTTGTTTATTCTCTGGAGAAACCGTTTCACCAGCTTCACTGTAATAGTTACAAATAGAAAGGAAAAAAAAAAACCTAGAAGAAATTGCTTGTATTAGATATACAGAAAACATTTTTTTAAACTGTTTTACTGTGAAGGTTATTATGGTACTTCCATTAGAAATTGGGCAACCTGTTCTAAGGTAGAGCAGTAGTTAAATGTTACTGATTTTATGGCTTATGCAGTAACTATGGCAGCACTTATATTTATTCAGTCTAACATGGTATGTTCTGCTTGGTTTGTGGGTGCCGAACCAACACTTAAATTAGTGGCTTTTAAACAGAAAAATTCCCCGTGTACATATAAAAGCAGTCAGGAATGAACAAAGCTTGTGAGTGTACTCTAGCACTGTCAATGAGATAAAACATTCTTCTCTCTTTCAGTCAGTAACCTATCATTGGCGACCTATTGGCCTTGGTATCAGTTCATCCACTGGCTAAAAATAACTCCGATGTACTTGGCTGTGTCTCCAGGTCCACATTACTCTTTCAATGGCCAGGTGTTAGGGGAGGTGGGGAATGATTGAGCAGCATGGCTTTCAGCACTTTCAATGAATAAATAATCACTGGTAGAATGCGAGAGTGCAAAAAGATATGGCACAGGCAATGTCACCAGGGTAGTACTTTCATGCATTAATTCTATTCCTGTGATGGCTCTTTTCAATAAAAATGAAGACTTTCCACTCTGAGCAGGAACATGTTATAGCACTGATGAGGCCTCTTGTACTCCAGAGTGATTCTGCACAGCCTGGTTTATAATTTTGTGCACCAGACATAGAGAGAAAATGAAAGCAACCAATCATTTCTAGCGGCAGAAGATTGGGCTCCCAACTGAAGCATTGCAAGTTCAAATTCAACTCCTGTTGATTCAGATCCATCTGCCGTCATTAGATGCCTCTTCTTCTCCTCCCCTCTCCTCCCACCTAGTTCCTAGCCGACCCACTGTGTGGAACTAGAGCTATTTGTCTTCTATAGGGGGATATTGACGGGTCCAGTGCGCCCTGTAGTTATGCTTTCCCCTTGACCTGATTGCAGAGCAGCATTGGCCATGGTCGTGGGGAGCCACTGCCGCCCTGCCCTCTTCTAGCACTGATAAAATGAGAGTAATGGTATCGGAAAGAATTGAATGATCTAAAGCCCTATATGGCAGCAAATAATACACCAGTGCCGTTTATTTGTTTCATTTTCTTACCATTTGTGGTTGTGCACTATGGACTCTGGCTAAGGAACCCAAATACTTTCATGGCAACGAAAAGGTGGTAATTGATGAAATGTGATTCATGGATGGTAAATTCCTTTGTGTGTTGCCAAGGTATTGTGGGATAGAGGGAAATTTGGCCGATTGGATAAGTAACTGGCTATCTCATAGAAGGCAGAGGGTGGTGGTGGATGGAACATTTTCGGACTGGAGACCAGTTACCAGCGGTGTGCCACAGGGGTCGGTGCTGGGTCCTCTGCTGTTTGTGATTTTTATCAATGACTTGGAGGAGGGGACTGAAGGGTGGATCAGTAAATTTGCTGATGACACCAAGATTGGTGGAGTAGTGGATGAGGTGGAGGGCAGTTGTAGGCTGCAAAGAGACATTGATAGGATGCAGAGCTGGGCCGAAAAATGGCAGATGGAATTTAACCCTGATAAGTGCGAGGTGATTCATTTTGGTAGGGAAAATTTGAATAAGGATTACAGGGTCAACGGCAGGGTTCTGAGGAACGTGGAGGAGCAGAGGGATCTGGGGGTTCATATCCACAGATCTCTGAAGGTTGCCACTCAAGTGGATAGAGCAGTAAAGAAGGCCTATGGTGTGTTGGCGTTTATTAACAGAGGGTTTGAGTTTAAGGACCGTGAGGTTATGCTGCAACTGTACAGGACCTTGGTGAGACCACATTTGGAATATTGTGTACAGTTCTGGTCACCTCACTATAGGAAGGACGTAGAAGCATTGGAAAGAGTGCAAAGGAGATTTACCAGGATGCTGCCTGGTTTGGGGGGGAGGTCTTATGAGGAAAGATTGAGGGAGTTGGGGCTTTTCTCTTTAGAGCGGAGGAGGATGAGAGGCGACTTAATAGAGGTTTATAAGATGATGAGGGGGATAGATAGAGTGGATGTTCAGAGACTATTTCCTCGGGTAGAGGCAGCTGTTACAAGGGGGCATAACTATAAGGTGCATGGGGGGAGATATAGAAGGGATGTCGGAGGTAGATTCTTTACTCAGAGAGTGGTTGGGGTGTGGAATGGACTGCCTGCTGTGATAGTGGAGTCGGACACTTTAGGAACTTTCAAGCGGTTATTGGATAAGCACATGGAGCACACCAGAGTGATAGGGAGTGTGATAGCTTGATCTTGGTCTCGGACAATGCTCGGCACAACATCGAGGGCCGAAGGGCCTGTACTGTGCTGTACTGTTCTATGTTCTATGTATCTTCTGCTCCGTGTCACATCTGACAATCTGAGAAGATTGCTGCTATTCTAAATTCAGAACCAATGACCTGCGTGTGCTATGTTTATATCGATTCAACCTGTACATTCCATAATTTTTCACAAAGAAGGCACCTATAATTGCAGTTGTCCTATTAGAACGCCTCTTGTCATGAGCTCCACTGGCAGCTATCTCCTAGAGCTCCATCCCACTGCTATCTGAGGTGATCATGTCTCTTTAAAAGTTACATTTCCCCAGACTCGCGCACGGTAGTTATCTATCTTTCTGCCCCACTATTAATCCTTCCTACTCCCAAAAGAACATCTATATTACCACTGCACTTAAAGGCGCTGCTCCTGCTTCATGTTTGACGCCAACCTGCTGGCCTCGCAGGCTGTACATCGTGCAGCCGGCGATTCCTTCTTCCACACTTGATGGTGCGAGCACTACATGAGGACTGACATCCTCTACGATACCAGACTACTGCACTATACTCTGCTTGCTCAAACCCCTGCCCTCACCAGCCTCCATTAGTTACCCATTACCCAGTGCATTGAACTGGTGTGAGCACAACATGACTACTGATATCCTCCACCTACTGCTGCAGTAATCCCTTCTTGCTGAACGCCCGTGCACTCGCCAGCTTCCATTAGTTCCTTATTATCCAACGCATTGAATTCAAAGCTCTTGTCTTTCTTTACAAATCACTCTATGGCCCCATCACAACTCTGCAGCCTCCTCCAGTGCTGTGTGTTGGTCTGTCTTTCAAAACTCGTCTCCATCTAGTCGACCATTGGTCACGTTGTCCTTACTGTCTGGAAATTCCCTCCCTTGACCCTTCATCTTCTCTTCCTGCCTTCAAAAGCCACCTTAAAAAGTTCAGCAACACTCCTAGCTCTACTATTACTGCTCGACATCTGTTTCTCCCCTGTGAAGTGCCTTGGGATGTTTATAATATTAAACGTGCAATATAAATGCAAGTTACTGTTGTAATTGTTGGTTAGTGGAGGGACCCAAGCATGAGTATGAATCGAAGTTTGGATTCAAACCCAGGTGACTGCTGGTTTAGAGTGAATTAACACATTATCTCACCAGACCACCACAGCAGGGTCACTTTCATACCAATCTGATCGATATGATTACTGAATTAAAAGAGGGCTTTTCTGTAACAGTTATCATTTGCATACCTAAGTGTAACACGATGAAATAAAAATAGAAAATGTTGGAAAAACTCAGCAGGTCATCTGTGGAGAGAGAGAAAGCGAGTTAACGTTTCAGGGTGATGACCCTTCGTCAGAACTGGAAAAAGTTAGAGATGTAACAGATTTTTAAGCAAGGGCAGGGAAAGGGGGGGCGGGGTGGAGGGGAGGAAAGAACAAAAAAGGTCTGTGATAGGATGGAAGACAGGAGAGATTAAAAGACAAAAGGGATGAAGGCGCAAGGCAAAGGAGATGGTAATGGGACAAGTTAAGAAACAAAAGATGAGCCTTGATGACGTGTAAATGGGAATGGCAAAATCATCAACAGCTGCCATGTGGAAAAAAAAATAGGAAAAAAAAATAGGGGCAGAGGTTATGATCTGAAATTGTTGAACTCGATGTTGAATCCAGAAGGCTGTAAAATGCCTAATCGAAAGATGAGGTGCTGTTCCTCAAGCTTATGTTGAGCTTCTTTGGAATAATGTAAGAGGCCGAGGACTGAGGGGTCAGAGTGGGAGTGGAGTGGAGAATTAAAGTGACAGGCGACCGGAAGCTTGGGGTCACACTTACGGACTGAATGGAGGTGTTCCGCTAAGTGGTCACCCAATCTGCGTTTGGTCTCCCCAATGTAGAGGAGACCGCATCGTGAGCAGCGAATACAGTACACGAAATTGCAAGAAGTACAAATAAATTGCTGTTTCACCTGGAAGGAGTGTTTGGGGCTCTGGACAGTCGGAAGGGAGGAGGTAAAAGGGCAGGTGTTGCATCTCCTGCGTTTGCACAGGAAGGTGAATTAAATTTTATAGTTCAGGGCGAGAGCAGGAGATGGCACCGATACAGTCATCAATGTACCGGAAGAAGAGGTGAGGGAGAGGACCTGATTAGGACTGGAACAAAGAATGTTCCACATATCCCACGAAAAGGCAGGCATAGCTCGGACCCATGCGGGTTCCCATACTTCACCTGACGAAGGAGCAGCGCTCCGAAAGCTTGTGATTTCAAATAAAACTGTTGGACTATAACCTGGTGTTGTGCGACTTCTCACATTTGTCCACCCCAGACCAACACCGGCATCTCCACATCATGGTTCCCATAGCAACACCTTTAATTTGGAGAACATTCACAGTTAACATAAGCTCACTGAACCTCTCTGTCAATACTCTCGTGTTAATACCGCTCTCATTTATATACCTTTCTTGTTTATACATCTCTCGTTAACACCTCTGTCTAGTGGGCTCAGTAACTCTGCCGAGCCACTTCTTATCCTCTGCCAGCAGAAACAGAGAATGCTAAAATGATGTATTCTTTAACAGGTTTTGATTTTAAAAGGACTTTTCTGACTGTGATGTGCCCCTGAATTGCTGTGATTCTGCTTCATGAGAGTCTTGTTCTCCCTGTTTAGAATAACATCAGATGTATAAATGAGCGAGACTGGTTCTTCTACCTGTTTTCCCTTCAACAAGACTGTCTGCTGGTCCTGAAGAAATTACATGGTTTGATATTGTGATCTAAATTTAGTCAAAATATTAGATATGTATCCCATACATTTTACTCCTCCTCTCTTCCCACCTCTTTCCCCGCCCTCCTCCCAAAACATCCCACTTCCTCCAATTTCATAGCAGTTCCTGTAAGTAGACCTTATCTCTACGATCTAGGATCTCTGAGAGATGATGTCCCTGAAGATCAACAGTTGCCCTACGAGGAATAATTTCCGTACTGATATACCACACCCTTTTTATGCATGGGTTAAATCAGACACGAGCCAAGCACTTTTCAAAAGCAAATATATTTATTTACATTTCAATGGAATTATGAAGCACAAAAAGTTTATAAAATGCAATATCAAGCTGAAATAATGAGCAAAGTCTGTAATTTTTTTTTCATTCGTTCATGGGATGTGGGTGTCACTGGCAAGGCCGGTATTTATTGCCCATCCCTAATTGCCCTTGGGAAGGTGGTGGTGAGCCGCCGCCTTGAACCGCTGCAGTCCGTGTGGTGAAGGTACTCTCACAGTGCTGTTAGGTAAGGAGTTCCAGGATTTTGACCCAGCGACAATGAAGGATCAGCGATATACTTCTAAGTCAGGATGGTGTGTGACTTGGAGGGGAACTTAGAGGTGGTGGTGTTCCCATGCACCTGCTGCCCTTGTCCTTCTAGCTGGAAGAGGTTGTGGGTTTGGGAGGTGCTGCCGAGGAAGCCTTGGCGAGTTGTTGCAGTGCATCTTGTAGATGGTGCACACTGCAGCCACGGTACGCCGGTGGTGGAGGGAGTGATGTTTAAGGTGGTGGATGGGGTGCCAATCAAGCGGGCTGCTTTGTCCTGGATGGTGTCGAGCTTCTTGAGTGTTGTTGGAGCTGCACTCATCCAGGCAAGTGGAGAGTATTCCATCACACATTCTTTACTTGTGCCTTCTAGATGGTAGAAAGGCTTTGGGGAGTCAGGAAGGGAGACGCTCGCTGCAGAATACCTAGCCTCTGACCTGCTCTTGTTGCCACAGTATTTATGTGGCTAGTCCAGTTAAGTTTCTGGTCAATGGTGACCCCCAGGATGTTGATGGTGGGGGATTCGGCGATGGTGATGCCGTTGAATGTCAAGGGGCGGTGGTTAGACTCTCGCTTGTTGGCGATAGGCATTGCCTGGCACTTCTGTGCCGTCCAAGTCTTGTTGCATGCGGGCATAGACTGCTTCATTATCTGAGGAGTTGTGAATGGCGCTGAACACTGCGCAGTCATCAGCGAACATCCCCATTTCTGACCTTTTGCTGGAGGGAAGGTCATTGATGAAGCAGCTGAAGATGGTTGGGCCTAGGACACTGACCTGAGGAGCTCCTGCAGCGATGTCCTGGGGCTGTGATGATTGACCTTCAATCACCACAACCATCTTCCTTTGTGCTAGGTATGACTCCAGCCAGTGGAGAGTTTTCCCCCCCCGATTCCCATTGACTTCAGTTTTACTAGGGCTCCTTCATGCCACACTCGGTCAAATGCTGCCTTGATGTCAAGGGCAGTCATTCTCGCCTCATCTCTGGAATTCTGCTCCTTTGTCCATGTTTGGACCAAGGCTGTAATGAGGTTGGGAGCCGAGTTATCTTGGCGGAACCCAAACTGGGCATCAGTGAGCTGGTTATTGGTGAGTAAGTGCCACTTTAAGCACTGTCGATGACACCTTCCATCACTTTGCTGATGATTGAGAGTAGACTGATGGGACGGTAATTGGCCAGATTGGATTTGTCCTGCTTTTTGTGGACAGGACATACCTGGGCAGTTTTCCACATTGTCAGATAGATGCCAGTGTTATAGCTGTACTGGGACAGCTTGGCTAGAGGCACGGCTAGTTCTGGAGCACAAGTCTTCAGCACGATAGCCGGGATGTTGTCGGGGCCCATAGCCTTTGCTGTATCCAGTGCGCTGAGCCGTTTCTTGATATCACGTGGAGTGAATCGAATTGGCTGAAGCCTGGCTTCGGTGATGGTGGGGACCTCAGGAGGAGCCGATATGGATCATCCACTCGGCACTTCTGGCTGAGGATGGTTGCAAACGCTTCAGCCTTGTCTTTTGCATTCACGTGCTGGGCGCCACCATCATTGAGGATGGGGATATTCATGGAGCCTCCTCCTCCCGTTAGTTGTTTAATGGTCCACCACCATTCATGACTGGATGTGGCAGGACTGCAGAGCTTTGATCTGATCCGTTGATTGTGGGATCGCTTAGCCCTGTTTATAGCATGCTGCTCCTGCTTTTTAGCATGCATGTAGTCCTGTGTTGCAGCTTCCCCAGGTTGGCACCGCATTTTTAGGTACGCCTCGTTGCTCCTGGCATGCTCTTCTACACTCCTTATTGAACCTGAGTTGGTCCCCTGGCTTGATGGTAATGGTAGAGTTAGGGATATGCTGGGCTATGAGGTTACAGATTGTGGTGGAATGGGTTAAAGTTGAGTATAATTAAAGGATACAGCTGAGCAGCCAAAGGACTTGTGAGTGTACGTGGAAATCCATGTTACGCTACGTCAATTTACATTAATGACCTGGATCAGGGAGTCGGATGCAGCATTTCCAAATTTGCAGACGACACTAAACTAGGAGGGGGGGTGGGCTCAGAGGAGGAGACCAGGAAGCTCCAGAGCGATTTGGACAGACTGGGTGATTGGGCGGATAAATGGCAGATGCACTATAATGTGGACAAGTGCGAAGTTATCCACCTTGGGTGCAGGAACGGGAGGGCAAATTATTATTTAAATGGCAATAAATTGGGAGAGGGGGAAGTACAGAGAGACCTGGGTGTTCTTGTACACCAGTCACTGAAGGCGAGCATGCAGGTGCAACAGGCGGTCAAGAAGGCAAACGGTATGCTGGCCTTTATAGCAAAAGGGTTGGAATACAGGAACAGGGATACCTTGCTGCAGCTGTACAGGGCACTGGTGAGACCACACCTCGAGTACTGTGTACAGTTTTGGTCGCCTCATCTGAGGAAAGATGTTCTTGCCATGGAGGGGGTGCAGCGGCGATTCACCAGGCTGATACCAGGAATGGCGGGATTGACCTATGAGGAGAGACTATGTAGTTTAGGGATGTACACACTGGAGTTTAGAAGATTGAGAGGGGACCTCATAGAAGTGTATAAAATTCTGACAGGTCTAGACAGACTAGATGCAGAAGGAATGTTTCCCTTGGCGGGTGAGAACAGAACTAGAGGACATAATTTAAGGATAAGGGCTAAACCATTTAGGACAGAAATGAGGGGGAATTTCTTCACTCAGAGGGTGGTGAACCTGTGGAACTCATTGCCACAGAGGGCAGTGTACGCCAGCTCATTAAATATATTTAAGAGGGAATTAGATATATTTCTACAGGCAAAAGGGGTTAAGGGTTACGGAGAGAAGGCGGGGACGGGATACTGAATTGGAGGATCAGCCATGATCTCATTAAATGGCGGAGCAGGCTCGAAGGGCCGGATGGCCTACTCCTGCTCCTATCTTCTATGTAATCTATGTAACCGCATTGCCCTCATCAACCCTCTCTGTTACCTCATCAAAAAACTCGATCAAGTTGGTTAAACACGATTTGCCTTTAACAAATCCGTGCTGGCTTTCCTTAATTAATCCACACCTATCCAAGTGACTGTTAATTTTGTCCCTGATTACTGTTTCTGAAAGCTTCCCCACTACCGAGGTTAAACTGACTGGCCTGTAGTTGCTGGGTTTATCTTTACACTCTTATTTGAACAATGGTGTAACATTTGCAATTCTCCAGTCCTCTGGCACCACCCCCGTATCTTTGGAGGATTGGAATATTATGGCTAGTACTTCCGTGATTTCTGCCCTCAATTCCCTCAGCATCCTAGGATGCATCCCATCCGCTCCTGGTGATTTATCTACTTTAAGTACAACCAGCCTTTCTAATACCCCCTCTTTATCAATTTTTATCCTATCAAGTGTCTCCTTCACTATGTCTATGGCAGCATCCTCTTCCTTGGTGAAGACAGATGCAAAGTACTTGTTTCGTACTTCAGTCATACCCTCTGCTTCCATGCGTAGGTCTCCTTTTTGGTCCCTAATCAGCCGCACCCCTCCTCTTACTACCCTTTTACTATTTATATGCCTATAGAAGACTTTTGGATTACCTTTTATGTTGGGTGCCATTCTATTCTCATACTCTCTCTTTTTGCCCCTCTTATTTTCTTTTTCACTTCTCCTATGACCTTCTGGCATACACACTCTTTTTCTGCTTCATCATATTCTTTATCTGTTTCATAATCCGGGGAGCCCTAACTTTAGTTGCCATGCCTTTCTCCCTAGTGGGAATGTACCTCAACTGTACCTGAACTATTTCCTCTTTAAAGGCAGCCCATTGTTCCATTACTGTTTTGCCTGCCAATCTTTGATTCCAGTTTACCCGGGCCAGATCCGTTCTCATCCCACTGAAATTGGCTTTCCCCCAGTTAAACATTTTTATTCGAGATGGCTCCCTGTCCTTTTCCATAGCTAATCTAAACCTTATGATACTATGATCACTGTTCCCTAAATGTTCACCGACAGACACTTGCTCCACTTGACCTACCTCATTCCTCAGAACCAGATCCAGCTATGCCTCCTCCCTCGTCGGGCCGGAAACATATTGATCAAGAAAGTTCTCCTGAACACACTTGTGAAATTTTTCCCTTTCTCTGCACTTAACACAATTACGATCCCAGTCTATATTTGGAAAGTTGAAGTCCCCCATTATTACTTCTGTATAGTTCTTGCACCTCTCTGTAAGTTCACTGAAAATATGCTCCTCCATATCTTTCCCACTATTTGGTGGTCTATAGAATACACCTAGTAGTGTAATGGCACTTCTATTATTTCTTAACTCTAGCCAAATAGATTCTGTCCTTGACCTCTGCATCACTGTAACATTCTCCTTGACCAATACTGCCACACCACCTCCTATGTTTCCTTACCTATCTTTCCTGGACACCACCTAACCAGGAATATTTCAGGTCACAGGTGAGTTACGGTCAGTGCCATGCGTGGAAATGAATTGGTGATCCTTGCTGCTTCCTAATATAGAATAAACATAGAAAATGCTCAGCAAATTGGCGAGCTTCTAAAATGGAAAGATTGGTAACACGCAAAACATTCTCTCTGATGCTGACTGATTTACTGTGTATTCCCAATATTTTCTGTTAATTTCAGATTTGTAGCATTAATTGTTTTTTCTTGTGTTTCTTCATGTACTCTATTTATACCCATACATTAAGTAAAATTTAATACAAATATTAGTTTTAACTGTGAACAAATTTGAGGTTCTGATTGTGGAGTGGTCCTGGTGACACCGGTGACTTCCCCCCCTCCTTCCTCTTAGCATCTCTCCATAAAAGCAACATATTCATGAACCGCAAAACACATTTTGTGGAGGTGTGTGGTACAGATTATCCTCGCAAGCTGGCTGTTTACTGTCTGTTTTCAAATTGTAATCAGTTGAAGCAAAAGTACTGTCCTGAATGTTTGTGGTAAATACAGCTGACCAGTTCAAATTTATCAATTTTTCTCCTCTAATTCATCCTTTCCCTCAGCTGAAGAATGACAAGTATAGTAATGTGAAAGTATTCCATATGAACTAAACGATTAGAAGAAATGTGATTTTAGTGTGTGCATGTGTGTGTGACTATACTTTCTAAAATGCTTGAATTTTATTATTGCAAAAGCCTTTATTATATAAACCTTTCCCCTTGTCCTGCCAGAACACACACAACAGTCAATTAAAGAGCTCAAACTGTGACAGGATGCGCTGCTGATATAAGTACTCTGCTTCTGCTGAATCTGTAAGCATGAGGCTCAACTATCTTTTGCTTTAGGAACTTCCAGGACGTAAGTTCTGAAAAAGTTCTAATTATTTTTAAAACAAACTGAGTTTAAATGTAGCAATAGAAATTCATTGCTCAGACTGAAAATGGAAATTAAATGGCAGAGATCTTGTTAGGCTTGCATGGTTGTGTGTTTAGTGAGTGTGAAAGTCCATTCCACTAGTGCAGTTTGTGCTTACCTCATCGACAGACACTATCTCCCTGTAGGCCTCGTTTAATAAATCCCCTGTAGAATTGTATAGAAAGCATCGACTTCAAAAACTTCTAATACTTCTCTGAAAGCCGATGAAGTAGAACGACCGAGTTACCAGCACCACTGGGACCGCAAACATTCCTCCCTTTACTTGAAAACATCCATTATGTAAAGGCCATGTCAGAAAGGGGCTTCCTTAGACAGCTAGATTCATCATTTAAAATCCTCCAAGCCTTCATTCATGTCATGTATTCAGGAACTGCCTTCCTACAGTTTGTTTATTGAGAGCACTGCTGTACGCTAAAGTGTAAAAGGAGAATTAGTTACCACATGGGGGAGATGGTGCACTGAAGGCAGTGATACTGTAAACAAAAATGCTGGGAAAGCTTGATTTTCTTCAAACCTTCATTCAAGTAGTTGTTTCTTCTCTCTTCTCGCTCTCTATCCCACTCTTCCATCCACTCTCACTCGCCCGTGCTCTTTTGGCCACACACCATCTCAATCTCTCTCTCTCTCTCTCTCGCTCTCTCTCTCTCTGACACTCCAGTGCAGTACTGAGGGAGTGCTGCGCTGTCGGAGGTGCCATCGTTCAGATGAGACATTAAAAAAAAGCCCCGTCTGCCCCCTCAGGGAGACGTAAAAGATCCCATGGGATTCTTTCAAAGAAGAGCAGCAGAGTTCTCCCGGGTCTACTGGCCAACAAACTCGCAATGGTGATTAATATGTTCTGGGGGCTTCTAGTGTGATGTTTTTTGAAACTAGCCCTCAACCAATATCATTAAAACAGATTATCTGGTCATTATCTCATTGCTATTTGTGGGATCTTGCTGTGTGGAAATTGGCTGCTGCGTTTCCTACATTACAACAGTGATTTCAGTTCAAAAGTACACTTTTTTTACTCATTCATGGGATGTGGGCGTCACTGGCATGGCCTGCATTTATTGCCCATCACTAATTGCCCTTGAGAAGGTGGTGGTGGACCGCCTTCTTGAACTGCTGCAGTCTGAGGCGAAGGTACTCCCACAGTGCTGTTAGGGAGGGTGTTCCAGAAATTCGACCCAACGATGATGAAAACAGTGATATATTTCCAAGTCAGGATGGTGTGTGACTTGGAGGAGAACTTGCAGGTGGTGGTGTTCTCGTGTGCTTGCTGCCCTTGTCCTTCTAGGTGGTAGAGGTCGCGGGTTTGGGAGGTGCTATCAAAGAAGGCTTGGTGAGTTGCTGCATTGCATCTTGTAGATGGTACACACTGCAGCCACTGTGCGCTGGTGGTGGAGGGGTTGAATGTTTAAGGTGGTTCTGGATGGTGTCGAGCTTCTTGAGTGTTGTTGGAGCTGCACTCATCCAGGCAAGTGGAGAGTATTCCATCACACTGCTGACTTGTGCCTTGTAGATGGTGGAAAGGCTTTGGGGAGTCATGAGGTGAGTCACTCGCCTCAGAATATCCAGCCTCTGACCTGTTCTTGTAGCCACAGCATTTATGTGGCTGGGCCAGTTAAGTTTCTGGTCAATGGTGACCCCCAGGATGTTGATGGTGGGGGATTTGGCAATGGTAATCCAGTTGAATATCAAGGGGAAGTGGCTAGAGTCTCTCTTGTTGAAGGTGGTCATTGCCTAACACCTGTGTGGTGCGAATGTTACTTGCCACTTATCAACCCAAGCCTGAATGTCATCTAGGTCTTGCTGCATGTGGGCACCGACTGCTTCATTATCTGATGAGTTGCGAATGGAACTGAACACTGTAATTATCAGCGAACGTCCCCACTTATGACCTTATTGGTTGTAAAGTGCTTTGGACATCCTGAGGGCGTGAAATGTGTTCTATAAATGTAAGTCTTTTTTTCTCTCTCTTTGTTTCTTTCTCTCGCGCACACATACCACTGTCTGTCCGTCTGTCTGTCTCTCTCTCTCACTCTCTCTCTCTTCCCCCCGCCCCCGCACTCTCTTGCTCTTACATTCTCTCACTCTAGCTTGCTGTCTATATGTAATTATGTAAATGTTTTAATGTTAGTCATACTTGTTCCTATGCGGTCATTCAACCCCAGGTTGCATAGAGTGTTATCTTTACTTTAATAGCATGTTTAGGGAGGGAATTCCAGATTTAGGGCCTTGGCAGCCGAAGGCACGGCAGCCAATGGTGGAGTGAAGAAAATCGGGGATGCGCAACAAGCCGGAATTGGAGGAGCGTGGAGATCTCGGAGCTAAAGAGGCAAACACTCGACACTTCTTAATTATCAACACTTCTTGCTGCACCATTGGCATAAGGTGCCAAGTGGATGGGTCAAAAGAGAGACAAGACGCAGAGGGGGGGAAATTCTGTAGTTTAGCGCCTCCCGTTAGCGCCAGCAGATGGCGCTAACGGGGCGCTAGAGCATTATCGCTGGGGCGAGGCAAATCCAAAGCCACACACCAAATCCCGCCCCTCCTTGCAGCGCTGCCGTGAACAGGTATCGCCGGGAGTCTCAAAGCCAGGTAGATCGTGACGTCAGTGAGTGAGCAACACTCACTGACCACTCGATCTGCGAAATTGATTGTCGGCACCTACCTTAGCTCCTGGAGGAGACAGTGACAGCGAGAGCTGGCGTGAAGCACCAGGAAGCCGGCTCCAGGAATGTTATTTAAAGCGATCATCAGTAATGAGTCGCAGCTGTAGGTTAGTGGAGTTTCAGTGCTTTCTTGTCAGTTTCACATCGTGCAACAGTCTCATTCTGTAATTTCAAGGTTATTTAGTATCAGGAGTGTTGTGGCAACTAAAAAGTAGCTGCAGGAAACTCTTTATTAACCGGCACCGACGGGACCGGCGTGGTGCCGGTTTATCGAAAGTCCCGGATAACGGAGAGTTATATCTACCGAGGCTATTTTTAACAAAGAAAAATAAATAAATCAAGAACATAAGAAATAGGAGCAGGAGTAGGCCAATCGGCCCCTCGAGCCTGCTCCGCCATTCAATAAGATCATGGCTGATCTGATCCTAACCGCCAATCTACTATCTATCACAGAACCATCTCCTGCATCTAACAGAATTGCACACACGAAATAGGAGCAGAATCAGGCTACACGGTCCCAGGGCCCGCTCCACTACCCACAGGGCCATGACCGATCCGAACCTAGACTCATGTCCAAATTCCTGCCCGCTCCCCGTAACCCTTAATGCCCTTTACTTCTAGGAAACTGTCTATTTCTGTTTTAAATTTATTTAATGATGTAGCTTCTACAGCTTTTTGTGGCAGCATATTCCATGGACCTACCATCCTCTGAGTGAAGTAGTTCCTCCTCATCTCAGTTTTGAAAGAGCAGCCCCTTATTCTAAGACTATGTCCCCTAGTTCTAGTCTCACCCGTCATCGGGAACATCCTCCCCGCATCCACCCGATCCAACCCCTTCACAATCTTATATGTTTCAATAAGATCGCCTCTCATTCTTCTGAACTCCAATGAGTAGAGTCCCAATCTACCCAACCTCTCCTCATATGACCACCCCCTCATCCCCGGGATTAACCAAGTGAACCTTTTTTGCACTGCCTCGAGAGCAAGGATGTCTTTCCTTAAGTAAGGACACCAAAACTGTATGCAGTATTCCAGGTGCGGTCTCACCAATACCTTGTACAACTGAAGCAATACCTCCCTATTTTTATATTCTATCCCCCTAGCAATGAAAGCCAACATTCCATTTGCCTTCTTAATCACTTGCTGCACCTGCATACTAACCTTTTGAGTTTCGTGCACCAGGACCCCCAGATCCCTTTGCACTTCAGTACTCTCCAGTTTCTTGCCATTAAGATAATAAATTGCTCTAGGATTTTTCCTGCCAAAGTGCATCACCTCACACTTTCCAGTGTTGTATTCATCTGCCAAATCTCTGCCCACTTACTTAGCCTGTCTATGTCCCCTTGCAGGTTTTTTATGTCCTCCTCACTCACTACTTTCCCTCCCATCTTTGTATCATCTGCAAATTTTGATATGTTACACTTGGTCCCTTCCTCCAAATCGTTAATATAGATTGTAAAGAGTTGGGGACCCAGCACTGACCCCTGTGGAACACCACTAGTTACTGATTGCCAGTCTGAGAATGAACCATTTATCCCAACTCTTTGCTTTCTGTTAGATAGCCAATCCTCTATCCATGCCAGAATATTACCCCCAATCCCGTGATTTTTTACCTTAAGCAATAATCTTTTGTGTGGCACCTTGTCAAATGCCTTTTGGAAGTCTAAATACACTACGTCCACTGGTTCCCCTTTATCCACTCTATATGTTACTTCCTCAAAGAACTCCAGCAAATTTGTCAAACATGACTTCCCCTTCGTAAAACCATGCTGACTTTGTCCTATTAAATTATGATTATCCAAATGTCCTGTTACTGTTTCCTTAATAATGGACTCCAAAATTTTACCTACCACAGATGTTAGGCTAACCGGTCTAAGTTACCAGCCTTCTGTCTACTGCCCTTTTTAAATAAGGGTGTTACATTAGCAGTTTTCCAGTCTGCCGGGACCTTAGCGGAAACCAGGGAGTTTTGAAAAATTATTACCAATGCATCTACAATCCCTACCGCCACTTCCTTCAAGACTCTAGGATGTAAGCCATCAGGTCCAGGTGATTTATCCGCCTTGAGTCCCATTATTTTACCGAGTACCACTTCCTTAGTGATTTTGATCGTGTTTAGCTCCTCTCCCCCTATAGCCCCCTGTTTGTCCAGTGTTGGGATATTCTTAGTGTCCTCTACTGTAAAGACTGATACAAAATATTCATTCAGTGTTTTTGCCATCTCCATATTTCCCACCATTAATTTCCCGGTCTCATCCTCTAAGGGACCAACATTTACTTTAGCCACCCTTTTTCTTTTTATATAACTATAAAAACTCTTACTATCTGTTTTTATATTTTTTGCTAATTTACTTTCATAATCTATCTTCCCTTTCTTAATCAATCTTTTTGTTATTTTTTGCTGCCTTTTAAAGTTTTCCCAATCCTCTGTCCTCCCACTAGATTTCGCTACCTTATATGCCCTTGTTTTTAGTCGAATACTATCCTTAATTTCTTTACTTAGCCACGGATGACTGTCCTTTCTTTTACACCCTTTTCTTTTCAGTGGAATATATTTTTTTTGGAAGTTGTGAAATAACTCCTTGAATGTACACCACTGATCATGTGTCGTCTTACCCTTTAATCTATTTTCCCAATCCACTCTACTCAATTCCGCTCGCATACCTTCATAGTCTCCTTTATTCAAGCTTAGCACGCTTGTTTGAGATCCAACCTTCTCACCCTCTAATTGAATATGGAATTCAACCATGTTATGGTCACTCATTCCAAGGGGATCCTTTACTAGGACATTTTTAATTAATCCTGTCTCGTTACACAGGACCAGATCTAAGGTTGCTTGCCCCCTGGTCGGTTCAGTTACATACTGCTCAAGAAACCCATCCCTAATACACTCAATGAACTCATCCTCAAGGCAGCCCTGCCCCATTTGATTTGTCCAATTTATATGATAGTTAAAATCCCCCATAATTAAAGATGTTCCCTTATTACATGCCTCAACTATTTCCTGATTGATACTCCGTCCAACAGAGTTGCAACTGTTCGGAGGCCTATAGACTACGCCCACTAGTGTTTTTTTCCCCTTATTATTCCTTATCTCCACCCAAACTGTTTCATTATCATGATTTTTTGACCCAATATCATTACTCTGTATTACAGTGATTCCTTCCTTTATTAACATAGCCACCCCACCTCCCCTTCCTTCCTGCCTGTCCTTCCTGATCGTTAAATAACCTGGTATGTTTAATTCCCAGGCATTGTCACCCTGCAGCCATGTTTCTGTAATGGCCACAATATCATAACCATATGTAGTTATTTGTGCCATTAACTCGTCTATTTTGTTACGAATGCTACGTGCATTCAGATAGAGAACTTTCAAATATGCTTTGTGGCACTTAGTTCCTGCTTTTTCACTTTTTACCACTTTACCTTTTACTCCACACACTCTGTCCCTTCCTGCCACGCTCTGGTTTGTGATTCCCCTACTGCTACCTATGTCTATGACCCTCTCTGTTGTCATTTTTATTTTTTGCTCTCTTGAAACCTCCCCCCCACTAATTAGTTTAAAGCCCTCTCCAAGAAATGTGCAGTATACAGTATTTGGGTACTTTTGAAAACTACCCCTACTGACTAAATCGGCGTACTCGGACTCGGGATCGGCAACATTGCCGGTTATTTGAGAGGAGTTTTTGGAGTACTTGGCATTCGCGGAGACTCGACTGCGACTCGGCAACATTGCCGGTTATTTGAGAGGAGTTTTCGGAGGATGATTTTTGCCGGTTAAGCGAGAATTCCGGATATTTGGGTGCCGGATAAACAAAAGTTTCCTGTACATTTATTCTTTAAAAAATCAAACTGCTACACTTGGTTACATTAATGTGGGCTGTACTGGCTGTCTACCTCGCCCTCCAGGATCTACGGCGGAGGGAGCAGAGGCAGCGAGAAAGACTGGAACATGTGGCCAGAGGGAGGAGGAGGGCCATCAGGGCTCTCAACAGGAGGCCTTACCCTCCGAGGGTATTTCGCGAGCACTCCTCCTACCCCCAATTAAGTGAGGAGCAGTGTATTAGAAGGCTCCGCTTCACCAAGGAGGTGGTCACAGAACTCTGCCACCTCCTGCAACCAGACCTCTAGCCTCAGATCAGGGCGACCACCTCAGTGGCAGTCAAGGTCACTATCGCCCTCAATTTCTTAGCAAGTGGATCCTTCCAGTCTGCAACAGGATACATCGCTAACATCTCGCAGTTCGCCATCCATCGCTGCATCCGGGAGGTCACACAGGCTTTCTACAGTAGAAGGGACTACATTTCCTTCTCCATCACCAGAGAGAAGCAGACGAGCATGCATGTGGCTTTGCCAGGATAGCAGGATTCCCGATGGTGCAGGGCGCCATTGACTGCACCCATGTGGCTTTGTGGGCAACGCTCAACAATCCTGAGATCTTCCGTAACCGCAAAGACTACCACTCACTTAATGTGCAGCTAATCCTCAATATCAATGCTCGCTCTCCTGGCAACAGCCACGATGCCTTCATCCTGCACCAGACTGGTGTGCCAGCACTCTTCCAGCCACTACGTCAACCTCGCAGCTGGCTGGTCGGAGACAAGGGCTATCTGCTCTCCACCTGGCTCATGACTCCTCTCCGCAACCCCAACACTGCTGCCCAGCACTCATATAATGAGAGCCATGCTGCCACCAGGAACATCATCGAGCAGACCATTGGCCTGCTGAAGCAACGGTTTCACTGTCTTGACCGCTCAGGAGGAGCCCTCCAGTACTCGGCTGAGCGGGTGTCCCATTTCGTGGTGGTCTGCTGCATGCTCCACAACTTGGCCATCATGAGGGCCCAGCGCTTGCCACCAGGGATTGTGGAACCACCTCAGGACGAGGGAGAGGAAGAGGAAGACGAGGAGAAGGACGAGGAGTAGGAGGAACAGGGCTGAGGGAGGAGGCAGCCACTCAATCGGCCTTCCAGAAGGGTGATCCATGACCGCCTCATCAGACTGCGGTTCGAATGAATTAAATCCCAGATCCCCATTATTCACTACATCCCCATCATTCCATCCCTGTCGCAGGCCATATCATAGTGCAAAGCTGAAATGAGAGACACCACAAAAGAATCCAAACTGAATTAATAAATTTATCAATCATACATTTACAACAAAAATATTGGCCCAGATATTCCGATCGCAGGCCTCCCACAGGCGGAGGGCTGCGATCTGGAAAAATCTGCGCCAAGACCGGAGGGCTCCCGGGAGGCGCAGAGTTCCGCTACTGGGCCTCTCCAAACTGCCGGTGCGCAGGGCCCACGTATCCCAGAGGCGCAGGCGGTTCGCAGCGTCCCTGGGATCACGTGGGCCATGGGGAGCCAATCAGAGAAGGGAATCTCCCTTCATACATTTGACAGGAAGACCTGTCAAATATATGAATAGAGATCACCCCCAAAACATAGTACAACTTTAAATACATTTTTTTTTTTAAATCACATTTTTAAACTGACTTTAAATTACAATAAATTAAGTATTTTAAACAAAAATTTTATTTTTTGAAAAAGTAATTAAAGTTTTTAACGGCGCTAAAAATAAACTTACCTTTCTTTAAAGTATTTTTAAATGATGAATCAGTGGAAAAAATTTTTTTTTTACTTTTTTCAACTCTTACCCTGGTAAAAGCAGGCCTTACGCCTGCTTTTACCAGGCGCAAGAATTGTAAGTGTTTTCTGCGGGCGGAGGTTCTCCAAAAAGTGGAACTCTCCGCCTGCAGAGGCCCTTCTCCCGGGTAGGCGGAGGATCTGTCGAGAGCTTTCTTGACAGATCGGAAATGCCGGTTTCCAGCGCATGCGCAGTGCATGACTGAAACCGGCATTTCCGATGTCGCGTACACACCCGTAGGGATCGGAATTTCTGCACCATTAACTATTCACCCTTGTGCAATCCCTTAGTACCTCTCGTTACCTTGCCTTTGCCTACTCTAGTGCTCCTACGAAGTGTTGGCCCAGTGGCTGCAGCAGGGCTGATGGAAGGCTGCTGAGTGTCTGTGAAGGAGACTTCAGATGGCCTTGCAGGACGCCCTTGACCAGCTTTGGGCCTGGAAGGCCTGGCTGTAGACTGCACCACCTCAGCATGGGTGGCAGCAGTCTGGACTGGCTGGATGACGGGCAGCAACAAGGGCGATGGCGGAGTGGCAGTGGTAGTGGTGGGAGCAGGAATGCTGTCATCCTGAGAGAGGACCGCAGGTTCCTGCTCCACTGACCCACTGCCACTCCCCCGGGGCAGCACCTCAGCATCCCTAGCAATCTATTGGAGCACAGATTGCTGGCCTACTGCAACACCGTGAAAGCCCCGGTCGACGGTGGTAGACCCAGCCACGATGCCATAGTCAGAGCTTGGGTGTCATCAAGCTGAGACTGCATGAGAGCAGTCTGAAATTGGATGCCACCAAGCATAGACTGCATTACAGCACTAAGACATTGCGTCGCTTCCGCCTATGCTGTAGTGGAAGCTGCCAGATCGCCCATCACACGCGGCATCATGTCTGAGTCACCATGGTCTCTCTGGGAGTCTACCATCCTTTGCAGACTGGAAATGATGGGCTCCATGATGTGCGCAGAGCCTTGTGCAAAGCCTCGTGCAATGTGGGAGGCGGACTCCTCCACGCTCCTCATCATTGCCGAGAGGCTCTCGAGCACCCTTGCCATTGCACCTATCATCTCTATGTGCATGCCCATCACTGTTCTTGTAAAGGCCTCCCCATCGAGGTCCTCATCTGAGTCCTGTGCAGCAGAACTCGCCCTTGCTGCAGCTCATTCGTCGTCGGTGCCTCACCCTGTGCAGATCCCGCTACTATACTAGCCTCTAAAGAACACGTAGTGCCAGTATCTGAGCTGGTGCCTGTGGGTGAGACATGCAGTGACACAGTGTGTTCTTTCTCCTCCTCTTCTCATGCCTCCCTCTCTACGGTGCCCTCAGGGACAGGCTACTCAGGTGCTTGTTGATTATCTGAAAGCATAAAGGCACAAGAATCGGGTTAAGGTGAAGGGAGGGGAGACAAGAATGGAGAAATGCATGCATACAGCATGATTAGCTGGAAAGTGCGAAATGCTTGTGGGGTGAGGGGGCAGTAGGATGTGAGAAGGAGGAGTAGGGATGTTGTTATCCCCAAGGGGGTCAACGTTGCCAATGGCCACCACCTGGCACCCAATAATCTGCAGCACTCTATTTTCCAGCGCAGACAGTGGTTGGGTGTCGACTTGTCCCCTGCCTGTGTGCTCCTGTTCCCTCCTGTTGTGAGCCACCTTGGCCTGCAAGAGAAAGGAAAGTGTGTGAGTGAGTGTGGAGCAATGTGTTTGGGTGATGTGCCCACCATAGTTGAATAGCTGTCACTGTGTGCAAGGTGTGAAATGTGGGTGTGTGTGTTAGTAGATAGAGAATCATAGAAATTTACAGCACAGAAGGAGGCCATTCGGCCCATCTTGTCCATGCCGGCCAACAAAGAGCTATCCACCCTAATCCCACTTTCCAGCACAGGGTCCGTAGCCTTGTAGGTTACGGCACTTCAAGTGCATATCCAAGTACTTTTTAAATGGGATGAGGGTTTCTGCCTCTACCACCCTTTCAGGCAGAGAGTTCCAGACCCCCACCACCCTCTGGGTGAAAAAAATTCTCCTCAAATCCCCTCTAAACCTCCTACCAATTACTTTAAATCTATGCTCCCTGGTTGTTGACCTCTCTGCTTAGAGCAATAGGTCCTTCCTATCCACTCTATCTAGGCCCCTCATAATTTTATACACCTCAATTAGGTCTCCCCTCAGCCTCCTCTGTTCCAAAGACAACAACCCCAGCCTATGCAATCTTTCCTCATATCTAAAATTCCCCAGCCCAGGCAACATCCTCGTAAATCTCCTCTGCACCCTCTCTAGTGCAATCACATCCTTCCTGTAATGTGCTGACCAGAACTGCACGCAGTATTCTAGCTGCGGCCTAACTAGTGTTTTATATAGTTGTTGGTGGGTGAGTGCTGGGGGTGTGGTGCTTTGGGCAGTGTGTGATGACTGTGGTTCAGATGGTGGTATGCAGCATTTGCTGAAGCATTCACTCACCCTGACCACCCGAGTGAGGCCGTTAAATTTCTTTCTGCACTGTGTGGGGGTCCTGGGGACCACAGTGCTGCCCAAGACGTGCTGCACTACCTCCCTCCACATGGTGCGGAAGACTTGCGGCGAGCGCCTCCTGCCACTTGCCAGGTAGAGCATCGCCCGCCGTGTCTCCACAGCGAACACCAACGTCTCCAATGCTTGATCGCAGAATCTGCGGGCTCTCTCCCTGGGGTGTGGATCTGCCATGAGCACAGCTGCTTCAGTCCTCTGGCTCCTTCTCCTTGACCTGCAGCTGCTTGCTGAGGCAGCTGCACAGCCAGCATTGCTGGGAATGAGGTTCTGCAGTATCAATGAACCTCCCGTTTAAGAACTGAAAAAGTCATGTGGCAATCATGACTTGCGATTAGACTGCACCTGATATTGGTCCAGTAATGCCAATGAGCTTGGGCTTAAAGACTTGAATTAGGACTTCAATCCGTTCTTTGAGCAGTGAGCACTAATTTTGCGCGCAGTCTAAAGCATTAGCGCCTGGCGCTAATTCTCCAACTTTTCTAAATATACCGCCCATTCCTGGGCTATAATGAATTTCTAGCCCAAAGTGTTTACGAGTGGCCTTCTTAGCCACCTTCTCAGCCAGGGAATGCTGCAGACTGGGGGATGGAAATATATTCAAACAGTTGATTTCCAAAAATGTCTTTAGCTTGTAACCACTTGTTCCAATGCACATTTCCTATGTACCCCAATAATCGTCAATCGCATTCCTAACCAGTTATTTATCTATTTACATTTTCACATAGCCACTATGCTGTGAAGGGGAAAAGAACACTTGTAATTTCTAAAATAAAAACAGAAAATGCTGGAGATACTCAGCAGGTCAGGCAACAACTGTGAAGAGAGAAACAGAGTTAACGTTTCAGGTCGATGACCTTTCGTCAGAACTGGAAAAAAGCAGGAAATGGAACAGATTTTTCCGAGTGGCAGGCAGTGACTAGTGGGGTACCGCAGGGATCGGTGCTAGGACCCCAGTTATTCACAATATATATTAATGATCTCGACGAGGGAACTAGATGTAATATCTCCAAGTTTGCAGATGACACAAAGCTGAGTGGGCGTGTGTGCTGTGAGGAGGATGCAGAGAAACTCCAGTATGATTTGGACAAGTTGGGTGATTGGGCAGATGCATGGCAGATGCAGTATAATGTGGATAAATGCAAGGTTATCCACTTTGGTGGCAAAAACAGGAAGGCAGATTATTATCTGAACGGCAATAGATTGGGAAAAGGGGAAGTGCAACGAGACCTGGGAGTCCTTGTGCACCAGTCGCTGAAGGTAAGCATGCAGGTGCAGCAGGCGGTTAAGAAGGCAAATGGTATGTTGGCCTTCATAGCGAGAGGATTCGAGTACAGGAGCAAGGATGTCTTGCTGCAGTTGTACAGGGCCTTGGTGAGACCACACCTTGAGTATTGTGTGCAGTTTTGGTCACCTTATCTGAGGAAGGATGTTCTTGCCATGGAGGGAGTGCAGCGAAGATTCATCAGACTGATACCTGGGATGGCAGGAATGACGTATGAAGAGAGATTGGGACGATTGGGCTTGTATTCGCAAGAGTTTAGAAGAATGAGAGGGGATCTCATTGAAACTTATAAAATTCTAACAGGACTAGACAGACTAGATGCAGGAAGGATGTTCCCGATGGCGGGGGAGTCCAGAACCAGGGGTCACAGTCTAAGGATAAGGGGTAAGCCATTTAGGACTGAGATGAGGAGGAATTTCTTCACCCAGAGAGTTGTGAACCTGTGGAATTCTCTACCACAGAAGGCAGTTGAGGCCAATTCATTAAATATATTCAAGAAGGAGTTAGATATATTTCTTAAGGCTAAAGGGATCAAGGGATATGGGGAGAAAGCAGGGACAGGGTACTGAATTTGGATAATCAGCCATGATCTCATTAAATGGCGGAGCAGGCTCGAGGGGCCGAATGGCCGACTCCTGCTCCTATCTTCTATGTTTCTATGTTAAGCAAGTGAGGGAGCTGGTTAAGGGGGGAGGGGATGAAAGAACAAAAGGGAAGGTCTGTGATAGGATAGAAAGCAGGAGAGGTTAAGAGACATGAAGAGATATTCAAGGCAAAAGGAGATGGTAATGGGACAGGTTAAGAAACAAAAGATGGCTCTAGATGAAGTGTAAATTGCGCTGGCAGAATGAAAGACAGCTGCCAGGTGGGAGAGAAAAAAAAAGTGTGGAAAAAAATATATATATGATAGGGGCCGAGGTTATGATCTGAAATTGTTGAACTCTATGTTGAGTCCAGAAGGCTGTAAAGTGCCTAATCGAAAGATGAGGTGCTGTTCCTCGAGCTTACGTTGAACTTCAGTGGAACAATGTAAGAGGCCGAGGACGGTGAGGTCTGAGTGGAAGTGGAGCGGAGAATTAAAGTGACAGGCGACCAGAAACTCAGGGTCCCCCTTACGGACTGAACGGAGGTGTTTTCTTTTTGTACTTGTAATTTCTATGTTTGCTCAACCCTTGTTAATTTTGTACTTGTGTTGTTTCATTCAGCATCACAGTCCAGGTTAAATAACCTGCTCACTGCCTCACAGCATTTTGCCTGCTACATGATGGACTTCTGAGAGAATCAGTTGGCACAGATATTGGTGCACCAATAAGATATGATACAGAATGGATAATTGCAAATTCCTCATTAATTCCCCACCCTCCCTCCCCTCCCCTGGTGAGTTCTTAATCTTCGTCGTCATTAGGGGAAGACACCAAGGAGTAACTGGGCTCTCTCCCACAGTTGAGACATGAGTTATCCCAGTCTGTTCTCATCGATACTAGCGGCCAGTTATAGAGTAGTATTGGTAACAGCCTAGAACAAGTTAGCAGCTTGCCCTCTTGGCTATCCAATAGTACTCGGTATTAGGACACTATTTTCACAACTTTTTTTGAAAGAAAACTTGTCAATTAAGTCAGACCTATTCAAGCCAGATTCACCCCAAATTTATTCTCAAAATTCAAGTTGAATTTTAAAATGGTTAAGTTCCCTGCTATACTGTTGAAGGTGTCAGATAAATAAGTTGTATACCAAAATTAAATGTTCAAAAGAGTAACCCTATTTTCAAAAATAAGAGTATTTTTAGTAAGTTAGGTTTGTAAATTGCTGAATAATAAACTTGTATATAATTATGTATTATTTCATTTGTATTGCAAACATATTTGGACATGGTCTATATAAATATATATACAGTAGCATGTTTGTAAAGTGTAACAATATTACACGGTGTTTAAAAAACAAAATAAGTAAGAATCATTGGTTGCTAAACTGTTTAACAGTACAGTTGTGTTCTTGGGCATTTAAAATCTGACCGGTGAGTGAAATTGTAGCCCAGTTCAGCACACAAATTTATACTGAGCACAACTGTGATGGAAAATAAACTTAATTTCCAGCACTTTCTGCTTTTATTCAACAGTGGATCCATCAGTGTTTGAAAGAGAAAAGACAGATTAAGGTTTTAGGCAGTGGCCCAACATTCAAAGATTTCCTTCATCAAAAGGGTCCCTCCTCAGAACCTATCTTTCTCTTTCGATTGATGACGGACCTTCTCTGCATTTTAAGCATTTTCTTTATTCCTGGACTGTGAACAACTTGTATTTATGTCACGCCTTTAATGTAGTAAAACATCCCAACTCCCAAGGTGCTCCAAAGGAGAGATTATTAAATAAACTTTGACACTGAGCCACATAAGGAGATATTAGGACAAGTGATCAAAAGCTTGGTCAAAGAGGTAGGTTTTAAGGAGTGTCTTAAAGGAGGAGAGAGAGGTAGACAGCCCAAAAGTTAGCAACATCAAAAAGTACACAGAGGATAATCTGAAAAGGAGCAAAAAAAAACCCACAGTTGAATCCTAAGGAAACCAGGCCAGCTCGTGAAGAAATTCCATATTTGAATCAGAATTGTAATGAATGCCAGATAAAAATAGCCCACTGGCAAGTCTTAGTACTATAGCCTGTTTAATTATTCATCCAAGAATTCAATTTTGCTTAAAAAAGGCACTTAACAAAAATATATGTTTCACACACAAGTGATTAGACTTAAATTTTAACACTGTCTCTAGATGAAATTTGCCAGTAGAGTGACTTTATTGGCTTTGAGAGCGATAATTGGAGTATATTTTGTACTTGGTTCACAGTTTTGTGTGAAGTGTTGTACTTGTAGTTGAATTGATACAGTGGGTAGAATAGAGTAGAATGGGTTGGCTGATTGGAATTTGATACAATGGAAGTGAATGAATGATGAGGGAAGTTTAGTACTTTGGAATTATTTACTTGGAGCAGCAATTGATTTATAAGAAAACATTAAAAATAAATTAAAAAAACAAGTTTGTGTGTTCAATGAAGAGATGAATCCATTGGAAAATATGATGATTGGAATTGAATCTGTAGATGAATGCAAAACAAAACACTGAGTTAAACTTATAAGCATAATGATTTCTATGTTTAACAGTTTGCTCCAGAGGAGTGGTTTTAATGGAAGGGACTCTATTAAACTGTGGAGTTATTTTGAATGGGAGATAAAGCATGTTATAGATTTTTACAATAAAAGGAGAAGAGGATATCCAGTTCAAATGACTGGTGTTGTACTGTAATTACATTTATGCAAAAGCTGCTTTTTATGAATGTAAATTAAAAGGAAAATCTGGGACCTAATCTTTTGAGCTGAGCATTAGTACTATAAAAGTTAATTAAAATGTAGGATTATGCAGATGATGGTGATAAAGGGGTGATCCTGCAGTATAGTTCTACAGTCCAGGAATTCTATTTCTGTTGAGGATGTTTATTCCTAATGCCTTTTAAATTACAAGTGACTGTGCTTATAATCCTGTTCTATGAATTTGAAAAAAGGTGGATAGTTGTGAAGTGCCTGGCTAAACAAGATTTCGAGAGAAGCGTTGAAAGAATAGAATTTCCGAGGCACTGTATTTTCAGTTTCATTTTTAACTGCAAGATTTGCTGGTAGCAAAGCTGCTTAGGTTTCTGTCGAATTTTTTTCTCAAGTGAAGTGCAAGAATGGGAAAATGATTGACAGTGACTTTCATGGAGAATGAGATTCGGTTTATGAATAGTTTTACAGTGTGAAATCAGCGTGCACCCTCTATCTTCATAACTGGATAACAGCAGGGCGTTCCACTTGACTCTGGTATTTAGGCTGTGAAAAATTATGTGCTTGATTCTGGTCACCAAATCGGTCACGTTAAAGGTTGTTTTTTTACTTTATTTTTCTGGTTGTACCTGAGATTCAATCGTCACCCGGTTCTTTGTTCAAATGTGGACTGGCTAAGAGCTTGATATGTTACAAACCTATTCTTCTTGGCTATGGAGGAAGTCAGGGGGGAGAAAGAGAGCGAGAGAGAATTCACTGTATCGAAGGGAGTTGATGGAGGTCAGGGTTGCCTGTCTGCCCTTTTAAACAGGAGAATGGTAAATGGTGAAGACAACTGCTGGAAACACTCCGTCGGTCAGGCAGCATCTGTGGAAAGTGAAACAGAGTTAGCGTTTCAGGTCGATGACCTTTCATCAGAACAGAATGGCAAATGGTATTCGGGGAAGTAAAGAAGGATAGAAATTAAAATGGGTGATTTTAAAAAAGGCCAGAAATATTTCACAGGGGTCTCTTGTCATGTTCTCTTTTCTCGGTTACTGGGTGATATAGGATATGTTTTCCTTTTTACCATTGAACCTGAATTTAAGTGCAGCCAGAGTAGGAAGTATAGCTCTTTCAAAGAGCCGGCACAGGCACAACGGGCCAAATGGCCTCCTTTTGTGCTATAAGATTCCATGAATCTGCTCTACTTCTATTGCTGTTGTATGTTGAATGAGTTTGGATGGTCTCAACACGGTTCGTACTTGACATGAGTCCACCACACAAAGACCTGTTAGTTGGCACCAATTTGAAATCTTAATCAGAGAGGCCAGGAGGAAGATTTCTGTGGAAAATGGAGATGTCATCCTCGTGCAGCATGAGGTGCATTTCTGATGTTGGGATGGAGCAGTTAAAGAGCTTTACTCGGCATCTAGTTTGTCCCCCTCCTGACTTGAGAGTACTTGATGTTGACATTAGGTGCTCAAAGTGGGAAGTGAATCATTTCCCAGCACTGAGAACCCTTACCTTGATGACCAAAAACTCATCCCCCGGCCATATATTCTATCCTTTCTTGAGAAAGTTCTATGGTATTGATTCCAGTGTGTTGACACTAACAACTATAGACATTCAGTAGTAGTAGTAAACAAATGTAACTGGTCACCCCCTCAAATCTTTTTTCAGCAACACGCCTCCCAGCTACATTAACCTTTATTTCTTATTGTAGTGCTTTTGACTGAGATATGTGCCTTTAATCTACTGTAGAACCGCTTATAATTATGATGGTATTTTCATGGGAAATGACCACAAAAATATTCGTATTCCAAAAATTGTAGACTTGTATACAACACATGGGTAGAGAAGCATGCTGCACAATTTTACATGCCCACCAATATCCCCACATTCCCTGGCCCTCTCCTCAACTTTTTCTTACACAGTAATTTGAGCCTCAAAATTTGGAAATATTTAATGGCTGCTAAAATGATCTCCTTGGGTTCGTTAACTGCGACCTACTGAGCAAGGTTAGGAGCAGGAGAATTTTCGGAAATAACTGTGTCTTACAAAGTATCTTAAGTCCCTGTTTTTGAGTAGATGCCAAGCTTATTCTCCTAAAAGTGGTTCTGGGAATTGTTGCTTCTGAGCTGACAGCAATTAATTATAGACTTTTCTTAATTTCAGATCCTGAAATGTTATGTCTATGGGGATATCCTGTAGGTGAGGCGCAGACGGCCTCAATCCAGTAATGTTGCAATATTCAGAAAGTAGAGAAATCAATGCTGGGCAACTGATTCACCAGAAATCAGTAGTAAGGACATCCAAACAATCACTGGTGGTCAGTTAAAGTTGCACTCTTTTTATTTGACAAAGCTGGAATATAATAGTCACCAAATGCAGAATGGATTTCACCTTTAGTTTTTAGCATTCTCACCAGATGCTGATTAGGCTTAAGGTCATAACTCTGAAAAATCGCGAGTTAATGAAAGTGCTCATTATAGGAAAGTGCTTTACCTGTTTTACGTGTTCCCTGTCATTAACTTTAAACAGTCTTGCTTGTTTGAAGAGTAGTCTTCATCTGAAGAACTCAGAAGACAGCCATTACATCAAAGTGAAAGTCAATTGGGCAGGGGTGATCCTCACAGAACATGTTCACTGGGTGACAGATGATATACCCAAAGTTGATCTTTTTGTAGACTGATGAGGACAGTCATCTGTGTTTTTAATGGTATCCCTGCTGCATGTTTGGACCAAGGCTGTAATGAGGTCGGGAGCCGAGTGGTCTTGGCGGAACCCAAACTGGGCATCAGTGAGCAGGTTATTGGTGAGTAAGTGACGCTTGATAACACTGTCGATGACACCTTCCATCACTTTGCTGATGATTGAGAGTAGCTTGATGGGGCGGTAATTGGCCGGATTGGATTTGTCCTGCTTTTTGTGGACAGGACATACCTGGGCAGTTTTCCACATTGTCGGATAGATGCCAGTGTTGTAGCTGTACTGGAACAGCTTGGCTAGAGGTGCGGCTAGTTCTGGAGCACAAGTCTTCAGCACGATAGCCGGGATGTTGTCGGGGCCCATAGCCTTTGCTGTATCCAGTGCGCTCAGCCGTTTCTTGATATCACGTGGAGTGAATCAAATTGGCTGAAGGGTCATCGACCTGAAACGTCAACTCTCTTTCTCTCTCCACGGATGCTGCCTGGCCTGCTGAGTTTTTCCAGCGTTTTCTGTTGTTATTATGGCTGAAGACTGGCTTCTGTGATGGTGGGGACCTCGAGAGTAGGCCGATATGGATCATCCACTCGGCACTTCTGGCTGAAGATGGTTGCAAACGCTTCAGCCTTGTCTTTTGCACTCACGTGCTGGGCTCCACCATCATTGAGGATGGGGATATTCATGGAGCTTCCTCCTCCCGTTAGTTGTTTAATGGTCCACCACCATTCGTGACTGGGTGTGGCAGGACTGCAGAGCTTTGATCTGATCCGTTGATTGTGGGATCACTTAGCCCTGTCTATAGCATGCTGCTTCTACTTTTTAGCATGCATGTAGTCCTGTGTTGCAGCTACCCAGGTTGGCACCTCATTTTTAGGTACGCCTGGTGCTGCTCCTGGCATGCTCTTCTACACTCCTTATTGAACCAGGGTTGGTCCCCTGGCTTGGTGGTAATGGTAGAGTGAGGGATATGTCGGGCCATGAGGTTACAGATTGTGGTGGAATACAATTCTGCTGCTGCTGATGGCCCACAGCGCCTCATGGATGCCCAGTTTTGAGCTGCGAGATCTGTTCTGAATCTATCCCATTTAGCACGATGGTAGTGCCACACAACGCCATGGACGGTGTTCTCAATGTGAAGACGGGACTTCGTCTCCACAATGACTGTGCGGTGGTCACTGCTACCAATGCTGTCATGGACAGATGCATCTGCGACAGGTAGATTGGTGAGGGCGAGGTCAAGTAGGTTTTTCCTTCGTGTTGGTTCTCTCACCACCTGTTGCAGGCCCAGACTGGCAGTTATGTCCTTCAGGACTCTGCCAGCTCGGTCAGTAGTGGTGCTATCTTTCCCTGTCCTTAAATACTATGAGCATCAGATTGCCAGTTTGCTACAAGGTATTTAACCTCTACACACCTTTGTTACTTTGGAGTGGTTTTATTGCATTTGGAAAATCTGGGTGAATTGAGTCTCTCCATTCTTGTGTAGATATGCAAGATAAGCTACAGCTTCAATATGACTTATGTCCATTTGGGAATTTCAGCTGCAGTGAGCTGGGCTGGGGAAGAGTGCTGAGGTGTTTTTGGAAAAAGTTTGCAATAGAGATCAGCAAGGCACCATTCTGCATTTAGTTTTGCTTTGCTGCCCCGGATTGAATAGTGCATCAAATGGGTTGCTCTTAGTTTCTGAAAAGTAGCATTGGCAAGGGGCCACTTTCGTTTTTTAGGGAAAATAGGTGTAGACCGGGAGAAGCATCAGTACAGGTGCAGGTTGGAGGGAAAGAACTGTACACTTAATGATGCTCTGGTTTTCCTTTGTTTCCAGTGTTTTCTGATCAAAAGTAGTCCAAAAGCAGGTGTTTGTGTAGAATCCTAACCATTGTGACACAGTTAAATATACAGATATCTCGCTTTGTAAAAATAAATATTCTTCTTGAATTTCTTCCCTTGTATATGGGAGATGCCAATGAAATTCTGGATGGGATAGCAGAGCGGGGAGGACTGAATGTGTACCTTGTGGCCCCCCAGGTCAGTACTCCCAATGAGCTGCACCAGTGCATTTTCCTAACAATATCTAAATGTTGCTAACATTTAGAATGATATAGCAGCTCCAAGTTAATACATACCTGCTTTATGGTTTAAAACTGGCCACTAGAATCCATCAACTGCTGTTCAATTCCTAAGGATGTCCATCAATAATGCTAATAAATACAAGAAAAATTTATGAACCCTCTATGAATATGGGAACCATTTGTTGTACATCTTTAAAATGGTAGATAACTTTATGGAGATGAGCGCAAGCTGATGGGCACTGATCGAGCCAGTGTTCCAAATTTCAGTCAATTGGGAGATTTTAACATTTCAGGCTTTCAATTTTTGGCATTTACACTTGTAATCGGATAAAATGATCGACCTTTTAAAATCTCATTATTAAATGAAAACATGCTCTTTTCCTAACCTATTCATTGCATTTCTTGGTGTCCCATATGTGCAAGTAAGCTCAGTATACTCCCACAACATCGGCAACATCAATTAAATTAAAACTCCCAAATATCTTATTTTGATCAGTAGTTTAAAAAAAAGCGGAATTCATTCCAGAGTACTTCCAGTACTTCTCACTGAGGAACTAAAAACCTAATTCCATTTGAGTTCACGTAGTAGTCATCTGCTTTCATATTCATATTGATGGGGAAACATTCACATATCACACTTCGTAAAAAGAAATCACAGAAATTATGGATTTCTGTCTCCATCCCCATCTCCTTCCAGGATGGGATCTTAATCTCATATTTCATAAATTTATGCATCCACAGCTTTGACTTATGTCTTGCATGGGTAACACCAGTCATAATGGCTTCACTTTCAACAGGAAGGCTAAGTGAATTATAGGTCTTGATTGTGGATCAGGCCTATTTCATATGTTATCAATACACCTATTCTGCGACCACATCCCAGTTTTCTTCCAAAAATATTGTCTCTTCCAAATTTCACAGGAAGTTACCATTCTTTTTCTTTCATTCCCATCCAAATTGCAGAAAATAAGTTTGGAGTGTTGCCAATTGTCTTGCTTTGTAGATTGCACTAAAGATACCAGAAAGCTGAAACAACCATTTGTCTGTTAGGTTTTCTTGGAGTGCAAATGACATATTTCCAAGCAATGGTTAGCTCAGTGGTTCACTTGATTGTATTTTGTGCTCCCATAGATTAGCAGGAAGTGAGCTCTTTGCAAAATCAAGGGTCCTTCTACAGGAGCGATGGCGCATCTTGAGCCTACTTCAAAAAAGGTCCCTCTTAACGGAGCTTACAAAGCTGCTGTCAGCTGCAATTGTTTGTGTATGTTGATTCTGTTCTTTCAGAATTTTGGGTTCAGTAATTCCTCCAAGCCAGTTTCATGATATGAGCACGTCATTTAAAAAAAAAATCACAAAATACAAAGAATTATCAAAGACTGAAACAGGAGGAAGTTCGAGTTCATGGTGACTTTTTTCAACTGAGTAAAAGGGTATTTGTGAGGACCTAGCTGCTTTTTTTAAATCATCACTGACTAGCAAAAAAATAGTTGCAAATGCCCAAGTTAATCATTGCGTGTAACTTGGTTAAATAATGTCACCAAGACATTCTCTCTGGGACATCAGATATTTTGGTTTGTAAAGGGGGTACTTTCTGCCATGAATGTCAGTTATCACCATTTGAAGGGCAGTAAGCAAGAAAAGGGAAAATTTGCATAGCGTTTTTCATGTCTTCAGGATGTCCCAAAGCGTTTCACAGCCAAATGAATTACTTTTTGAATTGTAGTCACTGTTGTTTTGTAGGCTACTTTTACAACCCAAACTGAGATTAGCTGTGAGGCTATAGAGGAAACTGCAAGTAGAATTCTCATCACTTGATTGTAAAGCTATAAAATAGAAAGGATTTTATAACTGCGTAATATTTTCTTTGGGGATGAGAGACCCCTGGTACTAACTCCCTAGGTACTGTGCCGCAGATTGTGATCTTGGGTGCATGTATGCATCTGAACTCCCTCGCAGTGGTTCATTTCCTGCTGCCCGCCCTATATTCAAAGTCCCACTGTACTTATATACTTATTCTTACATTACAACAGTGACTACATTTCAAAAGTACTTCATTGGCTGCAAAGCACTTTGGGGTGTTGTGGGAGGTTGTGAAAGGCGCTATATAAATCCAAGTTCTTTCCTTAATAATGAATAACTTTGTAATTTGCTGCAATCAAAATGGGGATTTATGACCCACTGTAATGTTCAGCATTGACATCACCAAAGGTTTGTAACATTTTTCTTTGACATGATTCCATGAGCACCACTCAGTGTGCACTGCAAGGAGGGAACATGTTTTACATTTATTGTCTTCAGAAGCATTTTCGAAGTAACAGATTGGTATTAAAAATAATAGTTAAGAGGTCATAATCTAGTCTCTGGGGTTCAGATGATTTTGTTCTTGTGGTTTATGGTGAGGTTGAGCCCCTTTGTTTCGCTGTCATCTTGTAACATATCCAGAGGTCGTCATTTTGTACAAAAGCCCTACTTACACTTCAGAGGGGTAGGCTGTTGATAGCACAAGTTCTGTTTTAAATGTATCCAAGAGTAAATGGCAGAATGTAAGATGTTGGCATCAAGAATTGTGTTGTTTGTGGCAACTTGACTGAGCCTGGGGCTTTTAGTTGGCAGAGCTGAGTGCAAGTGAGGGGGACAGAAGGAGGAAAAAATGGGTAAAGCAGAGGAGGAAAAAAAATAAATGCCAAGGGTTTGCTTGAAATTTTTGAAGTTGTTAGCATCTGCTTGTTACTCCATCGCCCTAATTCACTTTGAGGTTGCGTTTGACTGAGCAAGATCAGGGTTCCATTCCTCACATGGGCAAAACAAGGAGAACAATCCTGCAGCGCTGTACTCTACGAGCTGCCAACAGCCGATTTGGAGTGCGCAGACCATCTTGTAAAACATGCACAATGTGTAGTGAAAACTACCAAGGGACAGGTTAAATATTAAAGGAGCCTCTACTATTCTCTTTAACTTGAAGTGAAAGATGTCTTACAGATATTCCAATGGTTAAAGCTGCGTGCAAGTCGAAGATTTATTTTTACTGCAGTATTTTGATCTTTTTGCAACATTGTCAAAACATTACACCATTTTCACTTTAGCTTGGACATTTGTCTGCTATTGCTTAAATTCCATCAAAACAGATCTGCAAAGTTAAGGCAACTATTGCTGACTTCAATACTTAACAGCACAGTGGTCCTATTGAAATTTCCTTGCAACGCTCAACTATAAATCACCAGGAACTGTGTACATTAGTCACATTCCTTTGATACTAGAACTCTTCTTTTTCTTCTTCAGCAGTCCCTCGGAACCGAGGTTGACTTGCTTCCACATTAAAAATGAGTTCTCAGGTGACTGATGAGTCCAATGCGGGACCTACAGTCTCTGTCACAGGTGGGGCAGACGGTGGTTGAAGGGGCGGGTGGGTGGGGTGCTTGGGTTGACGTGCGCGGCTTGCGCTTGTCTTCCGCTTGCTCCCGGCGAAGAGACTTGAGGTGTTCGGCGCCTTCCCGGATGCTTCTCCTCCACTTTGTGCGGTCTTGGGCCAGGTGTCAGTGGGGATGTTGCACTTTTTCAAGGAGGCTTTGAGGGTGTCCTTGAAGCGTTTCCTCTGCCCACCTGGAGCTCTCTTGCCGTGTCGGAGCTCCGAGTAGAGCGCTCCAAACCATCTTCAACACCTTCACCGAAACGTACGAGAGCTTGGGCCTTACACTAAACATCCATAAGACAAAGGTCCTCTACCAACCTGCCCCCACCACACAGTACTGCCCCCCGATTATCAAAATCCACGACAAGGCCTTGGACAACGTGGACCACTTTCCATACCTCGGGAGCCTACTGTGAACAAGGGCAGACGTTGATGACGAAGTCCAACACCGCCTTCAGTGTGCCAGTGCAGCCTTCAGTCGCCTGAAGAAGAGAGTGTTTGAAGACCAGGACCTCAAACCCGGCACTAAGCTCATGGTCTACAGAGCAGCAGTGATACCCGCCCTGCTGTATGCCTCAGAGACATGGACCATGTACAGCAGGCACCTCAAAGCACTGGAGAGGTACCACCAACGCTGCCTCCGCAGGATCCTGCAAATCCATTGGCAGGATAGGCGCACCAATGTCAGTGTTCTCGCTCAGGCCAACATCCCCAGCATCGAAGCTTTGGCCACGCTCGATCAGCTCCGATGGACGGGTCACATCGTCTGCATGCCCGATACGAGACTCCCAAAACTAGAACTAATCATAAAGTCTACTCCTTGGTAAAGGTCATCTTGTTAAAATAGCCAGATGTCTAAATTGACCAATCTTGTTCGGAACCACCGTTTGAAAGAGTCCCAGCAGCAGCTACTTGCTAATGTGTCTCTCGCAAATGCTGTAACCAATGGGTTAAGCAATAGCAGGTTAATCAATATCAGAATTAAGTAGGGTTTTACCCCTGTAGGATTGGGGCGGGGGGATGTGGTAGAGGGAAGAAATACTTTGTGTAAATTACTCTTCCTCCCCTTTCCCCATACGGTTATGGAGAAAAATTATTAAATATCACTCATACCTATAAGGAGAATTCTCCTTTCCTTCCTGGCAGCTTACTGGAGCTCATTACGTGTCAAGTCTCAAAGCCAGAAGAGAATTAATCCTTTGATGTATGCAGCAGATCTCTCTGCAAATGGCTGTCATTTTGTTAACATCAATCAGCATCTTTCCTGGTCACGGATGCATATCCTCGACCAGTCTGTGATGTAACAAAAATGAATACTGGCCACGTTCCCAGATATTTTATTTGGCTGCTAGCTTTTTTGGGAGAATTTGCATTAGCATTCCTTTAAAATCCCTTACAAATACTCCTGATTAACTTTAACATTTTTTTTGATATTCAGTTTTGAATATCTGTTTTAAATGGTGAGTGTAGATGTCATTGAGATGACTCAGTTTGGAGGGAACCCATATTAACATACCCAGTTGAAATGAAAAGTATGCAAAATCCTGCTGGTTAATGACTGTACTTCCTTACCAATGATAGTTACGCTCCTTCACACAGTTGGTCTGAGTAATGCATCCCTGTTAATCCTGGTGCAGTCAGCACCCAGCTGTCTTAACATGATGTTGAGGTTGATTACTTTGTAAAGAGGAAGCCTTGTCACCTACCTATTTTGGTATTTTTATAGAATAGATTAAAAAAAGCATTGCAACACAAACCAAATTAGCACAACGTGTCCATGTACTTGTATTTAATCTAAGTTCATATTTCCTACATAACAATAATGACCAATTCAAAAGTAATTCAACAGTTTTGAAGCACTTGGGGGCACTGTGAGTTTGTTCTATATTTATTTCAATTTGTTAACGTTTGCAAGAAATTAAATTTTATTCTTTGGACAGCCTCGTACCTGTCTGAATCTGACGATGACCTTTTTCTCCCACAAAAGGAAGCTACTTCTCCAGGTTAACTCCAAACTATTCTGCTGACATTGAGTGCTGCATGGGAGAGCCATTTTGTAAAAATTGACCTTCCAGGCATGTTGCAAGAATGGTATACCTGTATAGCCAATCAGTTGCCTCCCCTGATGGCTTTCGGGCTCCATATCTTTGGAACATCTGGTTCAAAGATCTTCCTCTGAAATGCAGATGGTATTTCTTCCCCTAACCCCTCTTCACTTCTAGTATGGTCCTGTTTGCCTGGGACATCATTTTGAGTAGCCGCCTGCTTATTTTATAATTACTTTACAGTAACTTAAGTTGGATGGGTACTTATTTATTCAGTTTCCCAGCAAAAAATTGAAATCTTGAACTTCTTTGAAACTGCTGTATATGTGAATTACCTTCGAGCCCCCACGCTGACTCTGTCCACTTGACCACACAGATATCTGGTGATGCCGGAATTTAACCTCTCCCTAGTCATACCAACAGACATGACTGAAATATGGTAAAAGCTTAGAGATACCTTAGCATTAAATTTTTATTGACATTGTAAAAAGTACTACTAACTTTGTGCATTGGTGAGTTCCACTCCCAATGGCCTTTATAAAAACAATGAATATTTTGAAACTTTGTAATACTCCCACAAACAGCAGTTTGAAACATGTCTTTACTGAAAAGAATGTTAGTTTCAAAAGCTCGAAAAAGTAGCAAGGTGTACTTTCAAATCTGTTTCAATATTATATATTGGCAATAATATATTTTCAAGGAATGTGTTGCTAAGCCAACCCCAACACACTCCTTCCCCCCCCCCCGCGCACGCGCTCTGGCATTACTGCAGTATTGGATGTCACAGACTTGCGATGCACAGACTGTCAGAGCTGCTGGCAGTGTCCTACGTATTCTGCTTTCACTTGATGCGCTGTCTCCACTGCACTCCACTCATTGCGTATTGGTAACTTGAAAATTAACGTCTTCTTTTGTAAATTTAGGCTACATAATAAAAGAATAGCAAATGCCAGGCATGGCGTTGAGGCAGTAATTCAATCTTCTGATTCTGTTGACACTCATAAATTACTCAAGCCTAGCTTTTACAGTTTGACGTCATCCGAACTGCTCAGTTGAATTACTGCCTTGTAAGTTGTTGCCAGCCATCTATTATCCTATATATCTAAACTACATAGCTATAAATAATGCTAACACTATAATCAGTCTGTCAACATGCAACGCCCTACAATATGTTGAATTAGAAATAGAAGTATTCTAACACTCCACTACCTATTTGTTTTCTTTTTAATAGTGAATTTCAGTGTCAGGGTAACGCAGGGTTCTGTTCGAAGACCGCCTCTGTTCACAGTTGCAGTACTATAGGAAGAATCTTCAGGCAATAGAGAGGGTGCAGTGCAGATTCACTAGAATGCTGCCTAGTAAGAGGAATTATAAATACAACGAAAGGCTTGAAAAATTGGGGCTTTATCATTAAAAAGATTATTTGATAGAGGTAGTTAACATTTTGAAGGGATGGGACAGGGTGGATAGAAAGAGGATGTTACCAGTGGCTGAAGGGTCTGGAATGAGGGGACACAAGCAGAACAAGAACAACATCTTGTATTTATATAACGCCTTTATCATAGAAAAACGTCCTACGGCATTTCAGAGAAGTGTAATCAGACAAAAATGGATGCGAAAGGCAATATTAGGAGGGGTGACCAAAAGCTTAGTCAAAGAGGTGGGTTTTAAGGAGGAATGGCTGTGCAGCTTGGGGAGGGAATTCCAAAGTGTGGGGGGGTCTTGGCTTTACCATGAGCGAAATCATCCCACAGTTTGCTTCTTCTGGTGCAACTGAGATATGCAGTCTCAGCAGACGACCCTGGCCATCCTTATATTAACACCTGCAGAACAGTGAATTTACAGTTATGTGTGCTTTTATAGTAGAGATTGTTTTTTAAACCATTTGGTGTGTTGATGTATAAATGTGCACTCTTTTGTTTTAATAGACAGGATGATAACGCATTGGGCCTCTAACAATGAGGGCTACTGAGTGTGTTGAAACAATATGTCCACTTTTGCAACTGTTCTCAATCTAATTTAAACTCTTACAGGATTACTCAAGCAACTATAAGATTAACTATGAACAGATCACTTTGGTAACCTGATAATGTTTGTGGTTTTTTTTGGACAGCTGTATTTTGAGACATTACCTGCATTTGAAAAGCAAATTTTTTGTACTGCAGCACCAGACCTGGGATCCTCATCCTTGCAGTGCTAATCCCGAGGTTTCCTGCCTTTCAGGGTGACTATGATCCCAGCAAAACAAAGGTGCTTCACTTGAGTATGAACCCCTGGAGTCTGACAAAGGAGAATCGCATGGCAGAGCAGAAGAGTCTGAAGGAAGAATGCGAGCATCTCCGAGAACGGGTGCGGATTCTGGAGGGAGGGGCAGTCCCTGAACAAGTGGGGTCACGCAGCAACCTGCCACCGTCTCAGGAAATTGCAGGTATCTTTTGATGCGAGAGAAAGGGTCAGCCCATCTGCTGCTGAAACCCTCATCCATGCCTTTGTTAACACTAGACTCGACTATTCCAATGCTCTACTGGCTGGCCTTCCACCTACCACCCTCCATAAACCTGAGCTCATCCAAAACTCTGTTGTACCAAGCCCTGTTCATCCATCACCCCTGTGCTCGCTGACCTACATTGGCTCCCGGTTTAACAACATCTCGATTTTAAAATTCTCATCCTTGTGTTCAAATCCCTCATGGCCTCACCCCTCCCTATCTCTGTAACCTCCTCCAGCCCTACAACCCTCTGAGATCTCTATGTTCCTCCAGTTCTGGCCTCTTACGCATCACAGATTTCCTTCACTCTACCATTGGCGGCCGTGCCTTCAGCTGCCGAGGCGCTAAGCTCTACAATTCCCTCCCTAAACCTCTCCATCTCTCTCTCCTCTTTTAAGTCACTCCTTAAAACCTACCTTTTTGAAGCATTTGGTCATCTTTATGTGGTTAGGTGTTATATTTTGTCTGATAACGTTCCTGTGAAGCGCCTTTGGACGTTTTTACTACATTAAAGGCGCTATAGAAATGCAAGTTGTTGTTGATATCCATTCTTGTATCTTCATTCTGCTGCAAATATCTAGATGAATTGCAGTTGTTGGGAACAGAAATCCCACTGTTTGGATGGCACAGCAGTTTAGCTCTTTGATGCTCCAGAGTGCAGGACAGTTCCCCACACACTGATTTCCTAATCTCAGTTTCCGCGTCAGAGTCAAGTGTTTCCCTGTCTGGAGGAAGAATCAACTTGGACTGCTTTCACAGAACTACTAGTTGGGCGATGAGGAACGACATTGTAAGAGGCCTGAGAATAGATTGTGTGCATCGCCATTTGGGCAATGATGTGTGACCCAAGGAGAACTGAATGAGGAGAAATGTGAGAAAGCATAAAATAAATTAGAAACAAACTCTTTCCCCCCCAGAATCCTGAATTATTCAGTAAAGTTGTCACATTCTTCTACAATATGATTGTGCACTTTATTGTATTCATCCCAGGATCTGAGCTGTGCAAATGGATAGAGATGTTGTGACACCTGAATGTGTGTCCTATCAAGTTGTACTATTGTTGTGGTAATGGCGATGCCAGCGAATGTTATCAGCACCATTCAGTATAATGGTTTGTAAAGAGAATTGATGTGTATGTTTTAAAAAAAAACAATTAGTTGCTTATCCTGAAGCTTTAAAAGGAAAATCCTACTCTGGAAAGAGCTTGCATTTTATGATTGTTTTTAATAAGCTGCATTGAAATCCAGTTAATCAGGGCTGCAACATGGTGTTTAGAATCTACCTTGTAAAACAACAATGCAGTTTAAAACAATCAGACTTATGTAAATATAATAAACAGCTTAAAGTGCTGAACAAAAGAAGAAAAATTGTTGAGAGCTTTACAGAAATAGCACATGGAAACTGCGTAATGTGCATTGTCAAGGATTTAGAAAATTGTCAGGGCTTAAGACTGTATTTTGTTTATTAATCAATTTTGTTAATTGTTCAGTTCTTGCAATAATTATTTCCTACCAGAGTACTGCTGATTATCAGTGTTTCAGACCTGGTTGGCTAATGAACCTGTCAGTCTGTTGGTTGTTTGTGGATTTATTTTTGTTTAAAAAGTTTTAACATTTGAGAATAGTGTGGTACATCTAATTTCTTATGCCACGCTTCCCTTCAGCATATATAGACCAATATATGACTCGCTTGATTATATTCTTGTTTACCTTGTCAGGGATGATAAAGAATGAATGATGGCAAAAAACAAGTGTTTTTATTTTAAGAATTAGGACTAAGTTAGGTTCAGCCCATTTGATGCCATCCTTCCAGAATACCAATCAGACCATCTTCCCATTTCAACTTTAGCATCCACCTGATCAGGCAGACTGGACCTCGGCTCAACATCTCGCTCCTAAGGTGGGCACCTCTGACAATGCAGCACTCCCTCAGTTTAGCAGTTATGTCCCCCAAACCCACAAACGTCTGACTTTGGCAAGAGCGCTACCACTGAGCCAAGCTGACTGCTGATTTTCTTTGTTGTTTTAAAATGTGACATTATGGACTTAGTTAAAAACCGCATAAGTGTATGTGTGTGCTAATTTATGGCATTCTAAAACAAACATATTACTGTACCTTGGCACCTGCCACTTTGAACACAAGGAGGCTGTCAGTCATTTTGAAATTTGGCAGGTAAAGATGGAATGGCTTAGAGAGTACTTTGATGGAGAATGTAGCCATGACCCTTAAATTAGATGTTATTTTCTTGCACTGAAGAGGCTTATGTTATTGCAGACAAATGCAAATAAAAAGCCTGAAGCTCATGATCTATTGGACAATGCATTGGATTTAGGTTTTGATAAAGCAGTGCTTGTGACTGGTGAGTCCAAACTGCATTAACAGCCTGGCAACAGAACTGATAGTTTAAATTCAGACGGTAGTGTGGGTTGAACTCACCAAAGCCTGATCATGAGAGAGACAAGTCCACTTACCGGGGAGACCGATGACTCAAGAGAATTACTAAAATTTGTAACTGGTTCCAATTCATAGTTTCAAGTATTAATCGGAGTTCAGTCCAATGGACTAGCATGTGTTGCATACTGGTGTGGAAGGTGTTTGATATCTCAGTATAGTTTGGTAATTGATTAAAATTGAGATATTACTCGGGATATTGTCTGTAATGGATGTACACAAAAACAGAACACAAGAACAGAACGTAAGAAATAGGAGCAGGAGTAGGCCATTCGGCCCTTCGAGCCTGCTCCGCCATTCAATGAGATCGTGGCTGATCTTCTGCCTCAACTCCATTCACCGGCCCTATCGCCATATCCCTTGATGCCCTTACTAGTCAGAAATCTATCGACTTCTGTTTTGAATATACCCAATGACTGAGCCTCCACAGCCCTCTGGGGTAGAGAATTCCAAAGATTCACCACCCTCTGAGAAGAAATTTCTTCTCATCTCAGTCCTGAATGGCCTACCCTTTATCTTGAGGCTGTGGCCCCTGGTTCTAGACTCCCCAGCTAAGGGAAACATTCTCCCAGCATCCATCCTATCAAGCCCTGTAATAATTTTGTATGCTTCAATGAGATCCCCTCTCATTCTTCTAAATTCAAGAGAATACAGGCCTAGTTTACTCAATCTCTTATACGACAGTCTCGCCATCCCAGGAATCAATCTCGTGAACCTTCGTTGCACTCCCTCTATGGCAAGTATATCCTTCCTTAGGTAAGGAGACCAAAATTGTACACAGTACTCCAGCTGTGGTCTCACCAAGGCCCGATATAATTGGAGTAAGACTTCTTTACTCCTGTACTCAAATCCTCTTGTAATGAAGGCCAGCATACCATTTGCCTTCCTAATGGCTTGCTGCACCTGCACATTCACTTTCAGTGACTCATGTACAAGGACACCCAGATCCCTTTGAGCATCTGCATTCCCCAATCTTTCACCATTTAGGAAATACTCTGCCTTTCTGTTTTTTCTACCAAAGTGGATAACTTCACATTTATCCACATTATATTCTATCTGCCATGTTCTCGCCCACTCACTGAGCCTGTCGAGATCCCCTTGAAGCCTCTTCACATCCTCTTCGCAACTGACACTGCCACCTAGCTTTGTATCATCAGCAAATTTGGAAATGTTACATTTAGTCCCCTCATCCAAATCATTGATATAGATTGTGAATAGCTGGGGCCCAAGCACCGATCCTTGCGGTACCCCACTAGTCACAGCCTGTCATCCTGAAAAAGACCCATTTATCCCTACTCTTTGTTTTCTGTCTGTTAATCAATTCTCAATCCATGCTAGTATATTACCCCCAATTCCATATGCCCTAATTTTGTTCACCAACTTCTTGTGTGGGACCTTATCAAAGGCCTTCTGAAAATCCAGATACACCACATCTACCGGTTCCCCTTTGTCTACTCCACTAGTTACATCCTCAAAGAACTCCAATAGGTTTGTCAAACAGGATTTCCCTTTCATAAATCCTTGTTGACTCTGCCCAATCTTACTATTAGTTTCTAAGTGCCCAGTTATTGCATCCTTTATAACAGATTCCAGCATTTTCCCAACTACTGATGTGAGGCTAACAGGTCTGTAGTTCCCTGTTTTCTCTCTCCCTCCTTTCTTAAATAGCGGGGTTACATTTGCTATCCTCCAATCAGCAGGAACCATTCCAGAATCTATAGAATTTTGGAAGATGGCAACCAATGTGTCCACTATTCCAATGGCCACCTCTTTCAAAACCCTAGGATGTAGGTCATCCGGTCCTTGGGATTTGTCGACTTTTAGTCCCATTAATTTTGCTAGTACTGTTTTTTTTACTAATAATTTCTTTAAGTTCCTCATTCTCGTCACACCCTTGGTTTTCTCGTATTTCTGGGAGGTTTTTTGTGTCTTCCTCCGTGAAGACAGAAACAAAGATTTATTTAATTTCTCTGCCATTTCCTCATTCCCCATTATAAATTCTCCCGTCTCTGACTGTAAAGGACCTACATTTACCTTCGGCAGTCTTTTCCTTTTCACATACCTATAGAAGCTTTTACAATCCGTTTTTATATTTTTCGCTAGTTTGTGCTCATATTCCATTTTCCCTTTCTTTATCAATTTCTTGGGCCCCCTTTGCTGATTTCTAAAAAGATCCCAATCCTCAGGCTGACTGCTTTTTCTGGCAACTTTATAAGCTTCCTCCTTTGACTTAATACTTGCTTTAATTTATTTTGTTAGCCACGGTTGGATCACTTTTCCTTTTGGGTTTTTATGCCCTAGAGGAATATATGTTTGTTGCAAATTATGCATTATTTCCTTGAATGTTAGCCATTGTATGTCCACCTTCATATCTTTTAGTGTAGTCTCCCAATCTACCATGGCCAACTTGTCCCTCATACCCTTGTAGTTTCCTCTGTTTAGATTGAAGACCTTAGTTTCAGATTAGACTACATCACTCTCAAACTTAATGTAAAATTCAATCATATTATGGTCACTTGTCCCTAAAGGCCCCTTTACAAGATTATTGATTAGCCCTTTCTCATTACACAGTACCAGATCCAGAATAGCCTGTTCCCTGGTTGGTTCCTCCACATACTGATCCAGGAAACCATCTCGCATGCATTCCAAGAATTCGTCCTCCACACCATTAGTGGTAATTTGATTTGCCCAGTCAATATGTAGATTAAAATCCCCCATGATTACCGTATTGCCCTTGTTACATGCAACTCTCATCTCTTGATTGATACTGTGCCCTAGATTACCATTACTGTTTGGTGGCCTATACACAACTCCCACCAATGTTTTCCGCCCTTTGCTGTTTCTTAGCTCCACCCAAACTGATTCCAGTTCTACATCACGATCTGCCAAGCCAAGATCTTTTATCTCTACCATACCGATCTCATCCCTTATTAACAGCGCTACGCCACCTCTTTTTCCTTTTTGTCTGTCCTTCCTAAATGTTGAGTACCCTGGAACATTCAGTTCGCAGCTTTGGTTACCCTGCAACCATGTCTCTAATGGCAATTACATCATACCCATTTACTTCTATTAGTGCCATTAATTCATCCACCTTGTTGCGAATGCTACGTGCATTTAGATAAAGTGCCTTCAACTTTGCCTGTTTAATATTTTTCTGCACTTTGACCCTCTTTACTATTGGCCTTTGTTTCTGCTCCCTACTAGTTTTGCAGACTACTTTTCTAACTTGCACTTCCAGCTTTGTTTCTCTCCATTCTGGGTCCACACTTAGGTTCCCAGCCCCCTGACAAACTAGTTTAAATCCTACCCAACAGCACTAGCAAACCCCCCTGTGAGGATGTTGGTCCCGTTTCTGCCGAGGTGTAACCCGTCCAGCTTGTACAGGTCCCGCCTTCCCCAGAATCGGTCCCAATGCCTCAGGAATTTAAATCCCTCCCTCCTACACCATCTCTGCAGCCACGCATTCATCTGGTCTATTCTCCTATTTCTGCTCTCGCTAGCACGTGGCACTGGGAGTAATCCTGAGATTACTACCTTTGAGGTCCTGCTTTTTAATTTATTTCCTAGCTCCCTATATTCTGCTTGCAGGACCTCGTCCCTCTTTCTACCTATGTCGTTGGTACCTATATGGACCACGACCTCTGGCTGTTCACCCTCCCCCTTCAGAATGTCCTGCAGCCGCTCAGTGACATCCTTGACCCTGGCACCAGGGAGGCAACATACCATCCTGGAGTCACATCTGCGAAAATCTGCATATAGCGACACCACAAGTCCCGGCCGGAATGGAGATGATTCCCCATCAATCACGCCTGGAGACCGGTCATAATTTCTGTTATGTAACATCCTCCACTTACTGCATTTTGCTGGAGAAATAATCCTGCTTTTATCGGGAGACTACTGTAGTTTCGGCCATGAGATCTGTTTGCTGTAGTGCGTAGAAACTCTGTTTAAATAGTCTATGTTTGCTGAGTAAATAGGCTCTGTTTCCTGTAAAATACACTGTTTGCTGTAACTCCCACCTGTAAGTTCTGCCCCACCTCAAACTCATTAGCTGACACAGTGGTCTTAATACTTGCACCGAAACACAAAATGCTAGAAATACACAGCATCTGAAAAGAGCAAAGATTGGTTACTGTAGATGCCTTTTGACCTGCGTATTTCCCGCATATTTTGCTTTTATTTTCCACTATCTGCATCATGTTCTCTTCTGTTGGACATATGTACATATGTTTTAGGAAAGACGTGCTTTAGTTCAATTATGGGCTGACAGAGTGGTGTAGAAGCTAGGGTAATGTCAGATTTTGAAATATAAGTGGGAGAAGTGACTTCTTGGAGATATAAGTTGGGCATAAATGCAACATACAGCACCTGAAGACTACTGGCTGCCTGAAAAGATAGACTTTAGCTGTTTCCCAGAAAGCAATTTCTTGCGTGATAAATTCCTCGTAATTCTGTAGCTCAGAAACTAGCGTTTAACCGAACTGTTCCTCTTGCAGAAATGGCTCATTAAGATTCAACCTTAATGATTTAAAAATTTTGTGTTTAATTCATGTCGGTATAAATACAGGCATCTATTTTAATCATCGATTGATGTCTATTTTAATAGAGCTTGCCATGATTGTAGCTATATGTAAGACTTGTATCAGCTGGAACAGTAGATGACATTGTCAGCATATAGATTATTCACTGCGAAACCTCATGAAAAGACTTGAAAAGAAAGACTTGCATTTATATGGCACTTTATCATGTCTCTCATGAACATCTGAAAGCAATTCACAATGAGTTATTTTGAAGTGCGGTGACTTATGGAAGCAAACATGGCAGCCATTGTGCACACAGCAAAATGCTGTTTCCCTCAAACAGCAATGAGATGAAAGACCATTAATCTGTTTTTTGGTGGCGTCGTTTCGATGATTGAGGAGAAATGTTGACCTAGATACCGGGGCACCGCTCCACTCTTTTGAATAGTGCATGAAATCTTTAATGTCTCCTCCAAAGTATTGCACTGGATTGTCATTATAGGTTATTTGCTGGTGTGGGGATCAAACCGACAACCTTCTGACTGAGAAGTAAGAATGTTACTAACTGAGCCACTGACAATTCAAGGGTACCAGCACCATTGGAGGCCATTCAGCCCATCATGTCTGTATGGGGCCTTTGCTAGAGTAATCCAAAACTAATCTTACTGTCCTGCTCTTCCACATTAGCCCTGTATCTTCCTTTGCTTCAAACATTATGCATTTTATCTTAAAAGATCAAAAGGTCTTTGCCTCAGCGACTTCCCATGACAAAGCACTACATGCTCCAATGATAATATAGCAGTATGGTAGATCTATCCATAGTTGAATATACCTTCCCAATCTCCCCTTCCCCTTTCCCAAAACTGTTAGAAATGCAAGCTGTACTAGAGTAAACCAGAGGTCACATATATATGAGAAAAAACTTTGAAGGGTGTATCCTAGTGGCTAGAGGGAACCACAACCATCCTTCAAAAACGATCTAAAATGCAAACACCTTTTTCAGTCCAAATGATGCATCTAAAATTGATGTTGGAATGTTTTGCAAAACAGATTTGCTACACAATGTGACACTAAGGGGGTAATTTTAACCTACCTCTCCTATTGGGTAACTAACAGGATTGGGGGCAATGCTGGTTTTATATCACACCTGATTTTACTCTCCATTGAAGTGAGTGGAAAGTATAATTGGATAGGGTGTAGAATCGCAGTTCCACCCGATCACGTGGGTTTCCCATCTGATCACATGGGTTTCCCGTCCGGTGAGTTAGGTTAAAGTTGCCCCCCATGCACTTAGAGTTAAATGAGTGATGAAGTAGTTATCTAACCTGGTTCCAGTGTCGCTTGGGAACAACCCAAGGATGCCCTCGACCGCTAAAGCGTGACTGAGAAGACAGCATGCCCGGATGAGAGTGACACTGGACAACCGTAGATCGGAGGAGAACATGGAGGAAGGGAACAAGGGGGAGAGCACCCAATAACAATTAGAAGTGGCAAAAAAAATGCGAGATGCCTACATGAGACCATTGATCAAATAAAAGAGCTTAATAACAACCAATTCTAAATGTGTGTGTGTGTAGTATAATATATAATGTTCTCTGGATATAGCAAGGCCATGTTTATTGCCTATTTTATATTGCTCTGGGGGGTGGGCCTTATTCTTTGTTTTGCAGTGGTTTACAATTGAGTGGCTTGCTAAATCACTTCAGAGGGCATAGTATGGACTAGAGTCATCATGTATATGCCAAACTGGGTAGGGGTGGCAAGCTCCCTTCCTTGAAGGATTCCCCTCTACACCCTCGGCCCCTCTGTCCTTGCAAACTACCGCTCCATCTCCAACCTCCTTTTTTCCCCCCACAGTTTTTAGCCCACCACAAACTCCGTACCCTCACCACTGACTCCTTCACCCTCCCTGGCCAGTGTCTCAGGCTGAACCAGACTGTTAATCTAGGCATCCTATTTGGCCACAAGCTGAGCTTCCAACCCTGTATCCTTTTCATTATCTTCATCGCAAAGACTGCCTACTTCCGCCTCCGTAACTTTGCCTGCTTCTGCCCCTACCTTTGCTGCTGAAACTCTCATCCATGCCTTTGTCGTCTCTAGACTCGACTATTCCAATACCATCCTTCCATCCTCTACCTTCTGGAAATCTTTACAAATCTGTTCACTTTCCTTGTGTTTTAAGACGTTTCTTAAAGGAGGACAGAGAAGTAGAAGGTAAAGATCTATAAGGAAGAACAAGACCAAGGTGACTGAAAGCTCTACCGTGGATGCAGTCAAGGGAGAGGGGAATGCACAGTGGGAGAACAGAAGTATGCGGGAGATGCAGCAAGACTGGAGGAGGAGCAAGGCTATCAAGAGATTTGAAGTTGTGGACAAGGACTTGAAGTCGGATGTGTTGACTGACGGAGCCAGTATAGGTCAGCGAGGATAGGACGATGGGCGAATGAGACATTGTGCAGGGCAGGATGCAAACAGCTGTAGTTTGGACAAGTTGGAGTTTTTAAAGAGCAGATTATGGGAAGCCAGCATGGAGAGCATTGGACTAATAGATTTGGGAGATGGCAAAATTATGGAAAAGGCTGTTAGTGGCAGGGGCAGTGTTGCGGAGGTAAAGTGAGAAGTCTTTTCAAAAGAGAGAATGTGTGATATGAAGTTACAGTCAAGGTCAAACATGATGCCAAGATTGCGCACTGTTTTCTTCAGCCTGGGTGAGTGCCCAGAGAATGCAATGACATCAGTGACAAGGGATTGAAGTTTGTGGCATCAGTTTTTCTGATGTTCAGCTGAAGAAGTTTGCAACTCATCCAAGATTTGATGTCGGACAGGCAGTCCAACAGCAAGGAAGTGATTGTAGTGGAACGGTAGAGATGGGTGCCGTCAGCATACCGAGTATAGGTCCTTGGGCTCTCCAGGGGTAATGTTATGGGGAGGGACTGGAAGAGAAGCCATTTCTGGAGATGTCTTGACTTCATCCAGATAAGTAGGAAGGGAGCCATGCAAGGGTACTGCCACAGAGCTGGTCAACCATATCGAACTCTGCGAGAAATAGAGGAGGACAAGGAGGGATGATGTGTCCATGCTCACAGTCACGGAGGATGTTGCATGGTGTATGAGCCATAGCCAACCCACAAAATCCAGGCAACTTGGTTCTGTTTGGACTTGCTGGTTTGTCTTGCTTGAATTTCATGAGCGTTGAAGTTTTGAAAAGGTCTGTAGCATTATTGCCTTATTGGTGGGTAAACTTGAAATCGTAACACAACAACAGTTTGCATTTATATAGCGCCTTTAACGTAGTAAAACGTCCCAAGGCGCTTCACAGGAGCGATTATCAAACAAAATTTAACAGTGAGCCACATATAGCTATTGGGACAGGTGACCAAAAGTTTGGTCAAAAAGGTAGGTATTAAGGAGCATTTTAGAGGAGGAGGGAGAGGCGGAGAGGTTTAGGGGGAGAATTCCAGAGCTGAGGGCCGAGACAGCTAAAGGCACGGCCTCCAATAGTGGCGCAAAGAAAATCGTGGATGCCTAAGAGGTCAGAATTGGAGGAGCACAGAGATCTTGGAGGGTTGTACACCTACAGCTGCAACCGTTAGTATTGAGGCTTGAAATATATGCAAATCAATGGAAACGTTGATTTATACCTTCTCTGTGGCACACAAGGCTACATGTTATGCACCTAAACAGTGCACAAAAAGCTTGGGGACTCTTAGCCTAGAGGAAATTAAAGCCATTTGGACTACTCGGTGACATTATTGACTGATTATCTTTTATGGAAAGCTGTTATGCCCTTCCTTCTTCCTCCACACCCCTGAAATGGGTAGGGAGCCATCCACCGATGTTGGTGACTTCATGTTTGCAAGGGTCAAAAGTCTGGTATCTTTCTTTGGTGAGTAAATGGATAAAAACAGTAATTCTTGAATGGCTTGAATGCTTTTAGTTTGCTTTTTTAGTTCATTCACGTATTGTGTCTATTTATAGCGTTAGAGTTGTGGAGATTGAAGAGCAGAAGGCAGTATCGTTAAATGGAACTGCTGCACTAAGCAGAAATCTGCAATAACAAGACTGCAGTTTAAATAAGTTGTCGGATCTGTGTTGCTTAATCAATATAAAAGTGGAATTACATCAAATAGACTTCAAGTTTGAGGTTTAATTCTATTTACATTTTTTCCATCTGCAACTTTTCACAAAGTACATGGGTGGTATGCACAGTTAATCTGGCAATGTGTAGAAAGTATGAAAACCATTGGCCTGAATAAATGTGGAAGTTATATGACTGGAAACAGCAACATATTCACTTGGCACTGAGAGTTTCTGCCTTGTCTGGTCGAGATTTGAAGTAAATGAGTCTTCCCATATCATTCTGTCATGGACAGATTGCTCAAGCGTGTTGTGTAAAGGAGAAAGACGTGAATGATTTTCTTTCTGAAAATGAGAACGATTAACTCTTGGAGCCCACATTTTCTCTGCATATTCTACGTGTGTATGTGCGTTTGCACATACATGTCACTCAACCTAAAGTCAGGAGAGATTGATCGAGAGATAACATTTACCACTCTACTTTGATCTGATGGGCACAGTCTGATGCCATTACCATCAAGGACAATTGTGCAGCCAGGTAATGACAAGAAGTTAAGGGACCATGTTTAAAAAAAAATACACTTCAAATACAAACTGTAATGCGGAGAAATAGCTTTCATTTGCGTAATTTAACCGTCTTTCGGATGAGACATTAAACCGAGGCACCGTCTGCTCTCAGGTGGATGTAAAAGATCCCATCGCATTATTTTGTTGAAGATGAACAGGGGAGTTATCCCCAGTGTTCTGGCCAATATTTATCCCTCAATCAACGTCACTGAAACAGATTATCTGGTTATTAGCTCATTGCTATTTGTGGGAGCTTGCTGTGCACAAACTGGCTGCCGCATTTCCTTTTTACAACAGTGACTACACTTCAAAAAATAATTCATTTGCTGTAAAGTGCTTTGGGACATCCTGAGGTCATGAAAATGCATATAAATGCATGTCTTATTTTTCTTTCTTTAACCACTTTAAATTGGGATCCTGCAATGAAAAAGCTGTCAATGCCTATTGGTTCAGTGGTAGTGCTTCCTATGGCTGATGTCAGATCACCATTAGTTCAACTACTGCCCAACTTGAACTGAATCTCAATAGAGCTATAGGGGACAATAAAGCAATTTCTCTTATCAGGTTGGATAGTTTTTTTTTAATGTTTGTGGCTACCTAAACCGGGAGGGCACAGAATTTTTGACACAAAGGGCTCGATTTTCCAAGCCCCGTGGAGGCGGGAGTGGTGGGAAAATTGCAGATTCGGGGGGCACGTACCCATCCCACCCCCAAGCCAATGTCCCAGGAGGCGGGTACCCGACCTGTGCTGGGAGCTGCCTCCCCGAGGCGGAAAGGAGATAAGTGCCAATTAACTGCCTGTTAACAGGTAGTTAACAGGCAGTTTTTTGGCTAATCCCTATTTTTAGCCCTGAAGTGTGGGCTGCCCGACGGCTCCAAACCACGCCAAGTTAGCGAGGCGGACCGTCGGTCTTCAGGGCTTGGAGGGGTGGAGATGTCCGGTGTACAGGTGAGTGATGGGTGCATGAGTGCAGAGGTAAGTGTGTTTGGTGTGTGTAAAGTGTTTTAATAAGTTTTACTTACCTTTACTTTCTCCTCCAGGCTTCCTCCCTTCAGTTCTCGGGAGTCCCTCAGCATACCGGCACAGAAAGCAGAATGGCCGCTGAGCTGTCAAAAGCTGCAGCCTCTGCTTTCTGGTCTGGAGAGCTCTCTAACTGAGTCTGAGCAGAAGGACTCAAGTTAGAAGACAGATTGTCAGTGTTTGACAGCTTCACAGAGATGAAATGTCAATCGCTGACGTCACCAGTATCCAGGTGTCTCTTAATTGGCCTGCTGAGCCCGCTGGGCGGGCTTAACAAGGTCAATCAAGGGTAAGTAGCGTGGGTTGGCCACAAATCGATGGAGGCGGGACGACAACCCAAAAAGTGGGAGTCCCGCCTCCATCACGTCCCCATTGACAAAATCGAGCCCAAAGTGTCCCACTCAACTTTTAAGTTTCCAGTTCTCGGATAAAGATGAGCAGGTTCCACCAATATATCTACAGAATGAAATTTAGAGTTTCCACTGCTACATTTGTGCTGGAGTGCTGTAAATGCCAGCTTCAATGTCAGGATGGAATTTGCTGTATAAACCTGTTATAAAAATGTCAAGCAACAGAATTTGTGTGCTGCAACATTATTTGATTTCTATCAGGGATTTACATTTTTATTGAAGTCTCCTAGTTATTAGTACATCTTTCATACTGTATACAAACATACAGGATAATGAATAATGCTTGTGCTGTCTGCATTAAAGTATCCCAGTAAAAGAAATGTTTCTTTTTTACACTGGGTTGCAAAGCAGCAATGTATTGTTTGCATTGCTGTACAATTTCCATCCCAAGTCATAAAAACCTGTGAAATTGCAAATTGTGCACCAGATTTTATGGTAACATTGCGCTGCTTCAAGCTAAAATTGTTTTTTAAAATATTATAGGAAGGGAAGAAAACAAAGTCAGACTGCTCTCACCTGGAATAAGTTGGCTGTTTGTGTAGTGCTTCTGTTAAGAAATTTTGACGGGAAAATGGTTTTCTAGGTAATAATCACAATCTAATAAATATCAATTTGTCAACCATCTCCCCCATCTTCTGTTGCATAAAGATGTAACTTCTTAATGTGCAAAGATCGCCAGCAAGGGATATTTGCCAACATAAATTTTTCACCAACAATATATTTTGCTTGTTTCTGTACAGGTTCTCCCAACTCCCTTTGATATCAGAGAGAAACAAGGTTCTGACTTGAAATAAAAACAGAAAATGCTGGAAATACTCAGCAGGCCAGGCAGCATTTGTGGAGAGAGAAACAGAGTTAACATTTCAGGTCGATGACCTTTCGTCAGAACTAGAAAATGTTACAGATGTAACAGGGTTGAAGCAAGTACAGAGGCAGGGAAAAGGGGGATGGGAGGAAACACAAAAGGGAAGGTCTATGATGGGGTGAAAGGCAGGAGAGATTGAATGACAAAAGGGATGATCGTGCAAGGCAAAAAGGGGGTGGTAATGGGACAAGTAAAGAAACAAAAGATGGGTCTAGAAGAGGCGTAAATGGGAATAGAAGAATCAGCATCAGCTGTCCGAAAAAAATGGGAGCAGAGGTTATGGTCTGAAATTATTGAACTCGATGTTGAGTCCGGAAGCCTAATCGAAAGATGAGATGCTGTTCCTTGAGCTTACGTTGAGCTTCATTGGAACAGTCTAAGAGGCCGAGATCAGAGTGGGAGACTTGAGTAGGAGAAATAGCTTTTTATTCGGTTAGCCTGGTGTTGGATGTGCACAGACATTGATCATGCTTAGAAGCTACAAAACCGAGGTAGTGAGAAATCCACACCAATAGAGTTTCTGTTTGCCCAATATTGAGTGCTGCACACTCTCTCCCCTTAGGAACATACCCAACCTATCTACACCCTTAGATTTTAGGAACATTTGGGCAAAACCCAAGGCTTAAGTATCCCAAGTGTGTGCTGAAGTTTAACCAGCTAAAACAATGCAATTTACCAGCACAGAATACTGGTAATCTTTCAGCCAGGTCCCCCTCTCCATTAGGGCTTTGATTTGCAGGGTTATCTGGAACTGGGCGGGCAGAATCCCAGCTTCCAGTGACCGATTTGTCCGTCACCCTCAGGCCTCATCACACACACTTCCCCAGCCAAAAGTGCAAACAATTAACTTAATCCCAGGCTGCCAGAAGGTACGTCAAAGTTGTACTGATTGATTCACTTACTGAATTCTTCTATCCATGGGGTAGTGTTTATCTGCTGCTTAACAGTTAGGCAGTGAGTTCCAGACGCCCACAACCCTCTGGGTGAAGAAATTTCCCCTCAAATCCCCTCTAAACCTTCCACCAATTACTTTAAATCTGTGCCCCCTGGTTTTTGACCCCTCTGCTAAGGGAAATAGGTCCTTTCTATCCACTTTATCTATGCCCCTCATAATTTTATACACCTCAATAAGGTCTCTCCTCAGCCTCCTCTGTTCCAAGGAAAACAAACCCAACCTATCCAGTCTTTCTTCATAGCTAAGATTCTCTACTCCCGGCAACATCCTTGTAAATCTCCTCTGTGCCCTCTCTAGTGCAATCACATCTTTCCTGTAATGTGGTGACCAGAACTGCACGCAGTACTCTAGCTGAGGCCTAACTAGTGTTTTATACAGTTGAAGCATAAACCCCCCCTGCTCTTGTATTCTATGCCATGGCTAATAAAGGCAAGCATTCCGTATGCCTTCTTAACCACCTTATCTACCTGGCCCGCTACCTTCATGGATCTGTGGACATGCACTCCAAGGTCCCTTTATTCCTCTACACTACTCAGTGTCCTACCATTTAATGTGTATTCCCTTTCCTTGTTAGCCCTCCCCAAATGCATTACCTCGCACTTCTCCGGATTGAATTCCATTTGCCACTGTTCTGCCCACCTGACCAATTTATTGATATCTTCCTGCAGTCTACAGCTTCCTTCTTCAGTATCAACCACACAGCCGATTTTAGTATCATCTGCAAAATTCTTAATCATACCCCCTATATTCAAGTCTCGATCATTGATATATACCACAAAAAGCAAGGGACCTAGTACTGAGCCCTGCAGAACCCCACTGGAAACAGCCTCCAGTCACAAAAACACCCATCAACCATTACCCTCTGCTTCCTGTCTCCGAGCCAGTTTTGAATCCAACTTGACACTTTGCCCTGGATCCCATGGGCTTTTAACCTCGTGACCAGTCACCAGTCTGCCATGTGGAACCTTATCAAAAGCCTTGCTAAAGTCCATATACACTACATCAAACGCTCTACCCTCATTAAAAAATTCAATCATTGGGAAATTTCATTGGGAAGCGTAAAAACCCTGTGACATAAAAGAAGCAAAGAGCTTGTGGTGTGTCAGATGTAAATACTCAGCACCACTGCTTTTACCTCAGTGCCTTTCATTCCTCATCAACAATTCATACAGCAGTAGCTCAGTCTCGTAGTGAGACTAGCTAATGTGCTCACTGGTTTGTCAAATCAAATCTCTTCAAGTATAATTCAAAAGGAAAATGATGGAATGTTTAAAAAGTTTCATTTTGAATTTCAACATTGCAGTGACTATTTAAATTCACCTTAGCGCTAAACTTTCATAGGTTTTCTCCTTTTAACATTCATCTGAAAAGTTCACAGAGGTAAATGCATACCATGAATTCCCTTTATGTTGAAATACGTTTTGATGGTTCGTGCAAGCAGTTTTTCGAATGGCACCTTCCCCTCCCCCCTTCTCTTATTTTGGTTTTCCTGCATTATGCGGCTAGATGGGTGAGAAGTTTATTTTCCCAGGCCTTTGCCAATGCTGTAAGATGTGCAACAAATCCCATGCAGCACTCTGATTTTCCCTTCTTTACCTGATTCCCCGGAATGGCATAGCTGAAATCAGGATCTCCATTTGGAGGAATTGAATGAAGACCCAAGATCGTTACATTTTATCTTAAGAAATCCTAGGTATTAGAGCAATAAAGATCTTCATCGCTATTTTTGCCAAAATAGGCGCTATTACTATGATCAGTATGTATGTATGAATACACTCCAAAATTCTCACTGCAATTCAGAATGTGAAAATTGTAAGGGTCCATAACTGTCATATTTACAGTGTCAATATGCAATACAACGAGAGTCCATTTTCAAGATATATAATTGCTGCCATGAATAATCATGTACAAGTGATTTTTTTTGTTGTCTATGCTCAGCAAACAAATGTGTATTTTCCATGAAGGACAAGATAGGCTTAGGAATTAATAGGAGTTTGGCTGCAGGATAGAAAGCAACAATTTCAATCATAGAGTAGTACAGCACAGAAGGAAGCCATTCGGCCCATCGAGTCTGCGCTGGTTCTTTCGAAGAGTAATCCAGTTACTCCCACTCCCCACTCTTTCCTCATATCCCTGCAATTCTTTCTCCAAGTATTTATCCAATTCCCTTTTGAAGGCTACTATTGAATCTGTATCCACCACCCTATCAGGCAGTGCATTCCAAATCCTAGCCACTCGTTGTGTAAAAAGGTTTTTCCTCATGTCGCCTCTGGTTCTTTTGCCAGTCACCTTAAATCTGTGTCCTCTGGTTATCAACCCTTCAGCCATTGGAAACAGTTTCTCTTTATTTACTTTATCTAAACCCTTCATGATTTTAAACAATCTCCTCTTAGCCTTCTCTGCTCTAAGGAGAACAACCCCAGCTTCTCCAGTCGATCCACATAACTCTAATCCCTCATTCATGGAACCATTCCAGCAAATCTCTTCCGTACCCTCGCCAAAGCCTTCACGTCCTTCCTAAAGTGTGCCCAGAAATGGACACAATACTCCAGCTGGGGCCGAACTAGTGTTTTATATAGATTTAGCATAACTTCCTGGCTTTTGTACTCTATACCTCTATTTATAAAGTCCAAGATCCCATATGCTTTATTAACTATAATGGCAACAGAAAATGCTGGAAACACTCAGCAGGTCAGGCAGCATCTGTGGAGAGAGAAAAGCAGAGTTAACGTTTCAGGTCGATGACCCTTCGTCAGAACTGGAAAAAGTTAAGAGATGTAACAGATTTTTAAGCAAGTGTAGGGAAGGAAAGAACAAAAGGCAAGGTCTGTGATAGGGTAGAAGGCAGGAGAGATTAAACGACAAAAGGGAGGATCCAAATCTTGGTGGAAATGTAAGTTGTGAGGAGGATGAAAGGAGGCTTCAAGGGGATATAGACAGACTACGTGAGTGGGCAAGAACATGGCAAATGGAATATAATGTGGAGAAATGTGAAGTTATCCACTTTGGCAGGAAAAATAGAAAAGCAGACTATTTTTTAAATGGTGAGAGATTGGGAAATGTTGGTGTTGAGAGGGACCTGGGTGTCCTTGTACACAAATCACTGAAAGTTAACATGCAGGTACAGCAGGCAATTAGGAAAGCAAATGGTATGTTGGCCTTTATTACAAGAGGATTTGAGTATAAGAGTAAAGATGTCTTACTGCAATTATATAGGGCCCTGGTGAGACCACACCTGGAGTATTGTATACAGTTTTGGTCTCCTTACCTAAGGAAGGATATACTTGCCATAGAGGGACTGCAACGAAGGTCGACTAGACTGGTTCCTGGGATGGGGGGATTGTCCTATGAGGACAGATTGAGTAGACTAGCCCTATGTTCTCTGGAGTTTAGAAGAATGAGAGGTGATCTCATTGAAACATACAACATTCTTACAGGGCTTGACAGGGTAGATGCAGGGAGGATGTTTCCCCTGACTGGGGAGTCTAGAACCAGGGGTCACAGTCTCAGAATAAGGGGTCGTCCATTTAGGACTGCGATGAGGAGAAATTTCTTCACTCGGAGGGTGCTGAATCTTTGGAATTCTCTACCCCAGAGGGCTGTGGAAGCTCAGTTGTTGAGTTTATTCAAGACAGAGATCAGTAGATTTTTGAATATTAAGGGATATGGGATAGTGCAGGAAAGTGGAGATGAGGTAGAAGATCAGCCATGATCTTATTGAATGGTGGAGTAGACTCGAAGGGCCAAATGGCCTACTCCTGCTCCTATTTCTTATGTTAAGATTTGTGCACAAACACCCCCAGGTCTCTCTGTTCTCGCACCCCCTTTAAAATTGTACCATTTAGCTTGTATTGTCTCATTCTTCCTACCAAAATGTATCACCTCACACTTTTCTGCATTGACTTTCATCTGCCATATGTCTGCCCATTCCACCAGCCTGTCTATGTCCTATTGAAGTGTATTACTATCTTGAAGTCTATTACTATCTTGAGGTCTATTACTATCTTGAAGTCAATTACTATCTTCATCGCTGTTTACTACACTTCTAAGTTTTGTGTCATCTGCAAATTTTGAAATTGTGCCATGTACCCCCAAGTCCAAGTCATTAATGTTATCAAATAGCAGTGGTCCTAGTACTGAATCCTGGGGAACGCCACTGCATACCTCTCTCCAATCCAAAAAACAGCCATTTACCAGAACTCATTGTCTTCTATCCCTTAGCTAATTTTGATTCCAGGAGTTTGACCCAGCGACGATGAAGGAATGGCGATATACTTCCAAGTCAGGATGGCGTGTGACTTGGAGGGGAACTTGGAGGTGATGGTGTTCCCATGCGCTTGCTGCCTTTGTCCTTCTAGGTGGAAGAGGTCGCGGGTTTGGGAGGTGCTGCCGAAGAAGCCTTGGCGAGTTGCTGCAGTGTATCTTGTAGATGGTACACACTGCAGCCACGGTACGCCGGTGGTGGAGGGAGTGAATGTTTAAGGTGGTGGATGGGGTGCCAATCAAGCCGGCTGCTTTGTCCTGGATGATGTCGAGCTTCTTGAGTGTTGTTGGAGCTGCACTCATCCAGGCAAGTGGAGGATATTCCATCACACTCCTTACTTGTGCCTTGTAGATGGTGGAAAGGCTTTGGGGAGTCAGGAGGTGAGACACTCGCTGCAGAATACCTAGCCTCTGACCTGCTCTTGGTGCCACAGTATTTATGTGGCTGGCCCAGTTAAATTTCTGGTCAATGGTGACCCCCAGGATGTTGATGGTAGGGGATTCGGCGATGGTAATGCCGTTGAATGTCAAGGGGCGGTGGTTAAACTCTCGCTTGTTGGAGATAGTCATTGCCTGGCGAATGTTACCTGCCACTTATCAGCCCAAGCCTGAATGACTGCTTCATTATCTGAGGAGTTGCGAATGGCACTGAACACTGTGCAGTCATCGGCGAACATCCCCATTTCTGACCTTATGTTGGAGGGAAGGTCATTGATGAAGCAGCTGAAGATGGTTGGGCCTAGGGCACTGCCCTGAGTAACTCCTGCAGCGATGTCCTGGGGCTGTGATGATTGACCTATAACCACCACAGCCATCTTCCTTTGTGCTAGATATGACTCCAGCCAGTGGAGAGTTTTCCCCCTGATTCCCAGTGACTTCAGTTTTACTAGGGCTCCTTGATGCCACACTTGGTCAAATGCTGCCTTGATGTCACTCGCACCTCACCTCTGGAATTCATCTCCTTTGTCCATGTTTGGACCAAGGCTGTAATGAGGTCTGGAGCCGAGTGGTCTTGGCGGAACCCAAACTGGGCATCAGTGAGTAGATTATTGGTGAGTAAGTGCCGCTTGATAGCACTGTCGATGACACCTTCCATCACTTTGCTGATGATTGAGAGTAGATTGATGGGGCGGTAATTGGCCGGATTGGATTTGTCCTGCTTTTTGTGGACAGGACATACCTGGGCAGCTTTCCACATTGTCAGATAATGCCAGTGTTGTAGCTGTACTGGAACAGTTTGGCTAGAGGCACAGCTAGTTCTGGAGCACAAGTCTTCAGCACGACAGCCAGGATGTTGGCAGGGCCCATAGCCTTTGCTGTATCCAATGCACTCAGCCGTTTCTTGATATCACGTGGAGTGAATCAAATTGTCTGTGTGGAGTTTGCACATTCTCCCCGTGTCTGCGTGGGTTTCCTCCGGGTGCTCCGGTTTCCTCCCACAGTCCAAAGATGTGCGGGTTAGGTTGATTTGGCTATGATAAATTCACCCTTAGTGTTAGGGGGATTAAATATGTGGGTTTACGGGGATAGGGTGGGATATGTGGGGTTACGGGGATAGGGTGGGATATGTGTCGGTGCAGGCTCGATGGGCCGAAATGGCCTCTATCTGCACTGTGGGGATTCTGTGAAATTGGCTGAAGACTTGCTTCTATGATGGTGGGGACGTCCAGAGGAGGCCAATATGGATCATCCACTCGGCACTTCTGGCTGAAGATGGTTGCAAACGCTTCAGCCTTGTCATTTGCACTCGCCTGCTGGGCTCCACCATCATTGAAGATGGGGATATTCATGGAGCCTCCTCCTTCCGTTAGTTGTTTAATGGTCCACCACCATTCACGACTGGATGTGTGTGGTAGAACTGCAGAGCTTTGATCTGATCCATTGATTGTGGGATCGCTTAGCCCTGTCTATAGCATGCTGCTTCCACTTTTTAAGCGTGCATGTAGTCCTGTGTTGCAGTTCCCCAGATTGGCACCTCATTTTTTGGTACACCTGGTGCTGCTCCTGGCATGCTCTTCTACACTCTTTATTGAACCAGGGTTGGTCCCCTGGCTTGATTTTAAAGACAGAGTGAGGGATATGGCGGGCCATGAGGTTACAGATTGTGGTGGAATACAATTCTGCTGCTGCTGATGGCCCACAGTGCCTTATGGCTGCCCAGTTTTGAGCTGCTCGATCTGTTCTGAATTTATCCCATTTAGCACAGTGGTAGTGCCACACAACACGATGGAGGGTGTCCTTAGTGTGAAGACGGGACTTTGTCTCCACAATGACTGTGCAGTGGTCACTGCTACCAATGCTGTCATGGACAGATGCATCTGCGACAGGTAGATTGGTGAGGATGAGGTCAAGTGAGCAGAACAATGGAAGATGAAATTTTACATGCAAATGTACAGTATCGCTCAGAGGAAGAAAAAACTGAGTGATTTACACACTCCATGAATAGTGCTGAAATAGCTAAGATGAAGTTGAGAGATGTAGGGATTTCAGTCTTGACATTCAACATGTCCAGATTGCAGAGCAGCAATCAACAGTCAGAATTTCACTCAGACAGGCCATGAAGAAAACCGGTGTAGGAAATGGAAACATCAAACTAGCTAAGTAGGCAGTGCCCTTATGAGATTTTAGTTGAGGCATAATGTTGGTGCCAAGTAGAAGGAATTTTTCTCTGAGTTTAACCAATGATGTGACTGATAGTGCATGATTGGATGCCAAAAGTGACATTGTTCAACTCCTCAACAATGACAACCCTCACCTTGATCAAAAAAGGCTTTCCCTTCAAGCCTGGGTAATTACAGTAGACTGGTGACACTTGGAGGTCCATTGTCGATCTGATTAAACCTCTCCATTTTTTCCTCCTCCTATTTCCACATATTCTTGCCTCCACGTAGAGTTCCTTTCTTTCCTCCTCTCTTTCATATGGGAAATGGATGAGTTGAGGAGCAGACTTAATAACCTTGGACACTATTAGCACTTTGTACTGGCAGGTGCTATTGCCACTTGAGTCGACCCAGTCAAATTCCAAACCAACCTCATTACCAAGAGTTGCTGGCAGACTTGAGTGTCAGGTGGCACTTAAATATAAACCCAGAACCTTCGAATCCCAAGCAGAATGTCTCTTCAGCTATGATTGTTTGACTATAAATGTAAGATAAACTAATTTTGGTTGTTCAGTAACCAATTCAGAACTGCTTTCACTTGAGCTCTCTTTTTTCCCCCCTCATCGTTAGCTGCCTGCTAAACCTGATGCTGTTTAATGCCGTTTTGAATTCATTTCACAAATTACTGCCTTGAAATAATAATAGTATTGCTGGCAAATATTTAATTTGAATCAAATGCAGTGTGCACAAACTTAGATGAGTAATTTATCAAATAACTGGCAGCACATGCAGAACATTGCCGCTCATCTCATTAGACACACATGAAGAGCTTTCTGAACAAACACAGACTGCGTTGTTTTTGTCTAATTGATAACATTTACGATAAGAGTGCGAGGTGCAAACAAAACTGAGATGATTGTACATCAAATTGATCAGAAGATGTTTAGCGAAAGCATAATTTTTTATTTAATATGTACATATTAATAGTTTGCCCTGCAGACTTCCGACTACCACGTAGCTTTCTTAAGCTTGGAGGGTGGAGACAGTCCAGGCCACCGATTTCTCTACAACTGTTGTCACAGCCGGAGCAGCAGTGACTCTCTTGCCTTCTTTTGACAAGTGTTCATTCTTCCGCATTAGTTTATCCTCGAGATATGTCTACTCTACACTCAGAGAAAATTACAAGGCTGTTAGCCCTCCAAGAATTTTATATTCTCTCTCTCTCGACATGACCGTTGTGTGATCTCCTTCTACTTCCATAATGCATAATATTCCTGACCACAGATCAGTCTTCAGGTTTTTTATTCAACACTGCTGTTGTTTAGCAGCAACAACAAGGGCTTGCTGTTCCACTGAGAGTAAGAAATGATCTTAAATTCATGCTTGCACCTGAATAAGAGCCATTTGAATCAGGTACTGGAGGGTGATTTGCACCTGTGGAACCATACCGTAATGAGGAAAATTATGCTTTCCTGGAGGGAAAATATTGGAGGAAAAAATTGAAGAAAAGACAATAATTTTTAAAAAAACATCAATATTTAAGAGGGGGGAAAGTTCTCAATTTTTTTTCCTACTTTGGAATTGCTAGATTCCAGTTTTTCAGTTTCAGTTGTGTCAGGGACTTGACTTGAGTCAGTGAAATTTTAGCATTGTCATAACCTCATTGGAGCATTTTTGTTCAGATTTAAAATGCTGTGGTGTAGTACTTAGCCATACAGACCAGGAAAGTCTATGCTGAGTTAGCTGATCATAGCTGGGCACTAAATTTGGCCTTGAGTCCTGTGGATGCTTATCGTTCAAGACAGGGTGGCTTTGCTCAACAGACGTCCATTTACTGAGGCTCCCAGTACTCCATGGAACACTATGGCTTCAGTCCTGTTGAGGGCAGTGTTAAGTTAGGAATACAATGGCTCAAAATTAAATGATGTAAATTAATAACTGGGAAGAATCTCTCATTTTTATCTTGAAAGTTCTTTTTGAGGTTGGGAGAGCTCCACAGCCATGCAAATTGCACTTTTTTTTTCTCTAAAGAGCACAGAGGGGGTGGATCTCTAGTCCAATCAAGAAAACTGCTACGCCTTGGATGGTCTTGAGCTTCTTGTGTTGGTGCGGCAGTACCTATCAAGGCGAGTGATAAATTTTCAGTGCACTTGTGACTTGATACCCGTAGGTGGTTGAGAGGCATTGAGGGGACAGGAGGTGAGCGACTCGTTGCATAATGCCCAGCCTCTGCCCTGCTCCTGTAACCAATTATCTTGGTTTCTTCTCAATTGGATTTCCAATTTCTATTTTTTTTTCTTTAAGTATCACTATCTTCCATCCTCTGTGTCCTCTCTACCATTTTTTGATTTAAATCAAATCTAAAAGATATATTGACACAATACATTGAATTCCAGTTAGTAGACTCATTTGTTTTAACATTTATTCAATCCATTCTGTAGTGTGAGCTTAATAGGATGACCTAAATGCCAGGAGTGTTACTGGTTTCTTCTTCTATATTCCAAATGTAATCTGCAGTATATTTGACTGTTGGACTTAGCAACTAATGAATCTGGATTTGAAGTTCAGTCTTTCTAAGCACCCAAATTAGACATTTATGAATTTAGTACAGTAATAGAAGTAATGAAGTCAGAATGACAACTGGAGTTGAACAGTGTGTGACAATCCACGTCCCATGACAAGACTGTCTGCCTCTAAAGTCATTTGAGATTAAGAAAGAATAGTGCAGAGGGCGCTTAGCTCCTGCCAAGTGTGACCGTTATTTCCTGTTGAGTGCTTTTAATATTTGTTCAAGTTGAATAAAAATGAATCCTCTTCCAGATAAAGCTGGCAGTTTACCACTTAGCAAATTGCAAAAACCTGTTTTACATTTGTACCTGGAGTTGCTTCAGACTGATATTTACACCTGTACCAGAGTATGTTTCTGAAACCTGCATGTTTCTGATAGCGTTAAGATAAATTCTGAGTTGTGCTGTGATTTAGGCTTTTGCAGCCTTTGCCCTCGGCATCCAGGCATATAGAGTGGAAAACAGTGGTGTTGTCATCTTATCATGTTGGCATCTGTGCTGTTTGAGAACCGACCAGCTAGATAAAAAAAAAACAGCCTCTGGGATATTCTGCATCCATGTTTATACTCCCATCAATGCTACTGTTACCTTGGTGCGAAGTTCTGTGGAAACTAGAGCAAGAGGGGCAACATGCCATAAAATACCAATCCAGATCAACTTTGATGCAAACAGGCTTTCTTGATTGCAATGGTTATGACTCTAAGTTGCTTGTAAAATGTATGGGCCCCGACAACATCCCGGCTGTCGTGCTGAAGACTTGTGTTCCAGAACTAGCCACGCCTCTAGCCAAGCTTTTCCAGTACAGTTACAACACTGGCATCTACACGACAATGTGGAAAACTGCCCAGGTATGTCCTGTCCACAAAAAGCAGGACAAATCCAATCCGGCCAATTACCGCCCCATCAGTCTACTCTCAGTCATCAGCAAAGTGATGGAAGGTGTCATCGACAGTGCTATCAAGCAGCACCTACTCACCAATAACCTGCTCACCGATGCTCCGTTTAGGTTCTGCCAGGACCACTTGGCTCCAGGCCTCATTACAGCCTTGGTCCAAACATAGACAGAAGAGCTGAAATCCAGAGGTGAGGTGAGAGTGACTGCCCTTGACATCAAGGCAACATTTGACCAAGTGTGGCATCAAGGAGCCTTAGTAAAATTGAAGTAAATGGGAATCAGGGGGAAAACGCTCCACTGGCTGGAGTCATATCTAGCACAAAGGAAGATTGTTGTGGTTGTTGGAGGTCAATCATCTCAGTCCCAGGATATTGCTGTAAGAGTTCCTCGGGGCAGTGTCCTAGGCCCAACCATCTTCAGCTGCTTCATCAATGACCTTCCCTCCAACATAAGGTCGGAAATGGGGATGTTCGCCGATGGCAGCACAGTGTTCAGTGCCATTCGCAACTCCTCAGGTAATGAAGCCCACATGCAGCAAGACCTGGATGACATTCAGGCTTGGGCTGCTAAGTGCAAGTAACATTCGCGCCAGGCAATGACTATCTCCAACAGGCGAGAGTCTAACCATCGCCCCTTGACATTCAACAGCGTTATCATCGCCGAAACACCCACCATCAACATCCTGATGGTTACCGTTGACCAGAAACTTAACTGGACCAGCCACATAAATACTGTGGCTCCAAGAGTAGCTCAGAGTCTGAGTATTCTGCGGCGAGTGTTTTACCTCCCGACTCCCCAAAGCCTTTCCATCATCTACAAGGCACAAGTCAGGAGTGTGATGGAATACTCTCCATTTGTCTGGATGAGTGCAGCTCTAACAAAGCTCAAGAAGCTTGACATCATCCAGGACAAAGCAGCTGGCTTGATTGGCACCCCATCCAACACCTTAAACATTCGCTCCCTCCACCACCGGCGCACCGTGGCTGCAGCGTGTACCATCTACAAGATGCCCTGCAGCAACTCGCCAAGGCTTCTTCGACAGCACCTCCCAAACCCGTGACCTCTACTACCTAAAAAGGCCTGCATGCACATAGGAACACCATCACCTGCAAGTTCCCCTCCAAGATGCATACCATCCTTACTTGGAAATATATCGCCATTCCTTCATTGTCGCTGGGTCAAAATCCTGGAACTCCCTCCCTAACAGCACTATGGGAGTACCTTCACCCGGTGGATTGCAGGGGTTGAAGAAGGCGGCTCACCACCACTTTCTCAAGGGCAATTAGGGATGGGCAATAAATGCTGGCCTTGCCAGTGACGCTCACATCCCAGGAACGAATTTTTAAAAAAAAGGTGCCACCACCACCACCTCAGGTCAACTGGGGATAAACAATAAATGCCAGCCTTGCCAGCGATGCCCACAGCCTGAGATTGAATTTTTAAAAAAAATCTATTTCTGAAAATATCATTTTCATTGAAGGACTTTTTGTTCAAAAAGAGACTCCAGTTTCTTTGATGTTTTATTACACATCTACGTGGAAAACCTTAAATTGTGTCTCTTCCCTGCTAGGCCGTGCCTGTGGTGTTACTGAGAGGGAGTGTCTCCGACTAGCAAATAATTGTACAAATGTTGTACAAAATTTGATAGCGACTTGAAACATAGCAAAGTTTTAATTAGTGTTTGTAACACAAACTTGTATAGAAATACATCATCAAAGCATGATATATGAAGGCGAGAAACACAGGGAATCTGTAATGAGAAACATTGGAGGAAAATTTATGTCCTACCTCTAGGCTGATGGTTATTTCAGCAGCAACAAAGAAGGATGATATTCATATCCAACTGCGCTTCATTATACATTCTGTTTTTTACCACATTATGTAAGTAACAACATTTAGGTATACCCATTAACTTTATATAACTGTATAGTTCGGTTATGATGAAGGGTTTTTCTCTTTCAGGTGCAGATTGACTGCTGTGAATTTTCAGCACACATTTTCCTGTACTTGCTGCGTTCATTTTACCTATCTATCTAAATATGATGCATTATATTCCATGTGTTTCTCGCCTTTATATATCATCCTTGAATTGTTGATGCTGTCACACCCGCAGTACATTGAATTCAGTGGGCAATGCTGTAACAGTGACGCCAGCTATTCCTCCCACCACTGGTGGTGCTGTGGCCCAGGTCTTGCTGCCAATTTGGTCTGTTATGACAGACAGCCAAAAGTTTTTCTCCAAATAACCAATTCACTAGCGCATATAATTTGTGTACTGCGGAATGATTCCAGTGGTAGAAAGGGAAAACTTGCATTTATATAGCACCATATCACATCTTTCAATTATTCCACGTATAATGAATTACTTTGAAGCGCAATCATTTGCTACGTAGGTGAACACAACGGCCATTTTGCGTATAGCAAGTAGCAATGAGATAAATGACAATTTGCTTTTGCTGATGTTGGTTTGGAGAGGAGTGTTGGCCAGCACACTGGAAGAACTCCCTACAACTCTTCGATTACTGTCATGATCTGTAAAATCCACCTTAACCAGCAGACAGGTGCTTGGCTTAACGTTCTATTCGAAGGACAGCATCTTCAACAATGCAGCACTCCTTCATTACTGTACTGAAGTGACACCTTGGATTATGTGCTCAAGTACTGGAGTGGAATGTGAACCCACAACCTTTTGAATCATAGGCATGGGTAGTACCAAGCTGACAGTGCCACAGTTATGTCACCAAAGCTTTTTATTTCCCTTTTACAGTTGGCCTCCGAACCCCTGGGCTGGGGGGCGGAGGAAGAGGAAAATTAGCCAGGGTTTTACCCTGTTAAGTCTGTGGCCGATGGGTGAGCTAGGATCGGGCTTGGCAGTGAGATCCCAGTTGAGTAGTCCGCTGACACTCGCTGCTTAGGCTCTAGGGTGAAGAATGGCCCCTTGGCCTAAGGTGTGCCACTGTTGAAACAATGCCACAGCATGAATCAACACTTTCAGGAGAAGAAAGGTGCAAAACATTTATCTCGATGTTAAAATGTATGGAGGATGGGGGAAGCGAGAGGAAAAGCTACTAGGTTTTTTTTTAGCCGCGTATACAAATAACGGAGTAAAAATTTAAGTATAGAGCACTTGATGCTTTGTTGCTTTCTTAGTGAGAAATAGTTATATTTGCTCATTTGAAGTTTGAGGAGCTGGTGGCGAAAGAAAAGCAGTCATTCACAGAGCGCCTTATCTACAGGCAGACCATAAAACATTAATTTATCTGGGGAAAATGGGGTTTGCCTATTGTTTGAAAGCATGGAAGTTGGTCGCCTAGAAACAAGGCTTTTCAAAACAAAAAACAAAAATTAGAGCTCTTTGCATAATGCAAATGGTTCAGAAATTTGTTTTTGATGTTTAACCGAAGCACTGGTATTCGATAGGAAACAGTCTGTGTGAGATGTGTAATCCAATTTATAACCTGCGCTTTCTTTTCCTTACTGTTTTAAAGTGGTTTATACAGTAGTCATTGTTGCGAGATAAAGCTTAAAAAAAAACTTCCCATTAAAGTAAATGCTTGCTTCAGGTTTAATTTAAGATTGGGGGAAATATACATAGGGAGAGCAGCTTGTATTAATTATTTTAGCATCTCCGTTTCCAGGTTTATTAGAGTAACAAGTTGCTACTTAATCACCTTCAACTATATTGTACCAGTAGTTTATCAGCAGGGCACAATTGGTGCAGCACCTGTCCTTATTGCAGTTTCTCTGCATGCAGCCTACTGTTACATAGTTATTAGAAAAAAACACACGGTAGACTTTTTTTTAAAACACCTAACTCCTATGCTGCTCCTGATGGAATCTAGTATAACTGTAGTGTTTCCCCCTCAACCCAATAATATGCGATTCTGCCAAAGTGGAAATACGCACCGCATAAACAATAAGTTGCATTTTTATAGCGCCTTTAATGTAGAAAAACATCCCAAGGCACTTCATAGAGACATAATCAAAGCATGAACGCCCAGGATATATTAGATGGGTGACCCAAAGTTAGGTGAAAGAGGTGCATTTTTAGGAGGGTCTTAAATTAAGGAAGGGCAGTGGAGAGTCGGAGGGATTTAGGGAGGGAATTCCAGGGTATGGATCCGAGGCAGCTGAAGGCAGGGCTGCCAATGGTGAGATGAAGGTGGGGTGGGAGTGGGAATACATGAGCCCAGGCAGAGAAATGTATAGTTTGGGAGGGGGCTGTAAGGCTGGAGGAGGTTACAGAGATAGGAAGGGGCGAGGCCATGAAGGGATTTACGCACAAGGATGAGAATTTTTAATTTGAGACATTAGAGGCCCAGTTGTCAATGTAGGTCATGAGGACAGGGGTGAGGAGTGAGTGGGACTTAATGCAGGATATGATATAGGCAACAGAGTTTTGAAGACTAATGAGGGCGGAAGATGAAAGGCCAGGAGAACATTGCATAGTCGAGTCTGGAGATGACACCGGTATGGATTAGGGTTTCTTGGCAGATGGGCTGAGACCGGGTCGGAGGTGGGTGATACTATGGAGATGGAAGTCGATAATCTTTGTAATGGAGAGGATATGGGGTCGGATGCTTAGCTCAGGGTTGACTAGGATGCCAGGGTTGTAAACCGTATGGTTCAGCTTGTGACAGTGGCTGGAGAGGGGCATGGAATCAGTGGCAAAGGTCCGGAGTTTGCAGCAGCTGCTGAATATAATAGCTTCATCCTTCCCATTGTTTAGCTGGAGGAAATTGCAGCTCTTCCAAGACTGGATGTCGAACAATTTGGCTGACATCACAGTGGAGAGGTCAAGAGAGGTAATGCTAGTTGTCATCAGCATTCGTGTGGAAGCTGGTTCCATGTCTTAGGATGATTTCGCCAAGGGGCAACACGTAGATGAGGAAGAGAAGGGGGGCAAGGATAGATCCTTCAGGGATTCCAGAGGTAATGGTGTGGGGGTGGGAATAGAAGGCATTGCACAAAATGCTCTGGCTATGAACCGATTGGTGAGAGTGGAACCAAGTGAGGTCCCACTGATCTGAACACTGGAAGAGAGGCATGGAGGAGGATTCGTGCGGGCGATTGTGTCAAAGGTTAAACTCTACCTCGAGTCACACCTGACATGTTTCTTTCACTTTTTTTAAAACAGAAAAATTCCATCCCACCCCCTCCCATTCCCCCCCTCTTCAGTGCCATTTCATTTTGGATAAGTTTCCATTCGTCAACATGGAAATTAACTCTTGGTTCTAGCTCCTCCTGTATTTACCATTATATAAACAGGGAGCATCCTTTCCTTCCTTTGTGGTGAAGTAAGATCAGTTCGGGAGGCAAAGCTACCACTCGAATCTGAAATCCTACATTTGATCTCCTTTGCCATCTTTGCCTTTGTAGCTTTCAAAATATGTTCATGTCCTGTGGTAAAGTATTTTCCTCTCCTCCCTTGGCAATAGCAGTATCAGCTTCCAATATCTCTCCCAAGTGGTCACGCTTCATGTGAGGCCCCAAGTATCAGTAGGGTAATTAACCTGTAGCGGGCATTTCAGCTGACTCGTTCTCATGCAGTTTTTCAGCATTTCCTTCTAGCTACCGACAAGGTGTTTAAACATTGGCTGATTTTATTTTCCCCACTCCCTGTTCCTGGGTCACTGAAATGAATGGTAGTTCTACCAGTGCCCCAGCTGACTGAGCATAGAACAGGGAATAGAACCTGGTACCTTTCTCTGCTCTGTGTATACGAACATACAAAATTAACGGACAGGAATAGACCAGCTGGTCCATCAAGCCTGTCCCACACCTCATGATGGCCGAAGCATTATGACTAAACACTTCCCACCCCCACCCCCCCACAGCCATGTATTCTCCTGGGAGAGGTGGAAAAACCCTGGGCCAATAAGGGGAAAAAATACTCTGGGTAAATTCCTCTCTAATCCCCTCAGGCAATCAAAACCAGTCCAGGAGACCACACGGACCAAGTGTTGTCTATAAAGACACTTGCCTTCTATATGGTGTGATCTCTGCCTCAGTGAAGAACTTGTCCAACTCTCTCTCGAAGGCATGCAGAGAGTCAGCACCTCCGGACCAGCCGGCAATATAATCCAGAGACTCACTGCTCTTGGGCTCAGTATCCACCAGGCAATTTACCAACTGAGACACAGAATATCAAGAAAATGGGGAACAGCACAACCTTCACTCACTGGATTAAAAATTTATAAATTTATTAGTTTGTTTTGCAAAGCTAAATCTGTACCATTCCTCATATGTAGAGATATTGAACAGGACTGTAATTACATTTTGAATTACAGCAAAAAGGCAATTGCAACCGGTTTAATATTGTGTAATTGTTTCAACTCTATCATTTTCAGATTATTCCTTCTGTTTTCACTGAACTCTGTTCAAACAGAATCTTATTTTTGATTGTAGAAGAATCAACGTTATTTTTCATGGTATGTTAAATGATTATTTTAATCTCCCTAGGGTCCACTGGTGTAATTACTTATCACTGTTAGCAAATCTTGTGTTAAAAAGCAGATAACTCACTTGGGGACAAGGCTTTACTGGACCATAAACCATCTCCTGATGTAAGGACTGCAGAGGAATGTGCAGAACTGGAAGAGACCATCACAGTCCATGTGCCCACTGCTAAGGTTCAACACATACCGTATTATGAGGTAGAAATCTGTCTGGGGCCGCTGGAATCGCACCCCAACTGGGAGGCCTAAGACTGGCTCTAAGTTGAGCCTTTGGCCTCATTAGCATAGCCTGATCCTGCTCCTATTTCGTGTGTCCAATTCTGTTAGGTTCAGGAGATGGTTCTGTGATAGTAGATTGGCGGTTAGGATCAGATCAGCCATGATCTTATTGAATGGCGGAGCAGGCTCGAGGGGCCAATTGGCCTACTCCTGCTCCTATTTCTTATGTTCTTATGTTCTTGGCGAGCTGACGACAGTTAACGTGCCTCCACAGGCAGCTTGCACATTACAAGAAGGTGAATTTCATGCCGCTTACCTCCCCGAAGGCAAGTCCCGCCAGGAGGGGACATAGCAGCAGCCCTGGGGTAGGGGGGGAGGGTGCTTCTGACTCACAGGCAAGACTGCTACCAACTGAGCCAAACTGGCACTGTTGTAGGTTGTTATTCAGCATAAATATCCCTCGGTTGATTATATTCCAACAAAACACTGTTCTTGTTTATCCTGCTTAAGCATTGGATTTTGTGACTATCGAATGCTTTCATAAGAACATACAAACAGGAGTAGGCCATTCAGCTCCTTGAGCTTGTTCAGTCATTCAGTTAGATCATGCCTGATCTCAACTCAACTCCATCTACCCGCCTTGGTTCCACAACCCTTAATACCCTTGCCTAACAAAAATCTATCAATCTCAGTTTTGCAATTTTGCTATTGACCCCCAGCCTCAACAGCCTTTTGGGGAAAGAGTTCCAGATTTCCATTACCCTTTGTGTGAAGAGGTGCTTCCTGACATCACCCTTGAACAGCTTAGCTCTAATTTTAAGGTTACGCCCCCTTGTTCTGGACTCTCCCACCAGAGGAAATAATTTCTCTCTATCTACCCCATCAAATCCTTTAATCATCTTAAAACACCTCAATTAGATCACCCCAACATGGATTCTGTCAGAAAGTCTTGTGATTTTCCAAGTTGCGAATTGTGCCCTTTCCATAGTATGTGCAGGATAATTGTTCAAAAGGCAAATAGTCCTCCTTTATAGTAAAGATGAATAATGAATAGAATTATTTGTGATTCAATAAAATTGCTATAATCTAAGGAGAAATAAATCATTTCATAATTACTAAATATCTTAAGTACAGAATAGTAGATAACTAGGACTCCGTTACAATTTTTTAGCCCAACCAAAGAGGGTCAAATAGTTTGAATCATTTCTAAACATCATCGATAGCCAAAGATTAGGTTCCAGTCTTCAACTTCCTTCCTTGTATTATTTTCATAGAATCATAGAAATTTACAGCACAGAAGGAGGCCATTTGGCTCATTTTGTCCGTGCCGGCCGACAAAGAGCTATCCAGCCTAATCCCACTTTCAAGCACTTGGTCCGTATCCTTGCAGGTTACGGCATTTCAAGTGCATATCCAAGTACTTTTTAAATGTGATGAGGGTTTCTGCCTCTACCACACTTTCAGGCAGTGAGTTCCAGACCCCCACCATCCTAGTTATCTACTATTCTGTACTTAGGATATTTAGTAATTATGAAATGATTTATTTCTCCTTAGATTATAGCAGTTTTATTGAATCACAAATAATTCTATTCATTATTCATCTTTACTAAAAAGGAGGACTGCTTGCCTTTTGAATGGTAGGATCCTAGGAAGGACAGAGGATCAGAGGGACCTTGGTGTGCATGTACATAGATCCCTGAAGGCAGCAGGACAGGTAGATAAGGTGGTTAAAAAGGCATATGGGATACTTGCCTTCATTAGCCGAGGCATAGAATATAAGAGCAGGAGGTTATGATGGAGCTGTACAAAATGCTAGTTAGGCCACAGCTGGAATACTGTGTGCAGTTCTGGTCGCCACACTATAGGAGGGATGTGATTGCATTGGAGAGGGTGCAGAGGAGATTCACCAGGATGTTACCTGGGCTGGAGCGCTTCAGCTATGGAGAGAGACTGGACAGGCTGGGGCTCTTTTCCTCAGAGCAGAGAAGGCTGAGGGGGGACCTGATTGAGGTGTACAAAATTATGAGGGGCATAGATAGGGTAGATAGAAAGGAACTTTTCCCCTTAGTAGAGGGGTCAATAACCAGGGGGCATAGTTTCACGGTAAGGGGCAGGAGGTTTAGAGGGGATTTGAGGAAAAACTTTTTCACCCAGAGGGTGGTTGGAATCTGGAACTCACTGCCTGAAAGGATGGTAGAGGCAGGAACCCTCACAACATTCAAGAAGCATTTAGATGAGCACTTGAAACGCCATAGCATACAAGGCTACGGACCAAGTGCTGGAAAATGGGATGAGAATAGACAGGTCTTGATGGCCGGCGTGGACACGAAGGGCCTCTTTCTGTGCTGTATAACTCTATGACTATGACCCTCTGGGTGAAAAAGTTTCTCCTCAACGCCCCTCTAAAACTGCTACCAATTACTTTAAATCTATGTCCCCTGGTTATTGACCCTTCTGCTAAGGAAAATAGGTCCTTCCTATCCACTCTATCTAGGCCCCTCATAATTTTAAACACCTCAATTAGGTCTCCCCTCAGCCGCCTCTGTTCCAAAGAAAACAACCCCAGCCTATCCAATCTTTCCTCGTAGCTAAAATTCTCCAGCCCAGGCAACATCCTCGTAAATCTCCTCTGTACCCTCTCTAGTGCAATCACATCCTTCATGTAATGTGGTGACCAGAACTGCATGCAGTATGCTAGCTGTGGCCTAGCTAGTGTTTTATACAGTTCAAGCAAAACCTCCCTGCTCTTTATTCTATGCTTCGGCTAACAAAGGCAAGTATCCTGTATGCCTTCTTAACCACCTTATCTACCTGTCTGCTACCTTCAGGGATCTGTGGACATGCACTCCAAGGTCCCTCTGATCCTCTGCACTTCTCAGTGTCCTACCATTTATTGTGTATTCCCTTGCCTTGTTAGCCCTCCCCAAATGCATTACCTCACACTTCTCCGGATTGAATTCCATTTACCACTGTGTTAGAACATTCACTCAAACAAATGTGTCTCGAGTTCTTGACTGAATTTTACTTTTAATGGCTATGCTTTTTCTCCAAAATAAATGATTCTCTAATAAAATCGAATATTTCGAAATCAAAGCTGAGCATTTCTTTGATTTTGTTAGGTCATTAATAACGGGGGCGTGGGGCGGGGGGAAACAGGCACTTCCTGTTTTTTGTTAGAGGAATTGTTTCTTTAGAATCAGAGTTTGGAAATGTTGCATCCTAGTCATGGCACTTTTTCAAGAAAAGCAAACTTTTTTTTTAAAGAATTCCTGGTCCATATGTTTTTGTAATCTCCCAATTAAATCGGTAGACAAGTTTGATTTGGAATGTGCTGAAAAGCACAAATTTCTGACACTGCTGATGGTTTTCTGTGCCTTCACATAGATGACCATTTAGGTTAGCAGCAGTGAGATATGGAAATCAGATCTGGAAATAAACATCAACTCTGAACAAAATAGAATGATGGCTTGTTAATTTAAAAAAAAAAATCCTCCCCACCTCCTCCCAAAAAAAATTATAGAGGCTATGGATGACTTTGCTTGGCTTGTGCCTACTGTTAACGTCTGCCAACCTCTTGGATAAAGAAATATAACCCAGGACACATAGTGGCCTATGACTATGTTTATCTGACAGGACAAACGCATTTCTGGAAAGAGGAATATGTCAGCAGTGTATCATATTTTAATATATATCTGAAACCTGGCTGTCACTTGCCAGCCTTATCTCTCGTCTACAGTTTCTCTTTGTTCCTTTAGAACTGCTTCAGGCATAATGCTGGCATGAAACTGGCTGACAGGTTTCCCAATACTGATCTGAGAACATTCGTGGCCAGCCACCTGTTTGTGACTTGCAGAATATCACAGGCTGTACTAGATGCAGCACGTTGGGGGAATGGATAGCAATTGATTTGCTCAATAAAATCCTCTCGAGTGAGATGAAAGAAAAATATGGAAGCTCTATGTGTCGCCCTAGGAGATAGTGGGACAGATCTGATGACAAAAGGACATCGTCCTCTGGATAAATAAGCAATCCTGGTGTTGTCAAGACAGAAAGATCTGGGGAGTATTGGCATCTATGACAATATCTTTCCTCTGATACTGAGGGCTGAGTAAAGATTATGGAATTTTAAATTAGATTTATCATTTTGTAAAAAATTCAGGACTCTTGCTAGTTTCAAGAGCATTTTCGAGTCTCTAACTTTTGCCAGAGTACTTGTATCTTTGTAATTCCGTGAAATCGAGAGATTGCATAGAAACTCCATGCATAATATAATTCTTTTTCGTGCAGCAATGCTGTGCACCACAGAAGATATCTGCTGACTGATTTGTTGCTTTTTAAATAAGGACAGTTGTATTGGCATCGACAGACTTGTTCATGTTGAATATAATTTTGCTAATATTAGTGAGAGAAAAGAAAGCTTTAACTATAGTTGTGTACAAGGTGGTACATGATGGTAGAGAGAGAGGTCTTGGAAATAATTAGTTGCTGACTATCTAGCTAGTTCCTCTTGCAGGTTTCCCTTTGAACAGACATCAACCAAAAGACATTTTATATTCATTGGGAATAATCTGCTCAGTTCTTGGATTCATTAAAATTAAAATTAAAACTTGTCTCTCGACTTATTAGCAAAATTTAATGGCGTGCCATGTGAAGGACAAGATTGAGAAACTCATTTAATGGAAAGCAGACAGTCTGTCAAAAACATGACTATGTCAATAAGAGTACCTTCTGAGAGGCTTTCTCCATTCAAAGGCTTGAGAATTAGCTTTGTTGAACCCTGTGTCAAAAAATTAATAATATATATAAATTGTAAAGAATGAGTGCGCTTGCAGAAATTTGTAAGAGTCTCTGTACCGCCAAGTATTAAAAAAAAAAGCAGTTTTATTTTACTGTATTCAAGGCATTCAGTCCCACAGGAACCCCTGCTAGCCTGTTTTAACACATCAATAAATTTAACAAGATTAACATTTACATATGTGCTGTTCTTCCACGTGACCTTTCTTTATAATGCTCCGTAACAAAGAAGTAGGAGATGATGGGCAGGATTTTGCTGTAGAAGTAACGATGAGGCTAACCACGCTCACTGTTATTTACGTGGAAATCGGACAGCAACTTCTGACAACCGCACACACGCAGTTAAACGCGTAAATCCGGAAGTTGCTATCCAAGATGCAGCGTTCCTCCAAAAGCTTCCTGAAAATGGCATCATGCCGTCCCCCATTCAGATCCATTGAATGGCGTGAGGTTGCTGTACTTACCTCATAGATATGAACTAAACTCACCAGCAAAGGTTAGGGTTTGTCCATTCCCGTGTAAGTACCCTTTTAACGGCATGGTAAGTCTCAATTAAGAACATAAGAATTAGGAGCAGGAATAGACCATTCGGCCCTTCGAGCCTGCTCCGCCATTCAAAAAGATCATGGCTGATCTGCCTCAACTCCACCTTCCCGCACTATCCCCATATCCCTTAATGCCCTTAATATCCAAAAATCTATCAATCTCTGTCGTGAATATACTCAAAGACTGAACAGCCCTCTAAGGTAGAGAATTCCAAAGATTCACAACCCTTTGAATGAAGAAATTTCTCCTCATCTCAGTCCTAAATGGCCAATCCCTTGTTCCGAGACACTGACCCCTAGTTCTGGACTCCCCAGCCAGGGAAAAACATCCTCCCAGCATCTACCCTGTCAAGCCCTTTTAAGAATTTTATATGTTTCAATGAGATCACCTCTCATTCTTCTAAAATCTAGGGAATACAGGCCTAGTCTCCTTAATCTCTCCTCACAGGACAATCCCCCCATCCCAGCAATCAGTCTAGTAAACCTTCATTGCACTCCCTCTAAGGCAAGTATAATCTTTCCTTAGGTAAGGAGACCAAGACTGTACACAGTACTCCAGGTGTGGTTTCACCAAGGTCCTATATAATTGCAGCAAGACTTCCTGACTCTTACAGTCCAATCCATTTTCTTATACTCCAATCCTTTTATAATAAAGGCTAACAACAACTCCTGTCAAACAACCCCTCTGGCACTGAAAACTTTTACAAGTGTGGAGTGTCATTCCTTCGGATTTTAATTATTGGAAATTTAAAAAAAATGTTTTACTTTTTCTTTCTATCTCTTTTATCTCTCTCTTAATCCCATCTTTCTTTCCCTCTCTATTTTGCTTTCTGTATCTGATTTGACGTTGAATTCAATATTCTAACTGATACTTCCTGATTCACACTCTGTGCTGCTCATTCATGATTCTTGCTTAGCAGTTATTAACAGTTGCTTGCCTTGTTCACACTGGTCCCAGATGCTCTGTAGAGGGCGCTGTGCTTTTTGGCCCTCTGGTTTACAGTAAGTTCAAGTGCAAAACTCCATGGAAAGTCTTTGGGCAAGTGCAAGTGTAACGAATAGTTGGTGCCGTTCGTTCACTGCTGAGAGCAAAATCCAGCCCATAATTCTTATGCTAAAGTTTAAAAAAGGATTCTTCTGATAGGCTTGTCTGCCAGCAATTTAGGATTAGTTGATTGTGCCTTATGTTGATCCAAGTGGATCCATACTTGTTGGTACATTCTGTATTTCAGTGAAAGCACATTCTGTATTTCAGTGAAAGCAATGTGTTGATAAATTAGTATCTCTGTCATCCGATTGAAAATAACACCTAAAATATAAATTCTTCATTTGTTGTCTGCCTTTGAGAAATGAGGCAATATCATGGGGAAATCTATTTCCATGTTCTATCAGTGGACAGTCAATATGATATATATTAAAAAAAAGTAAAAGTACCTCAAAACACAGATCTTGATTGTAGCCTACCCTCCATACCCTTCCTTCCCTCCCTCTGTCTAAAGACAAGACAGTAACTGACAGCAACAATCTTTGATACTTGGAATTGATGACTGCAGCTGTCTCCTTGGTTCAATATGCTGGTCTGCACAGTTCAATCTGGTACCATAATGACATCCAAAACCCTATTTTATATCCATTAACGTCAGAATCTGTGATGGAGGCTCAGAGTCAGTATTCTGGAACCTGTCACATTACAGCTAGCACCAAACACTTTGAGATGTGCGTCTGTAGTCGCAAATACCCTCAATTCCAGTCCATGCATGTATCAGTAGCGCAGTACATAAAATGTAGCGTATCATCAAAATTGGAAAATATGTGAATTTACTATAAGCCTATAGAATACTGTGTAATGATGTTTGTGCATCTTGCCCATTGATGTACTATAGCTGTGGCAATAAACTGGACACAGTTGCTTCAAAAATTAAACTGTGAAGTATGCAAGCCATTAAAAATAATTTTTACAAAATATTTTGAAGTTACATCGACATACTTTGATCAGATTCATTCAAGATATGTTGAAATATTAGTGCAGAAATGGGATATGCAAAAGCAAATGTTGGGAATGTCTTTTTTTTTTAATGTACTTTTTTCTTAATGTGATTCACTCTGTCGAATTGTGCCAGGGATCCAGCTGTTTCGAAGTGTATAGTAATTCAGTATTCCTCTCCCCTATGAGCCTTTTGCCTTCCTGAGTGACAAATCAAAGATGACAGAAGAAAGTTTGAAATTCATTTAAAATCGCATTTTTCGCTTTGCAAAATGATAGAATTCAACTTTGTGGTCTGCATCGGCTAGGCTCAAACAGCATTGTATGCAATTGCAGTGAATAATGAGACTTTTCTTTTAAAAAGACTCCAGCACCAATCAAAAAACAGATGGCACTATTTGTTCAAATATTTATTTCTTCCCCTACCCCTTGGTATTTCCAGTTTCTTGTGTTTTACTTCCAACTCTTGGGCTCCTTCAAATTCCTGCTTAAAACCCAGCCCTTCGACATTTCACCCAGTCTTCCTCTTCCTCCCACTCAGGTGGTGAAGTGCCTCGGGACGTTCTGCTATTGTTACCCCACCAAACCCTATATGTTAACCGGGTGGCGGCAGTATACGCTGCATCATTACCAATTAGCACGGTAGGAAGACCACAAGATTTTATTTACTAATTTTAGAATGTTGGCAACAAAAGTGCTTCCAATTAGGAGGCAAATCTGACTGCAGGCTTGATGTTCAGATCTGGAAACCAACCTCCAAGGGCACCACTGATTGAATATGTTTTTGCATGTAACGGATGAAGAACAGATATAGATTACCATTCTTCATCTTCTACCTGGAAGACAGTGCTCAATGATGCAGGGTTTGGAAATCGGCCCTTGTTGTGTTCATATTTGAATGAAATTCATGTGAAATTTCTTATTCCGCTATTTTAATGGAGGCGTTAACCCATTTTACATAAAGGGTTAATGCCTTGTTTAAGTAGCAGACAAAAGAATTTTGTACAAATGAGTTAAGTATTGGTATACGAATATTGCCAGTGAGGTTAGACATGTTGCCCTATTTGATGCCTTTTTCCTTCTTTCACTGTTGGCCTTCCCATTGAGTATGATTGTTCTTCCTCCCTTCTCCTTGTCGTGTACCTGGGCTATTCTCTTTTATGAAGAGGACCCACTAGGTTGGTGTGTTTTTGTTTGCAGCATCTGATGTAAACTTTAAAAAAAAAAATTGGTGAATGGAATTATTTCAGCTGATACTATTAAAGAAAGGAAGACTTGCACTTATATAGTGCCTTTCATGGCCTCAAGATGTCCCAAAGCGCTTTACAGCCAATGAAGTACTTTTGAAGTGTAGTCACTTTTGTAATGTAGGTAATGCAGCAGCCAATTTGTGCAAAGCAAGAAAGCAAGTTCCCACAAACAGTAACATGATAATGACGAGATAATCTGTTTTTAGGTGTTGGTTGAGGGATAAATATTGGCCAGGACACCGGGGATAACACCCCTGCTCTTAGAAATAGTCATAGAGTCATAACGGCACAGAAGGAGGCCATTCGGCCCATCGAGTCCGTGCCGGCTCTCTGTAGAGCAATCCAGTCAATCCCATTCCCCCGCTCTAACCCCGTAGCCCTGCCAGTTTATTTCCCTCAAGTGCCTATCCAGTCTCCCCGTGAAAACATTGAGTGTCTCCGCTTCCACCACTTCCGTCGGCAGCGACTTCCAGGTCCTCACCACTTGCTGAGTAAAAAAGTTTTTCCTCACATCCCCCATGTATCTTTTTCCCAAAACCTTAAATCTGTGTCCCCTAGTCCTTGTACCATCAACTAGTGGGAACAGCCTTTCCCCGTCTAGCCTATCCAAACCCGTCATAATCTTGTACACCTCTATCAAATCACCCCTCAACCTCCTTTGCTCTAATGAAAACAAATCCAGCTTCTCCAACCTGTCCTTGTAGCTAAGATCCCCCAGCTTCTCCAACCTGTCCTTGTAGCTAAGATCCCCCATCCCCGGAGCCATTCTGGTAAATCTCCTCTGCACCTTCTCAAGGGCCTTCAAATTCTTCCTAAAGTGTGGTGACCAGAATTGGACACAATACTCCAGTTGTAGCCTAACCAGCGCTTTATAAAGGTTCAGCATAACTTCTCTACTTTTGTACTCCATACCTCTATTTATGAAACCCAAGATCCCATATGCTTTGCTAACCACTCTCTCAATATGTCCTGCCACCTTCAGGGACTTATGCACATTAACTCCCAGGTCCCTCTGTCCCTGCACACTCTTTAAAACCGTGCCATTAAGTGTATATTGCCTCTCCCTGTTCCTTCTGCCAAAATGCATCACCTCACACTTCTCTCTTAAATTCCATCTGCCACTTGTCTGCCCATTCTACTAGCCTTTCTATGTCCTGTTGCAGTCGATTGGTATCATCCTCATGGTTTGCCCCACCCCCCAAGTTTGGTGTCATTGGCAAATTTAGAAATTCTATTTTGTATTCCAATATCCAGGTTAATTATATGTATCAAAAAAAGTACCGTGGGATCTTTTACAACCACCTGAGACGGCAGACAGGGCTTTGGTTTAACATCTCATCTGAAAAATGACACCTCTGACAGTGCAGCACTCCCTCAGTACTGCACTGGAGTGTCAGCCTAGATTTTGTTATCATCTCTGGTGTGGGACTTGAACCCAAACACTTCTGACTCAGAGGCGAGAGTGACACCCACTGAGCCCCGGCTGATACCTAAGGCCGATTGAAAAGATTTAAAAATGTTATATTTTTGCAATTGGTAAATAGAAATAGTTATACTGTGAAGGGGCATGTTAGCTCTATGGTGTCTCAAACCCGTAATATTGGCCCAGAAAGATTACATTAATATTTACCACTGATGGTAAAAATGAGTAAGGTATCAAATGAGGATGGAGACTCTGATGGATTTTCCCCAGGAGACTGGTCAAGAAGGTAAGAGCCCATGGGATCCAGGGAAATTTGGCACATTGGATCCAAAATTGGCTTAGTGGCAGGAGGCAGAGGGTGATGGTCGAAGGTTGTTTTTGTGACTGGAAGCCTGTGTCCAGTGGTGTACCGCAGGGATCGGTGCTGGGTCCTTTGCTGTTTGTAGTGTACATTAATGATTTAGATATTAATGTAGGAGGTATGATCAGTAAGTTCACAGATGACACGAAAATTGGTGGAGTGGTAAATAGCGAGGAGGGAAGCCTCAGGCTACAGGACGATATAGACTGGTTGGTCAGATGATGAGAACAGTGGCAAATGGAATTTAACCCTGAAAAGTGTGAGGTGATGCATTTTGGGAGGACTAACAAGGCAAGGGAATACACAATGAATGGTAAGACCCTAGGAAGGACAGAGGATCAGAGGGACCTTGGTGTGCATGTACATAGATCCCTGAAGGCAGCAGGACAGGTAGATAAGGTGGTTAAAAAGGCATATGGGATACTTGCCTTCATTAGCCGAGGCATAGAATATAAGAGCAGGGAGGTTATGATGGAGCTGTACAAAACGCTAGTTAGGCCACAGCTAGAATACTGTGTGCAGTTCTGGTCGCCACACTATAGGAAGGATGTGATTGCATTGGAGAGGGTGCAGAGGAGATTCACCAGGGTGTTATCTGGGCTGGAGCGCTTCAGCTATGAAGAGAAACTGGACAGGCTGTTTTCCTTAGAACAGAGAAGGCTGAGGGGGGACCTGATTGAGGTGTACAAAATTATGAGGGGCATAGATAGGGTAGATAGAAAGGAACTTTTCCCCCTTAGTAGAGGGGTCAATAACCAGGGGGCATAGTTTCAAGGTAAGGGGCAGGAGGTTTAGAGGGGATTTGAGGAAAAACTTTTTCACCCAGAGGGTGGTTGGAATCTGGAACTCACTGCCTGAAAGGGTGGTAGAGGCAGGAACCCTCACAACATTCAAGAAGCATTTAGATGAGCACTTGAAACGCCATAGCATACAAGGCTACGGACCAAGTGCTGGAAAATGGGATTAGAATAGATTGGGCTCGATGGCCGGCGCAGACACGATGGGCCGAAGGGCCTCTTTCTGTGCTGTATAATTCTATGGGGGAAAAATTCAGTTGGTTGCGCCTCCCGTTAGCGCCTTAAGAGGGCGCTAATGGGGCGCAAAGCATCTAGCGCCCGGGCGCGGCGAAGTTTGTGCCGCTCGCGAAATTAACTAGACATTTTGCGGCGGCGCTAAACACTACCGCCACGATCTCCTGCGCCGGCAGATCGTGACGTCAGTCGAGTGCGCAACGCCCCGGTATCGCCCCAGAGCGGATATTGAGTGGCGCCCCCTGCCTTACTGCCTGACGCTAGCAACGACAGGTTGAGGGGAGCGTTCTGCAGTCATGAAGGGAAAGGGGGAGCGCTATTTAAAGGTGACCGCTTCCTGCCTTTTATTGTTGGTGCCATTTTTGAACTACGCATTCTGAGAGAGAGAGAGAGAGACTGAGACTTCTGGAGAGATTCAACTTTGTGTGAAGGAGTTTTGGGTACTGAGCAGCACTTTGCAGGTTCATTTTGATTTGCCATTCCTTGAATCGATTTAGAAGAGACTGTGGGAGCTGCACTCTGAGCTCTTTGCCTGGTACTCTCCATTGTTCGTTCCAGCAGATTTGATGTGCAGGTCTCTCCAGGCCGAGATTCAAGGCTGCAATGAGCAGGATGTGGATGGAAAGCAAGATTAACCATCCCCTTTAAGAACTGGCCCGGGGCCATTGTGTGTGTGTTCCATTGCTGACTGACATTATATGAGCTTCGCCAGCGCTCTGAGGTAGCGCCTCGCTCCTCGTCCTTTGCGCCTTAAGACAGGTGTGAAGCGCCTGATTTAGCGCTGCAATCACCTCCAGGGGCGATAAAAGTCAAGTTTGCAGTCGGTGGCGATAATTAGCGCCAGGCGCTAATCTTTGCGCCCGGCCGATAATTGCGCCTCAAATGGGGCGATACTGAATTTCTCCCCCTATGTCTCTAAATTACGGTAGAGTATTGTTATTTTATCTTAAATGAAAGGGAACCTCAATATTAATATCACAGAGGTTGAGCTAGAATTTCTTCCTCAGTGTTAACTTACCTGGAGCAGTCAGCAGGTGGAGATCATCTGAATAATCAGTGCTGTATTTTCCACCTTAAAAAAATGCAGAATTTTAGTTTCTGGCTCATATCAGAAAGGTACTTAATCTTTGTTTTGCATAGTTCAAACCACGTGATGACACCCATGAACAATTCCTCATGCATGGCGATCCCAAAGCGCACTTTTTAAAAAAACAATAGTCAGCTGTTTCTCTGATGTCATCTGCATGCTACAGCAAAGTCTGCATTATAAAGCTAATATACCCACAGCGATAACTACATTCATGGAATCAAATGTATTACCGAAACAGATCAAAGCAGTCTGCGAAATCACAGCCATGCAACAAACTGTATACTTGAGGGTCAGTTTAGCTCAGGTGATAGCACTCTTGCCTCTGAGTCAGAAGGTTGTAGATTGAAGCTTCACTCCAGGACTTGAGCTCGTAGTCAAGGTTGATACTTCAATGCAGTACCAGGTGCATGCTGCACTGTCAGAGTTGCCATATTTCAGGTGAATTGTTTAACTGAGTCCCTGTCTGCTTGTTCAGGTGGTCGTGGAAGGTCTTGTGTCACTATTCAAAGTGGCTAAAATTTCCCCTTCAACCAACAACAACAAACAGTCTGATTTACTGTGGTTTCTTTGTATAAATTGGCTGCTGTGTTTGTCTACATAACAATAGTGATTGCACTTCAAAAATAATTATTTGGTTATGAAGTGCTTTGGGATGTCCTCAGGATGTGATTACGTGCTATATAAATGCTTTGTTGCTGACATCTTTTGAGGTCACTATGCGTTGTATCTGGTAAGGCATTCACATTTATTAGTATGCCTATGAACGTCTATAAAAAAAGTTTTCACAATTCCAATGCAGGCATAGGCATAGACAAAACATTACAAAAACTACAGCAGTAGAAAGAGGGGATATCAGTAAGGGTGAGCAGCCAGTAGAAATGCTATGGGTAGAATTGAATAGAGTGGTGGGAGTTATTTACAGACCTCCATATAGCAGTGATAAAGTAGTGGGATAAATAAACCATCAGAGAAGCTTGTTGCAAAAACACTGTAGTTATAACGGGAGACTTAAATTTTCAAATAGACTAAGAGAAGCAGAACAGCTCGAGTCCCAAAGGCATCAAATTTCTTGAGTGTATTCGGGACAGTTTTCTGGAACAATAGCCGCTAAATTCGGTTCCGTAACGCCAGTTGTTTGCAAGCTACGAGTGCTGATTTGGATCCAAAATGGCGCTTGCGGCGTGTGTGCACTCTTCTGGTGCGGGCTGCGCTGGACACCGTATTGGGCAGGTCGTTGGCGCGAGCACAGGAAGCGTGCGCTAAAGTATGCAGAGTCGGCAGCTCATGACGTCAAACAGCGTGCAACGCTGATTTGACACCAGCACTGCCATTTTGGAGCTCAACGCTCCAGCTAATGCCCTCTCCTAAACACGCACAGCTGAACATGCGTTCAGCAGCAGGAAGGACCCCCCACCAGCACTATTTAAAGGGACCATCACCAACTTGGAGGTTAGTTGCTGATTGATTTCTACTGGCTGCTGAGTTTGTAGAAGTGTTTGGTGCTTTGTACAGTTCTTTAAAGTTGCTAGAGTCTACAGGGAGTGGTGTTGCACGTGCTGAAGGACTTTGTCCTGACTTCAGGGATTCTGCACAGACCACTTGCAGTGTAAAGGGCCCTATATAGCTGCAATTCTTTCTTAGTGTTCATTCATCTCGTAACCATTGTTGGGACCTTGCTATGCGCAGATTGGCTGCCAGATTTGCCTGCACAACAACAGTGACTACATTTTGCAAGTAATTTATTCGCTCTGGAGTGCTTTGGGATGCCCTGATATCATGAAAGGTGCTGTATAAAGGCAAGTCTTTCTTTCTTAATCCTTTTGTCCAAAAATGCTTTATGATATCGGGAGATCAACAGGGTTAGATGTGGCAAAACATAAATTCTTACTGTAATCTTGGTGAAGACAAATAAGATTAGAATCCATAATAAAAACAGAAATTTTCACTCTTTGTTTAAATTCAACCTTTTAACCCCCAGCGTCTGATGATTTTGACAGTTTATACAGTAGTACCCAGCCAGCACTGAATTTTTCTGGCTTGGCTGAATTCTGATTGGCACCCAAGTCCTAAAAATGCTAATCTTTAGGATTCCCTATGGAGCCAATTGCTGATGCTCCCACGGCTAGTGTGAACTGAGCATCTTGTTGCTGAGAAGAGATCTGAAATGACAGGTCTCCAAGGAGATGAGAAAGTCAGTGCATAACTCCTGTGAGGTGGGAGATGTATTAAATTTTTTTTTTGACATTTTGTCTTTACTGTAATTCTTTAGGTGATCCATTGACCCAAGTCACACACCATACATTTACAGTTGTTGAATATATTCACTTGTTTCTCGCATCAGTGAGCTTTCAGCTGCCTTTGAAGTGTAATGTAATTAATTACTCTTTCCTAAGAATCCTTTCACTTCGTACAAGTGCCAAATCAAAGATCCAACTTTGCTTGTGTAAAGTGACAACATTGCAATTGTTGGATTGCACACACTGCATTCAAATGCAAGAGGAGAAGAACTTGCATTTATAGAGCACCTTTCTTGTCCTCGGGACATCCTAAAGTGCTTCATAGCCAATGAAGTACTCTTGAAGGGTAGTCACTGTTGTCATAGAAACATAGAAACATAGAAGATAGTTGCAGGAGTAGGCCATTCGGCCCCTTGAGCCTGCTCCGCCATTTAATGAGATCATGGCTGATCATCCAAATTCAGTACCCTGTCCCTGCTTTCTCCCCATATCCCTTGATCCCTTTAGCCTTAAGAAATATATCTAACTCCTTCTTGAATATATTTAATGAATTGGCCTCAACTGCCTTCTGTGGTAGAGAATTCCACAGGTTCACAACTCTCTGGGTGAAGAAATTCCTCCTCATCTCAGTCCTAAATGGCTTACCCCTTATCCTTAGACTGTGACCCCTGGTTCTGGACTCCCCCGCCATTGGGAACATCCTTCCTGCATCTAGTCTGTCTAGTCCTGTTAGAATTTTATAAGTTTCAATGAGATCCCCTCTCATTCTTCTAAACTCTTGCGAATACAAGCCCAATCGTCCCAATCTCTCTTCATACGTCATTCCTGCCATCCCAGGTATCAGTCTGGTGAATCTTCGCTGCACTCCCTCCATGGCAAGAACATCTTTCCTCAGATAAGGCGACCAAAACTGCACACAATACTCAAGGTGTGGTCTCACCAAGGCCCTGTACAACTGCAGCAATGCGGAGATGCCGGTGTTGGACTGGGGTGGACAAAATTGAGAGGTCGCACAACACCAGGTTATAGTCCAACAGTTTTATTTGAAATCACAAGCTTTCGGAGCTATCAAGCTTGTGATTTCAAATAAAACTGTTGGACTATAACCTGGTGTTGTGCGACCTCTCAACTGCAGCAAGACATCCTTGCTCCTGTACTCGAATCCTCTCGCTATGAAGGCCAACATACCTTTTGCCTTCTTAACCACCTGCTGCACCTGCATGCTTACCTTCAACGACTGGTGCACAAGGACTCCCAGATTTCGTTGCACTTCCCCTTTTCCCAATCTATTGCCGTTCAGATAATAATCTGCCTTCCTGTTTTTGCCACCAAAGTGGATAACCTCGCATTTATCCACATTGGGCAGATGCATGGCAGATGCAGTATAATCACCCAACTTGTCTAAATCATACTGGAGTTTCTCTGCATCCTCCTCACAACACACGCCCACCCAGCTTTGTGTCGTCTGCAAACTTGGAGATATTACATCGAGGGAATGTAGGGAAACACGGCAACCAATTTGCCCACAGCAAGGACCCACAAACAATAAGAGATAAATGACCAGATAATCTATTGTCGTGATGTTGATTGAGGGATAAATGTTGGCTAAAACACCAGGATAAATCCCCTGCTCGCTTCAGAATAGTGTAATTGAATCTTTTGTGTCCTCTGAGCAGGCAGAGGTTTCACATCTCATCCGAAAAACGGCACCTCTGACAGTGCAGCACTTCCTCAGTACTGCACTGGAGTGTCGGCCTAGATTATGCGCTCAGCTCTCTGGAGCAGGTCTTGAACCCACAACCTTCTGACGACCACTGAGGAAGATATGTGCACTGAAAAATGGAAATTGTAAAATCAAAAAGAAGCAAAAGCTACCACCAAGCAGCAAATAAAGAAGCAGACAGCATTTAAATTTTGCTTCTGTTTTAATTTCTCTGGTCTTGCCCCCTCCCACCTGCCAAAGACGAAAGAAAGAAGCAAGCTCTTTTCCCCTCGCATCTTTGGGTTCATCTCTACATGACACAAGAGTGGAAAATCTAGGAAGCAACTTATTCTCAGCCCCTCTGCTAATACTGTTTTTGTACCAGTTGCAAAGAATTGCATGGGTTGATGCTTCTCCACAATGTTCTCCCTTCCTCTCAGCTCTAAAAAGTCAGGTTTTAAAATCATACCTGGCCTGCAGTATGTTTTCGTGCCTGCGATCCAACGGCCCCGGCTGTTCCACATGGAGCGGCTCTGGGCCACATCGCTGGAAATTTCTAGCAGGAAAGGAGAGCCTACTTAAGAGTCCCCATGCTGGAAAACAAAGACATTTATGACATCTATGCTTTAGTCTATAAAAAGGCTTTGATCGAAAGGTACTTCCCTTAGACTTTCCTGTCCCTTCATATAGATAATGTTTTAGCATACTGGGGAAAAAATGATGCAAGTTGCCAAAGTGCAAAACAATGAACAATGTACAGTAAACTCTTTCTTATCTGGCACCTATGGGACCAGGATGGTGCCGGTTGATGAAAAATTCTGGATAACAGAGAGGTATACCTACCACGGTGCTGCTTTTCCACTCACCATCACCACTGACTAACTCGGCCACCGCGGGAGACTCGGACTTGACAAAACGAGTGATGGATGGATTCGGCAAGATTACCGGTTATTGAGGTGTTGTCTTGTATTGAGATATATTTATTTTGCCGGTTATTAAAGTACAGGAAACTCTTTATTAACCGGCACCCAAATATCCGGAAATCTCTCTTAACCGGCAAAATTCTTGAGTAGGTAACCGGGGTTTTCCTTCATCTCTCGTTTAAAATTAACTTTAAAAAACACCCCGAGGCGTTTGCCTTGTATCGGAGCGTGTAGATTGGGAGGGGAATGTGCAGCCCGGGTAGGCAGCGGACACGACAGATGGTCAGCTGGCGGTCCCCGGGGAGACGGAGCTCCGAATGCAGGCGCATGTCAATGTGTACGGGGCTCTCGTACGTTGGGAGATATAACTCTCCGTTATCCGGACTTTTTGATTAACCGGCACCACGCCGGTCCCGTCGGTGCCGGTTAATAAAGAGTTTCCTGTATTTCGGATGATAAAGTGCCGTTTAAGCAAGAGTTTACTGTATCCAACTTAACTGAAGGGAGAGGACAACCTAAGTGAGTGGGTAAAACTATGGCAGATGGAGTTCAATGTGGGAAGTGTGAGGTCATCCATTTTGGATCTGAGAGACAAATCGGAAATTTTCTTACTGGTGAGAGACTATGAGCTGTAGAGGAACAAATAGATTTGGATGTCCATGTACACAGTTCACTAAAAGAGAGTGCGCAAGTACAAAAAGGCTAATGGAGTGTTGAACTTTATCTCAAGGGGATTGGAATGCAAAAGTGAGTATGATGTTCAGTCATACAGAGCCTTGGTCAGACTCCATCAGGAGTACTGCATTCAGTTTAGGGCACCAAACCTCAGGAAAGATATATTGGCCTTGGAGGGGATATAGTGCAGATTCACCAGCATGATACCAAGGGTTAAATAACAGGTTGCATAAACTTGATTCGTATTCCCTCCGGTTTATTAAGTTGAGGGGTGATCGAGGTCTTTAAAATGATGAAGGGATTCAATAGGGTAGATACGCAGAAACTATTTCCTCCAGTGGGGGAACAAAAGGGCATAATCTTAAAATTAGAGCTAAGCCATTCAGGAGTGAAATCAGGAAACACTTTCTCACAAAAAGGCTGTGGATGCTGTGTCAGTTGAAATTTTGAAGACTCTGATTAATAGATTTTTGTTAGGTATGGGTATCAAAGGATATGGAGCAAAGGCTGGTAAATGGAACTGAGGTACAGATCAGCCATGATCTAATTGAATGACGCAACAGGCTCGAGGGGCAGAATGGCTGATTCCTGTTCCTATGTTCCCATGACCTCTGTTTGCAGTCTCTTGTGAAGGATAATTAGGACTTTGTTGCAAATTTGTGCTTTAAAAATGTTCAGTCCCCGAAGCACTGCTTAGTGAACAGCCTCACATCTCACTAATGATTTTTTGTTGTTGTATTCAAATGAGTTTTTACCATTCATTGCCTGCAGTTTATATGTTTTTCCTGGAACTTGCTTCAATCCTTTTTGTAAAGTGGCTTGTTTGTACGACTAGAAATTGCCAGCCAGTCGGCTATTTCAGGAGTTTGTAAACTGCGAAGTATTTTATCTGTTTAAAAACCAAACATTTGGGAAATGGGAAATGCATAGCCAACTGATCAGCATTTAAAAGGTTAAAGTTTCGACCGTACCTTTCATCAGAACCGAGAATCTATCTGTTTTACTTGATCGCTTCAAAGGTGAAAACTTCGCTACGTGGTCTCTTGGTCGAAACTAAACCACATTCTTTTTACATTCTTCGAGAATCAAGGTGACAAATGCTGACCTTTTTGTAAATGTTTACACTGAAGTCAACTGTAAATTGTAAATGGAGATTATTACATAGATATTACATAGAAGCAGAAACAGGCCATTCGGCCCAACTAGTTTATGCTCCACACGAGCCTCCTCCCTCCCTACTCCATCAGCATATTCTTCTATTTCTTTCTCCCTCGTACTTATCTAGCTTCCCGTTAAATACATCTATGCTATTCGCCCCAACTATTCCTTTCGGTAATAAGTTCCACTCTCTGGGTAAAGAAGTTTCTCCTGAATTCCTTATTGGATTTATTCGTGACTATCTTATATTTATGTCCTATCTATCACAGAACCAGGGATAAAATTATCAGCTGTGAAAGAGGAATATGCTCCTTCATATATTGGCTAGCTCCTTGATTCAATCTCACACGAGTTTAGAATGAGAAACGGCTATCTAAAAAGGAGTGGCAGAGTAGAGACTAGATATTTATTTCCCTACAGAGAGGGAAAGCTATGCAGTCAAGTCTCCCCATACTGTTTTCACGTAGCCACTGCTAACCATTTTCAAAGAAGTAAGAGCAGGTTGCCTGCCTACCTCTTGTCTGAGGAAAGTTATTTAGACAGTGGGGAATACCTGAACAATGGAATAAGGAAAAAGAATAAATCAAATTCTTTGCAAACTGCATTCCAGACTCATTTTGCAAAGTAAGAAGCTAAATGCTTTCAAACATGTCACAAAATATATCTTAATAGTAAATTAGCATGTAGAGTGATTCACTCTACCGGTGCAGAAGAAGCTGGAGCAGGAGAACTTACATTCAGGCCTCTTGATTCCCCACAAAGCAAATCGAAAATCTCAGCTGGTCAGTGAAGGGAAAGGTGTTGATGAAATATCGATGCAGGATGCTTTCGCAAAGCGATGGCGATGAAATTGGAACAGTGCTGCTCGTCGACAATTTGCAAAGGTTGAGGAACAGGTCATCTTAGCTCGGGTAACATAGTGTGCAGGGATTCAAAATAAAGGAAAGAAGAAATTATACAAACCTGGGGAAGGAATGTTTTGTGTCGTGCCAAACATCGAATCATAGAAACTTACAGCACAGAAAGAGGTCATTCGGCCCATCGTGCCTGTGTGGGCTCTTTGAAAGAGCAGTTGTGCTTAGTTCCACATCCTCGCATTTTGCCCGTAACCGTGTAAGTTCCTCATGTACCTGTCCAACTCCGTTTTAAAATTATTTATGGAATCAGCTTCCATCACCTTTTCATGTAGAGCGTTTCAGATCCCGATAACGGAGTGAAAAAATTTCTCCTCATCTCCCCTCTAGATTTTTTGCCAGTGATTTTAAAGCTATGACCTCTGGTTATTGACCCACTCGCCAGAGGAAATAGTTTTTCTCTGTCTACTCTATCAAAACCTCTCATCATCTTGAAAACCTCTTAACCTTCTCTGTTCCAAGGACAACAGTCCTAACTTTTCAAATCTCTCCTCATAACTGAAGTCCCTCATCCCTGGTAACATCCTGGTAAACCTTCTTTGTACCCTTTCTAAGGCCTTTACATCTTTCCTGAAGTGTAGTGCCCAGAATTGACAACAATACTCCAGCTGAAGTCTAACCAGTGATTTACAAAGTTTTAGCTTTTATATTCTATTCCTCTATTTATAAACCCAAGTAACCCATCTGCTTTTTTAACCACCTCATCAACTTGCTGCGCTACCTTTTAAAGATTTGTGTATATGGACACCAAGATCTTTCTGCTCACCTACACTTTCAAAATTGTGCCATTTATAGTATACTGTCTTTCCATATTAGTCCTCCCAAAGTGCATCACTTCACACTTCTCCACATTGAACTCCATCTGCCATGCTTCTGTCCATTTCACCATCCTGTCTGTCATCCTGAAGCCTGTAAATCACTATCTACTACTTTGCCAAGTTTCGTATCATCTGCAATCTTTATAATGCTGCTCCCTACACCCGAGTCTAGGTCGTTTATAAAAATTGCAAAGAGTAATGGTCCCAAAACTGACCCTTGGGGAACACCACTCCAAACCACCTCCCAGTCTGAAAAACATCCGCTTAACTTTTTTGAAAAGCACATTGTGACCCAAAGAATTTTTCCTTCATGTATGCTTCAACATCACATCAGAAGTGAATTTACTATTTTAGTGGTCTTCCCAGTCACTTTGTTACAGTGCATATTTCATTAAAATTCCATTGGTTGTAAATTTTTGCTTGACTTTCGCATTTATTTTTGTTCAAGTTAATTCAAAAATAAATGTAATCATGTTCCTCAGTATTATTGTGCTGCATTCTAATCATTTAATCTTTATCTGCAAAAGACAAAATCAATAACAGGAATTTATAAGTGGTTTCAGTGATAAAGTGGAAAAGATTCTGTTTTGTATTATGCTGGTAATGGGGCTAAACAGTAGTACCACAGTCTGCACAGATAATCAATTTCACCTTATCATATTTCTCATGATGCAGTACTCTGAGCTTTCATTTGAAAATATCATAGCTTCAATTATAATATTTACTACCAATTGATGCTTGTTGATTGTGGAAATCAAGAGCAGTTGCTTTCCTCTAGTTGTCCAACTCCACCTTTTCTGAAGACTGAGACTTCCTGGGATCTCTTGCCATGGCTTTGATAGCAGCGCCTGTGAAAATGTACTCCAGCAAAAGCCATTAGCTTGAGAAGGAGGTGGGTGTAAAGGGAGAAAACTAGAGGGGGGGAAAAAACCCTCGATTTCTGCAACCAACTGCATTGCCATCAAATTGCCATTCTGCATTCATGAGCCTGACTCATGCTCTCATTTATGACATGACTTGATGAATGAGCACATTGAAACCCATCAGAAATGGCCAGTTTGTTCCATAAGAAAATGTTTTTCTCAAGGGCATACTCTGTGCTTCACCCGGGTCTTGCAGTAGCTGTGTTTGCTGTTTTTCTTTTCTGCGTGTCATTATTGATGACTGGTCTGTGGTATTATCACTGTGTCAGTTGTTGCTTTTTTAAAGCATTTTTGATCCTGCGTCTTCTCCAAAACTACTTTTATATTTTATTGTGAATGGTGTTTAAAAAAAATTAAGTAAGTTGGGAGTTTGGTGATCTTTCATAGAGAGACCTTTTTCATTCCCAGGTAGGGCAAGAGAGACAATATTATCTTCTGAATGCAACAACATGGCTTTCATCCTTGTGTGCAAAAGGGTTTGCCAACACACTTTCAGGAATATGGTTCTGTTTAAAGGGTGAAATTATAAGTTTAAATCAGCAGGAAATGCTCTTTGTCCTGGGAATTAGCCATTTTATTACAGCTGTCTTGCTGCAGTGCCCTTGTCCAGCTGTATCTATGTCACTTAACTGGGACTGAGAGCAGCCACAGTATCTCTAAATTTGGATAAAGCTAAATGAAGTTAAAAAAAAAAAGTGCAGAATTTGGAGAATTCGGACTGATTAGTTGAAATAAAACTGAACAGTGCATAATTTTTTCTATCACAGATTTCTGCTTGACTGGTGGAAGCCAAGCTGAATCAGAGAGGGAAACTTTATGATGCTATTTGGTTAATGTTCAACAATCTTTTTTGACAGCAGCTCAGCAGTAGGCATTGCTTCAGATGGACTGATGCTAGAACAACTGGTTTATTCTTAGCCAAAGAATTGTGATCTCCCTGTTTGCAGGAACCAGAAGTGCCTCTTTTTATATCCTGAAATGGAAGAGAATTGTACCTGTTTTTAAAAAAAAAAGTTTGTATTTGTCTTGGGAAGAAGACACAAAAAACATTCCGGAAATCGTGGGGAACCAAGGGTCTAGTGAGAATGAGGAACTTAAAGAAATAGTACTGGAGAAATTAATGGGATTAAAAGTCGGCAAATCCCCTGGACCTGTTGGTGCACTTCCTAGGGTTTTAAAATAGGTGGCGACAGAGATAGTGGATGCATTGGTTTTGATCTTCCAGAATTCCCTAGATTCTAGAACAAGTACCCCCGGATTGGAAGGTAGCAAATGTAACCCTGCTATTCAAGAAAGGAGGGAGCGAGAAAAGAGGGAACTATAGACTAGTTAGCCTGACATCAGCAGTACGGAAAATGCGGAAATCTATTACTGTATTAGGGACGTGGTAACAGGGCACTTAGAAAATCATAATATGATTGGGCAGAGTCAACACGGATTTATGGAAGGGAAATCGTGTTTGACAAATCTAAGTTTTTTGAGGTTGCAACTAGTAGGATAGATAAGGGTGAACCAGTGGATGCAGTGTATTTGGATTTGCAGAAAGCATTTAATAAGGTGCCACACAAGAGGTGATTACACAAGATTGGGGGTAATATATTAGCATGGATTGATGATTGGTTAACGGACAGAAAACAGAGTAGAAACAAACGGGTCCTTTTCGGGTTGGCAGGCTGTAACTGGTGGGGTACTGCAAGGATCAATGCTTGGGCCTCAGCTATTTACAATCTATATCAATGACTTAGATGAAGGGACCGAGTGTAATATAATATATATGCTGATGATACAAAACTAGGTGGGAAAGTAAGCTGTGAGGAGGAAGCAGCAAAGAGGCTGCAAAGGGATATAGATAGGTAAGTGAGTGGGCAAGAACATGGCAGATGGAATATAATGTGGAGAAATGTGAAGTTATTTACTTTGGTAGGAAAAATAGAAAAGCAATGTGAAGTTATTTACTTTGGTAGGAAAAATAGAAAAGCAGAGTATTTTTTAAATGGTGAGAGATTTGGAAATGTTGGTATTAAGAGGGGCCTGGGTGTCCTCTTACACGAATCACTGAAGGTTAACATGCAGGTACAGCAAGCAATTAGGAAAGCAAATGGTATGTTATACTCCAATACTTTTGTAATAAAGGCTAAGAGCAAAGAAGTCTTACTGCATTTATATAGGGGCTTGGTGAGACCACACCTGGAGTACTGTGTACAGTCTTGGTCTCCTTACCCAAGGAAGGATTATACTTGCCTTAGAAGGGAGTGCAACAAAGGTTCACCAGACTAATTCCTGGATGGGGGGATATTGTCCTATGAGGACAGATTGAGGAGACTAGGTCTATATTCCCTAGAATTTAGAAGAATGAGAGGTGATCTCATTGAAACATAAAATTCTTACAGGGCTTGCCAAGGTAGATGCAGGGAGGATGTTTCCACTGGCTGGGCAGTCTAGAACTAAGCGTCGCAGTCTCAGAATAAGGGGTTGGCCATTTAGGACTGAGATGAGAAATTTCTTCACTCAAAGGGTTGTGAATCTTTGGAATTCTCTACCCCAGGGTGCTGTGGATGCTCAGTTGTTGAGTACATTCAAGGCAGAGAGTGATAGATATTAGATGTTAAGGGAATCAATGAATATGGGGATAGTGCGGGAAGGTGGAGTTTTTTTTAATTCATTCCTGGGATGTGGGCGTCGCTGGCAAGGCCAGCATTTATTGCCCATCCCTAATTGCCCTTGAGAAGGTGGTGGTGAGCCATATTCTTGAACTGCTGCAGTCCTTATGGTGAAGGTACTCCCACAGTGCTGTTAGGGAGGGAGTTCCAGGATTTTGACCCAGTGACGATGAAGGAACGACGTTATATTTCCAAGTCAGGATGGTGTGTAACTTGGAGGGGAACTTGCAGGTGGTGGTGTTCCCATGCACCTGCTGCCCATGTCCTTCTAGGGGGTTTGGGAGGTGCTGCCGAAGAAGCCTTAGCGAGTTGCTGCAGTGCATTTTGGAGATGGTATACACTGTTGAGGTAGAAGGTCAGCCATGATCTTATTGAATGGTGGAGCAGGCTCGAAGGGTCGAATGGCCTACTCCTGCTCCTATTTCTTATGTTCTTAAAGATGCTGTGATTTAAAATAAATTGTCCCTGAATCAGGCTGACCTCAATAAAAAATGTATACACACAAGTATACCTCAGATTTTAGCTTGGGTATGACCTCTTGTATAATGGGACAAATGCACTGGGGCCAATTGTAGCCTAACCCGCAAATTGACAGTATCGGGCGCAACGTGGTTTTACACATCGCCCATTTTACACTCCATTTAAGTCGGTGGAGAGTGATATTGGGTGGGGTGTAAAACCCGTGTTCCACCCAATCCCATGGGTTTCCCACCCAGTGAGTTAGCTTAAAATTACTCCCAGTGTGACCATTAAGTGGGATTTTGAAACTTGGGATGTCTAAGGAACTCTAGTTTTTAATAAGTGAGTATAAGGCTCAAACAGTAATGCTGTGGAATTGCTGTATCAATTTATAGGTTTGAGAGTTCAGTGATTCGGAGGCAGTGTAGTGAAACAAGTTGGAAACCTAATGAATTATGACACTGTATAATAGGATAAAGGCTGTAGCATAGTTTAAAAAAAAAATATTTAGTTAAAGAAGCCGACGGTCTCTTGATCCGTGATCAGATTGTTTTGTTGATTTAATTTACTAATTGCAGCATCGATGTACATAGCAGGTATTTCCTGTAATCGTAACAAGCTAATTGTGCTTCTATTGTGAATGCCTGGTTAAACCTTAGCTATTGGCCCGGTTTAGAAATTGGTGAATGGAGTGAAACTTTGCAGACACTGATGTATTTTCCTTGCTGATTAGATTTTGTGAATCTTGTCTAGCTGCGCTCTCGAGTAATTTATTCTATCTATATATATATATATATATCTATATATATATATATATATATATATATATATATATATATTGAATACAACACTGTTACATTATAGATTGAATGTAATTCATTATATGTGAGCTACTTTGAGATGCTTCTGAAAGATTTGATAAGGTGCTATATAAATGCAGGTATTTTTTTCATTAATAACATGATCTGAAAACATTAAAAAAAGTAATGTGTTAAAAGCAGATCTCTGAAACAATATTGCAGTTCTTGCAGTTGCTGATGATAGCTTAGATCGAAGGCTTACTTTTAAATCTCTGCTCGAGGGAGATATTTTAATATACATTACATCAGTAGTGAAAAGCTTAAGAGTTCACCACACCAGCAACCAAGAATTTGTTCTTCAAAACCGTTCAACAAGAGAAGCTCTTATGCAGAATAATGTTGGTAATATGGATGCTTTTAGATTACAGTTGTAGTATGTGGCAAAATTTTGTGCTTCATATCTGTATTTATTTGTAAATAAACAGATTACTTCTCTAAAATCTATTTCAGGTTAATGCCTGGCATTCCCAAGTAATTGTAATAGTGTAATGTAAGACTAAATTGATTACTCCAAATAGGGCAATTATTAATCTTCAACAAGACCAGATAAATTCTTCATACTTTACCTTTATATTGTTCGCCTGGATTTCACACAGAGAAAGAAAACCGTGGGAAGGAGATGAGAGATTTAACTGTATTTTGGATGGAGATAAGGTTGATGTGATAAAAAGGTGCCAGAAAGTGCAATGTAATAATTGTTGCCAGGAGCATGCTAAAAGCTGGAAGAGGTAGAGGGCTAAAAATTTGTGTTAGCCAAGAAAGTTGCCGTTAATGGCCGCCACGCTAAGCCGAGTAAATGCGTCTGGGGGGCTGGAGAATGGTGGCGCAGCACTTACCTTGCATGCAACGCTCTCCTGGTAGCGTTAGTGGAGACCTCTGAGGCGAAGTTCCCATCTTGAAGTGCTGTTCGAGCTTCGCACAGCTTCTGGGAGCGAGGCTGTGGAGCTTGCATGGAATTATGGGTAATTAAAAGGGCTATGAATTAAAGGGGCAATGCACTCAAAAGTAATACAAATTAAAATACAGTTTAAAAAACGAAGTTTTCAGCCCTTACTGCCTTTCAAAAAAAAATTACATTAAAAAGAAGTCCCTAATGGGATTATTCAGCTCTTAAAGCTGAATTCCTTTCCAAACCTCAATAAATGGGAAAAGTACTTCAGCACTAACACAAATGGCTCAGCAAGCCAGGGAAGGGGCACCCAGGGGGTCTCACGCAGCACTCCAGATTTGTGCACGGGGTCAACACTGCAAGACAGGTCCTCTGCCCACAGGAGCCAGGAGGCCCTCCAGAAAGAACGATGTAGGGACTATATCACCGAGGCTGTCACTGCCAGCAGTGTTGTCCCCACCACCTGGCTCCAGTGCCCAAAGAAGCTTCATGACCTAAGACCACTGGTCACGGTCAGTGAATGCATCTTAAAAAGCCGTCTCCTACCAACTGCACTACTAGCCTCACACACTGCTCAATCCACGACCCCCACCCCCAATCACTCACCTACCAACAATCTGCACTAATCATGAGGCACATCTCCCATTCCTAGCCTCACCTCACCCCCTTGGAGGAGACGGTGCTGGCCATTCTTGGCAGGGGCATGGCTGAGCCCTTGGCCAGCGGCGGGGCTGAAAGGATAAAAGGTGCTGGTATCCTCATACGTTATCCTCCTTCTGGCATGCACCTCTTGCTTTTCCGCACTCCTCTCGCCACAACTCCACCCTTGTGCCTTCCTTATTTCACAAACCAAAGAAATGCAACCTGCCCAGCCAGCGGTTGACCAAGAAGAGGAGAGTGAAGAAGAAGATTATTGATTTGACAATCCCAGCCACCAGCTCCTCAAGGTCTACCAGCAAGGCCATTTGCAATGTCACACACTGAAAGTCAGCAGCTTTCCACCCGCCATGCTGCAGTAGAATGGGCAAAGGCACACACAAGATAGTCATTAAGAGAATGCATAAAGGTGATGAGTTGATTTCTTGATGTCATATTGGATGGATAGATGTATAAAGTTGGATTGGAAAGTTTGCTTTGTGGTGGCTTTTATTTCAGCATTGTGGCCAAGAGGACGCTGTGATGGTCAGTAACAGAAGGAAGGTAAGGTGTGGGGATGTGGTCACTGGTACCGCAGGCGGCTGATTCCATCCCGGCCAGAAAGGGGCTGTCTGGGTTGCATCCTTCCTTCTGCTTCCTCCTCTTTGGCTTCTTACTCTTCTGTGTCTTCCTCTTCCCTCTGCGAGCAGATGCTGTAAATCTGAAATGACAGCATAAACTTCTGGAAATACTCAACCGGTCAGCAGCATTTTGACCTGACACGTGAACTCTGTTTCTCTCTCCATAGATGTTGCCTGACCTACTGAGCATTTGCAGCTTTTTCTGTCTTCTCCAAGGCCTTCCTTTACCATCCGAGGCTTTGCAAGTGTCCAGTAGCACTTCCTGCACACTTAAAAAAAACTTTTAACATCTATTGCAGCAAGCCACTACTTCAATAAAATAAAAACAAATCCAAAAGCTTAAAATGCAAACTTATCTGAAGGATGGGTGTGTCCCTTTAAGAGGTGCTGACATCGCCACTGTCAGCCTGCTTGCACGCCAGGTTAACCTGGCGAGCTTAGGACCCAGCGCTAGGGTTGAAGTTCGATGTGACGGTAAGTCGGCGTTGCACGCCGATTGACGGCACCGTGCCACCATTTTTCGTTCAGGGCGCTGCCAGTTACCGGCAACGCAAAGGGGGATACGAATATGGCAGCCGCTGTGGGACCCGCCACCAGCTGGTGAAAGAGTGGCAGCCGCCATTTTATCGCCATTTCATGGCGCTACGGAGTGGCACTCAACAGATGAATTTCTAGCCCATTATGCCTGATCTCAACCACTGTGTCAGGCCAAGGATGAAAAAGGGAGAAATTATGGTTTTGATAGTTTTGAAGTGTTTTGCTTCCAAGCAAACCACTTTGGTTTTGTGCATTTTTTGTGGTACTTAAATCTCTTGTAAAAACACTGTTACTCTAAGTGGGGTGTCTCTGGATATCTGTCAGGGCGATGCTGTTGCCGCTGCGTTTTAAGACTGCAGTCTGAACCCCTGGGATAAACTGTTTGTGAGACGATTTGTTGCATGATTGCAGCATGGTGAAAACAGTGTGAAAAATTCTAGGATATCCTTGGTGAGAAGGATCCTGTCCTCGGCTGAGGCTTTGGGAGACTGGTATCAGAGTTACAGTGTTGAAGAGCTAGGCCAAGAGCACTTTTTTAAATTCATTTATGGGATGTGGGCATCGCTGGCAAGGCCAGCATTTATTGCCCATCCCTAATTGCCCTTGAGAAGGTGGTGGTGAGCCGCCTTCTTGAACCGCTGCAGTCCGTGTGGTGAAGGTACTCCCACAGTGCTGTTAGGGAGGGAGTTCCAGGATTTTGACCCAGCGACGATAAAGAATTGAGACAGTGATTAAATGTGGCTAAAGCCCATTGTGGGCACGAGACACCTGGCATGATATCCGAGACTAGCAAAACTGGCCACCTCAAAACTAATAATTATCACAGCTAGGTTCTGTATCTGTTGTGCAATTTCAGAATATGGTCCTTAAAGCTCATGTGACTGTATAATTGGGATATTGCTATAGTTGGACTGCACCAAAAACAATCAGAGCTCTAAGAAACTTGTCAAATAGTATAGCATTTGATAAGGAGGGGGAAGCAAGCCCTTCTGATAGGCAGTGCTTCGAAAATGATTTTTTAATAAGGTATTTTAAAGCTACATCCATTATTAATGTTATCTGATTGCATAAGTTGTACGGTCCTGTTCAATAAGAAATGGTTTTCCCTCACTCATTCATGAGGAAGTGTGCTGTAAAATAATGAACAATTTTATTTATAGCGCGATTCAAAGTCAAACAATATTAATCGAGCTGATGAATGATATTGACACAGTTGATCTGCAAAGGCAAGGGGACATAAAGAAAAGAAAGAAGAAGTCAAGTGGAATTCTTAACAAAAGAGTCACTGGTTGGTGCAGTGGGTTAGCATATTGTTCTTTCAACTCTGTGACTTGGATTTGGATCCAGCTCTGACTAATGGTTTCTCTGCTGTCCTAATTGAGTCCGCAGCACACACTTATTCCCAGTTATTACTACAGTCTTCAAAAGTCAACTTGGCTCAGTTGGTAACGGTCTTGCTTCTGAGTCAGAAGAAGGTTGTGGGTTCAGGACTTGAGCAAGCAATCAAAAGATTTAACAGTTTTTAAGCAAGTACAGAGCATGGGGAAAGGGAGGGTGAGTGAGGAAAGAACAATGGGAGAAGGTCTGTGATAGGGTGGAGGGCAGGAGTAATTAAATGACAAAAGGGATGATGGTGCTTGGCAAAAGGGGGTGATAATAGGACAAGTAAAGAAACAAAAGATGGGTGCTGAAGAGGTGTAAATGGCAACAGAATAACAGGGGTTACCTACATATATAGTTTATTTCACACGATTGATTTTCTTGGGCCCCGCCCAGTGTTGGTGAATGTCGGCTTCTGGTCCGCACACCGAGCAGCGATGATGAACGATCTCCACTCTGCCTGATGCAGTTCTCTAATCTCGGCCATTAGAGGCAGCAGCTGCCTTTGCTCTGGTGACTTGGTGTCCTTCATGTGACCATATTTGGGAATGCCACCCTTGGATGGCATTTGGCTGCCATCCCGCCTTCCAATCTCACCCCCTGCCGTGTTTTCACTATCCCCTCTGATCTTCCCTTCTCTGACCCCGAACGATGTCCTCAGCAAAGTCCTGAGCTTCATCCCCATACGCCCCCAACTCGAGGAATTTCGAGCTCGGCACGACGCCAAGCTCTTTTTCCATCGCCTTCAACTCCGTGCCCACCTCTCTGGCCAGGAGTCTCCCCTTCCGCCCCCGCACAGCTGACCCTTTCTCCCGTTTTCAGAATTCTCGTTCTACCTGGACCCCTCCCTCTGGTCTCTTACCCTCTCAAGATCTTTTCGTTGCGAATTGCCGGCGCGACATCGGTCGTCTCAATTTCTCTGCTCCTCTCACTCACTCCAACCTACCTCCCTCTTAACTTGCAACACTCTGTTCTCTCAGATCCAACCCCAACATTGTCATTTAACCTGCTGACAAGGGTAGCACTGTTGTTGTTTGGCGAACTGACCTCTACCTTGCGGAGACTGAACGCCAACTCTCTGACACCTCCTCCTACCTCCCCCTGGACCATGACCCCACTACCGAACATCAAGCCATCGTTTCCAAGACTGTCACTGACTTCATCTCCTCTGGAGATCTTCCCTCCACGGCCGCCAACCTCATAGTCTCCCAACCACGCACAGCCCGCTTCTACCTCCTTCCCAAGATCCACAAACAGGACTGCCCTGGTAGACCCATTGTTTCAGCCTGTTCTTGCCCCACAGAACTGATTTCTTTCTATCTCAACTCTATTTTTCTCCCCTTGTCCAGACTCTTCCCACCTACATCCGCTACTCTTCCGATCCCTCCGCCACTTACAGTTTCCAGTTTCCTGGCCCCAACCATCTCCTTTTCACTATGGACGTCCAATTCCCTCTACACAGCCATCCCCCACCAGGAGGGCCTGAGGGCGCTCCGCTTCTTCCTTGAAAAGAGGCCCAACCAGTCCCCATCCACTACCATCCTCCTCCGCCTGGCTGAACTTGTTCTCAATTGAACAACTTCTCCTTTGACTCCACTCACTTCCTCCAAATTAAAGGTGTTGCTATGGGAACCCGCATGGGTCCTAGCTATGCCTGCCTTTTCGTGGGATATGTGGAACATTCTTTGTTCCAGTCCTACTCGGGTCCCCTCCCTGACCTCTTTTTCCGGTACATTGATGACTGTATCGGTGCCGTTTCCTGCTCTCGCCCTGAATTAGAAAATTTCATTCACTTTGCTTCTAATTTCCACCCTTCCCTCATCTTCACATGGTCCATCTCCGACTCTTCCCTTCCCTTCCTTGATTTCTCTGTCTCCTTTTCTGGAGAGAGGCTATTAACAAATATCCACTATAAGCCCACTGACTCCCACAGCTACCTGGACTACACTTCCTCCCACCCTGCTCCGTGTAAGGACTCTATCCCATTCTCCCAGTTTCTCCGTCTCCGTCGCATCTGTGCTTCCGATTTGTCTTCCGTTTACCTCAACCGAGTCTTCCCCTCCACCGTGGTTGACATGGCCCTCGACCGTGTCCGTTCCATTTCCCGCACTTCTGCTCTCACCACTTCCCCTTCCTCCCAGAACCACAATAGGGTTGCCCTTGTCCTCACCTTTCACCCCACCAGTCTCCACATTCAATGGATCATCCTCCGCCATTTCCGCCACGTCCAGCGTGATCCCACCACCAAACGCATCTTCCCCTCCCCTCCCCTTTCAGCATTCCAAAGGGACCGCTCCCTCCGTGACTCCCTGGTCCACTCCTCAATCACCCCCAACACGCCCTCTCCTTCCCATGGCACCTTCCCTTGCAAACACAGTAGATGTAGCACCTGCCCTTTAACCTCCTCCCTTCCCACTGTCCAGGGCCCCAAACACTCCTTCCAGGTGAAACAGTGATTTACTTGTACTTCTGTGCTCCAAGGAGCAGAGAAGGCTAAGAGGAGATTTGATAGAGGTGTTTAAAATCACGAAGGGTTTAGATAGGGTAAATAAAGAGAAACTGTTTCCAATGGCTGAAGGGTCGATAACCAGAGGGCTCAGATTTATGGTGATTGGCAAAAGAACCTGAGGCGGCATGAGGAAAAACTTTTTTGCGCAACAAGTGGGTAGGATTTGGAATGCCTGATAAGGGTGGTGGATTAGATTCAATAGTAGCCTTCAAAAGGGAGTCATAACGGCACAGAAGGAGGCCATTCGGCCCATCGAGTCCATGCCGGCTCTCTGTAGATCAATCCAGTCAGTCCCATCCCCCCGCTCTATCCCCGTAGCCCTGCAAGTTAATTTCCCTCAAGTGCCTATCCAGTCTCCACTTGAAAACATTGAGTGTCTCTGCTTCCACCACTTCCGTCGGCAGCGAGTTCCAGGTCCTCACCACTCGCTGCGTAAAAAAGTTTTTCCTCACGTTCCCCCCTGTATCTCTTGCCCAAAACCTTAAATCTGTGTCCCCTAGTCCTTGTACCATCAACTAGTGGGAACAGCCTTTCCCTGTCTAGCCTATCCAAACCCGTCATAATCTTGTACGCCTCTATCAAATCACCCCTCAACTGCCTTTGCTCTAATAAAAACAAATCCAGCTTCTCCAACCTGTCCTTGTAACTAAGATCCCCCATCCCCAGAACCATTCTGGTAAATCTCCTCTGCACCCTCTCAAGTGCCTTCACACCCTTCCTAAAGTGTGGTGACCAGAACTGGACGCAATACTCCACTTGTGGCCTATCCTGTGCTTTATAAAGGTTCAACATAACTTCTCTACTTTTGTACTCCATACCTCTATTTATGAAGCCCAAGATCCCATATGCTTTGCTAACCACTCTCTCAATATGTCCTGCCACCTTCAGGGACCTATGCACATTAACTCCCAGGTCCCCTTGTCCCTGTACACTCTTTAAAACTGTACCATTAAATGTATATTGCCTCTCCCTGTTCCTTCTGCCAAAATGCATCACCTCACACTTCTCTGTATTAAATTCCATCTGCCACTTGTCTGCCCATTCTGCTAGCCTTTCTATGTCCTGTTGCAGTCGATTGATATGATCCTCACTGTTTGCCACGCCCCCAAGTTTGGTGTCATCGGCAAATTTGGAAATTCTACTCTGTATTCCAATATCCAGGTAATTTATATATATCAAAAAAAGCAGTGGCCCCAGCACTGACCCTTGGGGAACACCACTGTCTACCATCCTCCAGTATGAAAAACAGCCATTTACCACAACGCGCTGTATTCTGACCTTAAACCAATTCCTTATCCAAGCTGCCACTGACCCACCTATTCCATGAGCCTCAATTTTGTTAACCAGCCTTCTATGTGATACTTTGTCAAATGCCTTCCGAAAATCCATGTAGACAACATCCATTGTATTCCCTTCATCAATTCTCCGTTACTTCATCAAAAAATTCAGTTAGATTAGTCAAACACAATCTGCTTTTTACAAATCTGCGTTGGCTCTCCTTAATTAGCTTAAACCTCTCCAAGTGCCCGTTAATTTTTTCCTTGATTATTGTTTCTAAAACTTTACCCACCACTGATGTTAAACTGACTGGCCTGTCGTTACTAGGATTGTCCTTGCACCCTTTCCTGAACAATGGTGTCACATTTGCCACTTTCCAATCCTTAGGCACCTCCCCCGCATCTAGGGAAGATTGGAAAATTATGGCAAGCCCTTCCGCTAACTCCTCCCCCAATTCCCTTAGCAACCTGGGATGCAAGCCATCTGGACCAGGTGACTTATCCACTCTAAGCATAACCAGCCTTTCTAGTACATCCTGTCTATCAATTTTCACCCCTTCCATTGCTTCTACCTTTTCCACTTCTACTGATATTTTGTCAGCATCCACCTCCTTAGTAAACACCGATATAAAGTACTCATTGAGTATTCTAGCCTTGCCCTACGCCTCTAAGCATATGTCACCTTCTTTGTCCCAAATAGGCCCCACCCTGTCTCTTACTACCCGCTTATTATTTGTATGCCGGTAGAAGATTTTTGGGTTCCCTTTTATGTTAACCGCCATTCTACTCTCATATTCTCTCTTTGCCAATCTTATTTTCATCTTCACTTCCCCTCTCAACTTATTGTATTTGGTCTGGTTCTCCCTTGAAGAATTCTCCTGACAGGCATCATACACCCTCTTTTTTTGTTTCATCATCTTCTCTATCTCCCTCGTCATCCAAGGAGCCCTTGCTTTGGTTCCCTTACCCTTCCCTCTTGTTGGAATGTACCTAGCCTGTACTTGGAACATCTCCTCCTTAAAGATCGCCCATTGTTCCGTTACAGTTTTTCCTGTCATTCTTTGGTTCCATTTTACCCTGGCTAGATCTTTTCGCATCCCATTGAAGTTAGCCCTATTTAGAAGTTCCACTCTAGATTGTTCCTTGCTCCTCTCCATTGCTAAACTAAATCTTATGATACGATGATCACTCGTACCCAAGTGTTCTCCCACAGACACTTGGTCGACCTGGCCCACCTCATTCCCCAGCACCAGATCTAGCAATGCCTCCTTCCTAGTTGGGCCAAGAACATACTGGTCAAGGAGATTCTCCTGAACACATTTCAGAAATTCCTCCTCCTCCTTTCCCTTTATCCTAGCATTATCCCAATCGATATTTGGGTAATTTAAGTCCCCCAATATCACCACTCTATAGCTCTTGCTCTGTGATTTCCCTGCAGATTTGCTCCTCTACCTCCCCCTCACTATTTGGAGGCCTATAGAATACCGCCAATAGCGTGATCATACCCTTTTTGCTCCTCAACTCTAACCAAATGGATTCTGTCCTTGTCCCCTCAAGAACATTCTCCCTTTCCAACACTACAATGTCTTCCTTAATCAACACTGCCACCCCACCTCCCTTTTTTCCTTCCCTATCTTTTCTGAACACTTTGTATCCTTGAATATTAAGTGCCCAGTCCTCACTTTTTAAGCCACATTTCCGTTATTGCTACAACACCATATTGCCACACGGCTAATTGTGCTTGTAGCTCACCAACCTTATTCACCACATTTTGTGCGTTTACGTACATGCATTCTAAACCCATTTTTGAATCTTTTTTTAGTCTGCTCCTATCTAATATGGTACTACCTCCGCCTCTAGTACTACTTTCTTCTCTAGTACGATCCAACACACTCACTCTTTTATGCACCTCATTCCTCTTTTCTACTCCTATATGCTGGTGCCCATTCCCCTGCCAAGCTAGTTTAAACCCTCCCCAACAAAACTAGCAAACCTTCCCGCAAGAATATTGGTCCCGGTTCTGTTGAGGTGTAACCCATCCGGCTTGTACAGGTCCCACCTTCCCCAGAAATGGTCCCAATGCCTCAGGAATCTAAAGCCCTCCCTCCTGCACCATCTCTCCAGCCACGCATTCATCTGTTCTATCCTATTCCTGTACTCACTAGCACGTGACACCTGGAGTAATCCGGAGATTACTACCTTTGAGGTCCTGCTTTTTAATCTCTCTCGTAGCTCCCTAAACTCTGCCAGCAGGACCTCATCCCTCTTTCTGCCTATGTCGTTGGTACCGATATGGACAATGACCTCTGGCTGTTAACCTTTCCCCCTCAGAGTGTCCTGCAGCCGCTCAGTGACATCCTTGACCCTGGCACCAGAGAGGCAACATACCATCCTGGATTCACGTCTGCGGCCGCAGAAATGCCTGTCTGCTCCCCTAACTATCGAATCCCCTACCACTATTGCTCTTCCACTCTCTTTTCCTCCCCACCTGTGCAGCTGAGCCGCCCGTGGTGCCGTGGAGTTGACTCTGGCTGCACTCCCCAGAGAAACCATCGCCCCACCACTCGGAACAAAATACTGGTTGGAAAGCGAGATGCACTCCGGGGTCTCCTGCACTACTTGCCTGGTCCTCCTCTTCTGTCTGGCGGTCACCCATTTCCTCTCTGCTTGCATACTCTTAAGCTGCGGGGTAACCACCTCCTGAAACGTGCTATCCACGTAGCTCTCAGCCTCGCGGATGCACCGCAGTGACTCCAGCTGCTGCTCAAGTTCCGAAACCCGGAGCTCGAGTTGCTGTAGCTGGTGACTTGACGGTGGATAGGCAATGGCTAACATTTAAGGAACAAATGCATGAATTGCAACAGTTATACATTCCTTTCTGGCGCAAAAAACACAAAAGGAAAAGCGGCCCAACCATGGCTAACAAAAGAAATTAAGGATAGTATTAGATCCAAAGAGGAGTCATATAAAGTTGCCAGAAAAAGTAGCAAGCCTGAGGATTGGGAGCACTTTAGAATTCAGCAAAAAAGGACCAAGAGATTGATTACGAGGGGAAAAATAGAGTATGAGAGTAAACTTGCAAGGAACATAAAAGCGGACTGTAAAAGCTTCTACAAGTATGTAAAGAGAAAAAGATTAGTGAAAACAAATGTAGGTCCCTTACAGTCAGAAACAGGAGAATTTATAATGGGGAACAAGGAAATGACAGAGCAATTAAACAAATACTTTGGTTCTGTCTTCACGGAAGAGGACACAAATAACTTCCCAGAAATGCTAGGGAACCAAGGGTCTAGTGAGAAGGAGGAATTAAAGGAAATTAGTATTCGTAAAAAAAATAGTGCTGCAGAAATTAATGGGACTGAAAGCCGATAAATCCCCTGGGTCTGATAATCGACATCCCAGAGTACTAAAAGAGGTAGCCATGGAAATAGTGGATGCATTGGTTGTCATCTTCCAAAATTGTATAGATTATGGAACAGTTCCTGCAGATTGTAGGGTGGCAAATGTAACCCCACTATCAGCAGTCGGGAAAATGCTGGAGTCTATTATAAAGGATGTGATAACAGGACACTTAGAAAATATCAACGGGATTAGACAAAGTCAACATAGATTTATGAAAGGGAAATCATGTTTGACAAACCTACTGGAGATTTTTGAGGATGTAACTGGTAGAATAGATAAGGGAGAACCAGTGGATGTGGTGTATTTGGACTTTCAGAAGGCCTTTGATAAAGTCCCACACAAGAGGTTAGTGTGCAAAATTAAAGCACATGGGATTGGGGGTAATATACTGGCATGGATTAAAAATTGGTTAACAGACAGGAAACAGAGAGTAGGAATAAATGGGTCTTTTACGGGGTGGCAGGCGGTGACTAGTGGGGTACCGCAGGGATCAGTGCTTGGGCCCCAGCTATTTACAATATATATCAATGATTTGGATGAGGGAACCAAATGTAATATTTCCAAGTTTGCTGACGACACGAAACTAGGTGGGATTCTGAGTTGCGAGGAGGATGCAAAGAGGCTTCAAGGCAATTTGGACAAGTTGAGTGAGTGGGCAAATACATGGCAGATGCAGTATAACATGGATAAATGTGAAGTTATCCACTTTGGTAGGAAAAACAGAAAGGTAGAGTATTATTTAAATGGTGATAGATTGGGAAATGTTGATGTATAAAGGGACCTGGGTGTCCTTGTACACCAGTCACTGAAAGCAAACATGCAGGTGCAGCAAGCAGTTAGGAAGGCAAATGGTATGTTGGCCTTCATTGCAAGAGGATTTGAATACAGGAGCAACGATGTCTTACTACAGTTATACAGGGCCTTGGTGAGACCACAGCTGGAGTACTGTGTGCAGATTTGGCCTCCTTGCCTAAGAAAGGATATACTTGCCATAGAGGGAGTGCAGCGAAGGTTAACCAGACTGATTTCTGGGATGGCAGGACTGTTGTATGAGGAGAGATTGGGTCAACTAGGCCTGTATTCACTAGCGTTTAGAAGAATGAGAGGGATCTCATTGAAACGTATAAAATTCTGACAGGGCTAGACAGACTGGATGCAGGGAGGATGTTTCCCCTGGCTGGGGGGTCTAGAAAGAGGGGTCACAGTCTCAGGATACGGGGTAGGACATTTAGGACTGAGATGAGGAGAAATTTCTTCACTCAGAGGGTGGTGAACCTGTGGAATTCTCTACCACAGAAGGCTGTGGAGGCCAAGTCACTGAATATATTTAAGAAGGAGATAGATAGATTTCTAGACACAAAAGGCATCAAGGGGTATGGTATTGAGATCGAGGATTAGACATGATCGTGTTGAATGGCAGAGCAGGCTCGAAGGGCCAAATGGGCCTATTCCTGCTCCTATTTTTCTATGTTTCTATGTGACACTTCCTACACATGTGGTCACCCAGGACTTCCCACATGGCACAGGATGTGCACTCCACGGGACTGAGCTGCCCTGCCATGCCTCTATTTAATAGAGGGAATTGGATAAATAATTGAAGGAGAAAAATTGCAAGGATATGGGGAAAGTGCGGGTGAGTGGGACTAACTGGATTGCCGGCACAGACTCGATGGGCCGAATGGCCTCCTTCTGTGCTGCATTATTCTATGATTCTTGCAATTTAGTAAACTGTATTCGCTGCTCATGATGCGGTCTCCTCTACATTGGGGAGACTAAACGCAGATTGGGTGACCACTTAATGGAACATCTTCGTTCAGTCTGTAAGCGTGACCCCGAGCTTCCGGTCGCCTGTCAATTTAATTTTCCGTTCCACTCCCACTCTGATCTCTCGGGCTTTGGCCTCCTTCACTGTTCCAACTAAGCTCAGCGTAAGCTTGAGGAACAGCATCTCATCTTTTGATTAGGCACTTTACAGCCTTCTTGACTCAACATCGAGTTCAACTTTTTCAGACCATAACCTCTGTCCCTATTTTTTCAGATGGTAGCTGTTGATGATTCTGCCATTCCCATTTGCACCTCTTCTGGACTCATCTTTTTGTCCCATTACCATCTCCTTTTGCTTTGTACAAACATATCTTTTGTCATTTAATCTCTCCTGCCTTCCACCCTATCACAGACCTTTCCTTTTGTTCTTTCCTCCCCTCCCCCCTTTCCCTGCCCCTGCACTTGCTTAAAATCTGTTATATCTCTAACTTTTTCCAGTTCTGACGAAAGGTCATTGACCTGAAACGTTAACTCTGTTTCCTGCTCCACAGATGCTGCTTGACCTGCTGAGTGTTTCCAGCATTTTCTGTTTTTATTTTGGAAATGCCATGTTGCCACATGACCAGAAAAATGTGTTAGCCCCCAGTCTGACCCTTTGGTCATTGCCTGCATATCATAAGTTGGGGCCAAATTTCCATTCCTAGCTACACCACTGCGCTGCTCGGTTCAACTGGTGAGCCCAGTATTAGAGGAAATGTTCTGTTCCCAGTGCTCTCATTGGTGGATAACTCCTAGAGTCAACAAGAGGAGGATTGACCAGGCCCAGAGCAGAAATCTCACTGTATAGAAGTCTGAATATGTTGTCATTTCTCACTAGTGCCTCTATATTTCCATATATCGAAAATGCACTTTAATAGGCAATCTCATTCAGGCAATGCACAAGTGAAGCGGGTACAGGAAATGAAAATGACACACACTTGTGCAGTAAAAGGGGCTGATGCATGCCCTGGGACCAGAGTTGAAAGTGCTCTGTTCGGCTGCTGGCTTTGCTATGCCTGACCTAGAGTTAGAACAGATACTTCAGAATTCGACAAGGCCAGACCAGCCATTCCCCTTGAGCTCGAGATCTGTAACGTGTGAATTCTCCGGTGAGGTATCACCGTGAATGTGCTATTAAGTACATGTGTAATCATTGTCAATAATAGTTATCACGATGCTTTCGCTCTATGATAGCCAATAAATGCATTTGATCCCTATTATCTTGAGGAATAACTTACAAGTAAGAACATCCATTCCCTAACACTAGGAGTGCTTGGTGTGGGCACCAAGTGCCTGAAATGGGAAAGTGTTCTACTGTGCAGCATCAATATTCCTCACCAGCACAAATTTCACCAATTTAATTAAGGAGAGGCTCAACTTTTGTTTACTTTTTTTTGAAAGGGAGTATGCTAAAAATTAATTAATGTGGCACACGGAGTAGCGATAATTGGGAATTAATGTTAAACTGATTACCTGTCATAAGTTGGAAAATGTTTCTGGCAAACAGATTATTTATTTAAGAGGATTTGAGTGTTCTCACAGTTGACTTGATAGGATACTAATCTGAAAAATAACATAATTACCATTTCATTTGGGTCCAATTTTCATTTATTTTACTAGCCATTATAAAAAATTAAGTCGTAATTAATTTAGAGCTGATAAAGCCATTATGTCCTTGAGAAAAGATTTAATTTTTTTCCCCTGAAGAAATCCTCAGAAATGAATAATTATTCAAAATTTAAGCTTGACTCGTAAAAAAAAAGATTCTCCAATTCTGCCTCATTACTGTATTTTTCATCTCCACGTTAGAGCTTGTTTTTTTTAACTTTCGTTATTATTACCTAGATATATTTATTTGTTTACGAACCTGAATAACTTTGTTAAGAAATAAAAAAGCAGATTTACATTCCCTCCAAAGACTATAGTGTGTGATGTAAGTAAACTGTACTTTGTAATAGGGAACTTAAGGATTGTTGAAGCAAAAGTTTAGAGTTTTCTACGTTGTCACCTATTGCAATGGATGTTTAATTTGAAGTTTCACCCTGTACCGTGTACCAACATGTATTGTGTATCCTTTTGTCTTCCCTGTCTGTCAATGGAAAAGTGTTGGCATAACAACATGGTTTTATCTTGGGTTAGGGAAAGCTAATGAAGTATTGCAGGTTTGATACACACTGGCTTTTCACTGTCTGTCAGAAGATATGTTTACAGCCACACAACTTTTATTTATAGAAGCCCAATTTTTCTTTAATATAATCAGAAGCGTTCATGGATCAGCAACTCAACTATTTCTTCAGGCCGTTGTCATTATTCCCCCCCCCCCACCCCCCTGGTTGAAAGTAACCCCAGTGTCTCAAGTCTCTCCTCCATAGATGCATTTAAGGAGAAGCTAGATAAGTACATGAGGGAGAAAGGAATAGAAGGATATGCTGATAGGGTGAGATGAAGTAGGGTGGGAGGAGGCTCGTGTGGAGCATAAACACCGGCATCGACCATTTGGCCCGAATAAACTGTTTCTGTGCTGTAAATTCCATGTAATATTCTTAAAAAGGAAAAATTTGCAGGGCTATGGGGAACTAGCAGGGGAGTGAGACTAATTGGATAGATCTTTCAAAGAGCTGGCACAGGCACAATGTACCGAATGGCCACCTTCTGTGCTGTATGATTCCATGAAAAGCTGCTTAATGGGAGAAAAGTTGGAAATCTTGAGCAGAGGAACAAGATAAAAGGATGAAGTCCCTTTAAAAGGATGGAGCTATTAAAAGCTAAAATGTTGACTGAAGTAAGACTTGTTAAAATAAATTATAGGTTCCAGACTTCCAATTGATTAACTATTAAATGGCTGTGCTGAATGTCAGTGAGTAATATTTTCTTTCATCGCTTCTTGATTCTAATGTAATTGCAGTTATTCACTCTTATCGACCAGCAGCACTAAACAGTGTAGGCTTTACAAGGAACCCAAATCGGGTGATTTCTTCTGCAGTAAGTAAAACCACCTTGGATTGCATTGATTAGCTGGATTATTAAATGTGAGACATGAAACACATCTATGCGCTACTGAGATAAACTATTTAAGGCCAATTAGTTCAATGTTCTTCAGTATTAATGAGCTCTCAACTGTTACCCAAATGTGTAAAAATAAGTCATTCTAAAATTCCACATCCCTATGAGAGGTGCTGGGTACCTTTTTGATCGTTCAGTAGCTGATTTGGATGCGACGATTTTGATATTAAAATGATATAATTTGGAGCTAAGCATCACCTGCGAGAGTTTTCAGTCATGTGGAAGTTGCATGTTCCTCCTTAGCAACAAGGAAGAAGAGAAGAAATAAAAACCACAAGACAGAAGAAAGCAAACGGTTGGCACTCGTTTCTTCCTCTATCTTCCCACCCATGCTGGGCCAGCATGTTGTACAAGACATCTTTTTTGCAATCCTGCACATTTTTTGATGCCATGATTATTCTGTTTGAGAAGGCCAACTGTGAGCAGTATTTTGGTCCTTTGGAAGCTATAATTTCTAGTAAAGAAATTGTACTTACATTTATATGAAAAGCCATCCAGTACAGCTTCCTTCACCAATGTGACTGAAGCGTGTACTAACAATGATTTCAATTCACATTTGTGCTCATTAAAGTGAGGGATGGCAACACAAGGGAATGGAACCAATGTTCCTCCTAATTTTAAATTTGGGTGAGCGGTCCCTTTAATGGGCTGCGCGGCCCATTCAAAGTTTTGCGCATACCCGAAATTTCACATTGGAAAAGCCGGTCCTGGGCTGTGCGGGACTGGCAGATGGCTGCGCGGCTGCCCAGCTTAGAGGGAACGTTGAGTGGAACACTTATAATTTTGAGCATCCAGTGTCAACAAATATTCCTGAATCATAAAATTGTTTACAGCACGGAAGAAGGCCATTCGGCCTGTTGAGCCCGTGCCGGCTCTCTGCAAGAGCATTTCAGCTAGTCCCACTCCCCCGCCCTTTCCCTGTAGTCCTGCAAAATTTTTTCCTTCAGGTACTTATCCAACTCCCTTTTGAAAGCCGTGATTGAGTTTGCCTCCACCACCCTTTCAGGCATTGCATTCCAGATCCTAACCACTCGCTGCGTAAAAAAGTTTTTTATAGAGTCAAGTATAAAAGTGTACAGAGTGTCTGTTGACACCACTGCGTCAGCCAGCGCCAACGAGTTGCACCGCGTCAGCCAATGAGTTGGAGCTGGGGCGGGACTTATGGCAGGACTTGAAGCAAACTGTGTTTTACAGCCAGTAAAGCAAACTAAATCAGTTTACAAAGTCTATTTACAGAGTCTATTTAAAAAGAGTCTCGATGAACTGCAACAAATAGAACTTGTGACTGAAACTGCAGCAACTTCTCGCGATAAAAGCAGTGTGATTTCTCCAGCAAAATGCAGTGAGCGGAGAATAATTACATGTGCGTAAAATCAATCTCAGTCATTTAAAATTACTTAAAGTAATCCAGGCGTGATTGAAGGAGGAATTACTGAATCATCTCCATTCTAGCCGGGAATAGTGGCGTCACTGTATGCAGCCAACATTGTTAGATACGGAGTAAATCTTTGCCAAAATAATCTGTCTCAGCCTCAATTTCAAATGAGCAACTCCTAGGATCTGTGTGACATTTTTCTATTTCCCACATCAGTCATCTTGTGGCCTCTGAGTGAAACTTCCAATTAGATGCAATCTTGAACGCTGTGACTATTGAATGGATAAATTTACTAATGTTACTGTGAAAATTTTAATTTTTAATTTTGTTTAAACCTTTATTTTGGACATTTGAAATTTCAGTGACTCAAGAAAAAAATAGTTGATAAAAAAAATTTTCAAAAAGCATTTTGAGCAATTGTTGGGAACCCGATGACAAGATTGCGCGAAGTGATAAGTTTACATTGGTGCTTTCCACTTATAAATCCAGACATAAGAATTTGTAATGGAAAAAGCTGACACAAAAAGTATGAAATAAATTGTGACAGGATGTCAATTTGTGCAAACAGGAATTGCACGCCGGTGTTGATAGTTGATATAACATAAAAATCTTGCGTATGTGCACTTTTGATTTCTTGTTGTCACATTTTTGTTACATCTTTTGTGTAAACTTTTCCCATTAAAAATCCCTTCATTCAGATTAGAATGGGAACCACCTAGTCAGACTTGTCACTGTGATGGTGCATCGTCTTAATTAGAATCCCTGATTTACCGATCACAGCTTCTAACCAGCTCTGCTCTGTGTGGTTTCCTGCATCCTCAGGATGTGGATAGATTACTGATGTATTATTAGGAGGTTTTTTTTTGAGTGTTCTTTGATAAAAGTTGTGTTAATTATTCATTCAAAAAGCACTTGCATCAGTATCTAACTTCAAATGTTTGCACAGTGGTGAAGTAGAATTAACAAAATTTGCAGTTAAAATGCTCAGACTATTTTGACTAATGTGTTATATTAGCAGTAACTGGAGTGAATATATCATATAGCTGTTACTCATGCTGCAAACTACTGTATATTCCTATATCCCTGGTGCAGAATTTACTTACAGAATTTACAACATAAACATGTATCTAGTTTGTTGTTCAGTATTTAAATTATTCAAAGAGAATCCTTTACAAAAAATATGATAATTGGATTTATATATTGCTCATAAATTGTATGGAGAAACAGAAAATTATATTTCTAAGACATCTGAATATCAACAACAGCAATTTATAATAAAGGTGATCTATACAACAACAACAAGAACTAATTGTATTTATATAGCACCTTTAACGTCGTAAAACGTCCCAAGGCGCTTCACAGCAGTATTATAAGACAAAAATTTGACACGAGCCACGTGAGAAATTAGGGCAGATGCCTAAAAGCTTGGTCAAAGAGGTAGGTTTTAAGGAGCATCTTAAAGGAGGAAGGAGCGGTGGAGAGGTTTAGGGAGGGAATTCCAGAGCTGAGGGCCTAGGCAACTGAAGGCACAGCCACCAATGGTGGAGCGATTATAATCAGGGATGCTCAAGAGGGCAGAATTAGAGGAGCGCAGATATCTCGGGGGGGCGGGGTTGTGGGGCTGGAGGAGATTACAGAGATAGGGAGGGGCGAAGCCATGTAGGGATTTGAAAACAAGGATGAGAATTTTGAAATCGAGGCGTTGCTTAACCGGGAGCCAATGGAGGTCAGCGAGCACAGGAGTGATGGGTGGAACGGGACTTGGTGCGAGTTAGGACACGGGCAGCCGAGTTTTGGAAGACCTCAAGTTTACGTAGGATAGAATGTGGGAGACAAGCCAGGAGTGCGTTGGAATAGTCAAGTCTAGAAGTAACAAAGGCATGGATAAACGTACGCTACACGGCAATCCAGTACACTTAACGTGCCTTGGAACCTACCAAGACGATACTAGCTAGCTTTGCCTTGACCAGATTGAAGCAGAGAAAATTTCATAGAATGTACAGCACAGAAACAGGCCATTTGGCCCAACTGGTCCATGCAGTGTTTATGCTCCACACAAGCCTTACCCTATCAGCGTATCCTTCTATTCTTTTCTTCATCGTCTGTTTATCTAGCTTCCCCTTAAATGCATCTATGCTATTTGTCTGAACTACTCCTTATGGTAGAGTGTTCCATATTCTAACTACTCTTTGGGTAAAGAAGTTTCTCCTGAATTCCCTATTGGATTTATTAGTGACTAACTTATGTTTATGGCCCCTAGTTTTTTATATGTTTATATTTGAGGAAACAAAAGGGCAAAAGAAGGATGTAAAACTCCGATTTATCCATGGAAGTGATCTACTGGTGATGGTTCTAATAACAAGGGACCACTTTCTCACCATGGCTTTGGCAGATGTGACAACAATAAAGGAATGGTCTGCTCGTTTAGGCTAATCAATGATTCTTTGTTTGTTCTGATTGAAATATTGTTCCAATTTATACTAAGTACTATTTGAGTGGAATCATCTGTGACACTTGCTTGAAGGCACAGTGCAGACTAATTATGCAGGGACCATCTTTTTGTTTTCATGGAATAAAGTGATTCTTTAGAATGCTGTTGTGTCCCATAGAAACTGCAACCAATCTAAAATTGAGAGAGGATGTTTCAATGGACTTGAGATTATGCATCTTTTTAATACTGGGATGTGATTAATCCTAATAAACTAGAGTGAAATATAACTTAATACCCTTTTGTTGACACCACAGTGAGTTTGGGTAATGATTCTATATTTTTTATGTTTCACTCTTGCAGTTTCAGATGTTATCTGAACCCCTCATGAGATTACTGCTGTGAATCCATTGTTCTCCATAAAAAGCTATGAAAACCCACTCAATTAGATTGCAGCCATGTAACTCACTTGCAGATATCAGCTACTTGCAATTATTTTTACTTCTTTGACTTCAGATAGACTTTGTATGAAACCTGAAATTGATTCACCCCAGATACACAGGACTGTCCACCATGTTAGCTATGACCATAATATAACTGTGTTCCTATTTTGTATTCAGAGATGCGCAAACAAGTGAACAGCGCAGAGTTAAAGAACCAACGGCTGAAGGAGGTGTTCCAGAAGAAGATTCAAGAATTCCGAGCCGTCTGCTACACCCTGACGGGTTACAAGATTGATGTCACTACAGAGAACCAGTACAGGTTGACATCGATGTATGCGGAGCACCAGGATGACTACCTGATGTTCAAGGTAAGAGCACAATGGAGGTGGGGGGAGAACACAACTTTGGCAGAAATGTTTATATTTGAAGAGAATGTTCTTTATTACTCGTCCTCGACAGACTTGTTTCCAGCTGAGTTTCACCGTGCTTACCATCAGGTACTGGATTTAATTTCTAATTAGGATTCTTCATTTAAAGTTCTCTCTCTATTGATTCTAACTGTTCTGTGACATTCAGTGGCATGTTGTAACACAGTGAAATAGCTGCTTGCATTTTGACTAGATTGCCGCCAGTTGTAGTCCCAAGGCTGCTTGTCATTCTAATCCATCATTCATGGTCCTGATGAGTTTCATAGATTCTTGGCTGGGATGCTCAATGAGTTAATCTTCAGACAATCATCAGTCATTCCCCAGGGAGTAGCTGATGACTTTTAACCTTTTTATTATTGATTATAGTAATATTGCCAGTCTTGTAATGCTTCAGTTGCTGGGCAGGATCAAGGGGGCATATGTCCATGCAACTTTAGTAGATATCCATGGTTCTTAGCATAGATGACACTGGTTTTAAGCCTTGCAGAATGCTGGAGCACATGGATAAGAATTACTACCATTAATAAGGGATTTTTTTTTTTTAAGTGCAGAGATGAAAATTAGGTGCTTAAAAAAGTTATTCACTGAAGCAGAGTCCCACCTCTAAGAAAACATCCCACTTGCCATTAGCGCAGCTAATGTGGATCGGGCGAGAAGTGGTATTGGTAGGTCAGTGAAGAAGACCATGAACTGCTCAATTCTGCCGTAAATTACAGACCACAGTTGTCTCAAAAGCAATCCCTGGAGCACCCCACCCATCCCAAAGGTATTGTACTTACTGTCTTTTAACCTTCAGCCATTTTATTTTTCATTCCCCCGATTTACTCTTAATCCCCACAGCTTTGAACGTAATCAAAAGGTGCAACATCCCTCTGAGATGAAAGAAGTAAAGTCAAGAGGAGAAATGAGAAAATAAGGACTGTTTAAATCTTACTAGCTCCCTGGTTGGGCCACATGCTTTGTTTGTAGATCGCTGGTCACTACACATCCTTTTACTACCTTGAAGATCTGAGATAGGCTGGAACATGCATTTCTCAGTGACGTTCTGAAATTGGCTGATGAAAGCACATTTCAACTGGAAAAGGGATTAAGCTTTCTGTATTTCCCGCGTTCCAGTAAATGGGAGAGAAGGAGCAGACTTGTTTTATTCAGCAGGGCAACCAAGAACTGATCAAATTGACACCACTCAGTGGATGGAGTTGGGTGATTATCTGTACAGTAACAATCTGTAAGTAGTCAGCATAGATTCAGAAAGGGAAGATAGTGCCTGACCAACCTCCTTGGCATTTTGAGGATGTGACATCCCAAGTGGACTGTGGAAAACCCTACAACATGGTGTACCTAGACTTCAAAAAAACATTTGACAAAGTGCTACAAAAGGCTATTGATTACGTTCAAAGCTGTGGCGATTAAGGGTAAATCTTGGGGAATGAAAAATAAAATGGCTGAACGTTAAAAGACAGTAAGTACAATACCTTTGGGATGGGTGGGGTGCCCCAGGGATTGCTTTTGAGACGACTGTGGTCTGTAATTTACATTAATGACTTGGGTTCAGAAACTTCAAATTTGCAAATAATTTGAAACTAGCAGGATTTGAGGAGGCAACTCGGGCAATACAAAATAACTTGGACAAAATATGGCAGATGAAATTTATTCCATTTAAGTGTGAAGTACTGCACATCGGAAGAAACAATGGATAATGCATACTCCATGAATGTTAAAAAAAGCTAAGAATAAGGGCACTCAAACTTGCATTTCCTCTCTCTGCTACTGGAACCACACTGACTGCTTAAATCTGATCCCAAGGTGTTCATTCTCCTCTCACTTCAATATGTGTGGGATAACTGGCAAGAACCTGCATTTCACCATATCACAAATACAGCATTGAGACTCCAATGCACTGTGCCACCAAATACACACAAATAAATTACTCTTGTGCTTGCTTGTCCCATGCTTAACTGAACAAATATTGTAATTGAACTCTCGAGAACAATGTGGTCAACACAGAAGTGCCACACACAGACAGCTATGCATCCTTTTCCCTCAATCATGTCAAGCTAATAAAAGGTTTTTCCATCCATGCTTGGCTTCAAAATTTTCACATTGCTTTAAGTTTGTAACTTGGTGTGTAGCAGGGTAATTATTGCACCTCAGTCAGAGGGAGCATATCCATTGGGAAACATTTAATGAGCTCACCAACCAATTTAAATCCAGTGTCTTTTAGAACTCTGCTAATTAGTTTGCCCTGTTAAAGAGTTTTATCTTTTTATCCACACTGATATCATTCTGGGAACTTTTTCTTTTTGTAGTCTAACAGAGTGAATCTGGTAATAAACACATGTTCAGCTCCATGTACTTTCGAATGTCAATCAAGGATTATAATGAATTATATAATTCCACAGATGACTTCTTGCGCTGTGATGGGCAGGATTAATGTCACTGTGCCTTAGCTACTGCTTCTGAGCCTTTTACACTGAAGAATCTTTCAGAAGGAACGGGAAAACTGTTGAAAGGATGGAGTCCGTGCCAAGGAAAATGTGAATTGTATGATTCGGTTCCATTGAAGTCAGTTAATGGTTATCTGGTTAGAGGGAACATTGAGTCAGGCAATAAACCTAGCAGTGAAATTGCAAGATTTATTGGGGCAGTTTAGTTGTGGGTGGCTGTTAGACCTTCATGAACACAATTCTTTGGCAGGATTGCAACTGATCCATTACTGGATTAGCAGATGGAAGTAGTTTAAACAGCGAATGATACTTTAATTTAAATTTAACTGGCCAACATCTATGTCCGTTTCTCATGAGAGCTGATAAAGTTTTTCCATAAACAAATTAAGTGAAGTGATAGTTTGATTGGATTTTTGCATAACCTCAAATACTGCCAAACAATATTTTCAGTCCTGAGCAGCTCATCGGCCCAGTTTTACACCCAGCTTATCACCTAATGGAAAGCTATTGCTAAGAAGGTGGGTTGATGGTTTTACTCTTTGGGTAGTTCAATCCTACACTACTATCATAACGTACTTTTACATAATAGGAGTGCAACCAACAGCAGATACATGCTTAGGATATAGAGGCACTGGAGAAGGTGCAACAAAGATTTACAAGGATGATACCAGAACTGCGAGGTTACAACTATCAGGAAAGATTGAACAGACTGGGGCTATTTTCTCTAGAAAAGAGAAGACTGAGGATTGTCCTGATAGAGGTCTTTAAGATTATGAACGGGTTTGATAGCGCAGACATAGAGAAGATGTTTCGACTTGTGGGGGAGACCAGAACTAGGGGCCATAAATATAAGTTAGTCACTAATAAATCCAATAGGGAATTCAGGAGAAACTTCTTTACCCAGAGAGTGGTTAGAATGTGGAAGTCGCTTCCACATGGAGCAGTTGAGACAAATAATTTTGATGCATGTAAGGGGAAGTTAGATAAACACATGAGGAAGAAAGGAATAGAAGGATATGCTGATAGGGTTAAATGAAGTAGGGTGGGAGGAGGCTCGTGTGGAGCTTAAACACCAGCACAGACCATTTGGGCCGAATGGCCTGTTTCTGTGCTGTAGATTCTATGTAATTCTCTCCTTTGGCTCAACTGAGTGTAAACAAGGTGAGGCGTGGGAAGCTAACTGCATCATAGACTCAAGCAAAAGTAGGCCTACAAACGTGCAATTGGATGTAGGCTGCCCACTTCTGCAAAGTAAACAAGCTGTGCTCGAAATCTCATCAGGGTGGCCCTGGTGAGTTCCTAAAACCCTTACTCGAGCTTTATATAGCATCCCATGATCAGGAAACTTTACTGTGACCATGGCTAAACTTCTTTCCAACAGAGTTTGAAACGCCGAGGAGTGTAGCCAGTTGGAAAGAACTGAGGCTGCTCCATCACGGAGTAGCAAAATCATTTACTTATCTAGCTTCCCCTTAAATGCATCTACGCTATTCACCTCAACCACTCATTGTGGCAGCGAGTTCCACATTCTAACCACTCTCTGGGTAAAGAAGTTTCTTCTGAATTTCTTATTGGATCTTGCTGTGTTTGTGTATATAACAGCAGTAACTACACATTAGAAAATGTCTTATTGTACATGAAGCACTTGGGGATGTGAAGCAAGTGATATGGCACCAGATAATTGCATGTTCTTTCTGACTGCCTTGGCTGGATTGATACAGTGATCTTGCTCCTGGCCCTTTTATGATATTACAGAGCACTGTTATGTAAAGTGTAAAATCTCTATCGGGGAGGTGTGATATGTTACAAAATCTCAATAGTTGACACGCCTGAAAGAGAAAATTCCCTAGTGAGGCAAAAACAATGGTACGTTATTTCTATTCCTCTCTCCTGTGTTCCCATGTATCATCCCTAGCTAAGAAGACAATCTCCATCGCCACTCATGCTATATTTCTCATCATCTCCAGTTCTGGCTTCTTATGCATTATTGATTTTCATCGCTCTACCATTGGCAACCATGCCTTCAGCTGCCTAGCTCTGAGCTCTGAAATTCCCTCCCTAAACCACACCACCTCCCTACTTCTCACCCCTCCTTTAAGACACTCCTTAAAACCTACCTCTCTGGCCAAGCTTTGGTCACCTGTCCTAATATCATCTTAATGTGGTTCGGTGATAATTTTTGTCTGATTACGCTCCTGTGAAGCGCCTTGGAATGTTTTACTACGTGAAAGTCTTATACATGCTATATAAATGCAAGTTGTTGTATAACCAGCAGCAAGGAGATATGTGAAAACAGGTGGGTGGAGCTGTTATTTTCCTTCCTCACTGCAGGAAACGCAGATCTGCTCGCGACCTCCCTAAAACTAGTTTAAATCAGGAATTGACCGTCTAGGATGTTAACACAACAACTTGCATTTTCTTCCGGGCGCTTCGTTTAGACAAGACTGCTGATCAGTTTACAGGGCAGAGAACCACGTGGAGATTGAATAGGAGGAAGAGCAGGAATAGAAAGGTTAGGAAGAAGGGTGTGGAAAGCATGGTTGGAGAGCAGGGCTCTTGGTTTGTTTCTTTAGAGATCTTAGGAGTTGGAGGAAGGAGCAGTGACTGAAAGATGGTCAAATGGTGGGAGTAGGAATGAGGAGTAAGCCAGTGGATGTGGAGAAACAGAGGTTGTGTCTCACTCCAAGGCACAGGCCATTGATACTGCAATCAACCATCCTGTCTTGTCATTTTTTTTAAATATCAGTGTTTTAAAATGATCCCATGAAAATGAAATCATCATGACTCATATAACAACTCACATCACAATATTGTGGCATCAAACCACATAGTAATATACTATATGTACAATCTGACTCTCCATCTATTGTCTTTCCTAATAAATTATACCAGTGCAGTGGGTCATTTTGTTTTTGTTTTTATGCACTGTTAAATAAATGTTGTCTCCTTTTTCTTTTCCTGAGCTGTAGTTTTACTAGAAAAGGTGTTCGTAACCAGACTTTTACACAGATTCACTTTCTTCAGTGAAATGAGTGTTGTACTTGATCATTTCATTCTGCATTTTATTCCTGTCTGTTTTATAGTGTCATTTCTAAGGACATCAATAAGTGTGCTGACTCTAATCCTCGGTCCACAAAATATAATGGCATCTCCTTGTTCTCACTTGAGTATCAACTGAAAAACATTCAGCTGAATTGGATTCATCTGTACAGATCTGAAGCTGCATCCAATTTAGTTTCAGCTTTCAAAAAAAAACTGTCTTAAAAGAGGCCTAAAAATAGCTCAATTCTGAAAGGATCTTATTGTCGTGTCACAGTGTGCAGCGGCAGAAACTGTCGCTTCCAATTTACATCTACAGAGATGATATCCAATGCCTTCAAAATATTGCAAAGGAGATGAGATGGAGGAATACAACACAAAGAACATTTCTTCATCAATGGCTGCCTTTTAAATAAAGTACATGGCCTTCCAGTAACAATGTGAAACCCGACTGTGTTGCACAAAATTGACTGTCTTAGGATCATGGAAAGTTGCAGCACAGGAGCAGGCTATTTGGTCTGTGCCAGTGCTTTTTTTTTTATCATAATGAGCCCCCGAGTCTAATCTCACTCACCTGTTTGATTCCCATACACTTCAATATTCTTTTGCACTGCCTGAAAGGGTGGTGGGAGCAGATTCAATAGTAACTTTCAAAAGGGAATTGGATATGCACTTGTAAAGAAAAAAAATGCAGGGCTATGGGGAAAGAGTAGGGAGTGGGACTAATTGCATAGCACTTTCAAAGAGCCGCCACAGACAAGATGGCCTTTTTCTGTGCTGTAAGATTCTGTGATTCTTTTGTAAAATGTGACCTATTTTGATATATCCCTCTTTAAAAAATATATATATATTTAATTTGTTTGCCATCTGTGCCCAACTTGTTGATCCTAAATGTCGCTGTCTCACTCCTAGCATTTCTCTTATGTTGACAGTCATGCAAAACCCACTCCTGAAAATATTGCACAGCAGGCGTAGGGATCATAGAATCATAGAAAGTTACAGCACGGAAGGAGGCCATTTCGGCTCATCGTGTCCGCGCCGACCAACAAAGAGCTATCCAGCCTAATCCCACTCCCCAGCTTTTGGTCCGTAGCCCTGCAGGTTAGAGCATCCCAAGTGCAAATCCAAGTACTTTTTAAATGTGGTTAGGGTTCCTGCCTCTACCACCCTTTCAGGCAGTGAGTTCCAGACCCCCACAACCCTCTGGGTGAAGAAATTTCCCCTCAAATCCCCGCTAAACTTTCCCCCAATTACTTTAAATCTGTGCCCCCTGGTTTTTGACCCCTCTGCTAAGGGAAATAGGTCCTTTGTATCCACTTTATCTATGCCCCTCATAATTTTATACACCTCAATAAGGTCTCCCCTCAGCCTCCTCTGTTCCAAGGAAAACAGACCCAGACTTTCCTCATAGCTAAGATTCTCTACTCCCGGCAACATCCTTGTAAATCTCCTCTGTACCCTCTCTGGTGCAATCGCATCTTTCCTGTAATGTGGTGACCAGAACTGCACGCAGTACTCTAGCTGAGGCCTAACTAGTGTTTTATACAGTTGAAGCATAATCCCCCTGCTCTTGCCTTTATTAGCCGTGGCATAGAATACAAGCATTCCATATGCCTTCTTAACCACCTTATCTACCTGGCCTGCTACCTTCATGGATCTGTGGACATGCACTCCAAGGTCCCTTTGTTCCTCTACACAACTCAGTGTCCTACCATTTAATGTGTATTCCCTCTCCTTGTTAGCCCTCCCCAAATGCATTACCTCACACAGTACTGCCTGATTGGTGACTAGGAGAGCCCAACATCTCCTGTGCAAAGGGCAAGCAAATGAACAGGAATTAAAAGTCAGGCCACCAGTTATATGCAACTTTAAATCTAAACAAAAGATGTGAACAAGATAGTTATGAATGGCTGGATACACATAATGTAAAACCAAATAAGCCATCATCTTTTCATTAAGACCTCAATGTGTTGGAAAAGTGTCATTGTACTGGTACTTGCTCAGTCTTGAAACGCAAATGTGTAATTGGGGATACGATGTGCTCCAGAGGGGTGATATACCAGGAACCAGCTAGATGGCTGCAGGTATATCCAGAAAATGATAGTGCAAGGCAAAATAAAAGAAACAGCACACTGTATGCTGATTCGTATTCCGATGATACTCTGTTGCTTCAATTTTTTTTGCCTTTTTTTTAATGAACATGAGCTTAATCACTTGTAATATGTGATATTTCCGTTTGTTGAATTCTACAAAGCTTCTCTGCCTCTTGAGACTCATTAATAAAGTTGGACTGTAGTTCCTGAAAAAGGCCTTTGCTTGCCGATGGATGTGAAAGCTCAACTCCACGTTGGAAAGTGTCTTTCCAAGATTAATCCTGCGATATACAGTTGTATATCCCAGGTTTATTCTATGTACTGTGCGAATGGGCTCCAAACCCTGACCCAATATAAAAACCTCATACTTGTAGACTTTTCAGGATCATATATTTAATACTCTTTCATAAAAACAGAAGTTTACATTTTTTGTTGAAACTTTGAATGAATGATCAGGCTTCTTGTTAACTGAAGAAAGTATGCTTTTGGTTCATTGTTTCTGTTGGACTATAGCATGAAGCTTTCTGATAGTGTCTGTGGACATTTGTGTGCGATAGAGATGCAGCCAGCTCTAAATCGCACTGCAGTATGTATGATGATCCTAATGCTTTTTGGTCAATTCTTCATTCAGGTCAATGCTTTTGGTGTTCTTTATATAGGGCAGACGAGTATAGAATTAACTGAAATCAATAATTTTTAGGAGTGGTTTAGTACAATAGCATTCAATCCACTCAGTAGAAACCTTTATATATAGTATTTACGTTAGATTGAACATAATCCTTCCAAGATGCCATTGATTAGAATTCTGCTGAATTATTTGGAGAGAGAGTACAGGGCATTCCTTGTCTTTTGGAGGGTCTGAAGTCAAATTTAAAAGGAAGAGGGAGCAGGAGAAACTCTCCGGGGTGGTGAAGAATGTCCACAGGAAGCTGCGCAAAATATATCGAGAAATGGGAAACTTTGACGAGATCTGGCGTGAACACTGTGCAGATGAAGAGACTTGAGTGAGTATGTAGTTGCAATGTAGAAGCAAGATGGGGAGGCAACGACGAGTCCATTTCACAAAACTGTCGCACTCACAAATTACATTTTACTCTCCCCCTCCCAACAGGCACACAACAAGCCCACACATATTCCCTCTCTCCCCTCTCTCTCCCCTCTCGCGCTCTCTCTCTCTCTCTCTCTCTCTCTCTCTCGTAGCTAGAGAGGAAGAGATAAGAGCTAAAGTGAATCTGAAGTCTAAGTTGATGTTCGTGCCGTGCCTAGAGCTCGTGAGCATCAGGACAAATAGTGTGGCATTGTAAGGAGTCAAAACACATTAATCTGGTGAATAGGAGGGACTTCACACTGATTTTATCTTCTGTCTTACAGGTCCCAGTTAATTCTCAACCGGTGTTGGGGAACTGCAGGGTTAAAGCATTAGAAGACAGTCTCCTGGAGTGATCTTGTAGCAAGGTTGAGCTGCGTGGTTGCTCTTGCAGACCGTCTGTATCCTTAATGTTCTTAAAATAAAACTTGATTTGGAAATGTGTTAGAAGCTTCTTTCAATGCAAGGATAGCTATTTTCTAGAAGATTCTCCACAAATTGTGACTCTCAGACCTTTGCATCAGACAGCTCTGCCTCAAATTACTGCAGCGAACTGGTTAATGTTGCAGATTATTGTAGAATAATTGAAGTAAATGGCTGTATGCCTGCAAATCGATCTATGTTACCGGAGGAACATCGATAGTTTTCAGATGATGGGCCTTTGTCAAGTGCTTGATTGAGCATTATCCTCAGGCCTTGTTCAACCTCTCAAACAGATTTTATTTTCTCATTATTATCTAGACTCTGCAGGAATAAGTCTTACTGCCGATTCCTTCTAAGGAAAATAATTTAACTTTCGCGGTTTTACTACACTAGTCGGGGAATGTTCCTATAAAAAGAATTCATGATCATTTTTGGGAACCACAGCAATCCTAGATTGCTGCTGGTTTGTTTATGAGAGGGAGCTATTCAAGAGATCTTTGTAGTGAGGAGATATCGTAATGTAATCATATGAGGCCGTGCTACATCAAAGGTCTTGGTCACTAGAAGGTATTTCTTTTAACTCTCTTTAACTCTTTAGGGTAATCAGAGGTGAGCTCAATCAAGGCTTTTAAAACTTTTCCAAATTATGGTTTATTAACATTAAAACACAACAGGTTTACAGATAGTGATACATACAACCTTTAAGTCAGTGGTACAACTCAAAACTCAGAATTGGCCAATTCTTCTGCATCGTGAACACTGAGCGATTAATAATACATCGACAACCTATGTGGCATTCTTCTGGTCTGTTCCGTGCATTGCTTTCACTTTAGAATGGCTGCTTTTTTTTATTTGTTCCGGGATGTGGGTGTCGCTGGCAAGGCCAGCATTTATTGCCCATCCCTAATTACCCTCGAGAAGGTGTGGTGAAGGTACTCCCACAGTGCGGTTAGGGAGGGAGTTTCAGGATTTTGACCCAGCGACGATGAAGGAACGGCGATATATTTCCAAGTCAGGATGATGTGTAACTTGGAGGGGAACTTGCAGGTGGTGGTGTTCCCATGCGCCTGCTGCCCTTGTCCTTCTAGGTGGTAGATGTTGCGGGTTTGGGAGGTGCTGCCGAAGAAGCCTTAGCGAGTTGCTGCAGTGCATCTTGGAGATGGTACACACTGCAGCCACGGTGCGCCGGTGGTGGAGGGAGTGAATGTTTAAGGTGGTAGATGGGGTTCCAATCAAACGGGCTGCTTTGTCCTGGATGGTGTTGAGCTTCTTGAGTGTTGTTGGAGTTGCACTCATCCAGGCAAGTGGAGAATATTCCATCACACTCCTGACTTGTGCCTTGTAAATGGTGGAAAGGCTTTGGGGAGTCAGGAATTGAGACACTCGCCACAGAATATCCAGCCTCCTACCCAGTATCTATGTGGCTGGTCCAGTTAAGTTTCTGGTCAATGGTGATCCCCAGGATGTTGATGGTGGGGGATTCAGCGATGGTAATGCCGTTGAATGTCAAGGGGAGATGGTTAGACTCTTGCTTGTTGGAGATAGTCATTGCCTGGCACTTGTGTGGCACAAATGTTACCTGCCACTTATCAGCCCAAGCCTGAATGTTGTCTTGCTGCATGCGGGCATGGACTGCTTCATTTTCTGAGGAGTTGCAAATGGGACTGAACATTCCTTTTGTACCATTCTTGCTGACGAAACCACCTTTTTCAGTAACTTTCCACTCTCTCTCCCACGGTTACACAGACTGATGCTACAAATCAACACCTGTTGTTTAGACAATTCCCACAGGCTCTCAAGGCTTCCTTATCTGGTGTTCTTCTGGACAGTTTGCATGACAATTTTCGTATTTGGTCAAGCTTCCCAGCATGCCTTCTTGAACAGTCAGTTTAACAGTTCTTTTTAACCAAATTCAGTTACTTTAGCAGATAATTAATCCAGGTAAAATCCAAAAATCTTTCATTACCAAAGGATGACACTAGTCCTACATCTCCTTTCTCCTACATAACCACCCTGCCGGCCCTGAATTCCTACATCCCTCTTTCTGATCCTGGAAAAACTACCTCTTGCCTCTCACCGTTGGCCTCTCAAATTCCCAAACGCATTTCCTCCGGTCCACCACCTCCAAAAATATTGACACCTCCGCCAATCTATTCTGCAGCCACCTTGCTTCCATTTCCCTTCAAACTTCTCATATTCTTTTCCTTGATCATGCTTGACATTTCTATCGCTTGATGCAAGGGCTCTATTGCTGCATGCAAAAGAAAGGACTTGCATTTATATAGCGCCATTCATGACCTCAGGACATCCCAAAGTGCTTTACAGGCATGGAAGTACTTTTGAAGGGTAGTCACTATTGTAATGCAGGAAATGCGGCAGCCAATTTGTGCACAGCAAGGTCTCACAAACAGCAACATGATAATGACCAGATAATCTGTTTTAGTAACATTGGTAGAGGGATAAATATTGGCCAGGACACTGAGAACTCCCCTGCTCTTCTTCCAAATAGTGCTGCGGGATCTTTTATGTCCACCAGAGAGGGAAGACAGGCCCTCAGTTTAACGTCTCATCTGAAAGACGACACCTCATCTCTGTACTGTGCTGGAGTGCTAGCCTAGAATTTTTGCTCAAGTCTCTAGCGTGGGACTTGAACCCAAAATCTACTGACTCCGAGACGAGAGTGTCACCAACTCAGCCGCAACCCAACGCCAACAGTGCTGTGAGGCAAATGAGGGTATAAACATTACTCCCTGTGTGGACGAGGGCAGGGACTGCAGGGAGGATGAGCAAACTGACCACAGCACCGTGGTACAGGGAGCCATTCAAGTGGGGGGAGTGAAAAGAAATGTTGTAGTGATAGGGGACAGTATAGTTAGGGGGATAGATACTGTTCTCTGCAGCCGAGAGCGTGAGTCACGAAAGCTGTGTTGTCTGCCAGGGTTGAGGTCGCCTCCTCTGGGCTGGAGAGAAACTTGGAGTGGGAGGGGGAAGATCCAGTTGTCATGGTCCATGTAGGTACCAATGACATAGGTAAGACAAAGAAAGAGGTTCTGCTGAGACAGTATGAGCAGCTGGGGGCTAAATTAAAAAGCAGAACCACAAAGGTAATAATCTCTAGATCACTATCTGAGCCACGAGCGAATTTACATAGGGTAAATAAGATCAGAGAAATGAACGAGTGGCTCAAAGACTGGTGTGGGAGAAATTGATTTTGATTTGTGGGGCACTGCACCAGTACTGGGATAAGAGGGAGCTGTTCCGTTTGGACGGGCTTCACTTGAACCATGTTGGGGCTAGAGTCCTGGCAAATCGAATAACTAGGGCTGTAGAGAGGGCTTTAAACTAAATAGTGGGGGGGAGGATCCAGGTGAGCGGGAATTTAAAAAGGAAATGAGAAAGCAATAGAGCAGGATAGAGATGGGGGAAATAATAACCAGAGTGTGACAGGAAGGGACAGAATGTTTAAAAATAAAAGTGCAATAGAAAATGGGGCCAAAAGAAGGAGAAATGGTAAAAAGACAAAGTTAAAAGCTCTATATCTGAATGCACGCAGCATTTGTAACAAGATAGATGAGTTGATGGCACAAATAGATACAAATGAGTATGTTCTGATCGCCATTACAGAGACGTGGTTGCAAGGTGACCAGGGCTGGGAACTGAATATTCCAGGATATTTGACAATTCGGAAGGATAGACAGAAAGGAAAGGGAGGTGGGGTGGCTTTGTTGGTAAAGGGATCAGTGCAGTGGTGAGAAGTGATATTGGCTCAGAAGATCAAGATGTAAAATTGGTTTGAGTGGAGATAAAAAATAATAAGGGGAAAAAGTCTCTGGTGGGCGTAGTCTACAGGCCCCCGAACAGTAGCAATACTGTTGGACAGAGTATAAATCAACAAATAATGGAGGCCTGTAAAAAAGGTACGGTAATAATCATGGGTGATTTTAATCTCCATATTGATTGGACAAATCAAATTGGCCATGGTAGCCTTGAGGAGGAGTTCATCAAGTGCATCCGGGATGGTTTCCTAGAACAGTATGTAATGGAACCAACCAGGGAGCAGGCTATCTTGGATCTGGTACTGTGTAATGAGACAGAATTAATAAATGATCTCATAGTAAAGGATCCTCGAGGAAAGAGTGATCATAGCATGGTTGAATTTCAAATTCAGTTGGAGGGTGAGAAAGTTGTATCTCAAACCAGTTTCCTGATCTTAAACAAAGGCAATTGCAATGGCATGAGGGCAGAACTGGCTAAAGTGGACTGGAAAAATAAATTAAAGGGTAAGACAGTTGAAATGCAGTGGCGGACATTTAAGGAGATATTTCATAACTCTCAACAAAAATATATTCCAGTGAGAAAGAAAGATTTTAAGAGAAGGGTGCACCATCCATGGCTAACTAAGGAAGTAAAGGATGGTATCAAATTGAAAACGAAGGCATGCAATGTTGCCAAAATTGGTGGGAGACCAGAGGATTGGGAAATTTTTAAAAACCAGCAAAGGATGACTAAAAAAATAACAGAGAGAGATGATGAATTATGAGAGTAAACTGGCAAGAAATATTAAAACAGATAGTAAGAGCTTCTACAGGTATATAAAAAGGAAAAGGGTAGCTAAAGTAAACGTCGGTCCCTTAGAGGATGAGACTGGGGAATTAATAATGGGGAACGGGGAAATGGCAGAGACTCTGAAAAAATATTTTGTATCTGTCTTCACGGTAGAAGACACTAACAACATCCCAATAATGGATAATCAAGGGGCCACAGGGAGGTGGGAACTAAAGGCAATCACTATCACTAAGGAAATAGTACTTGGTAAAATAATGGGACTAAAAGATGACAAGTCCCCTGGACCAGATGGCCTACATCCCAGGGCCTTAAAAGAAGTGGCTGCAGAGATAGTGGATGCATTGGTTGCAATATACCAAAATTCCCTGGACTCTGGAGAAGTCCCAGCAGATTGGAAAACTGCAAATGTAACACCCCTATTTAAGAAAGGAGGGAGACAGAAAGCAGGAAACTATAGACCATTTAGCCTAACATATGTCATTGGGAAAATGCTGGAGTCCTTCATTAAGGAAGCAGTAGCAAGGCATTTGGAAAATCATAATGCAGTCAAGCAGAGTCAGCATGGTTTTATGAAAGGGAAATCATGTTTAACAAATTTGCTGGAGTTCTTTGAGGATGTAACGAGCAGGGTGGACAAAGGTGAACCAGTGGATGTGGTGTATTTGGATTACCAGAAGGCATTCAATAAGGTGCCACATAAAAGGTTACTGCATAAGATAAGAGCTCACGGAATTGGGAGTAATATATTAGCATGGATAGAGAATTGACTAACTAACAGAAAGCAGAGAGTCGGGATAAATGGGTCATTTTCCGGTTGGCAAACGGTAACGAGTGGGGTGCCACAGGGATTGGTGCTGGGGCCTGAACTATTTACAATCTACATTAATGACTTGGATGAAGGGACCGTAATGACTTGGATGAAGGGACCGAATGTAATGTAGCCAAGTTTGCGGATGTTACAAAGATGGGTGGGAAAGCAAGTTGTGCAGAGGACTCAAAGAATCTGCAAAGGGATATAGACAGGCGAAGTGAATGGGCAAACATTTGGCAGATGGAGTATAATGTGGGAAAGTACGAGGTTATCCACTTTGGCAGGAAAAATAAAAAAGCAAACTATTATTTAAATGGAGAGAGATTACAAAATGCTACAGTTCAGAGGGACCTGGGGGTCCTTGTGCATGAAACACAAAAAGTTAGCATGCAGGTACAGCAAGTAATCAAAAAGGCAAATGGAATGTTGGCCTTTATTTCAAGGGGGTTGGAGTATAAAAGCAGGGAAGTCCTGCTACAACTGTACAGGGTATTGGTGAGACCACACCTTGAGTACTGCGTACAGTTTTGGTCTCCTTATTTAAGGAAGGATATACTTGCATTGGAAGCAGTTCAGAGACGATTCACTCGGTTGATTCCTGAGATGAGGGGGTTGACTTATGAGGAAAGGTTGAGCAGGCTGGGCCTATACTCATTGGAATTTAGAAGAATGAGAGGTGATCTTATTGAAACATATAAGATACTGAGGGGGCTCGACAAGGTAGATGCAGAGAGGATGTTTCCCCTCGTGGGGAAATCTAGAACTCGGGGCCACAGTTTTAGAATAAAGGGCCGCCCTTTTAGAACTGAGATGAGGAGGAATTTTTTCCTCTGAGGGTCGTAAATCTGTGGAATTCTCTGCCCCAGAGAGCTGTGGAGGCTGGATCATTAAATACATTTAAGGTGGAGATAGACACATTTTTGCAAGATAAGGGAGTCAAGGGTTATGGGGAGCGGGCTGGGAAGTGGTTTTGAGCCCAAGATCAGCCATGATCTTATTGAATGGAGGAGCAGGCTCGAGGGGCCAAGTGGCCTATTCCTGCTCCTATTTCTTATGTTCTTATGGCACAGAGCACTGTCTTTTTTGGTTGTTAGCTAGCTGAATGGCTCCCCTGCTTGTGAAGCCCAGCAATATATTTTAATACGTGCTGGCCTATAACTGTCTTCCGCTAATTATTGAAGAGCATTTGGCTGCTAAAGTCAGTCTTGAAGTTGGTTGCCTGTGGATGATGGTGCTATGGAATGCATTCCACAATGTAAATCGGTCAGTTTCCAACGCACCAGGAGCTCGGGGTATTACCGACCACTGGTTGAATTACTTCTGTAATATAAACACAGCAGTAACTCATTATGAATGGTTGACTGCTGATGCACTTCGGCAACCTATGTTGTTGTGTTAAATTTTCTTCAGTTTTGTTCTCTGTCTGTCTCCATCTGCTTTCTCCATTCATTTCCTCTTTTATCCAACCTTCATTTCGTTCCCATTCTCCTTTATACACAATCTCTAAGAGGCTGAGCAAAGTCTGGAATGCGAAAAGGACCGCATGAGCCTAAGTCTGCCACTCAATATCAGACTCTCCATGTTCCCCTCCTTGTTGCTTAACAAGTGTCTGAAGTGTTCAGAAACACAAGGGTGAACACACCTTGTTTTGTTGCAGCAAATTCCTGAAGCTCTGTAGAAAAATGACTGTGATTCCCTCTCTGTCCCTGTGTGTCTGTGATTCCCTCTCTGTCCCTGTGTGTGTCTGAGATTCCCTCTCTGTCCCTGTGTGTGTCTGAGATTCCCATTCTGTCCCTGTGTGTGTCTGTGGATCCTTCTCTGTTCCTGCCTAAGAGCATGGACTCAAGACCCAGAACAAAAAGCAGAACATGCAAAGACTCCTAATGAGACCGTCTTAAACCCAGCAATTTTGATGATTTTGATGCGTGTGACTGTACTTTCAAGTATTTCATTTGAACTCCATTGTCAAATTCTACAGAACCTTCTGCTCAGTGAGTTTTCCTGAATATCAAATATATTAATAACTACATGTTCAAGGCTAGCTTTTCTTTCACATTGAATGAGCCACTGAACTCTGTCTACCACTTATTACATTTGTCCACGTTTTTTTTTATTGTTGTAGACCTGTAAAATAATTTAAAGCCTATATTCACCTTGGCACTGATAACAAACATGTATGCTTTAACAATGATCAGAAAAATGCTGGTATTGATTATATTCGAGTACAATAGCAGTCTCCATGGGCTAGACTTAGTTTTAGAAATGATGGCTGAATTTAGTTACCATAGCACTATCACTAGATAGCACTATTAATAGCAACTCATCTGTCAAGATGTTTTAGCTAGTGCAGAAGTTTCTGACCCACACTGTGGATAATGTCATTTTGAGAGTGTATAGTGTGGCTGTTTGCCAGTGATCTTATTAAATACAAAGATAAATAAATATTTGCTTGCGTACTCCACAACCCAGGCGAGTGAGAGGTCACCTCAGATTTTCAGCCAGGGTCCTAGAGGCTCAGTGGGTAGCACCCTCGCCTCTGAGTCAGAAGGTTGTGGGTTCAGGTCCCACTCCAGAGACTTGAGCACAAAAAACTGGGCTGACACTTCAGTGCAGTACTGAGGGAGTGCTGCACTGTCGGAGGTGCCGTCTTTCGGATGAGACGTTAAACCGAAGCCCCATCTGCTCTCTCAGGTGGACATAAAAGATCCCACGGCACTATTTCAAACAAGAGCAGGGGAGTTATCCCCCGTGTCCTGGGCAATGTTTATCCCTCAATCAACATACATCTGGTTATTATCACATTGCTGATTGTGGGAGCTTGCTGTGCGCAAATTTGCTGCAGTGTTTCCTACATTACAACAGTGACTGCAGTTCAAAAAGTACTTAATTGGCTGTAGAGTGTTTTGGGACATCCAGTGCCGTGAAAGGCGCTATAGAAACGCAAGTCTTTCTTTTTCGGTGCTGAGATCCTGGCCTCACCCAATCTGCTCTCTGGGATTCTGGCCTCTCCCGACCTACTCTCTGGGATCCTGGCCCCTCCCAACCTGCTCTCTGGGATCCCGACCTTTACCGATCTGCTCTCTAGGATTTTGGCCCCTCCCAACCTGCTGCCTGGGATGCCCGTTGACTTAACCTGCTCCCCTTGATTCCTCTGTCCTCTTTTAAACTTCTGGAGCTTTGCTCTGCTGAAATTTGACTTCCCAACTCCTGGACACTCCTTAAAAGCTACCTCTTTGACCGAGCTTTTGGTCACCTGTCTTAATGTGTCCTTTGGCCCAGTGTCGATTTTTGTCTGATTACGCCTCTGTGAAGCTCCTTGGGACTTTTTAACTGCATTATTAAAGGTGCTATATAAATACAAGTTGTTGTTGACTGCTCCTGGCCTGGTATCCCCAGAAGCTGCCTGCCGCTGCTCTCATTCCCCACTGATGTTTGCTGTTTAAATTCGTTGTTCCACTGGTTTTATCTGTTTGACTAACACGAACCTGACTCTTTGGAAAGCCCTGCTGTTTAGGGTTAATCCACTGCCTTTTCAAAACCTCCAGGTCCAAGAAAACTAAAGAGATCGAAGCTCTCTCTTTGCAGCATTGCAAATTTGCTTTATAAATTTGCAAAATGTATTTGCTGATGGGACATCCGTCTTTGATGCATAAACTGATAATTTTAGATGGATAGTAAAAATCCTCTCCTGAAGAAGTCTGTTTTTATTAAGCATATGAGGATGATTATTATGACAATGTATAATTTTTGCAACTTTACAAATGCCAGTCTGTTAATTATTCATCACAATGGGTCAGTTGAATGTATTATTATTCATTAAGTGTGGCGTCTAGACAGTGTAAATGTATTGCAAAGTTCTTTAAACTGTCATAAACTGCCTTGTTGCAACTGTATAACATGCTCATCATTAGTTTCTGCACCACACTATTATACATCACTAAAAACAGATTATCTGGTCATTATTACATTGCTGTTTGTGGGAGCTTATTGTGCGCAAATTGGCTGCTGCGTTTCCTACATTACAACAGTGACTGCACTTCAAAAGTACTTCATTGGCTGTAAAGCGCTTTGGGATGTCCTGAGGTCATGAAAGGTGCTATATAAATGCAAGTTATTTCTTTCTTTCTTTGAAGTCCTGCTCTTAATCCCACACACATACCTACCTTTCTCTTTCAGGTGTTGATTAACCTGTGGTATGTTTTCAGCATTTTGTGTCTTTATTTCAGAGTTCTGACATTAGTATTTTACCCTCCACATAGACTACTTGCCATGTATCACCCACAGGTTGTGTTAATTCATTTCTACCTATGAGGGAGACATTTTGCAGTTGGAGTGCCTTTAGCTTTGAGTAGGGCAAAACGAGACTGATACTGGATCAGAGTACAGTGTACAATTCTGGTCACTGTACAAAGGAACATTCTGGCTTTGGAGGGAGTACAGAGCGGGGCAGCAAAACTGAGCAATGTGGAGAGACTGAGGAAAGTGGGAAGGAAAGGCTCAGGCCAGACCTTATTGAAATTGTCAAGTTTCTAAGGGGCACAGATAAACTGAGCTGCGATAAATTGTTTGATATAGCAACCACCATAACTAAGGGGCATGAATTCAATCTTGGAGGAGGGGGATGAACATATAGTTCAGATTCACTGCTTTATATGCAGGGTGAAGAATGTGTGGGACAAACTACCCAGGGAGACGGTGGAGGTAGATGGTGTCAGTAAATTCAAGAGGGAGCTGGCTAGTTTTTTTGTCAAGAAAAGCAATTGAAGTGCAATATAGTATAATACAGGAATAAATCACACAACTTTTATTTTAAGTGGTTGCTATGCAATTTTTAAAAAAAAATTGAGATACTGAGGTGAAAGGCTAAGGCTCATTGAGCAGCACGCTGCCATGGCTGAAGAGATAAGGTGAATCTAGAAGTGGTGGTTAGGTAAATTTCAAGCTTGGGTTTTAGAAACCTGTAATTTATAAGGAGGAAGAGATAATGCATGGAGTTCCATAGATCCACTGTCGCGGGAAAGAACGAGTTAGCAGAGGAGCTGAGCAAAAAAGAAAAATGCTGTGCTGGCTTACATGACTTTTAAGTAGGAGTCATTGTTGCAGTTTAGGTTTATGACTATTTTGGCTATAAGATGCCTCTTTCTGTAATACTCACGGAGAGCTTGCCTCACCAGAAAAGTATTTTTGAATATGAACATGCTGTAATACAACTTTGAAATTGCTCCCAAGCACAGCGTTTTAGAAAGGCGACTGTATTTTGTTTCCAATCTTTTGTGCCTCGAGGCTATATGTGTAGCTTGGGTATTACTGCATTTTGGTAGTCATTCTTAAACTTTGTGAGCAGTATTGTATCATGATTAACTGGAGAAGGAGTGATTATTGGTTTTATCCTACAATGGAGTTTCATTAATCAGATGCTATGTGACGCATATTTTGTCAGACTGACAGTTAATTTTGTTTTTTAAATGACTGTGCAGGAGAAAGATGTGGAAACCATTCTTAATTCTCGGAGAGAGTTCTTGGAAAGCAATCACTTGTAATGGTTGCATTACACCTGTCCCACGTGAAATGATGCGAGACACACAACAGCAGAGAGCAATTTCACAACAGGCTGGACTGCTACCTGAGCAGCTCAGTTGATTTATGCCGGAACCATTTTGTTATACGTCCTTTGCTGTCTTGAAGATGCAAGCAGTTTATTTTTTTTTTAATGTATTTGCCACATTGGACCATAATGATGTATTGGAAATCCTGCTTGAAATCTCAGAAAATGTTCTTGGTCCGATCTTTCTGCGTTGAAGCACCTTTACTGCTCACGCAGCAGGCTACTGACCAGAAAACTGCGGGTGCAATGCCCACAATTTTCTGTCCCTTTTTGCATCAATGAGTGGCACATCGTGGGCATCTGCTTAACTTTTCTCAGGTGAGAAGCTTTAATGTCCCATAAAGTAGGGGATCAACAGGTTGGGAGGGGGGCGGGTAGGGTAGGGTAGGGTAGAAGAGGCTGATCCATGAGTCAATAATTGTGCGTGGACCATGGATGGCGTGGGCTCACTGCAGATTTTCTTGCATTCTAGTTACAATTCAGGCTGTCTCCCAACACTGTGCACTCCTGTTCACCACAAAAGGTGTTGATTTTGTGCGATTACACTCTGTGAAGCGCGTTGGGACGTTTTACTACGTTAAAGGCGCTATATAACTGCAAATTATTTTTGTTGAATCGACAAAATAAGACGCTCACTGTCCTATGCAGGAGCCATGACTTGCTTAGCAAGTTCTAAGGTTCCTAAACTAGATAACATTTGTGTATTCACTCTCACAAAGACAACACCAGGTTATAGTCCAACAGTATTAAAGCTTTCTGAGCGCTGCTCCTTCGTCAGGTGACATTTGTCCACCCCAGTCCAACACCGGCATCTCCACATCATGACAAAGACAACAGACACTCCTTCCAGAAAGGTGTAAATGTGACTATAGGCTCTCAAAGACAGAAGTAGCAGCCGCTAAAAGAAAGAAATAACTTGCATTTCTACAGCGCCTTTCATGACCTCAGGGCGTCCCAAAGCGCTTTACAGCCAATGAAGTACTTTTGAAGTAAAAACAGAAAATGCTGGAAATACTTGCACTCCCACTCTGACCTCACCGTCCTCGGCCTATTACACTGTTCCGCGGAAGCGCAGCGTAAGCTCAAGGAACAGCACCTCATCTTTCGTTTAGGCACGCTACAGCCCTCTGGACTCGATATCGAGTTCAACAATTTTAGATCATAACCTTAGCCCCATCACATTTATATTTTATTTTCTCATCCACCCTTTTATTTGCCCCCCTTCCCCCTTTTTTTTTCCTCCTAGAAGCTGGCAGCTGTCCTTCATTCTGCCATTGCATTTCACACTTCTTTCAGCCTTAACCTGTCACCTTAACACCACCTCTTGCCTTGATATCTCTTAATGTCTCCTTTTGTTTTTTTATCCCCTCCCCCTTTTCCCAGCTTTATCCTTGCTTTAAATCTGTTTGATTTCCTGCTGTCTCCAGTTCTGATGAAAGGTCTTCGACCTGAAACGTTAACTCTGTTTCTCTCTCCACGGATGCTGCCTCGCCTGCTGAGTTTTTCCAGCGTTTTCTGTTGTTATTTCGGATTTCCAGCATCTGCAGTATTTTGCTATCATATTAAAGGAGGAGAGAATGGTTTAGGGAGGGAATTCCAGAGCTTGGAGCCCAGGCAGCTGATGAGCATAACTTCATGGCTCTGAACATGTGGCACATTAAATAGCTGTTTTGCTGGGCAGACACTCAGCCACTGTTTGGTGTTCATTTCCCTTCTGCAAAGCCCCTTTTACAGAGGAAGATTGCAAACAAATACATTACATCATTATAGTTCTCTACATAACAGGTGCTGTGTAAATGCAAGTTATTAAATTTGAAATTCACAAACAAGCCCGCTTATAAAAAATATCTTATTTGAGCATCACTAGTTGGTGTGGTGGTAAAACGGAAGCATTTACTTTTTTTCTGCTCTGTGGCTTTTATTGGTGCGCTCCGCTGACTCACCACAAGATTGATTGAATGTTACTGTACACAGTTAACAGTCTGTAGATGTGCTCAATGCTGTAGAATTCAGAACCAACAGACGTCAATGTCCTTTACCAGCCCCACTCCTGGGAAACGACACAAAGGCCTGACCCTCCTCTTCCCTCAATCCAGATCTCTGGAGTGAAGCACATTGACAATAACAATGAGTTCCGTATCTAACATACTGCCTTAGATGGTGAAAATCGGTGGCCACTTGCAGTCCTGCAGTCAACTGATGATGCAATACTCACTCCCCAGGCAGAATTTATTAATGGTCAAGTCATTAATATTGTGACTCTGCTGGTAATGTTTTCCAAATTAACGTGTATGTCTTTTTAAAATGAAGCCTTTAATTTTTCAGTATCCTAGAATTGTAGCAGACATTCGGCCCATTGTGTCTTTGCTCACTCTTCAACTGGTGCTGTGGACTATACTCCCCCTCTCTACCTCTGCCCTTTTATATTATATTCTTTGGAAACTAAGGCCGGAATTTTCAACGGGATGTCAGTGGGCAGGATTGGTGGCGGGTCGGGTGGGAAAGTGGGTTTTTTTTTGACTGTGGGTCGGGAACCCGCCGCAACACACCTTTCCCAATGTCTGGTATGTCAGCGCTGAGCAGACCCGACGGGCAGCGGTGGGCGACCCAGTTAAACTCATAATGTATTTAACAGACCATTAACAGGCTTCTTTAACTTTTTAACTTTAACTTCATGGCCAAAGGAACCATGCTGTTTGGGGACCATGTCTGTCAACCTGAGGCGGGAGTTCAGTGGCCATTGCTCCAGCTGATTACTTGACAGCTTCAAATGTACAGTTAAATCTCCCACCTGACAGATCATCACTTTCCTCAGCCACAAGCTGTTTCTCAGTCCATTTCCAGCGCAGATTCTGCAGGCTTTCCACTTTCCACTCTCCATCCACTCTCACCTCATTGGAAGAACTCTTTCACCATTGACAGAATGCTTCTGTCATCTGTACTTCACCTGCCATCTATTCCATCAACATGGGTGCCCTTTGTACTGTCTAACCTTGGTCCTCAGAATCCGTCCACGATCAGCACCAGGCACACTAGCAGCACCAACCTTCTCTGCAATCACCTGCTGCTGCACAGGACAGAGGGCATCAACACCCGACCACATTGCGGCCAGGGATGGCCTCACCATGGCCATATTTACTTCACTTGGCGCTGTACACCCTGGCTGCCACATGATGTACCAGGTTGGCACCGCCCCACACCAACACCATAAAGCATCCCTACAATGTCCAAGACATTCCTTTCACACTCACCACCATTGCAGGGGTACCGTTTTGTCTCACCATCCACTCTAACTCACTAAGCCACTTCCAAAGGTGCACACAAATCTGTCCAAGAATGGAAAGTGTTGAAAATAAAGGTTTCAATGTTTGACAGTACATTAACAGAAACTTTACATGAACATTGGATAAAACACCCAAGTGGCTACCCTTGTGTGGCGTCAGTTGGTATGATGGCACTAGGATGAGGGGTGGCTCGTGAGATGGGGATGTGATAATGTGGATAGAGAGAGAGATGGGTGGAGGTGCAAGCTAAGTTAGTGTGAGTAAGGATGTGCAGGAGTAGGGTAGGGAAGGCAGAGTGATGGGGATGTGTTGAGAGGCACAGGTGGATGAAGGTGAGTGTGGCTTTGTACTAATGTTTCGTCATCTAATGAGATAATTGAAACGTTTGCAGCACTGCACCCAGGCCCTCCTGACCACATCCCTGCTGGTGACCTCCTCTGTAATGTGCAACCAGGCTGTTTTGGTCTCCTGGGGAGGTCTCTTCTGCCCATCGGAAAGGAAGAAGATCTCCCTGCGGGCTCTGACTCCCTCCATAAGCATAAGAACCTGGATGCAGCCCTGCACCTCTGTGCAGTCATTGTCCATGTTTGCAGCACTTCAGTGCTGTAGAACACTGACAGCGCACACGTCAAAAGAAATGTGGCCATCGTCCCTTTAAGGAAACCGACTGATGACTCCTCATGAATGATGTCACCTGACCCGCTTCCTCTAATTGGCCTGGGAAATGCGCTGGGCAGGCTTAACAAGCCCTATCAACGTAAATTCATTTTAGACAACAGGATGGAGCCAGCAGCGGGGCCACGACCCGCCACCGACATCGCCTGCACCGGACCCGCCGTGATGAGCAAACTCAGGGACTAAGGGTGAAAAATTCGGTTGGTTTGCGCCTCCCGTTAGCGCCTTAAGAGGGCGCTAATGGGGCGCAAAGCAACTAGCGCCCGGGCGCGGCGATGTATGCGCCGCTCGGGAAATTGACCAGACATTTTGCGGCGGCGCTAAGCAATACCGCCCCGATCGCCTGCGCCCGCAGATCTTGACATCAGTCAAGCGTGCAACGCCCTTGTGGTGCACCTGACCGGATATTGAGTGGCACCCCACTCCTTTCCGCCTGGCGCAAGCAACGACAGGTAGACTGGAACGTTTCCCAGTCGGTGTGGGGCTGGGGTGGCACTATTTAAAGGCGGCCTCTTCCTGGCTTTTTCTGTGGTAGACATTTTTGCACCACTCATTCTGACAGAGAGAGAGATTCTGAGAGAGAGAAGGAGAGACTTCTGCATAGAGTCAACGCTGCAGATTCGGATGCAACATAGACGCATAGAGAGAGTGGCAATCATGGCCAGATGGAGGAGGGCCAACAGGCCTCTGTACAGGAGACCTTACCCTCCCAGGGTATTTCGCCAACAATTCTCCTACATTAATTTGTCAGCAAGGAGGTAGTCACTGAGCTCTGCCACCTGCTGCAGCCAGATCTGCAGCCTCTACTGAGGACCAGGACGTCTCTGTCAGTGGCAGTGAAGGTCACAGTGGCTCTGAACTTTTATGCCACCGGCTCCTTTCAAGCAGCTACTGGGGACATCGCCAATATCTCCCAGTTCGCGGTCCATTGCTGCATCCGTCAGGTCACAAATGCCCTCTATGAAAGGAGACGCCAGTACATCTCTTTCCCGATGACCCGGGCCAAACAGCATGAACACGCATTTGGCTTTGCGAGGATAGCGGGCTTCCCCATGGTACAGGGCGCCATTGACTGCACGCATGTGGCATTGCGTGCACCGCATGAGAATGCAGAGGATTTCCGCAACCGCAAGGGGTTCCACTCCTTAAACGTCCAGTTGGTCTGTGACCACAGACAGCTGATACTCGCTGTCAATGCCCGCTATCCTGGCAGCAGCCACGATGCATTCATCCTGCGCCAGACTGCTGTGCCAGAACTTTTCCAGGCACCGCATCAGCCAAGTGGTTGGCTCCTCGGGGACAAGGGTTATCCACTGTGCACCTGGCTGATGACACCGCTCTGTAACCCCAACACCCCTGCTGAGCTGCGGTACAACGAGAGCCATCTCGCCACCAGAAACATCGTTGAGCAGACGATTGACGTGCTCAAACAACGGTTCCGCTGTCTGGACCACTCGGGAGGAGCCCTGCAGTACTCGCCTGAGCGAGTCTCCCTCTTCATAGTTGTGTGCTGCATGCTGCATAACCTGGCAATCCTCAGGACCCAGCCAATGCCACCAGGCCTTGGAGCACCACCGGAGGAGGAGGAAGAGGAGGAGGATGATCATCAGCAGCACCAAGGCGGGAGGGTGGCCCACAATGTTGAAACTGCAAGGGCCGTCCGTCAGCGGCTGATAGCAAGCCGCTTCTAGGCCCCTGCTGAGGAAATGGCTTCTGCCATGGAGAACAACATGAATGAAACCAACCCGCAACCCCTTAGCCGGCCAAGGCAGCAATGAGTCCAAAGACCAAACATATACATTTTGAATACAAAAACTTATTTATTTTACAAACTCTGTGTGTGTCATTTCTTCATGACAAACTAATAGAAACAAACACAAAAAATCATTCATTAACATAACTGATTCTCACAACCTGGAGATAATGTCCAAAACACTAAACAAAAGTTTGAACGCGAACCTCGGCCTTTAATAAAAAAAATTGACCAACATTTTGTCACACCTCCTACTTTTTGCCCTTCGAGGGTGATCTCCTTCCCTTGCGCACTTCCCCCCTTCCCACCCTACTGCTCCTCCGTAATGGGGCCCCAGTGGCTGCAGCAAGGCTGGTGGAAGGCTGCTGATTGTCAGAACCTGAGACTAGATGCCCTTGAAGGACGGCCTCGACCAGCTCTGGGCCTGGAGGGCCCGACTGCAGACTGCACCAACTCTGCATGGGCGGCAGTAGTCTGGGCTACAGGCAGTGGCAAGTGCAATGGGGAAGTGACAGTGGTGGCAGCAGGAATGCTGTCATCTTGAGAGATAACAGCAACTCCCTGCTCAACCGACACACTGGCACTCCCACGGGGCAGCACTTCAGCATCCGGAGCAATCTGCTGGAGCACAGATTGCTGGCCTGCTGCGGCGCGGTGAGAGCCCGGGGGAAATGTGTCCGAACCAGCGAGAATGGCAGCAGTCAGTGCTTGCGTGACCTCAATCTGAGTCTGCATGAGAGCAGTCTGAGATGGGATTGCGGCAGCCACTGACTGAATTGCAGCACTAAGCTTCAGCGTGGCATCCGCCTGTGCTACAGCGTAGTGCTCCACACTCCTTGCCAGTGCTTCATTGCATTCGGGCACCCTTCCCACTGCACCCATGAGCTGAGTGTGCATGTGCACCGCCTGGGTGTTCATTTCAGCGATGAGCCGCTCCTCCTCTGCGTCCAGTGCTGCAGGACTCACTGGCCTACTCTCCCTCCGGGGAGAAGGCCCCCGAGCTTCCCTAGCCACATCGCGTTGCTGCAACCCGCTAGGTCCTGGAGCTTCGCCCTCAGCAGACCCTTCCCCCTCTGCTCCCCTCCAGGGAAGACGTGTTCCCAGTGTGGGCATGGGCTTCCTCGGGAGAGGGTGGCGCTGATGCTCCGGCTTCCTCTTCCTCCTCACCTGCAGCTTCACTCCCACTGGCAGCTTGAGGGCCCGTCTCCTCAGCTGGTGAATCACCATCTGAAAGCAGGGAGGTACAAGAGTGGCTTTTTAATGAGGACAGGGGGGCAGTAAGGGAGGAAGGAGTGCAGCGATTTGGTAAGTTGGATTGAAAGTGTCAAAGGCTGGTGTTGTGAGGGACAAGTGGAATGAGAGAGGAGAAAAAGGTGATGACCTTACCATTGCTGTCCAGAACGGGGTCGGCCTCTCCAGGGGCGACGGGACCGATCACCTGGCTTGCCACAATCCTGTGGACGCGTGCCTCAAGATCGCTGAGGGGTTGCAGCTGAGGCCGCCCTCCACCCGTCCGTTGCTGCTGTCTCCTATTATGAGATAGCTTGGCCTGCAAGAAAAAGGATGGTGTCTGAGTAGATATACAGCCATGGTCTTGCCTGATGTGCCTCCCATAATTGAATAGCCCTTAATGTAAGCAGCCATGGTCTTGCCTGATGTGCCTCCCATAGTTGAATAACCCTTCATGTAAGCAGCCATGGTCTTGCCTGATGTGCCTCCCATATTTGAATAGCCCTTACTGTATGCAAAGTGTGGAATGTGCGTCTGTGTTTCATGAGAGGGCCATTGGTGTTGGATGAGTGTTAGGCATTGGGGTTTTAAGACCCTTTGGCCATAGAGTGAGGTTAAGATGGAGGGATGGAGAGGTATTGAAAAAAAGCCACTCACCCTGACGACCCGAGTGAGGTCGTTAAACTTTTTGCGACATTGTATATGGGTCCTGGTCACCATGTTCCTGGAGGAGACGTGCTGAGCCACCTCCCTCCACACTCTTCTGTACTCGCACGACAAAGGCTTCCTTCCACTCTCAGGGAAGAGCATAGATCTTCTGCGCTCCAGCGCGCCAACCAGAGCCTCCAAGGCCCGCTCGCTGAAGCGCTGAGCTCGTTCTCTCACCCTCTCCATAGTCCTTGGCTGGAAAATGTAGTCCCGGGTCTCTCCAGGCCGAGATTCAAGGCTCCAATGAGCAGGGTGTGGCTGGAGAGCAAGATCGACCCTCCCCTTTAAGAACTGTCCGGCGCCAGTGTGTCTGTGTTCCATCACTAACTGACATCACCTGCGCTGCGCCCGCACTCTGAGTTAGTGCCTCGCTCCTCGGCCTTTGCGTCTTAAGACAGGTGTGCAGTGCCTGATTTGGCGCTCCAAGCACTTCCAGGGGCGATAAAAGCCAAGTTTGCAGTTGGGGGCGATAATTAGCGCCAGGCGCTAAACTTTGCACCTAGCCGATAATCGCGCCCCAAACGGGGCGATACTGAATTTCTCCCCCTAAGAGTCTAAATAGGGTAGAAGAGCAAAGAGATATAGGGGTACAGACTCACAAATTATTAAAAGTAGCAACGTGGGTTAATAAGTGCAAACAAAGCACTCGGGCTCATTTCTAGAGGAATAGAATTGAAAAGCAGAGAAGTTATGTTAAACTTATATAGAACCTTGGTCAGACCACACTTGGAGTACTATGAACAGTTCTGGTCTCCATATTACAAAAAGGATGTAAAGACACTGGAGAAGGTACAAAAAGATTCACAAGGATGATACCAGAACTGAGAGGTTACAATGATCAGGAAAGATTGAACAGGCTTGGACTTTTTTCTCTCAGTGTCCGCTGTGGCTCAGTTGGTAGCACACTCGCCTCTGAGTCAGAAGGTTGTGGGTTCAAGTCCCACTCCAGGGACTTGAGCACACAAAGCTAGGCTGACACTCCAGTGCAGTACTGAGGAGTGCTGCACTGTCGGAGGTGCCGTCTTTTAGATGAGACGCTAAACTGAGCCCCCATCTGCTCTCTCAGGTGGACGTAAAAGATCCCATGGCACTATTTTGAAGAAGAGCAGGGGAGTTATCCCCGGTGTCCTGGCCAATATTTATCCCTCAACCAACATAACAAAAACAAATTATCTGGTCATTATCACATTGCTGTTTGGCTGCCGTGTTTCCCACATTACAACAAATGACTACGCTCCAAAAGTACTTCATTGGCTGTAAAGCGCTTTGAGAGTGGTCGTGAAAGGCGCTATAGAAATGCAAGTCTTTCTTTCAAAAAGAAGGCTGAGGGGTGACCTAATAGTAGACTTTAAAATTATGAAGGGATTTGCTAGGGATTTTGTAGACGTAGAGAAGATGTCTCCACCTGTGGGGGGAATCCAAAACTAGGGGTCATAAATACAAGTCACTAAAAAATCCAATAAGGAATTCAGGAGAAACTTCTTTACCCAGAGAGTGGTTGGAATGTGGAACTTACTACCATATGGTGTAGTTGAGGCGAATAGCACAGAGGCATTAAGGGAAAGCTAGATAAGTACATGAGGGAGAAATGAATAGTAGGATATACTGATAGGGTTAGATGAAGAGGGGTGGAGGTGGCTCGCATGTAAACCTGTTAGGCTGATTTGCCTGTCTCTGTGCTGTAAATTCTATGTAATATTATTCCTTTTAAAATATTTAACAAATTCCTTTTTAAATGATGTAATCTCCCCTTCATGGTAAAGCATTCTGAGTACTAATAACCAAATAAAAAAGTTATAATTATTTTGACTTTGCTACTGCCACCATTTTTGATTTGGGCAAGAATGAAGAAGCTTCAAATGCAGACTTCCACTCAACCCCCTGCAGTGGACTCTACAGTAACAGGTACAACACGTCCAAGTAGAAAGCAGAAGGAAAAACCGTGGATTCTCCAACATTGCTGCTTGCATTAACGACAATGAAACTTTGACAACCAAAATTCGTCATTATACGTTACATGCTGTATAGATCAGTAAAATCTATAATAGACAGACTCTCACATCCACTGAATAAAAATGACTGAAGAATTTGTTAGCTGCAGGTAACAAATCAAGTGTTGCGAAAATAATCACGCAGTCTAGCTTCATTTTGCCAGTTAGAAGTGTGGAAAATTGTCTCAGTTAATAACAGTCCAGGTGTTTGTAGACTCTTGGTAAGATAGATGACTGCCAATTTAACTCTCTGCTAGGGGAATTGCCAGGCAGAATTGAACGTATTAAACCTAATAGTGGGTCTGTGTAGAGGATCATTGGAGCAGAAGGCAGTTCTCTTTAATTTTAATTTTTTTCCCCCCTCGCAAATATGACCTAAACACTGAGTAATGTAAGTATAAAGAAACTGTTTTGTAAGCTCACTCATGCTGTACTTTAAATGCACTCTGTGCTCCTCATAAATGCCTGTGTTAACTTCCAATTTTCTCCCCTGACCTTTGCTGGGATATGGTTCCAGGGATGCCAACCACCCTTCAATATATATGGCCGATCTTCACGTGAACTTTGAGGTTAAATGATGGTAGTTCATTCAGCCATGAACAGTATCACAGTCGGACTCAATCCCTTTCTCATCCAGTATCTGCACTTTCCAGCTGGATTCACTGGACAGTCGTCAGGAGAGGGGTCCCTAGCTGAATTCTTTGTCCTTCTTCCCCGCGTAGTTCAGGAGCACTGGGGCCGATTGTATTGCCCAACTGCTGCTTCAGCTGAGATCAGCTAACTTAGTACAGCGGTTCAACAGCAACTACTTGCATTTATATAGCTCCTTTAACGTAGTAAAATGTCTTAAGGCGCTTCACAGAAGAATTATCAGACAAAACTTGACACCGAGCCACATAAAGAGATTATTAGGAGAGGTGACCAAAACTTGGTCGAAGAGGTAGGTTCTAAGGAGCGTCTTAAAGGTGGAGAGAGAGGTAGAGGGGTTTAGGGATGAAATTCCGGAGCTTGGGGGCCCAGATGGCTGAAGGCATGGCCGCCAATGGTGGAATGATGGAAGTCGGGGATGCACAAGAGGCCTGGAGGAACCTGGAACTTTCTGAACTGTGTGGCTCAGTACCCCACTGGGTGGTGCTTTTATGTACTAGGCCGATAGAGAAGCCCTGTCTTTGTTTTTTTGTTGATGTTTACTAATAACGTGAGTAACATTTAAACATTTACCAGTAGTCAGTTCGCTCCAAAATTTAAATGTACACTTTCAACGCTTCTCAATATTAATTTGGTGAGTTAAATTGCTATAATGCATCTCCCTTTTTTCTTTACATCTATTCTGACCTCCATCCCTTCCTTACTTCTGCACATCTTCCTTCAGCCCAGATGACAAGTTGGCAACTCTCTTTCTCCCTCCCTCTTTGTAAGAACAGCACCACAGCTGAGAACTGAAGTGACTCAGAGGAACGGGTGTTAAATCTGAAATTTTGCCACTCCATGGCGTAGCACGTGGTGCTCCCAGCATGTCACTGGGAAGAGAAAAATAAGATGCCAGTGCATCTAAGAACAAAATCAGTTTCAAAGCACAGCTGTGACATTGCAACCCTTTTGGGAAAATGCCAGGCAAGACTGAATGTAATAGACCTAATAGTGGGGCTCTACATCATCATCGTAGCAGAAGGCAACTCTCTTTAATTTTTTTTTTCTCCCTTACAAGTATGACCGAAACTCTGAGTGATTTGAATATAAAGGAACACACTGTGACCTAGGCTTCCCTCTCTTTCAACTCCCCCCTCCACTTGTTTGGGGTGCATCTCTGGCAGGGTGGGTTTTTGATTGTATTTCTAGCCCACAGGGTCTTTTGCACATGAATAGTGGGCTTCCTGGCCTCTACCAGGGAGTCGTGCCAGTCTGTAGCATGTGTCCGAGGCTTTGTCACAGTGGGCAAAAGAGGTGGCCAGCAAACTCCCCCCACCCCCTCCACATAACCTCTGAACACTGGATGTGGGAACTAACAGTCAGTCTACTGTCCGGTGTTCTAAGAATACAAATGGCGGGAAACAGGGCAAAAACTGTATTTCCCTCATTTGTATCCCTTCGCCTTTCGAAAATGGCAGGAAGGCAAGAGTACATCTCCCAATTGCACCTGCGCCAGATCTGCTGTGAAAATGGTGGGTGGGGGTGAGGGGGTGGAGGCAGAAAGCGTAAACCACGATTTTCTGAGCTGAGCTTTAGATCAACATCCGAGCTATCACCAAGACCACTTACTTTCACCTCCAACCTCAACCCTTCCACAGCTAAAACAGCAACACTTTGCATTTATATAGAAAAGAAAGACTTGCATTTATATACCGCCTTTCGCGACCACAGGACATCTCAAAGCGCTTTACAGCCAATGAAGTACTTTGAGTGTAGTCACTGTTGTAATGTGGGAAACGCGGCAGCCAATTTGAGCACAGCAGGCTCCCACAAACAGCAGTGTGATAATGACCAGATAATCTGTTTTAGTGATGTTGATTGAGGGATAAATATTGGCCAGGACAACGGAGATAACTCCACTGCTCTTCTTCAAAATAGTGCCATGGGATCTTTTATGTCCACCTGAGAGAGCAGACGGGGCGTCGATTTAACGTTTCATCCGAAAGACGGCACCTCAGACAGTGCAGCACTCCCTCCGCACTGCACTGGAGTGTCAGCCTAGATTTATGAACCCACAACCTTCTGACTCAGAGGCGAGTGTGCTACCCACTGAGCCACAGCTGACTATTAGCACCTTTAATGTAGTCACAAGAGCATTATCAAACAAAATTTGACACCGAGCCACATGAGATATTGGGACAGGCAACCAAAAGCTTGGAAAAAGGGGATAGGTTTTAGGGAGCATCTTAAAGGAGGGGAGCGAACTTAGGGCCTTGGCACGGCCACTAATGATGGAGTGATGAAAATCAGGGATGCGCAAGAGGTCAGAATTGGAGGAGTGCAGAGATCTCCGAGGGCTGTAAGGCTGGAGGAGGTTACAGAGATGGGGAGAGGCCATGGAGGGATTTGAAAACAAGGATGAAAATTTTAAAATGTTATAACCGTTACATATGCGGAATTATGAGATTATTTGTCACATTCAGACACGACTATTCTAATGATCTCCTTGCTGGCCTCCCATCCTCTACCCTCCACAAACCCCAATTGGCCCAAAATTCTTCTGCACATATCCTATCTTGCACCAAGTCTCATTTACCCATCATCTCTGTTCTTGTTGACCGACATTGGCTCCCCATCCGCCAATACATTAATATCAAAATCTTTGTCCTTATTCACCAACATAACTAAAACAGATTATCTGGTCATTATCTCATTGCTGCTTGTGGGACGTTGTTGTGTGCAAATTGGCTGTCACATTTCCTACATTACAACAGTAACTACACTTCAAAATTACTTCATTGACTGTAGCGCGCTTTGGGACGTCCTGAGGTCGTGAAAGGTGATACATAAATGCAAGTCTTTTTTCTCTTTTACCTTTAAATCACACCTTGGCCTTACCCCGCCCAATATTTGCAACCCTCTCCATCCCTACCTCCCCTCACAAACTTTGGCCTTTTAAGCAACCTGCGCCCCCCTTTTTCACAGCCACTGGTAGCAGAACCTTGAGCCGTTCCAATCCTACTCCTTGGGACTCCCTCGCTCAACCTCTCCGCCTCTGTCTCCACCTCCAAGAACTTCAAGACTCATCCTGTTGAACAGGGTTTCAGTTATTCCTCCTACTCTTGCCCTTCCTAGCTTGGCATCTGTTTTCCTTAGGCCTATTTGTGAAGCGCCTTCAGTCATTTCTTTATATTAAAGGTGTTGTAAAGGAAGGCATCTGTTTTGTAATAGATTTGTCCAGGTGATGCTGAACTTCAAAATTGCTTTGCATCTTCAGAAGCAACATTGAGGACTGGCAAGGTGCAAGTCTGTCCATTAAAGACCAATTACATACATTAGTGGAGGATTTCACCCCCCAACTTTCAGACTGAAAATGTTGGCTCTCCAACAGGCTCCTTGTGACTAAAGAAGTTACACTAGTTTTCCAGGAGAAAAATAAAGAAACATGCTTTTGAAGAAGCAAACCATATTGACCGGGGGTGGGGGGGAATTGATTTGTTATGAGACTTCTTTTCCTTCCCCTTTTCTACACCGTAGCTCAAAATAATGGATGAAGGATCCCATGGGAGCCTACTTAGGAGCATTCTAAAGCTCCCTCTGGAAGGAGGCATAAGCAAAATTTTGAAGGTTGGAACATTTGATGTGTTTTATTAGCCAGTGTTGTGGAGATTGAAAAACATTGCCTGTTGGTCATATGTGACTCTGATTTCCATGGGAGTTAGAAAGAACTTGGATTTATATAGCGCCTTATTACATCCTGGGGACATCTAATCGATTACTTTTGCTTTTCAGTCACTGTTGTTATGTGGAAAAACTTGGCAGCTGATTTGTGCACGGCAAGATATACCACAAACTGCAAATGAAATGTTGGTTAAGGAAGGAATGTTAGCCAGCAGTAGGGACTGTTACTTTCCTCTGTGTATGATGAGAGATATTCTGTTGGACCGAATATTCTCTCTTGCCCTTTCTGGAAAGTCAATATTAAGTTAGCAGTTGCCAGTTAAGTTGTTAGTAATTGACTATCTTCGTCGTTTTATTCGTGAATTTCTGTGATCCCTTGCGTTGTGACTACTATGCCCTGTTACAAATAATATATGGTTGATTGTGACTCTTCCTCACATACACGTTTGATTGACAGAGATCGGTAATTACTTGCTGCCTACTTTCAGTTCATTCTGGGTTCCATTCCTTCTCTTTGCGCTAGTGGGGCACATTACACTTTAAACACACACTATAGCAAATCCTAGAACAAACCATCCATAACTGATCTGTTAGTATCGTTGACAGGTTAATAACGTAAAGGTTGGGTTTGCACGCATTTACCAGTGTTTTTCTGTTGAAACTTTTTGTCTGAGCTCAGGCAGATGTTTGCCTTATGTGCACTGCTGTGTAATAATGCTTCAATGAGAGTATAAAGTGTTGAAATGCATTCAAGTTTATTGAACCCAATCTATCTTTCAGGATTGAGGTGGAATTTCAAGATTTGTACACCTGTGCTGTAGCATATGATTTAACCGACAATTCTGTCCACATAAAAATCAAGACCCTAGAGTTGAGGTGCAGATCAGCCAAGATCTAATTGAATGGCAGAGCACGCTAATGGGTCTGAATAGCCTACTCCTGTTCCTAATGTTCCTGGAGTTTATAAGTTAGATATTAAAACTACAGTACCCCAGAGTTCAGGATCATACTTTACTATTGTACATTGATGTTCCACAGATGTCTGTGTTGGGTGGGTCACTCTTACTACATACATAAGGATCTGGACTTAGGAATTAAGGGAATATCTTCTAAATTTGCTCAATACACTAAATTGGGAGATATGGCAAATTGCAGTGAAAATTATTTTAGGCTAGCAGGATGGGTATATGCAGTTCAATGAAGAAAAATGTGAAGTAATACATTTTGGAAGTAAAAATAAGGAAAAGAAATACACGCTAAATGGCAAGATTGTAAATGGAGTAGAAAAGCAGAAGGACCTTGTGCAGGTACGCAGGTCATTAAGGAAAGGAAAAGAAAGACATTGCAACAATATAGTGCCTTTCACAACCTCCAGCCATCCCAAAGCGTTTCAGAGCCAATGAATTACTTTTATAGTGCAGTTGCTGTTATGTAGGAAAATGCAGCAACCACTCTATGCACAACGAAGTCCCAGATTAATAGAATAACTTGTGTTTGGTGGTGCTGGTTGAGGAATAAACGTTGGCTAGGACACGTTGGAAGAACTCCCCTGCTCTACTTCGAATAATGCCGTTGAATCTTTTACATTCCACCTGAACAGGGAGATGAGGCCTCAGTTTAGCGTCTTATCCGAAAGACAGCACCTCCAACTGTGCAGCACTCCCATAGTAATGTACTGCAGGGTCAGCCTAGTTTATGTCTCTGGATTGATCCCACAGCCTTTTGACCCAGAGGCAAGAGTGCGATGACTGTGCCAAGGCTGACACTTTAAGGGGGCAGCACAAAGTAGATACATACAACTATTAAAAAAATAATAATCTCTAGTTTTGTATCTGGAAGCAAGGACAACAGAAGCAAGGAGATGATGAACTGGCACAAGAGTTTAGTTGGGTGATCATTAAAGTGTCATGTTCAGTATTAGGTACCCCATTATAGAAAAGATATAATAGTAATGGAAAAGGTTTCACTAAGATATTACATGGGATGAAGGGTTACAATTATGAAGAGACGGATGAGAAGTTGGGGCTTTTGTTTTGCTAGAATTCAGAAGGTTAAGGGGTGACCTGATAGAGGTCTCCCAAATTTTGATGGGTTCTGATAAGTTCAGTGAGATGGCAACAAGGGAGCATAAATTGAAGATAATCACACAGAATCCAAGGGGAGGTTAGAAAAAATGTTTTTACACAGCAGATGGTTTGATTGTAGAATTCTCTGCCAAAAACATTGAAGCAGAGTCAATATTTAAAAAAAAATAATTAATTGCTTGAAAAAGAATATTAAAGGTTCTGGGGATCAAGTAGCAATGTGGGATTAGACTAGGTGATTTATGTAGAGGAAAACACCGGCTAATATACGATGAGTAACCAAGTGAGTAATCAAGGGAAAATTGCAGGAATATTGCTGGTTAGGATTTGTTTTACACAGTATATCATTGTTACATAACTGTTTTACTTCCTGTAGTGTGTATAAGCCTAACCTCCTGCTGATTACCACCTACCGCCCTCCCTCAGCTGATGAATCAGTACTCCTCCACGTTGAACACCACTTGGAAGAAGCACTGAGGATAGCAAGGGCACAGAATGTATTCTGGGTGGGGGGGGGACTTCAGTGTCCATCACCAAGTGTGGTTCGGTAGCACCACTACTGACCGAACTGGCCGAGTCCTGAAGGAGACAGCTGCCAGACTGGGCCTGCGCCAGGTGGTGAGAACACCAAAACAAGGGAAAAAACCTAATTGACCTCGTCCTCATCAATCTAGCTGTCGCAGATGCATGTGTCCATGATAGTATTGGTAGCAGTGACCACTGCACAGTTCTTGTGGCGACAAAGTTCTGTCTTCACACTGAGGACACCCTCCATCGTGTTGTGTGGCACTACCACCGTGCTAAATGGGATAGATTCAGAACAGATCTAGCAGCTCAAAACTAGGCAGTCATGAGGCGATGTGGGCCATCAACAGCAGCAGAACTGTATTCCACCACAATCTGTAACCTCATGGCCCAGCATATGATCAAGCCAAGGGGCCAATCCTGGTTCAATGAGGTGTGCAGAAGAGCATGCCAGGAGCAGCACCAGGCGTACCTAAAAATGAGGTGCCAACCTGGGGAAGCTGCAACACAGGACTACATGCATGCTTAACAGTGGAAGCAGCATGCTGTAGACAGAGCTAACCGATCCCACAACCAACGGATTAGATCAAAGCTCTGCAGTCCTCCCACATCCAGTTGTGAATGGTGGTGGATAATGAAACAACTAACTGGAGGAGGAGGCTCCATAAATATCCCCATGCTCAATGATGGCGGAGCCCAGCACACGAGTGCAAAAGACAAGGCTGAAGCGTTTGCAACCATCTTCAGCCAGAAGTGCCGAGTGGATGATCCATCTCTGCCTCCTCCTGAGGTCACCACCATCACAGAAGCCAATTGTCAATCAATTCGATTCACACCACATGATATCAAGAAATGGCTGAGCACACTGGGTATAGCAAAAGCAATTTTTAAAAAATTTGTTTCTGGGATGTGGGCGTCGCTGGCAAGGCCAGCATTTATTGCCCATCCCTAATTGCCCTTGAGAAGGTGGTGGTGAGCCGCCGCCTTGAACCGCTGCAGTCCGTGTGGTGAGCCCCGACAACATCCCTTCTAGCGTGCTGAAGGCTTCTGCTCCAGAACTAGCGCGCATCTAGCAAGCTGTTCCAGTACAGCTACAACACTGGCATCTACCCGACAATGTGAAAAACTGCCCAGGTATGTCATGTCTACAAAAGGCAGGACAAATCCAATCCGGCCAATTACTGCCTCATCAGTCTAGAATCATAGAATGGTTACAACACGAAAGAAGGCTATTCGGCTGATCGAGCCAGTGCTGACTGTCAGCGAGTCCCACTCCCCTGCCCTTTCCTCGTAGCCCTGCAAATTTTTTCCCTTCAGATACTTATCCAACTCCCTTTTGAAGGATAAGATTGAGTCTGCCTTCACCACCCTTTCAGGCAGTGCATTCCAGATCCTAAGCACTCGCTGCGTAAAAAAAAGTTTTTTCTTGCGTCGCCTTTGGTTCTTTTGCCAATCACCTTAAATCTGTGTCCTCTGGTTCTCAACCCTTCTGCCAATGGGAACAGTTTCTCTCTATCTACTCTGTCCAGACCCCTCATGATTTTGAATACCTCTATCAAATCTCCTCTTAATTTTCTCTGCTCCAAGGAGAACAACCCCAGCTTCTCCAGTCTGTCAACGTAACTGAAATCCCTCATTCCTGGAATCATTCTCATAAATTTTTTCTGCACCTTCTCGAAGGCCTTCACATTCTTCCTAAAGTGTGATGTCCAGAATTGGACACAGTACTCCAGTTGGGGCCGAACCAGTGTTTTATACAGGTTGTTCATAATTTCCACACTTTTATACTCTATACCTCTTTATGAAGCCCAGGATCTCGTAAGCCTTTTTAACTGCTTTCTCAACCTGCCCTTCCACCTTCAACGATTTGTGTACGCATACCCCCAGGTCACTTTGTTCGTGCACCCCCTTTAGGATTGTACCATTTAGTTTATATTTCCTCTCCTCATTATTTCTACCAAAATGTATCACTTCACACTTTTCTGCATTAAATGTCATCTGCCACGTGTCCGCCCATTTCACCAGCCTGTCTGTGTCTTCCTGAAGTCTATCACTCTCCTCACTGTTAACTATACTTCCAAGTTTTGTGTCATCTGCAAATTTTGAAATTGTGATCTGTACACCCACGTCCAAGTCATTAATATATATCAAGAAAAGCAGTGGTCCTAGTACCGACCCCTGGGGAACACCACTGTATACCTTCCTCCAGTCCAAAAAACAACCGTTCACCACTACTCTCTGTTTCCTGTCGCTTAGCCAATTTCGAATCCATGCTGCCACTGTCCCTTTTATTCCATGGGCTTCAACTTTGCTGGCAAGCCTATTATATGGCACTTTGTCGAACGCCTTTTGGAAATCCATGTACACAACGTCAACCGCATTACCCTCATCCACCCTCTCTGTTACCTCATCAAAAAACTTGATCAAGTTGGTTAAACACAATTTGCCTTTAACAAATCCGTGCTGGCTTTCCTTAATTAATCCACACCTATCCAAGTGACTGTTAATTTTGTCCCTGATTACTGTTTCTAAAAGCTTCCTCACTACTGAGGTTAAACTGTCTGGCCTGTAGTTGCTGGGTTTATCTTTACATCCTTTTTTGAACAAGGGTGCAACATTTGCAATTCTCCAGTCCTCTGGCACCACCCCTGTATCTATGGAGGATTGGAATATTATGGCCAGTACCTCCACGATTTCTGCCCTCAATTCCCTCAGCATCCTAGGATGCATCCCATCCACTCCTGGTGATTTATCTACTTTAAGTACAGCCAGCCTTTCTAATACCTCCTCTTTATCAATTTTTATCCTATCAAGTGTCTCCACTACCTCCTCCTTCACTATGTCTATGGCAGCATCCTCTTCCTTGGTGAAAACAGATGCAAAGTACTCGTTTAATACTTCAGCCATACCCTCTGCCTCCATGCATAGGTCTCCTTTTTGGTTCCTAATTGGCCCCAACCCTCCTCTTACTACTTTTACTATTTATATGCTTATAGAAGACTTTTGGATTACCTTTTATGTTGGCTGCCATTCTATTCTCGTACCCTCTCTTTGCCTCTCTTATTTTCTTTTTCACTTCTCCTCTGACCTTTCTAAATGTAGCCTGATTCTCAGATTTATTTGCAACCTGACATCTGTCATACATGCTCTTTTTCTGCTTCATCATATTCTCTATCTGTTTCGTCATCCGGGGAGCCCTGACTTCAGTTGCCCTGCCTTTCTCCCTAGTGGGAATGTACCTCAACTGTACCTGAACTATTTCCTCTTTGAAGGCAGCCCATTGTTCCATTACAGTTTTGCCTGCCAATCTTTGATTCCAATTTACCCGGGCCAGATCCGTTCTCATCCCACTGAAATTGGCTTTCCCCCAGTTAAACATTTTTACTCTAGCTTGCTCCCTGCCCTTTTCCATAGCTAATCTAAACCTTATGATACTATGATCACTGTTCCCTAAATGTTCACCAACTGACACTTGCTCCACTTGACCTACCTCATCCCCAGAACCAGATCCAGCAATGCCTCCTCCCTTGTCGGGCCGGAAACATACTGATCAAGATAGTTTTCCTGAACACACTTCAGAAATTCTTCCCCTTCTCTGCCCTTTACACTATTACAATCCCAGTCTATATTAGGATAGTTGAAGTTCCCCATTATTACTACTCTATCGTTCTTGTACCTCTCTCTAATTGCTCTGCAAATTTGCTCCTCCATATCTTTCCCACTATTTGGTGGTCTATAGAATACACCAAGTAGTGTAATGGCACCTCTATTATTTCTTAACTCTAGCCATACAGATATTTTCCTTGACCCCTCCAGCACATCCTCCCTCTCCAGCACTGTAATATTCTCCTTAATAGGAATCGGGGTGAAAACTCTCCACTGGCTGGAGTCATACCGAGCACAAAGGAAGATGGTTGTGGTTGTTGGAGGCCAATCATCTCAGCCCCAGGACATCACTGTAGGAGTTCCTCAGGGCAGTGTGCTAGACCCAACCATCTTCAGCTGATTCATCAATGACTTTCCCTCCATCATAAGGTCAGAAGTGGGGATGGGGGTCACCATTGACCAGAAACTTAACTGGACCAGCCACATAAGTGGCTACAAGAGCAGGTCAGAGGCTGGGTATTCTGCGGCGAGTGTCTCACCTCCTGACTCCCCAAAAGCCTTTCCACCATCACAAGGCACAAGTCAGGAGTGTGATGAATACTCTCCATTTGCTTGGATGAGTGCAGCTCCAACAACACTCAAGAATCTCGTCACCATCCAGGACAAAGAAGCCCGCTTGATTGGCACCCCATCCACCACCTTAAACATTCACTTCCTCCACCACCGGTGCACCGTGGCTGCCATGTGCACCATGTACAAGATGCACTGCAGCAACTTGCCAAGACTTCTTCGACAGCACCTCCCAAACCCGCGCCCTCTACCACCGTGAAGGACAAGGGCAGCAGGGGCTAGGGAACGCCACCACCTCCCAGTTCCCCTCCAAATCACACACCATCCTGACTTGGAAATATATCGCTGTTCCTTCATCGTCGCTGGGTCAAAATCCTGGAACTCCCTCCCTAACAGCACTGTGGGAGTACCTTCACCACACGGACTGCAGCGGTTCAAGAAGGTGGCTCACCACCACCTTCTCAAGGGCAATTAGGGTTAGGCAATAAATGCTGGCCTTGCCAGTGATGCCCACGACCCAGGAACGAATTTTAAAAAACCTCTTTTATCGTTTCCCCTCGCTGACTGCTGGTCAACCATTAAACCTGATCTTTGCTAAATTATCTAATAGTTTGTCTTATTTCCTAATGCAACTAGATTGTCATTATTGCATTTTGGAATGATCTGATGTCCGATAATTATTTTCTTGGTTCCATTAGCTGCTTTGTGGTTTACCTTTCATAGCCGCCTTCATGACATTGGCTGAAGTCCATCTTGGATTTCCTCAGTAATCCGATAACTCATAAACAAATATGTTGCAGACCCATAAATTGGAGGCATCCAAGTCACCTGACTTGGTACTGGGATTGACAGTAATAGTCCATTGCACCTGTATTACTAGTACTGCTTATTGGTGTAGTAATAGTAGGAAGATTCTGGGGCTAAAAGGGTTAAATTATGAGGACAAGTTGCATAGACTTGGCTTGTATTCCCTTGAGTATCGAAGATTAAGGGGTGATATAATTGAGGTGTTTAAGATGATTAAAGGAGTTGATAGTGTAGGTAGAGAGAAACTATTTCCTCTGCTGGGGGAAGTCCAGAACAAGGGAACATAACCTTAAAATTAGAGCTGGGCCATTCAGGGGTGAAATCAGGAAGCACTTCTTCACACAAAGGGTAGTGGAAATCTGGAAGTCTCTCTGCCAAAAAGCCATTGAGGCTGTGAGGTCAATTGAAAATTTCAAAAATGCGATTGATACATTTTTGTTAGGCTAGGGTATTAATGGTTAAGGAACCAATGCGAGTAAATGGAGTTAAGATACAGATCAGCCATGATCTGGTTGAATGGCGGAACAGGCTCAAGGGGCTGAATGGCCTCCTTCTGTTCCTATGTTCTGCATTCAGAACGTCCAAGCCCTCTGAGTTACTGTTGATGCTGCTCAGTGCACTCTGTTTCCTGACACAGGGTGTTGCTGTGCACCTTCCTACTATTCCTATTGATCCCCAAACTGATGCCATATTTCTTGTGACACAAAGCTATTGCTTTCAGATCTTCTGGGTATTTTAAATGCAATTTAATATCCTTTCTTCCGAGGAAACAGATTTGTTGTTCAAAATTTGCAAGCAGAGATATTTTATTATCTTTTCTATCACTTGTGGCAAAGGAAAGTCATGTGGCTTCTCGACAGTTGCCTCAGCCAAAACGTGTTAACCCAGTGCACCCCAGGCACTGAATCTGCGATCTTCCAGGTACTGTATGGTTTCTACCACACTCTGCATTTAGCCTCTGAGATATCCAAAACAGTTTAACTAAGTACTATGCACCAAGATCTCTTGCTGGTTAAACCCGGAATTTCATTATGAACTTGAATAGATTTGTTAAAAATTGACCCTACCCCTTTGAGGCAAAAATTTAATTATAGCAGAGCTGCAGGGATGTTGGGCACTTTTGATTACAGTTAATAAGAGTTTGATCCAGCCATTTATGTCCAATGTTCTTTTGACATTCTAATTACACATAATAGAAGTAATTGAAGTAATCCAAATTGGACAACCTGTCAATATAAATTAAAAATAAAGTACAGTATCAATGTGCTGTCTTTAACATATTTAGCAAATGCAGTGTTGTGCCCAATTTACAAATCAAGCTAAATTTGCCTCTGGCAGAACGTCATTATTGTGCCTAGTTTCCCATTTTGATTTCTTGTCTGTAGTGAACTGTAGACAATGACCCGGGAGTTCTAGGTTCACAATCCTATGTTCTTTGAGTGTAGATGTTGGTATTACAAAATTGTGACTAGATCACGATGTTTTGGACCTTTTTATTGTGTTCCATTATTTCCGATCCACAGAGTCTCTGTTAGGGTTAGCCAACTTTAATAATGGAATTTTGATAATGTGTTGTCTCCGCATGCAGGCTAGGAGATCCTGGATCAACTTTTGTATATTTGAGTTCCAGATCCCAGTTGTATCATTATGGAATGACACCAAGTACATCTCCGCAGGAAGCCGGAATTACTGCCCTGCTGGTCAACTGGAATTACTGCCCTGCTGGTCAACCAGCAGGAAGACCAGAAAGTCAGCAGGACAGTCATTCCCTCACCAGCTCTTGCATAACTTTCAGCAGCTGATTTAAATGGTCTTTGACGGACACCTAGAGTAGGTCACTGACTGGTGGCACAAAGCCCTGGCAAATCAGAAAGGAGAAAATATCAGGGAGGGGTGACGATGAAGGGGTCTTAAAGACTTAATTACTGTCCCAAAAAGAACTTAATTCTGTAAATCTTACGACCTCCTTCACTTCCAACCACACATTAAACCTTTGGATAAATCAATTAAGATATTTTTGTGGTTCATGCTGTTGTTGTGAGTATTTGGGCAGATGATGGAAAGAGGAGAATTGGGAATAAATTAAATGAAACTAACATTCCAATTGAGCTGTGTTGTAAAAAGAAAATCCAAGTATACCTCATGTTGAATATTGATGTAAATCCCTTTGCAATTTGTTGGAGATGGCTTGGCATCAACTGTAAGAAAACCAAATGAAGACTTCCTTTTAAGTAAAGTAATACTGAATTATAATGGAAAAAAATTAGCATTAAATTAAATTGATGACTTTTTTGTTATGCATATATCATTGGTACATGCTAAATTCTTGGTGTAGAAATATTTCTTGGAACTTGGCCTTGGCTCAGTGTAGCATGCTTTACCTATGGGTAAAGAGAATTATGGCTTTGAGCCCCTAACCAGTACTTGACCACATAATTTGGGCTGACACTCCAATGCAGAACTGAGACATTGGTCAGACTGATACAATAAATACAAAAGAAAATAAGATATTTAGGAATTGTAGAATCTTCTCTCGTTATAATGCTGAAGTTATCATCCTTCAGATGAACCAATCAACTGAAGCCTCATCTACCTGTTCAAGAGGATTTTAAAGGTCCCATGACACTATTGGAAGAAATAGAGAGTCCCTCTGGTGTCATGACCACCGCTCTACCCTCAACCAAATATTACGGAAACCAGTTAACTAGTCATTCATCTCACGGATGCTTGCGGGGTCTTACTGTGTGCAAAATGGCTGCTGCACTTGTGGACATAACAACCATCAATGCACTTAACAGTAATTCACCGAATGTGCAGGATTCAGCCAGAAGTGCCGAGTGGATGATCCATATCGGCCTCCTCCTGAGGTCCCCAACATCACAGAAGCCAGTCTTCAGCCAATTCGATTCACTCCACGTGAAGTCAAGAAACGGCTGAGCACACTGGATACAGCAAAGGCTATGGGCCCCGACAACATCCTAGCTGTCGTGCTGAAGACTTGTGCTCCAGAACTAGCCGCGCCTCTAGCCAAGCTGTTCCATTACAGCTACAACACTGGCATCTACCCAATAATTTGGAAAACTACCCAGGTATGTCCTGTCCACAAAAAGCAGGACAAATCCAATCCGGCCAATTACCACCCCATCAGTCTACTCTCAATCAGCAGCAAAGTGATGGAAGGTGTCGTCGCCAGTGCTATCAAGCAGCACTTACTCACCAATAACCTGCTCACTGATGCCCAGATTGGGTTCCACCAGGACCACTCGGCTCCAGACCTCATTACAGCTTTGGTCCAAACATGGACAAAAGAGCTGAACTCCAGGGGTGAAGTGAGAGTGACTGCCCTTGACATCAAGGCAGCATTTAACCAAGTGTGGCATCAAGGAGCCCTAGTAAGATTGAAGTCAATGGGAATCGGGGAAAACTCTCCTGGCTAGAGTCATACCTAGCATAAAGGAAGATGGTTGCTGTTGTTGTTGGAGGTCAATCATCACAGCCCCAGGACATTGCTGCAGGAGTTCCTCAGGGCAGTGTCCTAGGCCCAACCGTCTTCAGCTGCTTCATCAATGACGTTCCCTCCATCATAAGGTCAGCAGTGGGGATGTTCGCTGATGATTCACAGTGTTGAGTTTCATTCACAGTGTTCAGTTCCATTCGCAACTCCCCAGATAATGAAGCAGTCCATGCCCGCATGCAGCAAGACCTGGACAACATTCAGGCTTGGGCTGATAAGTGGCAAGTAACATTCGCGCCACACAAGTGCCAGGCAATGACTAGCTCCAACAAGCGAGAGTCTAACCACCTCCCCTTGCCATTCAATGGCATTACGATCGCCGAATCCCCCACCATCAACATCCACATTGATCAGAAACTTAACTGGACCAGCCACATAAATACTGTGGCAACAAGAGCAGGTCAGAGGCTGGGTATTCTGTGGCGAGTGTTTTACCTCCTTACTCCCCAAAGCCTTTCCACCATCTGCAAGGCACAAGTCAGGAGTGTGATGGAATACTCTCCACTTGCCTGGATGAGTGCAGCTCCAACAACACTCAAGAAGCTCAACACCATCCAGGACAAAGCAGCCCGCTTGATTGGCACTCCATCCACCACCTTGAACATTCACTCCCTCCACCGGCGTACCGTGGCTGCAGTGTGCACCATCTACAAGATGCACTGCAACAACTCGCCAAGGCTTCCTCGGCAGCACCTCCCAAACCCGCGACCTCTACCACAGGGGCAGCAGGCGCATGGGAACACCATCACCTGCAAGTTCCCCTCCAAGTTACACACCATCCTGACTTGGGAATATATCGTCGTTCCTTCATCGTCACTGAGTCAAAATCCTGGAACTCCCTCCCTAACAGCACTGTGGGAGCACCTTCACCATACGGACTGCAGCGGTTCAAGAAGGTGACTCACCACCACCTTCTCAAGGGCAATTAGGGATGGGTAATAAATGCTGGCCTTGCCAGCGACGACCACATCCCATGAACGAATAAAAAAAAATTCTGAGAAGTTTCTGAGAGGCCTGTTTCTTTTATTTTAAAATTTATTTTGCTCATTGTTATAATGCCTGAGTAGATTGTAAATATGATTGCGCTAACGGAAGGGACGGTGTTGCATCATTAGAGACTTTTCCGGCCGGCACATTCTTGCAACAGCCTACTCCAACACTCCTGTGGCAAGTCACCAAGCTGGCAGATTGCTATTCTGCAATTTTCAAAAAAGCTTAAAAGAAATGTCTAGACAAATAGTGTTTCAGCAACAAGAAAACCTCAGGCCCAGCAATGTGTCTACTTAATGAGGCTATTATTGTTGGAGCAGAAATCAATTCCTGAAATTGTATTAATAGTAATCGGGGAGAGGGGTTTGTCACTCCACTCTGCACCGTCTGAGAAAAGAATCTAACAAAATGGCTGCAAGCTTATGTTTTGGAATGATGTTCGACAGGAGAGTAAATGGGCTCTCTGCGACTGTTATTGCTGGGGCTTGATAGAGGCACAACTCATTTCGTTCTTTTTTTTGTATTTCCTAACACTAAGAGCCTGATGGGCGCATTTTACTTCTGGCTATTTCTGTCTAAGTACAAGTGACTTCTATAATGAGATACACATATTATACAGGTATTGACTGCAGTTGCAGATTATAGCAGTGCGCTGTTGATCCCAGGGTTATAAGAACCAGTATTGTTACGTCTATTTGCTGAAGGCATTATTGCAGAATTTACTGCCCACTCCAAGCCCCCTATGTAGCCCTGGGTGGCGGGGGGAGGGCAGTTGTTTACATTTATCAGTTAAAAACTGCAGTCAGCGTTTCTTACACTCTATCTTCATGCTAAAATCTTTTTATGTTTTGCCAAGCCTCTAAGTACTATGTTGCTGACTGGCGTGAGTACTGTTTTTTGACACGACAGCTGTTCAGCTAATTGATCAACAGCTTCTCAGTCTGAGGGCATATTGTAAAGAGCATTTCTATGCCTAGCCCCTGTACAGTCATGTTTATTTCATTCTATCCATTTTGCTGTTCTTATGATTTACTCTTGTAAAACTTTAACAGCTATCAAAACTCTAAGCATTGGAGGATCAAAGTTAAAGCAACCTAATGGCCCATTTTAATCTACATTAAAAAAAAATTCTTGTGCCTGTGTATATAATATGGTATAGTTGCAATATTGCAGTGGACCTCCAACATTGCTGATTGGTCCATGCCAACCATATGACACCAGCGATAATCAAATTCCCATTGTGACAATTGCTAATCACTTTGCACTGCCGCTCAACAATATTATTGGGGGGAAAATCCAACCCGTCATTACTCCAACATGTTAACTTCTTGTTTACTCCACCCTCTTTATTATACTCATCCTAGACATATTACCCACTCTGTACACTACCAGGCTCGGGTTACCAACTCTGGTTGGACGTGTTCCTGGAGGTTTCATCATCTGACCTCCCACCCCCAACTGCCCCGCCCAGTAAAACAGCCCATCTCCAATATTTGTATAACGAATAAATAAATTGTTCAAAGAAATGTAAGAAAAATCAGAATTGTGTTAAGGGTCCTATGATTTTTCACCTGGATTTGCTTGCAGCTAGTGTTTCCTCTAATTTTTTTTTGTGCACAGTCCCTTTAAATTTGCTGCGTGGTATCTCTGCCAGCGGCAAGAGCTGGTGAGCAGCCTGCGTGGGACCTCTATTGCTTCACAGCCGGGGTAACATTGCAGCAGTGTCCAGGAGATTAATCTTCAATTCCTGGAGGGTTGGCAACCCTATACCAGGCACTCCTTTCCAGTCCTCTAGCTTCGCTCCAAACCCTCCCTCATAACTCCACCTGACTGCTCTGGCTCTACTCCTCTTTTGCTGAGTCCCTGCCAGAGTGCTCTAGCCCATGCAGATTACTATCCCCAGGCATAGCCTAAGCATTTAGAACATAAGAACATAAGAAATAGGAGCAGGAGTAGGCCATACAGCCCCACGAGCCTGCTCCGCCATTCAATAAGATCATGGCTGATCATCGACCTCAGATCCACTTTCCTGCCCAATCTCCATATCCCTTGATTCCCTAAGAGTCCAAAAATCTATCTATCTCAGCCTTGAATATACTCAGAGTCAGCATCCACAGCCCTCTGGGTAGAGAATTCCAAAGATTCACAACCCTCTGAGTGAAGAAATTCCTCCTCATCTCAGTCTTAAATGGCCTACCCCTTATCCTGACACTCCAGCCAGGGGAAACAACCTCTCAGCATATACCCTGTCAATCCCCTTCAGAATCTTGTATGTTTCAATGAGATCACCTCTCATTCTTCTAAACTCCAGAGAGTAGAGGCCCATTCTACACAAACTAGGACAGCCCTCTCATCCCAGGAATCAATCTAGTGAACCTTCGTTGCACCGCCTCCAAGGCAAGTATATCCTTCCCTAGATAAGGAGACCAAAACCATGCACAGTACTCCAGATGTGGTCTCACCAAGGCCCTGTACAATTGTAGCAAGACTTCCTTACTCTTATACTCCAACCCCCTTGCAATAAAGACCAACATGCCATTTGCCTTCCTTATTGCTTGCTGTACCTGCATGCTAGCTTTCTGTGTTTCTTGCATGAGGACACCCAGATCTCTCTGAACACCAACATTTAAATGTTTCTCACCATTTAAAAAATATTCTGTTTTTCTATTCTTCCTACCAAAGTGAATAACCTCACATTTCCCTATATTACACTCCATCTGCCACCTTACTGCCTACTCACTTAATCTATCTATATCCCTTTGCAGACTCTGTGTTCTCCTCACAGCTTACTGTCCCACCTAGCTTTGTATCATCAGCAAACTTGGATACATTACACTCGGTCCCTTCATCTAGTTCATTAATATAGATTGTAAATAGCTGAGGCTCCAGCACTGATTCTTGCGGCACCCCACTAGTTACAGCCTGCCAACCTGAGAAAGACCTGTTTATCCCTACTCTCTGTTTTCTGTCCGTTAACCAATCCTCTGTCCATGGTACTATATTACCCCCAACCCCATGAGCCCTTATCTTGTGTAATAACATTTTATGTGACACCTTATCGAATGCCTTTTGGAAATCTAAATATACTACATCCACTGGTTCCCCTTTATCTACCCTGCTAGTTACATCCTCAAAAAACTCTAATAAATTTATCAAACACAATTTCCCTTTCATAAAACCATGTTGACTCTGCCTAATCATGTTATGATTTTCTAAGTGCCCTGATACCACTTCCTTAATGATGGATTCCAGCATTTTCCCAATGACTGATGTCAGGCTATCTGGCCTGTAGTTAGCTTTTTTCGCTCTCCCTCCTTTCTTGAATAGCGGTGTTACATTTGCTATCTTCCAATCTGCTGGGACCATTCTAGAATCTATGGAATTTTGCAGTCTCAAAACCAATGCATCCACTATCTCTGCAGCCACCTCTTTTAGAACCATAGGGAGAAAAATTGGGTATTGCCCATTTTGGGGCGCTAATATCGGCTGGGGGCAAAGTTTAGCGCCGGCGCTAATTATCGCCTCCGACTGCAAAATTCAACTCTATCGCCCCTGGAGGTGATTTGAGCGCTAAATCAGGCGCTACACACCTCTCTTAAGGCGCAAACGTTGGGGAGTGAAGCGCTACCTCAGAACGCTACCGAAACTCAGGCGATGTCAGTTACCATGAAAGCCAGACAGACTGGCGCCATCCGGTTCCTAAAGGGGAGTGGCCATCTTGCTGGTCAGCCACACCCTGCTCGTTGCAGCCTTGAATTTCGGCCTGGAGAGACCTCTAAAGCAATTGTGTTGGAAGCACTAATGGATAGGCCCAGGGAAAGAGCTCGGCGCTTAGGAACCTCAAAAGTGGTGCTGAGGGCCAAAACTCCTTCGGACAACGTTAAATCTTTCCAGACGCGTGTCTCCCTTTCAACCTGTGTGTACCAAAAGTTTTGCCGACAAGAAAAGGCAGGAAGCGCCCGCCTTTAAATAGCGCTCCCCCAACCCCTTCCCGCCTTGAAAACGTTCCCCTCTACCTGTCGTTCCTAGCGGCAGGCGCTAAGGCAGGGGGCGCGACTCAATATCCGGTCCGGGGCGTTGCACGCTCGACTGACGTCACGAAATGCGGGCGCAAGATATCGTGGTGGTAGTGTTTAGCGCTGCCGCAAAACGAATGGTCAATTTCACGAGCGGCTCTAAAATCGCCGCGCTCAGCCGCTAAGTTCCTCGCACCCCCGGAGGTGCTAACGGGAGGCGCTAACCAACCGAATTTTTCCCCCTTAGGATGTAGGCCGTCAAGTCCAAGGGATATGTCGGCTTTTAGTCCCATTAGTTTCTCTTGTACTTTTTCTCTACTTATATTAATTATGTTAAGTTCCTCCCCTTCATTAGACCCTTGGTTCCCTGCCATTTTTGGTATGCTTTTTGTGTCTTGAACTGTGAAGACAGATACAAAATATTTGTTTAATGCTTCTGCCATTTCCTTATTCCCCACAATAATTTCACAGAACACAGAATCCCCACAATGCAGATGGAGGCCATTTCGGCCCATCGAGCCTGCACCGACACATATCCCACCCTATCCCCGTAACCCCACGTATTTAATCCCCCATTTCTCCTGTCTCAGCCTCTAAGGGACCAATGTTTACTTTTGCTACTCTCTTCCTTTTTACGTACTTGTAGAGCTCTTACAATCTGCTTTTATATTTCTTGCTAGTTTTCTCTCATTCAATTTTTTCCCTTTTTATCAATTTTTGGGTCATCCTTTGCTATTTTCTGAAACTCTCCCAATCCTCAGGCTTACTACTATTCTCCACAACATTATAAGCTTCTTCTTTCAATCTAATACTATCCTTAACTTCTTTAGTTAGCCACGGATGGATCATTTTTCCCATGGAGTTTTTGTTGCTCAATGGAATGTATTTTTGTTGAGAATTATGAAATATTTCTTTAAATGCTAGCCACTGTTTATCTACCACCATACTGTTTAATCTATTTTTCCAATCTATCTTAGCCCTCATACCTATGTAATTAGCTTTATTTAAGTTTAAGACTCTAGTTTCGGACTTAGGCAAGTCACTCTCAAACTTAACGTGAAATTCTATCATATTTATGATCACTCTGCCCCAGACGATCCTTTACTATGAGATTGCTAATTAACCCTGTCTCATTACACAATACAAGTTCTAAAATAACCTGTTCCCTGGTTGGTTCCATGACGTATTGTTCTAGGAAACTGTCCCAAATGCATTCCATGAACTCGTCCTCCAGACTACCTTTGCCAATTGATTTGTCCAGTCTCGATGAAGATTAAAGTTTCCCACAATTATTGCATTACCTTTGTTACAAGCTCCTTCTATTTCTTGATTAATATTCTGTCCAACGGTATAGCTACTGTTAGGGGGCCTATATACTACTCCCACTTGTGTCTCCTGTCCCTTGTTATTCCTTATCTCCACCCATACTGATTCTACTTCCTGATCTTCCGAGCCGAGATCCTTTCTCTCTACTGTCCTTACGTCATCCTTTATTATCAGGGTTGACCCCTCCTTTTCCATTCTGCCTGTATTTTCAAAACATCAAGTACCCTGGAACATTTTGTTCCCAACCTTGGTCATCTTGCAACCACGTCTCTGTAATGGCTATTAGATCAAACCCATTTATCTCTATTTGTGCCACTAGTTCGTCTATCTTGTTACGAATGCTTCGTGCATTCAGATAAAGAGCCTTTAATTTAATTTTTTTACCATTATTCCCTGCTTTGACCTTATTCTCTGCTGCACTGCTACCGTTAAACTCTCTATCCCTTCCTGTCACACTCTGCTTATTTTTACCCAAATTGCTACACTGCTCTATTGCCTTGACCTTTGTCTTTAGATTTCTAATTATCCCCCCCCCCCCTTTTTTAGTTTAAAGCCCTATCTACAGCCCTACTTAATTCGATTTGCCAGGATGCTGGTCCCAGCCCGGTTTAGAACGGAACAGCTCCCTCTTTCCCCAGTACTGGTGCCAGTGCCCCATGAATTGAAACCCCTTTTTCCCACACCACTCTTTGAGCCACGCATTTAAATCTCTGATCTGCTTGACTGTGCAAATTTGCGCGTGGCTCAGGTAGTAATCCAGAGATTATTACCCTTGAGGTTCTGTTTATTAATTTAGACCCTAGCTCCTCAAACTCCCTCAGCATAACCTCATTCTTAGTTCTACCTATGTCCTTAGTTCTTACATGGACCATGACAACTGGATCCTCCCTCTCCCACTCCAAGTTCTTCTCCAGCCGCGAGGAGATATCCTAAACCTTGACTTCAGCCTTCAGGACTCTCTTTCGCGGCTGCAGAGAACAGTACCTATCCCCCTGACTAAACTGTTCCCTACCACTACCACATTCCATCCTTCTCCCCCCACTTGGATGGCCACCTGTACCACGGTGCCATGGTCAGTTAGCCCATCCTCCCTGCAGTCCTTTTCCTCGTCCATACAGGTAGCAAGTACTTTGTACCTGTTGGACAAGGTCAATAGCTGAGGCTCTTCCATCACTACATCCTGGGTCCCCATACCTGCCTGACTTGCAGTCACAGCCTCCTGTCCCTGACGAACTCTAAATTTCTACTTAACCTAAAGGGTATGACAGCCTCCTGGAACAAAGTGTCCAGGTAACATAGAAACATAGAAGATAGGAGCAGGAGTCGGCCATTCGGCCCCTCGAGCCTGCTCCGCCATTCAATACGATCATGGCTGATGATCCAAATTCAGTACCCTGTCCCTGCTTTCTCCCCATATCCCTTGATCCCCTTAGCCTTAAGAAATATATCTATCTCCTTCTTGAATATATTTAATGAATTGGCCTCAACTGCCCTCTGTGGTAGAGAATTCCACAGGTTCACCACTCTCTGGGTGAAGAAATTCCTCCTCATCTCAGTCCTAAATGGCTTACCCCTTATCCTTAGACTGTGACCCCTGGTTCTGGACTCCCCCGCCATCGGGTACATCTTTCCTGCATCTAGTCTGTCTAGTCCTGTTAGAATTTTATAAGTTTCAATGAGATCCCCTCTCATTCTTCTAAACTCTAGCGAATACAAGCCCAATTGACCCAATCTCTCTTCATACGTCATTCCTGCCATCCCAGGTATCAGTCTGGTGAATCTTCGCTGCGCTCCCTCCATGGCGAGAACATCCTTCCTCAGATAAGGCGACCAAAACTGCACACAATACTCAAGGTGTGGTCTCACCAAGGCCCTGTACAACTGCAGCAAGACATCCTCTCGCTATGAAGGCCAACATACCATTTGCCTTCTTAACCGCCTGCTGCACCTGCATGCTTACCTTCAGCGACTGGTGCACAAGGACACCCAGGTCTCGTTGCACTTCCCCTTTTCCCAATCTATTGCCGTTCAGATAATCTGCCTTCCTGTTTTTGCCACCAAAGTGGATAACCTCGCATTTATCCACATTATGCTGCATCTGCCATGCATCTGCCCAATCACCCAACCTGTCCAAATCATACAGGAGTTTCTCTGCATCCTCCTCACAGCACACATGCCCACTCTGCTTTGTGTCGTCTGCAAACTTGGAGATATTACATCTAGTTCCCTCGTCTAGATCATTAATATATATTGTGAATAACTGGGGTCCTAGCACCGATCCCTGCGGTACCCCACTAGTCACTGCCTGCCACTCGGAAAAAGACCCGTTTATTCCAACTCTTTGCTTCCTGTCTGCCAACCACTTCTCTCTCCAAGTCAGTACCTTGCCCCCAATCCCATGTGCTTTAACTTTGCACGCTAATCTCTTATGCGGGACCTTATCGAACGCCTTCTGAAAGTCCAAATACACCACATCCACTGGTTCTCCCTTATCTATTCTACCAGTTACATCCTCAAAAAATTCCAGTAGATTAGTCAAGCATGATTTACCATTTGTAAATCCATGTTGACTTTGTCCGATCCTGTCACTGTTTTCCAAGTGCTCTGCTATTACATCTTTTACAATGGACTCTAGCATTTTCCCCACTACCGATGTCAGGCTTACCGGTCTATAATTCCCCATTTTCTCTCTACCACCTTTTTAAATAGTGGGGTTACATTAGCTAGCCTCCAATCCATGGGAACTGTTCCAGAGTCTATAGAATTTTGGAAGATGACCAGCAATGCATCTACTATTTCTAGGGCCACTTCCATAAGTACCCTAGGATGTAGATTATCAGCCCCTGGGGATTTATCGGACTTCAATCCCGTCAATTTCCCGAACACCATTTCCCTACAAATGCTGATTTCATTCAGTTGCTCCCTCTCATTAGACCCTATGTTCCCCAACATCTCTGGGAGTTTATTTGTGTCCTCGTTTGTGAAGACAGAACCAAAGTATGTATTTAATTGGTCTGCCATTTCTTTGTTCCCCATTATAAATTCCCCTGATTCTGACTGCAAGGGACCTACGCTTGACTTCACCAATCTTTTTCTCTTCACATATCTATAGAAGCTTTTATAGTCAGTTTTTATGTTCCCTGCCAGCTTACTCTCATACTCTATTTCCCCCCTCTTAATGAATCCCTTTGTCCTCCTTTGTTGAATCCTAAACTGCTCCCAATCCTCAGGTTTGCTGCTTTTTCTGGCCAATTTATATGTCCTCTCCTTGGATCTTATGCTATCCCTAATTTCCCTTGTTAGCCACGGTTGAGTCACCTTTTTTGTTTTATTTTTATGCCAAACAGGGATGAACAAATTCTGTAGTTCATCCATGCGACCTTTAAATGTTTGTCATTGCCTATCCATCGTCAACCCCTTAAGTAACGTTCCCCAATCCATCCTAGCCAACTCGCGCCTCATACCATCGTAGTTTCCTTTATTTAAATTCAGGACCCTAGTCTCTGAGTCAACTACTTCACTCTCCATCTTAATGAAGAATTCTATCATATTCTGATCGCTCCTCCCCAAGGGGCCTCGCACAACAAGATTGCTAATTAATCCTTTCTCATTACATAATACCCAGTCTAAGATGGCCTGATCTCTAGTTGGTTCCTCGACATATTGGTCCAGGAAGCCATCCTGTATACTCTCTAGGAATTCCTCCTCCACAGTATTGTTACTAATTTGGTTAGCCCAATCTATATGTAGATTAAAGTCACCCATGATAAGTGCTGTGCCCTTATTGCACGCGTCTCTAATTTCCCGTTTAATGCCATCCCCAACCTCAGCATTACTGTTTGGGGGTCTGTATACAACTCCCACTAATGTTTTCTTCCCCTTGGTATTTCTCAGCTCTACCCATACCGATTCCACATCATCAGAGCTAATATCCTTCCTTACTATTGTGTTAATCTCCTCTTTAACCAGCAATGCTACCCCACCTCCTTTTCCTTTTTGCCTGTCCTTCCTGAATATTGAATACCCCTGGATGTTGAATTCCCAGCCTTGGTCACCCTGGAGCCATGTCTCCGTAATCCCAATTATATCATATCCGTTTACATCTATTTGCGCAGCTAATTCATCCACCTAATTAGGAATGCTCCTCGCATTAAGACACAGAGCCTTCAGGCTTGTTTTTTTAACACTCTTAGACCATTTAGAATTATTGTTTACTGTGGCCATGTTTGATTTACACCCTTGATTTCTCTGCCTTCCACTTTTACTTTTCTCCTTCCTGTCTTTTGTTTCTAGTCTTGCTTCCCTTTCCTGTGTCTTCCTGCACAGGTTCCCAACCCCCTGCCATTTTAGTTTATACCCTCCCCAACAGCACTCGCAAACACACCCCCTAGGACATCGGTCCCGGTCCTGCCCAGGTGCAAACCGTCCAGTTTGTACTGGTCCCACCTCTCCCAGAACCGGTTCCAATGTCCCAGGAATTTGAATCCCTCCCCCTTGCACCATTCTTCTAGCCACGTATTCATCTGAAATATCCTTCTATTTCTACTCTGACTAGTACGTGGCACTGGTAGCAATCCTGAGATTACTACCTTTGAGGTCCTATTTTTTAATTTACCTCCTAACTCCCTATATTCAGCTTTTAGGACCTCATCCCGTTTTTTACCTATATCGTTAGTACCTATATGCACCACGACAACTGGCTGTTCACCGTCCCCCTCCAGAATGCCCTGTAGCCGCTCCGAGACATCCTTGACCCTTGCACCAGGGAGGCAACATACCATCCTGGAGTCTCGTTTGCGGCCGCAGAAACGCCTATCTCTTCCCCTTACAATAGAATCCCTTATCACTATAGCTCTCCCGCTCTTTTTCCTCCCCTCCTGTGCAGCAGAACCACCCATGGTGCCAGGAAGTTGGTTGCTGCTGCCTTCCCCCGAGAAGCCATCCCCCTCAACAATATCCAAAGTGGTATATCTGTTTGAGAGGGGGATGGCCACAGGGCACCCCTGTACTACCTGCCTGTGCCTACTACTCTGCCTGGCGGTCACCCATTCCCTTCCTGCCTGTGCAGCCTTTACCTGCGGTGCGACCAACTCATTAAACGTGATATCCACGACGTCCTCAGCATCGCGAATGCTCCAGTATGCATCCATTCGCAGCTCCAGCACCGCAATGCGGTCTGCCAGTACCTGCAGCTGGATACACTTCCTGCACACATGGTCATCAGGGACACAGGAAGTGTCCCTGATTTCCCACATCGCGCAGGAGGAGCATACCACAGGCCCGAGCTGTGCTGCCATGACTTACCCTTTAATTAATTTAAATTAAATCAAATCAAATCAATACCACCAATTACACTACAATTAAATGTTACACTCAAGGGCCCTTGTTTACTAGCACTCCCCGCTACACAACAGAGACCTTAGAAAGTATAACCACAAAATTAAGACCTTCTAAACTTTATAAACTATTAACCTTAACTGTCAAACTATAGAGTAGTATAAATACTCACCTGGCCGTACTCACCCAATCAGCTGCTTCCTCTTGCCTGCATCACTTTTTGAATCGTGACGTGGCTCTGGAACACCGCCGCCGATCTGTGAGATTGGTAAGCGGTTCTTTCCTGTTGCTCCCGACACCACCCCCCCCCCTGATGTATTGCAATGTCTGCAGCTCGTACTCCAGCTCAACAACTCTGAGCCGAAGTTCTTCGAGTTGCAGACACTTACTGCAGATGTGGTTGCTCGGGATCACGATGCTCTCCACAAACTCCCACATGCTGCAGTTACGACACACCACCTGCCCTGCCATCTCTAACCTTGTTTTATTTGTTAATTAATTAGTTAAAGTTTTTATTCAATTGATATTTTAGTTTTATTGTTTGATTATTTTATCTAGTTTGTTATTAATTTAATAAGTACTAGCAAGTTACAGTTTCTCAGCTCTTAATTAAACCTCCTTCCCTAACTTTGAGAGCAAAACAAAGCTCTAATACTCACCAACCAATCACCTACCTGCTTTCCTGTGACGTCACTCTTTGATGTTTTTGAATCGGAGCCTCGCGTTGCCGCTGCTTTAATTCAGGTCCGCTCTCGGGCCGCTCTTTATCCTCTCGCCGCTGCCGCTGCTTTAATTCAGGTCTGCTCTCGGGCCGCTCTTTATCCTCTCGCCGCTGCCGCTGCTTTAATTCAGGTCTGCTCTCGGGCCGCTCTTTATCCTCTCGCCACACCCGCTGCTTTAATTCAGGGCCGCTCTTTATCCTCTCGCCGCTGCTTTAATTCAGGACCGCTCTCTGGCTGCTCTTTATCCTCTCGTCGCTGCTTTTTCTGCTTCTTTCCTGGCCCCAAGACTGCTTCATGAATCGATAGGTTCTAGCCAGCCGGTATTGTGACATGAGCGAGGTGGTAGTTTCTACAGTCTATCTTTTTGGGCAACATTACATGGGTGGGTTTGTATGTTTAGTCTGTGTGTTATACAAAAGCAAAAAAAGTTTTTTTTTTTAAATGCACTCCCCTAATGGGCCCAGTGTGATTGGCAGGAAAAATATCCAGGAATTAGATCAGGTAAAGTAGCATTTGTACAGGTATGCCGAAAAATAACCTTTCCAAACTGCTCCTAGTCATTGCCGTAGCAACTCTAGATCACAGCAAAGTCACATAGCTTTATTTAAGAGGAAGAGAGAAAGGCTGTGTTTGAATTAAACAATCGAAATGAAAGCAACTGTGTAAGAGCCAGAAAGAATGGAAGACAGAGAGAGCCAGCCAGCCAGAAGGAATTAGTGAGTGGGAGATAAGCAGTGACACACGTTTTGTGTTTTACATGCCCAAAATCAAGAGCTACTTTGATTCCTTGCCCTTGCAGTCCTCCTCCCTGCTCAACATCCCCCCCCCCCCCCAACCAAAGTTTCCCTCACTCCAGTCTGTCCTCTATCACCCCACCCACCAACACTAGCATTCCGTGAGACCCACCACCTACTCCCTTGATCCCTCGCATGCTAACACTTGACTGCTTAATTTCCCTGTCTCAGTCCCATGATCACTGACATCATCAACAACTTGCATTTGTTCTCTGGTCATCCTTGTGTGGAAAGGGACATCTCAGAGTGCTGGGGACCCTGAGAAGGGAAAGGAAGAAGGTCAGGAGGGGGCAAAAGCATGATCAAAGAGGAGGGTTTGAAAGGCAGAAGGAGGTGGCAAGTCAGAGATATTGAGGAGATTCTAATAGTTGGGTCAAGGTAGCTGAGGAAACAGCAACTGATGATGCAGCAGAGAAGTAGGCCTGCACTAGAGGAACAAAGATGTCACTTTGTACATAATGAAAGCTATGAAATTGTAAGTAAAGAAAGAACTTGCAGTTATATAGCACCGTTCATTACCTCAGAACGTCCAAGAGTGCGTCATAACCAATGAGTTACTTTTGAAGTAACTGTTGTTTTGTAGGCAAACGTGGTAACCAAATTGCGCATAGCGAGGTCTCAAAAAAAGCAATGAGATAATGACCAGTTAATCTGTTTTTGATGTTGGTTGAGGGTGAAAAGTTGGCCCGGACACCAGGACAACTTCCCTAATCATCATCGAATAGTGCCATGGGATCTTTTATGCCCACCTGAGGGAAGATGGAACCTCAGTTTAACGTCTCATCTGAAAGGCAGCACCTCCGACAGTGCAGCACTCCCTCAGTACTGCACTGGAGTGTCGGCCTGGATTATGTGCTCAGGTCCTGGAGTAGAACTGGAACTCACAACCTTCTGATTTAGAGCTGAAAGTCCTACCACTGAGCCACGGCTGACACCAAGTTGTATTTGGAACTTTGTGAGAACAGGACAGAAAAGCTAAGCAAAGTACTGTCCATAGAAGTAGAAAAGGTGAAACAGAGAAAGATAAGGAGGATTGTGATAGTTGGAGGCAAGATGTGAGATAGGGCAAGATTTTGGTTGTGTCCTTTCTAGGAATGCCAGAGAGGTGTTAGATGAGCCTCCTGAGATATGGAAGCAGTGTTCAAGTCTTGGATGGGCTTGGGCTTTACAGAGAGATAAAAGATCTTCAGGGGATAACAAGTGTTTGGCACAAAAGAGGAAACATGATCCTTGGAAGAAACTTTAGCATCGTTCCACCATTGGCAGCCGTGTCTTCAGCTGCCTAGGCCCTAAGCTCTGGAACTCCCTCTCTAAACCTCACCACCTCTCTGCCTCTGTCCTCCTTCAAGACGCTCCTTAAAACCTACCTCTTTGACTAAGCTCTTGGTCACTTGTCCTAATATCTCCTAATGTGGCTCAGTGTCAAATTTTGTTTGATAATGCTCCTGTGAAGCATCTTGGGATGTTTTACTATGCTAAATACGTTGTTGTTGGAGAGTGGAATGTTTTATTTGAGGTTTGAGGAGCTAGTAAGGCCAAGAACATAGATAGATCAGGAAGCACTAAGCGTGGAAACATCAAAGGTAAGAGATGGTAGCTATTGATAGTTTGCAAAAAAAAATTTCTAAAGAGTATATTTTCAACATTTATTCTAGTTGTAGTGCACACATTCAAACTACTGGACCTGGAAAAGAACAACTATTTCACTTGAAATAAGAAAAACAAAGTTGTAACCATTTAAGTTGGCAGATTGCCTGTGGTGTAATCCCTATATTAGCAGTTCTACCACCAACTTAGGCATGTATCTCTCTTAAAGTTTAATTTGGATATTATATGTTTATGTTTCTACAAAAAGTTCTTAACCGGTTGGGTTTGCCACTTGCCTTCTTGGCTTACCTGAGGTGCTGAAATGGGAAGTACTGCTACCAAACACTGTGATGACATGTGTAAGGTGAGCTATTCCAATGTGTAACATAGTTAAACTGTAGCCTTATCAGACAAAACTTCAGGCTTATTCTTATAAATTGCAGAATAATTCAATTGGTGCTTGATTCCTTGCAGATTGAAAATGATTAACCTAATTAGGGGCTGCTGCTTTTCTGAAAGCCCGGCTTTTATCCAGCATGTTGTGAATAATGTGATTAGTGCAATTAAATTGAGTGAGAATGGACTCGCCGCTCACCTGCTACGAGAGCACTGCAGATTGTGTTAGACAATATTCCGTCAATGCCCACAGCAGGCTCCAAATTAATATTTGACTATGCTGCTGTCCCAAAAAGTGCATTAAATTTAATTTGCATTTTGACCAAATTATATAAAATTGTCACTTTTTACTGCTGGGCCCCACTGACTAGCTAATTACATTCTTATTGAGTGCTTTGTTGGAACCTGTTGTCTGATTAATGTGCTATCTGAAATTATTTGTGCAGCAAAGCTGATAAAAGGTGGTTATTAGGCAGGGAACTGAAGTGCGATTCAGTGGGACAAATTGACTGTGAACAATCTTGGCGTTGGGAGTTCAGAGAAAGAAACTTGGATACATGCCACCTGCTTCTTTAAACAGGAAAAATAAATTAGGCAGCCGCTCCACATTGTTTAGCCCACTCCACCCTCAATTTACACACAAAATGCAGAGGTATTAAAGGGTTCAGAGTGAAATTACAAACTGTCATGGGATCAAGACATGTTGTTTGATAACAAACAGAATGCTGGAAATGTGAGGTAAAAGTAGCAAATGCGCTAGGAATACATCACAGGTCTGACAGAGAAGAGACAAGTTAACTTTCTGGTGGGGGCTGTTCGGTAGGACTGAATTTTGATGATGAGGTGTCCACCCAAAATGTTTAACATTGCTTTTTGCTTTCAAATGCCATGGGGCCTGTGTATTTTCATCAAATTCTGTTTTTATTAGTTTGTGTATTAGTTTAATTTAAAAGTTTTAAGGAAAAACAAAGTCTGCTCATTTAGGCCAGAATGGTTGTAGAAAATAACAAACCTACCTTGATGTGATTACCTTTAACCTTTTCACTCTCCTAACATGACCAGTGAGTCCCAATTTATTATGTTCAATAGAGTTTAGTTCATGATAATTTCATGCATAGTGGAATCTGAAAAATAAATGTATCTCCATAAACTTGAGCTCATTTAAAACTCTGCAGCCTGTACCCTAACTTGCTCCAAGTCCTGTTCACCCATCACCCCTGTGCTCGCTGACCTACATTAGCTCCCGGTCCACCAAAACTCAAATTTATAATTCTCATGTTTGTGTTCAAATCCCTCCATGGCTTCACCCCTCCCTATCTCTCAAACCTCCTCCAGTCCTGCAACCATTCAAGAACTCTGCATTCCTCCAATTCTGGCCTCGTGTGCATCCCGGCTTCCTTCGCCCTACCATTGGTGGCCGTGCCTTTAGCTGCCTGGGCCCTAAGCTCTGGAATTCCCTCCCTAAATCACTCCGCCTCTTTATCTCCTTTTCCTTTAAGACACTTCTTAAAACCTACCTCTTTGACCAAGCTTTTGGTCATCTGTCCTAATATCTCCATCTTTGGCTCGATGTCAATTTTTGTTTGATAACGCTCCTGTGAAGGGACGTTTTACAACGTTAAAGGTGCTATATAAATGCAAATTGTTGCTGCCTTTTTTAAAACACCTCCGCTCCCCACCCCTCCAGTTTTCTCCACTTCCTGTTTGAAGTCAGTGACTGATACACTTGTGCTGGAGTGCAGCTTCACAAGTGTCCGCAGCCCTCCAGATCAAGTGATTGTTCTGCTATGTGAACCTAAACATTGAATGACAGCAGCTACTCATTTTATTGTGGATGATCTCACAACTGAGCCCCAATCCTGCCAATACCCTAAAGTTCCCTGCATGTGTGAATTGTAGCAGGGGGGTCTCTGGATAGCAGTCAGCCGTTGTGAACCCTAGCTGGCGTTTCTTTTACATAGCTCAGGGAAGATGGCACTAATTGTCGCATTTACATTGCCACTACAGCCGAGATCAGCTAACCACTTTCAGAGCACTGATTTGAATATGGTGCATTTACCCATCCATCAGCCCCTTGGAGTTTTGTGTAGTTTTCAAACAGGCTTAGATTTTGAAACAGTTCAACGACTGCACTTCCATGTTAGCTGCAGCGAGGCAGATCATGTATTGCATAGAACTTACAGCACAGAAACAGGCCATTCGGTCCAACTGGCCTATGTCGGTGTTTATGCTCCACACGAGCCACCTCCCACTGACATCGTCTAACCTCATCAGCATATCCTTCTATTCCTTTCTTCCTCGTGTACATATCTAGCTTCCTGTCTTGTTTTCGTTTAAACAAATAAATATATATAATATATATATATATATATATATATATATATATATAAAAAAAAATAGCAATGGACGGACCAACAGCTTCCTTTTATACACAAGGTGAAGTGTTTTGCAAGTCACCTACCTTCATGATCCTTGCCCCACGAATGTCATATTAATTGCATAAACCAATTCAGTAAATACAAGTTCAGTAGCGAACATGAGCAGCCATTTTGCTTCTGATATTAAATGCAGAAGCAATCTTACAGGCTGCATAGAGTCCTGATGCAATGACACAGCACGCCCCTCTGAATAGGACTGCCACCTCTGGACTGGCTGCAGACTCCTGGACAGGGGTCATTGAGGGAGGTATCTCACAAGCCACTCAAGGAGTCTTCCTGCTTCAGTTCAGCTAAGAATGATTAGATACATTTTTTTTAATTTATAAGGGTGTCCAGGATCTGCGCAGGAGTTCAGATGGGTTTTGTTTGAATGCATAAGCATATTAGGGTAATTTTTTTGCCATTTGCTAATGCTAATGGAAAAGTAAAAAAAATACTTTATATTCATGCCACCTTTTTCATTAAGATTAAGAAACTCAGACAAATAAATCCCATTTAGAGTTACTGTGTAAGATTTATTACCACATTTTGGATAGCAGTTTAGGTTTAAATGTGACTGGACAAATCTAATGAATCCTTGGAAATAAGTGCACTGGGGTTGACCTGATAAAGCTCAGGTAAAAGGGGTCAGGTTATGCTGCAGAACAATCTACACTAATTACTCAATGGGGGTAGTAAATTGACGGGTCTCTTAAACCAGTTTTACACTGATACTTGTTTAGGTTGGATTTGTGGAGACCAACTTAAGGGCTGCATATAGTGACACCCAATGTTCCCTTTAAGCCATGCAGCGGTCTGGAAGTCCCGCGCAGCCAGCTCACCAGCTTTTGAATGGAAAAAATGCGCATGTGCCGAAATTTGAATGGATCACGCAGCCCGTTAAAAGGGCCGCGCACCCAAAACAAAAATTTAAGGGACCATTGGTGACACCACAAGTCATGGCCAGAATGGAAAGGATTGGGTAATTCCCCCGTCAATCACTGCTGTGAGTGACTGGGATTGATTTTATGCACATAATTTGTATTATGTAACTATCCTCCACTCACTGCAGTTTGCTGGTTAAGTAATCCTGCTTTTATCTGGAGAAGTTGCTGCAGTTTCGGTCATGAGTTCTGCTTGCTGCAGACTCTTTTTAAATAGACTCTGTAAATAGACTTTGTTTGCAGTAAAATAGACTGTTTGCTATGAGACCTGCCGTAAGTCCCGCCTCCAACTCATTGGCTGACACAGTGGTGTCAACAGACACTCCGCAACTTAAGTGAGTCAGCTCCCAGTGACTGCACCACTAATCCAGTTACCCTATCTAGGGTCTGCAATTCTGCCACTAGAATAATGGAGCTGGATTTAGTAGTGTAAATGCCAAGTGTTGTGTTGCAGATGTCAGTCCCCCAGAATGTGACTTAAGCAAGCACCAGTCTGAAAGTGGCTGTAAATCTGTTTACTCTGTGTCACATTGCTAAGTACAGTTGTAGTTTGGGGCTAGTATTAGAAAACAAGTTTAGTCATTTCGTGGGTCAACCTTGCATGCTATTGGGTGCATGTGCAGAGAACATATTTTCAACCAGGCAGAATTGCCTTCTATGGTTGAGATTATGTAATTTTTGGTACATTCTGAAATGGCATGGATAATCGTATTAACTGGGGGAGCCATGTGAGCTATCAGTCTCAGTGTCAGGGAAGGAAGTACTGCAGACAGGCCTGCAATGTAGATTTACCTATTGCCTGATGACGATCTAAATCCAAGACTGCTAGAAATTGCTAATAAAGCAGTTCTGCCACATACCTGCTATAAATAGTATTTTATAAATCATTGCTTAACTGCTGACCAGTCGAGAGCAACCTTTACATCTACTAGAAGGTACTATTATTCAATAAATGTGTTGGCAGCCTGCACTTTAAATTAGATGTGTGCATCATATTTCAAGTGAATGGAAAGACTCCTGACTACAGGAGGATTTCAGTTGCGTCTTCATTCACGGGGAGGTGGAGTAAGTTTTCCTGCTAAATATTAAATGTATGCACTGAAGGTGCATATTTTTTTTGTATCCCTTCTTTAGTTAGCTATTTCTCCTGCTCTTCTGCTTCTGCACGCCATTCTGAGCGCAAGTGCCTCGCCAATGGTGCTTTTGAGCCGACCATTTGAAGAATGACGCAGGCTGACTTCCCCCACCCTCTGGTTAAACGCACCGACTCACTACAGCCTGTAGACAATCCATCTGAGTTCGGGTGGCAAAGATGCAACTGAATCCATTCCCACCACAACAGCATGACTGAGATTAGGAATGACGAGAGTCAAAATTAGCCAGCTTTGAACATCTACTGGGAAATTATGGGCTTCAGAGCTGCGTCCCACGCTTCCATAAGAAAGTCACAGAGTTGAACTTTATTGTATTGAATTAAATAGATTTTTAGTGAAAGGCTTGACGTACATGATGCAGGTCTTTGAAATGAGGAGAGTCACAGGTAATCGAAATTCAATCAAACAAGATTAGAGATTCAAATTTATCCTCCCGTCAGCGCCCCCCCCCCCCCTTAGAACTGTGAATCAGTATAATAGCCTCCCCGCAAAACAGTAGACCTTGTATAAATGTATGGTTAATAATGAGATTGGCAGTTTAAAAATAAGGTTTTGAGACAAATGACCAATTGCTCCGTGAGTTACAATATTTCCTGTGGTGCCACAATAATGTATGATTCATCGAGAGAATGCATATGACCCAGCGTTGAATAGTATGGGTGGTAAATTGGACTAATATCTTTATTTCCTCTGAGGGTTGGGAAGAAGTTTAACAGACCCCTATCTTAACATAAGAAATAGGAGCAGGAGTAGGCCATTTGGCCCCTCGAGCCTGCTCCGCCATTCAATAAGATCGTGGCTGATCTGATCTTGGCCTCAACTCCACTTTCCTGCCCACTCCCTATAACCCTTGACTCCCCTGCTTTTCAAAAATCTGTCTATCTCCACCTTGAATATATTCAATGACTCAGCCTCCACAGCTCTCTGGGGTAGAGAATTCCAGAGATTCACGACCCTCTGAGAGAAGAAATTCCTCCTCATCTCCGTTTTAAATGGGCGACCCCTTATTCTGAAACTGTGCCCCCTAGTTCTAGATTCCCCCACGAGGGGAAAACATCCTCTCAGCATCTACCCTGTCCAGCCCAACCTGCTCAACCTTTCCTCATAAGACAACCCCTTCAACTCAGGAATCAACCTAGTGAACCTTCTCTGAACTGCCTCCAATGCAAGTATATCCTTCCTTAAATAAGGAGACCAAAACTGTCAGCAGTACTCCAGGTGTGGTCTCACCAATGCCCTGTACAGTTGTAGCAAGACTTGCCTACTTTTATACTCCATCCTCCTTGCAATAAAGGCCAATATCCCATTTGCCTTCCTAATTACTTGCTGTACCTGCATGCTAACTTTTTGTGTTTCATGTACGAGGATACCCAGATCCCTCTGTACCACAGCATTCTGTACTCTCTCTCCATTTAAATAATATTTTGTTTTTTTATTCTTCCTACCAAAGTGGATAACCTCACATTTTCCCACATTATACTCCATCTGCCAAATTTTTGCCCACTCACTTAACCTATCTATATCCCTTTGCAGACTCTTTGTGCACTCCTCACAACTTGCTTTCCCACCGATCTTTGTATCATCAGCAAATTTGGCAACAGTACACTCGGTCCCTTCATCCAAGTCATTAATATAGATTGTAAATAGTTGAGGCCCCGGCACTGATCCCTGTGGCACCCCACTAGTTACAGTTTGCCAACCTGAAAATGACCCATTTATTCCGACTCTGTTTTCTGTTAGTTAGCCAATCCTCTATCCAATCTAATATATTGGCCCAAAAATTAGTCTTAGTACGCGAGAGTACACACTCTCACGTATTCTGTCTCCAATTGCCGGTTTTCTGCATGCACTGCGCATGCGCTGAAAACCGGCACTTGGTGAACTCAAAAGGGGGCGGTTCCTAGGTGAACCGCGTGCGCGCTACAGGCTGCGCGCACGCAGTGCACTTAGTGCTTTGAACGCGCAGGTAAGCATGGAAGATTTTGCACATAAAGAAAGGAGGCGTAAGACCCTCTTTTAACAAGGTAAGTAGTTAATTAAGTATTACTTAAAAAAAATTTCAACAGGTTTATCTTTTTTAGAGACTTTAAAGAAAGGTAAGTTTATTTTTATAACTTTTAAAAAGATTTTAAATTTTTTCAAAAATTTAATTTTTTGTTTAAAGTGGTTAATTTATTTAACTATACTTATTTTATTAATGTGATGGTTTTTTTTTAATTTAATTGAGGTTTAGCTGTTCTTTTGGGGGGGTATAGATTCATAGCTTTGACAGCCCTTGCTGTCAAAACTATGAATGAAAGATGGTGTGCTGCCATTGGCTCTAACTGAATCACGTGATCCCACAGCTCGCACGAATTAACTGCGTCTGTGGGATACGCACACACTGCACAGCTGCAGCCTTGAAACTAAAGTTCGTGTGAGCTCGGAAGGAAAAGGCAGGCGCGCAGTGAGATATCGCGGGGAAGCCTTACCCCCGCAGGAAGGCTCCGTCTTTAATTTCTGGGCCATTACCCCCAACACCGTGAACTCTTATCTTGTGCAGTAACCTTTTATGCGGCACCTTATCGAATGCCTCCTGGAAATCCAAATACACTACATCTACTGATTTCCCTTTATCCACCCTACTCGTTACATCCTGAAAGAACTCTAGTAAATTGTCAAACATGATTTCCCTTTCATAAAACTATGTTGTCTCAGCTTGATTGTATTGGCCCGTATTTTCCGATCGGAGGCTTCCTGCGTGCAGAGGCCTCCCATCTGGAAAAATCTACGCCCTTACCGGAGGGCTCCAGAGGTCCGGACATTTCCGCTCCTGGGCCTCTGCTGTACGAAATGCGCAGGGCCCAGGTATCCCAGGGGCGCATGCGGTTCGCAAACGCCCCTGGGATCACGTGGGCCATGGGGAACCAATGGAAGAAGGGAATCCCCCTTCACAGTTTAGACAGCTTAGACCCATCAAAAGTATGAATGGGGATCACTCAAAAAACACATCAAAACATTAAATAAATTTTTCTTAAAAATCACGTTTTTAAAATTAGTTAAAATTACATTAAATTAAATATTTTAAACAAAAATTTAATTTTTTGAAAAAAAAAACATTTTTACAGAGCTAAAAATAAACTTAGCTTTTTTAAAAGTATTTTTAAATTATAAATGAGTGGGGGGAAAAAATTATTTTTTAACTTTTTTAAACTCTTATGCTGGTAAAAGTAGGCCTTACGCCTGCTTTTACCAGGCGTAAGATTTTTAAGGGTTTTCAGCGGGTGGAGGTTCTGCAGAAAGCGGAACTCTCCACCAGCGGAGGCCCTTCTCCCGGGCAGGCGGAGGATCTGTTTCTTGACAGATCGGAAGTGCCGGGTGTGTATATAGCTCGTACACACGTGTAGGGATTGGAAAATATGGGCCATTATGATTTTCTAAATGTACTGCTACTACTTCCTTAATAATGGATTCCAGCATTTTCCCAATGACAGATGTTAGGCTAACTGGCCTATAGCTTCCTGCTTTCTGTCTCCCTCCTTTCTTGAAATGGGGCGTTACATTTGCGGTTTTTCAATCCGCTGGGACCATTGCAGAATCCAAGGAATTTTGGTAGATTATAACCAATGCATCCACTATCTCTGCAGCCACTTCTTTTAAGACCCTAGGATGCAGGCTATCAGATCCAGGGGACTTGTCAGCCTTTAGTCCTATTAGTTTGCCAAGTACTTTTTCTCTTGTGATAGTGATTGTTTTAAGTTCCTCCCCCCTTTTGCCCCTTGATTGCCTACTATTATTGGGATGATTCTACCGTGAAGACAGATACAAAATATTTGTTCAAAGTCTCTGCCATTTCCTTGTTTCCCATTATTAATCCCCCAGTCTCATCCTCTAGGGGAGCAACATTTACTTCAGCGACACTCTTCCTTTTTATATACCTGTAGAAGCTCTTACTGTCTTTTTTTATATTTCTTGCAAGTTTACTCTCATAATCTATCTTCTCCCTCTTTATTCTTTTTTTTAGTCATCCTTTGCTGGTTTATAAAAAATTCCCAATCGTCTGGCCTACCACTAATCTTTGCAACATTGTATGCCTTTTCTTTCAATTTAATGCCATCCTTAACTTCCTTAGTTAGCCACGGATGGTTCATCCTTCTCACTGGAATATACCTTTGCTGAGAGTTATGAAATATCTCCTTAAATGTCTGCCACTGCTTTTCTACCGTCTTACCCTTTAACCTATATTCCCAGTCCACTTTAGCCAACTCTGTCTTCATACCTTCATGGGGGCTTTACTTGTAGTTGGTGGCCTGCCTCAGGAAATTGAGTAGGTGGAGTAGAGAAAATGATCAGGAAAATTGTACATTCATTGTGGAGGGAATGGAATGAAAAGCATTTTCTCATTCTATGCTTTATGTTTTTATATCTTTCCAGTTCTTCTCTTCCCTCATATAGCTGCTTAAAATCATCAGCAATACTTGAGGTTTACTTCAGTTAGAAGTACTGTTAAATGTTTATTGCTCAATTTGTTAAGGCATTTGATAAAAAAAAATCGATATTCATTTTGCCTTCAGTAAGGAAAAGCGAGTGAGTGAGCATATTGAGTAAAAGAAAGGACTTTGGAAACAATAGGTAAGACATATGGGTTAAATTTTCACTAGTGCAGCCTTCCACTTTATCTCTCCGATGCATTTGGTGCAGCTAACTCTTCCAATTAAATCAAGCAGCCTGCCTTGGTTCTTCAAATTCAGGCACCCAGCTTCATCCTTCATTGGCCAAAGAGCTACCTGAACAATAAACAAGTTACATAGAATTTACAGTACAGAAACAGGTCGTTGGACCCAACTGGTCCATGCTGGTGCTTATTTCCAGATATAAATGGGACAATTCTGTTAGAATCAGGGCAATTGGAAAGTTCTTTTAAAGAAGGTGGTTGTAAAATTTCAAAGAAGCTAGGTTACTGTTTGAATTCAGAAACTGGCCATTCGACCCAAGTGGTCCATCCCAGTGTTTATGCTCCACACGAGCCTCCTCCTACCCCTCTTCATCTCACCCTCTCAACATAACCTTCTATTCCTTTCTCCCTCATGTGTTTATCTAGCTTCCCCTTAAATACATCTATGCTATTCGCCTCAAACACTCCATGTTCCACATTCTAACCACTCTCATTCTAACCACTCTCTGGGTAAAGAAGTTTCTCCTGAATTCCTTATTGGATTTATTGGTGATGATCTTATATTTATAGCCCCTAATTTTGCACTCCTCCGCCCCCGCCCCCCCCCGTTCTATGTCGCGTATTTTCCTTGGATATAAGTAACGAATGATCTTCCCATAAAAGTTTAGGAATTTGACATTATAACCTGCCATTCAATTAAAAGTACAGCTCTAGATTTTAATGGCTTTTATGAGGAGCTGGGTGTAATGCTTTATTCCATCGTCTACCCTATCGAACCTTTTCATAATTTTAAAGACCTCTGTTAGGTTACCCTCCAGCCTTCCCTTTTCCAAGAGAAAAATGCCCCATCGTACGAAACATCATGTACGATCCCAATCCTGTCATGACCTGATGCATATCTTCCCACTCGTGCGGCTTCCAACAGGATCTACTGAACGGCAGTAAAGACCAGGAACCCTAGCCGATTTCCTTCCCTTCTCCCAGCCCCATGATGCTGAATTTAATTGTCAGCCATGGCTCAGTTGGTAGCACTCTCACCTCTGAGTCAAAATGTTGTGGGTTCAAGTCCCTCTCCTGAGACTTTAGCACATTATCTAGGCTGTCGTGAGTAGCCCACATTGGCACCCTATATATTGTACGTGTGTTTTTTTTCTCCCCTTGCCTCCGTGTCTAATTTTGACTCCCCATCGCCAATGAAATTACTTCTTGGGTGAATAAGGCATTGAACTGGTTCAATAATCGCGCGCAGTGAAAAATTTAATTTATAACTTGCACTTTTGTGCCCTGATTTATCTAACAGCAACTGATACTGTTTTTAGCTGGTATGATGGGCATAAGAATAAGAGTGCAACATCAGTTAGTTGTTCTATCACCAAGCCAGCTGCTTGTGGGCATGTTTGTGCACGGTTGGTTCATTCACTCGCATTCTTGTCTGCCAAAAGAACTGCTGATGCCACCGTGACAGCGCAACAAAGACTGGGACGCCTTTTCAGCACAAGTAATGTGTATTGGCTGAAAAATGCAATCTGAATGAATTACTGCTTTCTCAGCATGGCGCTGACACATAATGCCCAGTGTACTTGACAAACTTGTTTAACCAGGAATCTCATCATCTAGTGTGTATCTGAGTAATCTTTTCAGTTAACGAGTGGATTATTAAATTGGTACAGCAGACAAACTTTGAAAGCTGTAGAAGGAGACTTGGTACTTATTTGATTCAAGATAAGGAAACCCTTTGGTTGTCTCTAGTGCAGGTTGTTCCTCCAGGTTGCGTTTCTGTTTCCCCCCGTTCTATGTCGCGTATTTTCCTTGGATATAAGTAACAAATGATCTTCCCATAAAAGTTTAGGAATTTGACATTATAACCTGCCATTCAATTAAAAGTACAGCTCTAGATTTTAATGGCTTTTATGAGGAGCTGGGTGTAATGCTTTATTCCATCGTCAGTGTAATAAGCTTCCAATAAAAAGGACCATTAATAGGGATGATTTTCTGTACAAATTTGGATTTATAATTTAATAAAGCAGTAAAAATGTTTGTAATTTAAGAATCATTCTATTCTGCGGTTTTGACATAAATTTGTGACCGGGGCAGCGGGGTACGGGTTCAGTGCTTCAAAGTGTAAATTTAGGACATCAGTGGGGATCGCTTCACACACAGGGTGATCAACAACAGGGATGGCTTGCCAGGAAGAGTGGTTGAGAACTAATTTAAGCAACAATTAGATGCTGTGGGGCTGGTATTAAGAAAGAATGAGAGAATGGGCCAAAGGGCCTTCTCTTTCCAAAACCTGTCTTGCAACTCCGCTCTGTTTTAAAAAAAAATACACTGGATTTAGGCTCTCTTATCTATTTTCCTACATTAAAACTGTGACTACACTACAAAAAAGTACTTCATTGGTTATAAGGCGTCCTGAGATCATGAAAGCTGCTATATCACTGCAAGTCTTTCTTTTTAAATAGGAAATCACAATCCTGATATGTTTTCTCACTTTTCTACTCAACTTTTTCTTAGAAGAGTGCAAGTTTTTTTTCCCTGTATATAGTTGGCTATATTTGGTGGAAGGCAATATTTTATCTCAAGGGGGGTTGTCAGTGAAATTAGTACATACCTGTTGGAAAGTTTCCCTCCATTGCAATCAAAGGGATATTCTTAACAACAGAAAATGCTGGAAGCACTCAGCAGGATGAAGGGTCACAGACCTGAAACGTTAACTCTGTTTCTCTCTCCATGGATGCTGCCTGGCCTGCTGAGTGCTTCCAGCATTTTCTGTTGTTATTTCAGATTTCCAGCATCCACAGTATTTTGCTATTGGACATTGTTAACAGTTGTTTTGTATTTTAAAAAAAAATTCCTCTGAGTCAGAAGGTGCTCAAGTCTCTGGAGTGGGACTTGTTGGTTCAAGTCCCACTCCAGAGACTTGAGCACGTAATCTCGGCTGATCCTTCAGCTCAGTACTTTCAGATGAGACGTTAAACTGAGGCCCCTGTCTGCCCCCTCAAACATTATCTGGTCATTATCACATTGCTATTTGTGGGATCTCGCTGTGCGCAAATTAGCTGTCGTGTTTCCTACAATACGATAGTGACCACACTTCAAAAGTGCTTAATTATCTGCAGAGCGCTTTGGGATATCTGAGGTTGTGGAAGGCACTATATAAATACAAGTCTTTCTTTTTTTTATAAAAATGAGAAGTCGCACAACACCAGGTTATAGTCCAACAGTTTTATTTGAAATTACGAGCTTTCGGAGCTCTGCTCCTTCTTCAGGTACAGTGAGGGAATACAAATCGATTACAAAGTATATATAGACAGAGAACAATGTGTCTGCAGAGATACAATCCGTCAGGGAGGCATTACATCAAAGACACAGCAGAGTACAGCTAAGACAATGAGGTGGGTCACAGGGGGTCCAACGTGTCAAATGCTGCAGTCTGCAGTTAAGCTTATAACTTTTTTTTAAGAACTGGAAATCACACCTGTGAACCAGACAACGATGTCGAGTCACGTTCTGTCGCGTGACATGAAACCGATATCCCGGTTGAGGCCGTCCTCATGGGTGCGGAACTTGGCTATCAGCTTCTGCTCTATGATTTTGCGTTGTCGTGTGTCTCGAAGGCCGACTTGGAGAACGCTAACCCGCAGATCCGAGGCTGAATGTCCTTGACTGCTGAAGTGTTCCCCGACTGAGAGGTAACAATCCTGCCTGGCGATTGTTGCGCGGTGTCCGTTCATACGTTGTCTCAGTGTCTGCATGGTCTCGCCGATGTACCATGCTGCGGTGCATTCTTTCCTGCAACGTATGAGGTAAACAACGTTGGCCGAGTCACATGAGTATGTACCATGTACCTGGTGGGTAGTGTCCTCACGTGTGATGATGGTATCTGTGTTGATGATCTGGCATGTCTTGCAGAGGTTGCCGTGGCAGGGTTGTGTGGTGTCGTGGTCGCTGTTCTCCTGACAGCTGGGTAATTTGCTGCGAACGATGGTACTTTTGAGGTTAGGCGGCTGCTTGAAGGCGAGTAGTGGAGGCGTGGGGATGGCCTTAGCAAGGTGTTCGTCGTCATCGATGACATGTTGAAGGCTGCGAAGAACATGGCGTAGTTTCTCCGCTCCGGGGAAGTATTGGACGACGTAGGGTACTCTGTTGGTTGTGTCCCGTGTTCGCCTTTTTTTATAAGGCAACTGAATAAAATTATGTAGTAAACAACTCTAATCCTGTTATTTTAGTGATTTAGGGCAGAAAATCGACTGCATTCATTAAAGCGTTTTAAAATGCACAGGACAAGCACGAGGAGGGAGGCATTGTTATGTCACATGGTTAAAGTGCAATCATTGGCTCCAGGGAATTTCACATACATACGCAAGTGAGCTAAGCAGCACGAGGCAAGCTGTAGCTGAAGTTGAAAGGGATATTGTGCTGAGTAATGTGCGACCTCCCATTTAGCATTATCCCGAATTCCAGGTCTGCTCCTAATAGTAATCAAACGAGCACCAAACTGACCTAAAGCGTTGGTTGAACTGATTCCTCAATTATCCTAAGTGTCACTAACAATGGCAGAAAAAAGGAAGCGTCAACCAGCTGGTGTCTTGGGTCTGCTCCCTGCCGCTTGTAGTTTTAGTACACTCCTGGAGGAATCTGGTTCTTTCATTCTTAGTTGTATAAACATTGAAAGCTATGTGTATTGTGGAGGCCGATGGGTGGGGTGGGAAGGGAAAGAGGCACATTAATTTCAGCCAATAGAAGCCACTGGAACATTTAAATGAAGTCAAGAAAATGTTCACATTTAAAATGAATATAATTGCATTAAACTAATGCATATTTTAAATACAGGAAACCCAACATAGAACAGAAAGGCACAGGAAGTCCGTCAGTATCTGAAAGAGAAAAATAGGCTAACCGCTCAGGTGAAGCCCTTCATCAGAGGTCTGACTGGAGAGGCCTGTTCTATAGTAGTGATGAAGACTAGTCTGGATAGAAAGGAGGGGAGAACAGTCCTCACGTTCAGATCTACTGACTATTTCATAGAGGCACTTAGTCATCGGAATAATTTATTAACCCATTTTAAAAAGCTGGCAAGAGCATTGAAATGACTTCCACAGCTGGAGGCTGCCGGTAAGCAAGAACTGCTCTCATCAGCTCAATGCCCCGGAATTTGCGGTCAGTGACGAAGCGACAGCACTCGCCGCTGACCTTGAAGAAAGTTGCCCACAAAGATCTAGCGATCTCTGTGGCGTGAATTTCAGCTCTCCCGACCTTTGTTTGAATCTGGGCCAAATCAAGCGAATTTCCAGCGTCCAGCAACAGTGATGTCATCAAGCAGGCTAAGCAGCCAATCATATTGAAGAATTCTCACAGGCAGCAAACCAGGAAGTAAAATGCACAGATTATAATTTACTTTTTATAAATTTTACAGAGAGCAAAATAAAGATTGGGATATACAAATGGGGTTATGTTAGAAGCTGAAATATCATAAACAAACTTTAAAAAAATTATTATATTAAAAGCCATGTAATTCTTATTGTATTAAAGGAAAAATTTGATATTCCACAAATATAAAATTAGTTTTTCAGGGCCAGAACGGTTGTTCAGCAGTCAATGCGCCGTTAAAATCCCAGTTACACCTCTTTCAACAAGGCTTAACTTTTTTTTGCAGGGGTGGTGGGGGGGGGGGGGTTTAAACAGCGATATTCCAGCGTAATAGAGGAAGTTTTCGTCAGGAACTCTGATTTTAATTGATTGCCATCTCTAGGGACCTGAGCCTGAGTGCAACCTGTGGAGGAGCAGGGAATGACTGACAGCGTTTATCTGCGCATGCGCTGATTCCAGAAGTTGCTGTCACTTTCAGAGGAGCAATGACAGCTGACAGTTTCGCCATCATTACCACCGCAAAATTCGGGTCAGTACTATTGGGCCAGACTTGCCTTCATGTATTTTGGGGCTTAAACAGTGGCAAGTTTTTCCATCAGTCAACCTCACAAAAAAAGGGGGGGGGATAAATTAGCCCTATAAAAGTGAAATCCAAAAAAAATGTTCTCTCAAAAATTGGATTGAGATTTGTCTGGTTACACAACAGTGAACACTTGTCAGTGGGCAGAAAAATTAATAAATGGGAATGGCTCTACAGCTGTTTGAGTCACTCATGGTTTTTCCCTTGATGGGAACAGTGTGAAAATGATGTATTGAAGTCATCAGCGCCTTTATTTCAAAGGTTTCATAGATCTGGTATTTTACTGTTCTACAATTGACGCATAAAACTCAAATTGAGATGAGTTTGGAATTTCAAAGCAGCTGCTGACTTCTAAGGTGCACGCAGAGGCTTGAACATCTGGTCTTGACAAACTGCAGTATCTTAAACATTTTAGTTCCGAGTTTGTTTCATATTGGAGGGAAAAGCAAATTAACAGAAGTAAAATTAATTTTAAAAAAATAAGCCGGGTTTAGGCATTCCAACTTCACTTTCTCACCAGATGTTTCTTATTTTTTTTAAATCACTTTTGCTTTGATGTATTAGGTCAGTATTTGAGAGGAAATTCTTAGTGAACCGCACACAGCTAAGGGCAGCGCTGTTGATTTAAGATGTTAATTCAGTGGGCTTTTGGTGCTGAGTAATTTATTAATGTGTGAATTGATGGCTGGATTCTGGTAGTCAGCAAACAGCAGCACTCAGATTTGTGTCTGAAATGACCTGGCGCTTTAGTATTGAGTTAATTATACACATCTATTTTAAACCTTGCGTAGCAAAAAGGAAGCTGACAAAATGGATGTCTTTACTTTAGCTTCAAGTGCCTTTCAGTCTCTGGAGATGGAAGCATGTTTAAATAGCTGAGTGTCTTGACAGATTGTTATGGTCAGAAACCACAGTCTTTCACCGCACATCCATTCCGTTTACTCTCGGTCGCTGAAAATTTAATCAATCAATCAATTTTTCAGAAGATTCTGATTTCATTTGTGGTTCATGTCTATAATTCATATTAAGTAAGTGAAACATTGAGTAGCTGGATCATGCATGTGGATAAGGCCAGCCTTACGAAATCCACGTAGTATTTCAGTTAAATGGAGGCCCCACAACCTTCTGGAATTTTGGGTTTGCTATCCAGAAATGAATATATGCACGTTGCAGCAGTTTGATGATAGCCATGTACGTGGCTACAGTATTTATAGTAATTACAATTGCCAGGTGAAGATTTCCATGCTCACCTCCTCCTCTGGAAGAACACAAAACCAAAGGAAATAGCTAAAATCACAGTCTATTCACAGGGCCACGTCATCTGTGAAGATTAAACTGGTTAATGTTAATATCAAAGAATTTTTGGCCTGTAATCCGGAAATTCCTGATGACTGGAAGCCTTCAGAAACGAGAATTTTTTTTAGATTGTTTTGACTGGTAGCATCCCCTCCTCGTGTATAATAGGATTAAATGCTATGTGGGATCACTAGGTGTTTGTTTTGTGCGACTATGAGACAATCTGTTCGAACAGCAGCGTACTGACTTAACCTATAGATGGGGCTCAGAGTTCATCTATTCCTGGACACACAGTCATTGGACAACAGCTGAACCAGTTTGTGTAGCTGAATAATTGATAATGGGTGGAGAGTGTTGTGTTTTTAATTTTCTTTTAGTACCTGTTTCAGTGCCATCTGATGGCTGTGCTGTTGGTATCACTCGGTGACCATATAACAAAAAGGAACACTTCAAATCAAAAATGTAATTGTTTGGGGAAAAATAACAGTTAGTAGTACTGACTTATTTTCCCAACTTGTC